>JAENPR010000221.1:0-600000 GCA_018135685.1 Themeda triandra | reverse complement strand
GACAATGACTTAACCACGTCAACTGACTTTGACTTGGTGCGACTCGTTTGTCAAGTCAGTAACGTTCGGATCGTGACGGCTTGAGTCACACCAAGCCTATTGGCGCAACCCAGCTGCCACGTCAGCCATGAAGTTCAGACCATGCCGAGTTGAGTCATGTGAAAAGCCTTGGCTTAACGCGACTTAGTCGTCATGTCAATTCCATCCTGGCTAGGTCAGTCCAACATGTGGCTAAGTTGCACCAAAGTGTTTGGCGTGACCAATACTTTCTTAAAATTAGTTTTCGACCTGCTATTATTACTACGATATTAGTTCTTCTTTAGCTAAACAAAATTCCCTGTGAGGCTCTAGGCAAACACGTCCTTCAGGGCAAACGTATGGAACGAAAAAAAGGCTAGTTCATCAAAATTTAGTTTTGTGGTGCGCTATTATTAAAATATTATTTTTTTTGCTAAACAAAGTTCTCTAGGAAATATTTTTAGTTTGTCGTTTTTGTCAATGGACCTTTATTCCCACACGTGTCCAAGATTCCAGTTGCCTAAAATCTTGAAGGCATTTGAGACGTGGTATGCTTCTCTTATAATATCTTTCTCTCTCCCTACCTTAACTAGGCAGACTTAGAATGGAGGGGTTCAGGGGAGGTAGGCTACCTAGGTGTTGGGGATGGTGGGAGGACGGCGTTAGGGTTCTGGTGGCAATGAAGGCGACCGGACCAGGTCAGGGCAGAGGCGATGATGGCCATGGTAGCAGAGAGGGTGGAGGGCAAGAAGGAGGACGCCATATGTATGGTAGGGTATCGTCGGAGCTCTGTGACTTACCACGCCATGACGACGGTGGCAGGTCATGCGCTCACCCAAGAGCAATATTGTCTTTTTTTTTTTTTGCGCCGACGGGAGCAAGAAGATGAATAGGTGTAGTTAACTAGAGCCTTAAATCAAGATCTAACGACCTCAAAAAATTATAAAAATCAGGCACGTAAAGGATAGCAGATTCGATTCCTTATTCTCATTCCATTACAAAGATTAAAAACATTTTCAATTTTTTGAGGTATTAAAAAATCTTCAAAAAATGATTTCAGGTTTTTTAGCAAAAGAAAATGATTTCAGTTATGAGTTGAAAACTGAGACTGATTCATGGGCTCGCGGATGTGGACACTTGGCCCAACCAGCATTACAACCCAACGAGCATTCCCTTAAAAAAAAGAAAAAAAAAAAACGAACCCAACGAGGACAAAACCCTCGCCGTGTCGTTCGTCTACCTCCAGATGGCGGCGCCGTTCGTGTACCTCGACGCCGGCGCGGCAGCCGACGCGCGGCGCCGCGGCGTGGACCCTAAGAACCTGGAGCGGAGCGCGCAGGGCATCCTCAAGTTCCTCTACAAGTGCCTCCCCGACACGCCCGTGTACGCCGGCGCCGCCCTGTCCGCCCTGCCCCTTGCCGCCGCCGCCACCGACGACCGCATCAGCGCGCTCCCCTTCCCGATCCTCCGCAACATCGTCTCCCGCCTCCCCGCCAAGGACGCCGCGCGCACCGCCGCGCTCTCCCGCCGCTGGCGCCCCGTCTGGCGCGGCACGCCGCTCGCCTTCGCCGACGCGCACCTCCTCCCGGGAGTCCTCGGGGGCCACCGCGACGCCGACACGCCGGCCCTCGCCGACGCCTTCTCCCGCGCCATCGCCGACACCTTCTCCCGCGCCGTCGCCGCGCACCCCGGGCCCTTCGGCGCCGTCCGCCTCGTCTGCGGCAGCTCGCGCGCTGGGTGCAGACGTTCGTGTAAAGGTGGCGGTCTGTGAGAGTATGTTTTCTAAAGGTGGTGCCATTGGAAGTTTGTAACTTCGAACAAGGCTCTGATTTCTCTTTTGATGACCCTTTCGGGCTCATTGGCTATAGTTCCTTTGGACTTAGTCAGTGATCTGTTTAAGTATTCAGATGCAAGTATTGTTCTGGGTTGTTTGAATTTCTTTGCTCTTTCCTTTAGAAGATTCAGCCAGTCTCTTACTAGCAATTCAAGTTCATGAGCCTTAGTGTTGAGGTTACTAGTAATGTCATCCACACAAATGACTACTGCTACATGAATAAGTGTTTTTTTTTCTGGATTTCATTCATATTTTCTATTTCTGCCAAGTGACTAGATGACACTAGTGAGATGCATTATATCTCATGTTTTTCTTCCTTTGTTCCATGAAATATTTGTTTCTTGCACAAACTGTCTCACCTGATTAAGTATGCAAGTTTGAAAAGTCAATTATATCGTATATGTAGTTCTGGGTTGGTCAAACAAAATCCCCGATGTGATGAAACCCCTTTAGGAACTTCAGAAGTTTGACATGCCTATATGTTTCATAGTGCTAGTTTAATTTCTCTCAGTCTAATTGCAGTATCTACCAGCAAAGAAGCATGCTATATTATTGAGACATGCTCATGAAATTAGTAGTGGTACATTTTTTTCAGTTGTATGAATTTTGTTGATCATTGCTAATTTTCTATGGCAACACTATTTGTGGACTATATTATAAGCATCTTATGTCACTCCTTTGCCTACCCGCAGTCTAATATTGGATAGTGTCCATTAAGTATCTGTATTTATCTGGAGCTAGCTTTTGGTTTACTAGCATAGTAATTCTTTCCATATGGGGTATTTGTTGCTTACAGGTTCTGCATCCTGAATGATAAAGCAGCGATGTATCACATCAATAATCATCAAAGCTTACTAAGACCTTCCAAGTTAAATGAAAACTGTTATTGATTAATTGAGGCATCCATTTTGATTAATTTACAGTTCTTGCTCCATTTTTTTGTAAGGGCCAAGGAGAATTATGGTTTACAAGACTTTTAATAAATGTACTTTGACCATTGGTTTCTCTTATATTGATGTAAACTCCATGGACCCTGCGAAAGCAGGAGCTACATGCACTAGGACTGCCTTTTTAAAAAAACTTTCATACATGTAAATGCCCATATTTAGTTCCCTAAGGCCCCATACGCCCATATATGCAAGTAGAAGTTTTATTTATAGTTGCATTCTACACTTGATGTCCTAATTGAGTTAGAAGTCATCTTGAGTCCTAGTAAATGTAGGACTTGAGTCACCATACAACATGGATTAATTACAAACAATCCCAGATCTGTGTTGACCTACTGCTCCAGTTCATGTAAGCATGTAGATTTTGTTGTTTGCTGATTCTTCATCCTGAATGGGTGCCACTGTCATGGATCTAGCTAGTTAGTTAGAGTTAATTGTATGGACTTACTACTGAAATGCATGAATTATTAAATTAGATCTGGTATAGCTTAGTCTAACTAGACAGTGTGTATTTAATGTAGATGTAGACGCTGTGTACCAATAAATCTTCAACTGTATAGCTTTGTCTAACTAGATGGACATCTTAAACCAACTGTAACTTGCAGGGTCTGTCTGTGTATTTGAGTTTTCCTATCCTAGGAACATGGTGAGGTTTAATTGTTGAAGCTAGCGGCGCTACATGTTATGTCAGTTATAGTAGCACTAGTAGTTGTTATGCTCAAGCTGTTAGGTGCATTTTTTTTTATTTCAATGACAGATTAAGCATCTTATTATGTTTGGTGATTATAACTGGAGGGAAATTCTTACGTACTACCACTACTATTCATGCTGCATTGCCTGTTGTTTTTCAGCATGCTTTGATTCCATTTCGCAACACATTTTATTGCTTGCTCTGGACTTCCTGATTTCTTATGCTATGAAATGAGTGTGCAGTTGTGCAGCTTTTGGTTGATTAATCATGCACAGGTACAACAACTCAATAATTATTAGATGTCCTTTGACAGACTTTCCAATTCTTCTAAAGTGAATTTTGCATGAACTTGTGCAATTTTGGTTGGTTAATCAGATGAGAGGCATCGCGCTCAATTTTCTTTGCATGTTATTCCATCTGGCAGTAGATTTTCTTGACCAGTGATTTTGTGGCTCCCGTTTGATTATGCGCATATCTTGGTTGCCAGTGGACTGCAATCAAAGCTGTAGTCTGTTGTATGGTTAGTGGAAAATCTGAACTGATGCAATTCTCATGGCGATTTGATTTTACTTGCACCCAAGTATATTTGAAATGTGACATCTGTGGCCAACTGTACATGTCAAAATCCAAGCAATTGCTTGCTTCCACAAGGTTTCTTTGATTCTTGCATGCTCAGATTTTGTTCATTTTGTTATGTTTCGCTTTGCTGCTTGGCTGTTCATTGCACGGTGCATTCTGGGATCATGCGTTATATATTTGTGTTTCTGTATGCAGTTTCAGTTCAGCCTGCTGGATTATGTTCCAGACTGGTGTAAATATCACCTCTGGACTACTTCTATCCATGATTTCAGGTTACTGCAAAATGAAACAAATGTATCCATAGCACCCCATCCATGCCTTGTGGCTCTATAATTATGCACCGATAGCCAAGCACTGAATTTTAATTGATGGGAGTTCTATAAAATATCGACTGCAGTACTTATCATCGAGATAGTAAAAGATCATGCTTTTGACAATAAATTAACAGAATCACTATTCGAGAAGGTAACAGTAAATTAACATAATGATTGAACGACACCGGCCGAAAACATATGCAGGTGACTATGCATCAACTCAATTTTGTTCGGACAGGCAGTTCTGAAAAAACAATTGGAATACACATGAACAATTCATAATTTGTGTTCAATCGCACAAGGAGTTGATTATCTCTAGAATCAGTGGCAAAGGAGATACTGGCTGCCAACATCTCCTCGTTCCGGCGCTGGTGGATGGAACCCGCGCGATGGGGTAAGAGGACCTAGCGGACGTCGTTGAGGAACCGGCGGTGGCGGCGCCCTCGGCCACATATGAGCGCGTATTCGGACGGGGAGAACACGCTGTGGGCGGATGCTGTGCGTGGGCGGGCGGGCGGCGGTTCCTGCCGATGTTGGCGGCACCCTTGGGCTCAGGCGCCCAGGCGTCTTGGGAGGCGGAGAGCAGCGGCGGTTGGCCTCGACGTTGGCGGCGCCCTTGGCTCTCAGATGAGCGCGTATTCGTCTTCGGCAGATGCCAGGCGGCGTGCGAGGGCAGGAGGTAGAGATCGGCGGCGGTTGGCGCCGACGTTGGCGGCGCCCTTGGCTCTCAGCTGAGCGCATCTTCATCGGCGGCGGATGCCCGGCTGCGTGCGAAGGCAGGTGGCGGTTCGCCTTGGCCTCAGTGGGCAGCGGAGCGGAAGCTGAGACGAGAAGTGCAAGGGCGGGCGGCGGATCCTGCGCGGAGTCCTCTGTAGTCAAGGGGTTGTGAGGTGGAATATGTGAAGCGATTAGCCGTAATGATGACATTTGGGTTCTTTTAGCAGTAAGATTTCTACTTAGGACAGAGTTCATAGGTTGGGGCTATCCGTGTTTTTTGTCAATAAAATATCTTTATTAAATGTTTAAAAACATTACATCAAGAAAATACATAATCTTAAAAAACACATGGCTGAGATGAAATATCATTGGGTCATCAGCCAACTACTTCGTAACAATACCCTGTGAAGCCAGATTCACAGAATAGCCAAAGTAAGTATGTACTGATGGATAACCGACTAGATAATCCGCGAGCCACAAGGGGAAGACACCCCTTGGGTATCGCATTAAGCGGGTGCTGAGACTCGAACCCGGGCCGGCTCAGCCAGCCGCTTCTTCGGCGTGCTGTGCTGACCGGTTGCACCGTGAGTTAAGGCTAATCTGACCGTGAGTCCAGCATTGCCAAGAGTTTTATTTAACGATATCATTTTTTTATAAGCCAAACAAGTAGCAGGCCCGTACCATAAGTTAAGGCTTCAAGCCTTTGCTAACCAGACTCCAAACTAAGTGTGATACACTATGACTATGAGGTTTAGTTAGACCCCATGGCTAAATAATGGACCAAACAGCCCAAACTGAAGTGTCAATCGAAGAATGCTTAATTGTCTAAATTTTATGACGAAAGAAGCAGCAAAGTTTGGATCTTTGCAAGATGCATTTGGATCATATATACGCTTGAGTGATTTTCTACATGTTTCAGTGCCGAAATTTGGACTCCAAGACTACAATCATTTACGAAACTAGTAGGCCCCCCGCGCGTTGCCGCGGGAGGTATACCTATGATAATATGAGTAGTAGCAAACCCTTTCGTGCACAGAGGTTATACTCAAACTGCATATAAAGTATTGACGTTGGATATATGAGAAGGGTTATTGCCAATTCTCTTTGCTATGATTATAGGCATATTTTTCACCGTGGTCTTATAGAAATGTTTTTCCACCATGACTCTTATGACAACAGGCAGTGGACAATAGATGTATCATGTTTAGTGGCAGTGAAAGACTGCTTGATGGCAACAAATGTTATTATTTTATAAGTATTAATTAATCTTTATAGATATATAATGGTTGAACAGTTTTGTCATCGGACATGCGAGATGAATGCCAGCAAACACAACCTGAGAGTGAGCATTCATAATTCTCCTAAATTTAGATTCTTGTCTTAGAAGAGGATCAGATGGCCTGCGTATAACCTCAATGATTGTTATGAAGGAAATATTACATTTGGTATGACGTATCTATAATTACAAAAACTGCAAGTAATTCGAAGAGCTTTATTTTTGCACGCAACGTGCTCTATAGATGGCATTCCCACCTCCTGCCCTTCCGCTGTGTTTATGGGATAGAGGAAAGGAAGCTTCGAGGAGGTACCGGCTGTTTGTGGAGTCAGAGCTGGAACGGTGCAGGTGGATGGCTAAAGAAACTGCTACGGGGGTGCAAGGACAAAGAGGAACAGTACTACAGTAAAACAGTGAAGGAGATACCGTACATCTATAGCTGTATCAATCTTTATAGACAACCATACAAAGACTCCAAGGTTACAGATGCATTCACCGACCATACTGTTTCGACATTTCGACGAATATTTTTTCATGGAAAAATTACATCATTCAAATTCTATGCTTTGCTATCAGTGCATAATCTTAAAGCAACAAGGCATGGATGCTAAATATTCGTGGAAAAAATTACATCATTCAAATTCAATGCTTTGCTTTGCTATCAGTGCATAATCTTAAAGCAACAAGGCATGGATGCTAACTATGGATAAATTTGCTTCAGACTGCAGTAACCTGAAATCTTGGATAGCAGTGATATTACGCTATTCCAATACAGTCCGGGAGGCTGAACTGAAACGCGCACTGCATGCAAAAATGGAAATATACTAACGCATGAGCAGATGAGCCCAGAATGCACTGTGGACATAATGACTGCTGCAGCAGAGCAACAAGAGAAACATAACAAAATGAAGAAAATCTGGGCATGCAAGAATCAAAGAAATTTTGTGCAAGTAAACAATTGCTTGGATTCTGACATACAGTTGGCCAAATATGTCACATTCAAATATACTTGGGTGCAAGTACAATTAAATCGCTATGCAAATTGAATCACTTTAGACCACAGCTTTGATCACGGTCGACGTGCAACCAAAGATATGTGCATAATCAAACGGGAGGCACAAAGAAAATCTACTGCCAGATGGAACAACATGCAGAGAAAATTGTGTGGGATGCCTCATCTGATTGACCAACCAAAATTGCACAAGTTCAGGCAGAGTTCACTTTACAAAAACTGGAAAGGCTGTCAAAGGATTTCTGATCATTGTTGAGTTTGCTCTACCGGTGCATGATTAATCAACCAAAGCTGCACAACAACACACTCGTTTCATAGCATAAGAAATCATGAAGTCCCAAGCGACAAAATGTGTTGTGAGATGGAGCCAAAGCATGCTGAAAAAACAACTGGCCAGCATGAATAGTAGTAGTAGTAAAAAATCTGCCTCCAATTATGATCACCAAACATAAAGACAGATAATTAGTAAATTCTCTACAGTTAGTATCACACATGTCAGGACACGGCTTGCCAAACAAGTGATGTAGTAAGATGCTTAATCCATAGTAATGTCATTGAAATAAAAAATTGCACCTAACCAGCTTGAGCATAACATGTGGTACTAAAACAGACGTGCCACTCGCTTCAGTACTTCGAGCTCACCTTGTTGTAGGACAGGAAAAGAAAAAGCAAGCATAGCACCAGTTTATGTTGCAAAGTTAAGTGCAAAACTCAAATACACAGACCCAAGAAGAAATAACAATGCAAGCCATCGTAGGTTCAAGATGTCCATCTAGTTATACTAAGCTATACAGTTGAAGATATATGGTTCACAGGAAATGCATGTCAACATCTACATCATCCATTCACGCATTTTGGATAAGTAATTCTGACCAACTACCTAGATCCATGGCACCCATTCATGATGAAGAATCTGGAAACAACAAAATATGTGTGCTTACATGAACTCGAGAAGTAAGTCAACACGGATCTGGGATTGTATGTAGTAATCCATGTTGTGTGTAATCCTACTTTGACTAGGATCAAGAGAGGAGTGCTATTAGGAATTCTAATTCTACTAGGACTTGAGAACACGAGTGTAGAATCCTACTAGGAATAGGACTCCTACTTACATGTATATGGTGCCTTGAAGGGGACTAAACAAAGGGGGCTTACATGTACAAAAGTTGTATCAATATATTTGTATTTCAGAAATCCGTGCGTTGCATTTGTAGCAATTCATGATGTTGTAAACCCTAATACTTCTTAGTCCTTGCAATTTTGCAAAAACAAATGGAGCAAGAACTGTACACCCATCAAAATGCACACTTCAATTAATCAATGACAGATTTCATTTAAGTTGGAAGGTCTTAGTAAGCTTTGATAACTATTGATGTGATAGATCACTGCTTTATCATTCAGGATGCATAAGCTGTAAGCAACCAAATCCTCACATGGAAAGAATTGCTGTGCTAGTAAACCCAAAAGCTAGCTCCAGTATCAACCAGCCGCAAATACAGATATTTAATGAGCATTATTACAATCTCAGGTCGCGGGTAGGCAAAGAAATGACATAAGATGCTTATAATATGGTCCATATATAGTGTTGCATAGAAAATTAGCAACGATCAACAAAATTCATACAACTGAAAAGCTACCACTACTAATTTCATAAAACACATGTCAATAATATAGCATTTGTCTTTGCAGGTAGATACTGCAATAGGACTGTAACCCCATTTCCAGAGAAATTAAGACAGCACTATGAAATACATAGGCATGCTTGAAGTTCCAAAACAGGTTTCATCACATCAGGGATTTTGTTTGACAGTAGACAAAACCAGAACTACATATAAGATAATAATTGACTTTCCAAACTTGAACACTTAATCAGGCGAGACAGTTTGTGCAAGAAACAAACATTTCATAGAACAAAGTAAGAAAAACACGAGATATCTATGCATCTCATGAGCGTCATCAAGTCAATTGGCAAAAATAGAAGATATGAATGACAACCAGAAAATAACATTTATTCATGTAGCATTAGTCATTTGCGTAGATCGATAATATTGCTAGTAGCCTCAAGACTAAGACTAAGGATCATGATCTTAAATTGCTAGGATAATCCAAAGAAACTCAAACAGCCCAGAACAATACCTGCATCTGAATACTTAAACAGACCACTGGCTACCTCCAAAAGAACTACACCTGATGACTCCGAAAGGGTTGCTGAAAGAGAAATCAGAGCCGTGTTGAAAGTTCCAAAGGCCACCACCTTCAGGAAACCTACTCTCACAGACCACCACTTTACAGCTTTGTGCGGCCCTTCTCCCAGCAAACAGAGCCTTTACTTTGGAATTGGCCTCATTTCTTGAACTGAAAAACCCATTGGCATACACAACCACAAGCACGTCCAGCATCTGTGCACTCTCAATAAAGAACTTGAGAAAGGCAAGCTCACTCCGCTCCCCTCGGAAATCACAGACTTGCAGTATGTTAATGCTCGACGTGACGCAGTTGATAGCACCAGACTCCTTCCAGAACTTGATGCTGAGCCTGCCAGTGGATTCAGTAGCTTCCTTGGACTGCACATGAGTTAAACCAGTCAAGATCGGGCAGAAAAATTCACTACATGAGTTATGCTACTAGTAGATGCTGATGCAAATCAAGGCCAAATGAAATGATCAATCTCTGGCTCACATGGATTTGCAGCGTCTTGATGTTGGGAAAACAGCTGAGGATTGTGGGCAGCATCTTGCAGTCGCTACGGACTCCAAAACGGACATGGAGGTCCAGGACTGTGACAGCTGGCAACATGACACTTGGGTTCACCATTGTCCCAGCCTGCAGAGGCCGAGCTCCATGTGACGTCGCCGCTCTCCATGACGGTGCTGCAGAGGCCGAGCTCGCGGAGGCAGGGGAACCCAAAGGCGGCGCCGCGTCGCAGGGTTGTCGTGTCCGGGAACCTCCAGAAGCCGAGGTACAGGCGGGTGAGCTTGGTCATGGTGAAGACGGTGGCGGGGAGATGCTTGTCGATGTTGAGCGGCAGCGGGCGGTTCATGAGCAGGAGCTCCTGCACGCCCTTTGCGGCGAGGAGCTTGAGCCAGCGCTCGACCCGGGCGCGGTCCTCCTCCATGTAGCAGCAGGCGATGCGGACGCAGCGGACCGGGCCCGGGTGCGCGACCAGGATGCGGGAGACCGCGGCGGCCACGGCGGCGGAGTGGGCGTGGTCGAGGTCGACGGGGATGTCGTCGTCGCCGGCCGGGAGGAGGTGGGTGTCGACGAGGACGAGCGGGGCGGCGCGCCAGATGGGGCCCCAGCGGCGGGAGAGGACCGCCGTGCGCGCGGCGTCCTTGACGGGGAGGCGGGAGACGATGTCGCGGAGGAGCGCGTCGGGGAGGCGGCTGAGGCGGTCGACGCCCCCGCCGTCGGCGTCGAAGAGGATGCAGAGGTCGCCGTCGGCGGAGACGGGCGGGGGAGGGAGCGCGCGGTGGGCGTAGGAGAGCACGCGGCCCAAGAGCGCCTCCAGCTCCTGCGGCTCCATGCCTCCGCGGCGAGCAAGCCCTTGGACGCTGCGGTCCTGCAGCCGGAACGCCATGGGCGCGGCGGCGGCGGCGGCGGCGGCGGTGGGAAAGCGACGAGGGTTTGGGGAATGGAAATCGAGTGCGAGACAGCTACTGCTTATCGTACTTCTGTAGCGGATGAGCGACTCCACTAGGGTTGGGTTGCTCCATGGCCCACTTGTCAATCACTTCTACTTGACTCCACTAGTGTACTTCTCTAGTGATGAGATGAATCCCCAATTTTCTCATTATATTTTTAGATTAGAAAAAACAAATCCACTCAAGTTTAGCTTATACATATTTAGATACCTCCCTAAATTTTGTCTGTGATATAAGGGCATCATATTTTGTGTTAGAAAATACATTATGAATTCTTTAGTATTATATAATTTTTATGTTATTGTATCTCTAGTGTTTATTTGTTATTAGATTTCTTAAGCTATCAAAATAGTGGCGAAAATTAAGATATATTTTTCTAACATAATGTATAATGTACTCTAGACAAGCTAAGCTTAGACACGAGCGCGCTGTCAAGGTAGATGGAGTTCGACGAAAGGCGACAGCACGGGCGCGGTAAATGCTCGACGCGGCCAGAAAGTCGAGGGCGAGGTCACCGTCTCCGGTGAGCATGGCCGCGGCACTCGTCGACATTGCTTGATCGTCCGCCATGAAATTCGTCGCCGTCAAGCCGCGCCCGTCCGATTCCTTTTCGCGTGCCACGGCAGCGGTGGCTCACCTGCTCGTCACTCCTTGCGCATCGCAGTCCTGGAGCGTGTCGCACACCTGGTCCGCCCGTGCGCCAGCTGCACGCCGTGTGCGCACGAGGCGGGGCTCGCGGCGCCCATCTACTCCATGGGTTGCGTGCTCCACCTCACGGCGTGCGCGCTCGTTGCCGCCGTTCCATGTCCCGACCGTGGCAACGCGCTACAGGCGCACTACCTTCGTGCTGCACCGCCGCGCGCCGTATTCCCGTGTGCGCCGCTGCCTCGCCAAGGAGGGGAAACGCAAGGACAGGCACCATTCAAGTGCCAGCCCTAGGGCTGTGGCAAGAGGTGTGACGCCCGAGGGCCAAGGCCGTGGAGGGGCCCTAGCCTAGATATACAAACTTCTGGTTCCTATAATCTATTTGGCATTAACAAACTAATAAGAAGAGAGCTAGAGACTTGGCCAGACGGCTCAAGAAGACAAATGTCAGCCTACACGACAAATGCGGGCACTTGCCGAATCGATGACTAGGCAAGGCTATATACGGCATCTTTGTTCTTTGGCTTGTAGGCTTCTGTTTTTCTTTGAATTTGTTTTCGCATTACAAGTAAAATTAGCATCTACACATTATAAGAATTTGATTTATGGTCTAGAGGGGGGCCGTCGTGACGAGTTCGCCAGAGGGCCCTCGAAATCATAGGGCCGGCACTGGTCCGCCGCGCACTGGTCCTAAACGAGAACGCCAAAAATTTAGTTACTCCCAATGCATTTTACTCTTACTATAATATGCATGGTTTTTTTTTCACTTTTCCTTTGCTATGTGCTTGAAAAGCCGAGGCCAAAAGCGGTTTTAAAAGCTTTGTATCAAATTGATGTATTATTTTTAAAAAAGTAATAAAAGTTTCTTTTATTATAAACAAAATGAGTAGAATTAAGTGACTGATTTTCTTATCTTAAAAGAAAAAAAAAAAAGAAGACGACTGATTTGTGTGTGGGCTGGCGCATGCCGGCCTGGCCCAACCCACCCGCTTCTCCACTCAGAATCACCCACTGTCCCCACCCGCTCAATGGATCTGTGAATCCCACCGACTCCTTATGACACGAAATTCAAATAACTATGTCGATTTTGACAGGCAATTCTTTGGACTATATAAAACTTAATTGGTAGGACGCACATATATATGTTGGAATTAATTACATACAACCTTATTATTCATCTCAAACAAACTGTACACAAATTTAAACCTTGTACATACATGTAGGAGATTAGAGTTCTAATAGTAGATATGCATGTGAACGTTTAACGACAAAGCTACTAGCTCACAGTTTGGGTGCTTTGTATAATCATCATAATATCTACGTCTAGGCTGTCGGGTAGGAAGGCTGCATGGCAAGGCCGCACAGACCTTCCTCGTCAGCGATGTCCCTCTCCATCCGGATGTACCCTGCCTCGCCCCACGACGTGCCCCAAGAGTTCTTCATCAGCCAGAATTTGGTGCCGTCGCTAGCCACCCCATACCCAACAGCGGCAATGCCATGGTCGAGCTCCGTTCCACACGCGCCGGAGAGGACGCCGCCCTTGTAGAACCTAAATAGGTTGTCCCCGCCATCGACGGCGACCGACACGGGCTGGTTGGCGACTGCCTTGAGCAGGGATGCCTCATCGTTGGACGGCACGTCCTCGTATCCAGTGATGGACGCGGCGTCGTTGGAGGCCTCGTTGGAGTTGCAGGTGCCGTCGGTGCCCTTGTACGGGTACTTGCCCTCGGTGGTGAGCCCGCCGTTGTCGACAATGAACTCGAAGGCGTCGTCCATCTCGCCGCCCTCGCAGCCCTGGTCCATGCCGTTCACGTCGCAGTCGACCAGCTCCTGCTCCGAGAGCGAGACGAGCTTCCCGGTGCTCAGCTTCACGGCGCCCTCCATGGACGCCACCGCCGAGAACGCCCAGCAGCACCCGCACTCGCCTTGGTCCTTGATGGGCGTCACGGCGCCTTTGGCCCTCCAGTCCACGGACGCCGGGACGTCGTCGAGGCTCACGTTGGCGTACCTGAACGTCGTCGCCTTACGGCTGCTCGCCCCCGCCGCCCTGGGCCTGTAGCCGGTCCGGGTGGCCCTGAACTCGGCGTCGGTGAGGTCGGCGAACTGGTTGGCCTCCAGCCAGAACTTGTCGTTCGCGGCGTTCACAGATTCGATGAAGGCGACGTTGGCCTTGAACACCTCGAATCGCCGTGCCTTCTCCGCCGCGTCGCTGTAGACGCGGCCGTACTTGGCCATCCACTCCTCGTGCCTCGCCACCATGGCCTGGTCGCCCAGGTCGCGCGCCGCCAGAACGCCGCTGAGAGCACAGGCGCATGCGACGACGACAGCGAGGAGGAAAGCCGACGAGTGGTGAATAGCCATGGCTGGTGTGTCTCGGTAGACTGGTACTGGTATGTAGTGCTGTGAGTGACATGCAGACATATGCTTGGTGTATTTATAGGTGACCGATCGAGTTTGTGAAGCGTGCCAAGATTCTTAGCAGTTGTAGAATAATCAATCATAGGGATTATTGCTGCGTGCCGTGCGAGCATTAGTTAGTCGTTGGGATTAGCTTGTGGATTAGCTTCCGGGGCGAGCTGAAAATGACACTGTAGTATATTCACGATTAGTTAAATGAGGAATCTATCTGTCTATTAAACAGCAACTGGTAACATATATTGTATATTACTGTATAGATTAGTTGATCAAAGAATGTGAACGTGAAATATACTACATAACATATATTAGATTAAACTAAATATATAATTCTAGTATCACACGCTACCTTTTACTTTGTGTGAAACCATACGGCGTGCTCTAGACGACTGAATTTATATATATGTCCAAATTTTGTTGTAAAATCCCCGATTGCAAATGCTTGCTCCTGACTTGTGGAAAATTTCATCAACAGACATAGTATATAGTTTCAAAAAACAATATGACCTCCACGTGACACTGGTAATATAAAGGATAGTACCGCAATACTAGTAACATAGTAATATAATCCACCGTACCCAGACCTAAGGAACTGCATTTACGCAGCAATAAGCTACTCTGCATCCACAAGATCAAGTTAACCTGAGAACTGCGGTTGCACTTGCACATACCAGCGCCAGAAGCCAAGAACCCATACCAAAACCTCTTGTTAGAATGTCTATTGGTGTGACAGTGTAACTGTGCTCTGGTCTGCACTCTGCACCGATGGAAAGAACCGGTTTGAACTAGAATATAGTCTGACGCAAATTCTGCATACTGAAGAGAATATCACATATAACAAGCCAAATAATAGCTCAGATCATATTTCTAGTTTTCACCAGATATAAAATGATATTTCAAGAAAAGAAATGTCAATTTTGATCAACAGATATAGCTTCAAAGAAAATATATGTCTAAATTTTGATCACCAAATATTGTCCTTAGTTTTGGTTTGAACTCAGAAATATTTTCAAAATTTTGTTGTAATTCCTGATTGCAAATGATTGCACATCTGGCTAGTGGAAATTTTGATCAACAGATAGCTTCAAAGAACAATCTAGGCAGTAGCATCAGAAAGAGGCTAATAAGACCTCCACATGACATTAACTAGAGCCACGCCACCACTGTTGTAAACATGTAATAGACAGTACCACCCTCAAGCTCTGAACTGCACGGAACTGTATTTATGCAATGCAGCATTAAGCTAATGTGATACCTGGCTAGTGGCTACTCCCAGCCCCAGGCATGCACTGTGCCCCAAAGGAGTGCATGCCTTGAAATGTATTCATCCAGCATGCGCAATATTAGTAGTTCAGTATGCATATTGACCAGCAGATATAGCTTCAGAGAATCATCTAAAATTGGCTAGACTTACACTTGAGTACATGACATCAGCACCGCACCACCAATGTCCACCGTTGTAAACTTGAATAGACAACACCACCCTGAAGACCTTAACTGCCAGTAACTGTATTTATGCAATGCAGCATTAAGCTAATGTGCTACCCCCAGCCCCATGATCAGTCATCCACTGTGTTCCAAAGGACTGCATGCCTTGAAATGCAATAATGCAGCATGTACAATATTAGTAGTTTAGTATGCTGTGACATGAATATAAAAAACAGTGCAACCAGTAGCAGTTTGTCAATCATGACTACTCTACATGGCATAAGTTCATCCAAAACTCATGCAAATATCAGGATAGACATGACAAACAACTGACAACACTTGGTATTCAACTCACTCCATATAGTTTGCAGTTCAAGCACAAACTTTCATGACAACGCACCCCAAGTTTATCTAAGTTCCACAAGTACATTGTTGCATAGTACTACCTCCAGCCATGTATTCATAACAGGAAATAGTACCAGAAGAAATCAGAAACAGAACGTACAAAGCTGTCAGCAACAAAAGGTTACAGCAAGATTGATGGAACAAAAGCTAGCTCAAAGAAACTGCTGAGGCAGTAGCAAAGTACTCTCTGCATCCAAAAAATAATGCAATTCTTTCCAAAAGATTTCAAGTTTGAACAAATTTATACAAAACAATACAAACATTTATGATATCAAATAATTATCATCAGATCAATTATGCAATATAATTTATACTAAATCTATTTGGAGATATAAGTGTCGATACTGTTTTCAATAAACTTGGTCGAACTTTAGAAAGTTTGACTTGGCTGTTGTTAAAATAATCAGCACTAGTATCACCAGAGTGATGCCAAGGTTAGCTAAATAAGTCATATAAAATGCTGACAAAACAGTTTTGTCAACAAAAGAACTGCAATTAATTTAGCAACTAATCCGGTCATTGTTGAACAAAGCATGCGCAGCATAAAGATGTTGAAGCACAAAGAAGGAAAGCATGCAGGCCTAAACACAAGTTGCAAAGTTCCATGCAAAATCTTTCAAACATGCAGACAACACCTGACATTCTAGGCTTTTATGTGCCTATATTGATCATTCACGCATTTCATATAGCTGCTAGTAACTCTGCATGGTCATTCAATATGCACAGTCTGCTAATAGCAAATTCAGCATACTGAAGAGAATATCAGATATAACAAGCCAAAGAATAGCTCAGACTATTTCTAGTTTTCAGCAAATATAAAAGGACAATTCAAGAAAATAAATGTCAACTTGAGGCCACATGTAGCCAAATTAAATCAGTGAAATAAGAAGACACTGATACAGGTCCATAGCAGGAACAACCAGAGTAACAGTACTCATATGCAAGAAATCTAGTACTATTAACTTCAACAATAAAATATAAAGCTGACAGTAGGACCAACATAAGCTTCATAGAAAAGCGAACAATCTAGAACATTGCCTTCTGTGGAGATACCACTGACCTCACCGGTACATGAGAGGATCGCTAACAGAAAAATCAAATCCCTTTTGCAAACTAAAGATTGGACCCCCAGCTGGATCTGAACTTTCATAGACCAGCACATGGCAAGAATTACTAGGCCCATTTTCAGGAATCAGAGACTTCACTTTGTTAATCACCTCAGGAAGGGATGTGAAACTTCCATTGGACCCCACAATTACAGCATTCTTCAGCACGTGGGCACTTTGGAAGAAGAACTTGAGGAAGGCAACCTCACTTCGCTCCATTCGGAATTCGTGGAAAGTCATCATCTTGATAGAGGACCGGATGCTTTCAATGGGACCAGCCTCCTGCCAGAACTTGAGGTTGATCTTGCCAGCGACTTCGTCGGTTTTTTTGGACTGCAAATTGCACAAACAAGCGAGTAGCTTAGCAGGTGGTAGACGATGTAATCGTGCCACAAGTATGATGAACATGCCAAAATAATATGAACTATTAGTACCACAATATGCAGCGTCTCAACATTGGGAAAGCATCTGAGGAAAGCCGGTAACATCTGAGAATCATTGCGGACTCCAAAGCGCACATTTAACCCCAAGATCTTGATGCCTGGAACCATGGAGCTTGGGGTCACCTTCATCCCAGCCTGGAATGCATCAGGAGCACAAGCAGCAGAGAAATGTTATGTTCAGCAACTGGCACCAGTGACTAATTTACCAATGAAAGAAACTACCACACAATTCAGAATTGTATTTACATTGATGACGGTGTTCCGGATCTCCAGCATGTGAATTCCAGGACTCAAGTATCCAAGTACTTGCAGCTTGGGGACTTTTCCAATCTTGACCCTAATGCAAGAGCTGTTGCACGGCATGGCTTCCCACAAGATGAAACGCTCGAGGCTCGGGGCGTCCACCACAGCGACGCTGTCCACAGTCGACATGTGGATCTGCGCGCACCGGAGATACTGGCCAGCAAAGCGGAGGCGCATCATCGCCTTCTCCTTGATTCCCACCATGCCAAAGCTCTCCAGGACGGGGCTCCCGGCTAGGAGGCAGTCCATGTCGCGGCTCTCCACCTCCACCCAGTAGAGGACGAGCTCCTGGAGGTGCGGGAATAACACCACGGGAGAGCGGAGGTGTCCGGGAATTTCCAGAGGCCGAGGTAGAGGCGGGTGAGGGTCGCGACGCCGAGGAGCGCGGCGGGGAGAGGCACGTGGAGCGGCAGCGGGCGGTTGACGAGGACGAGCTCCTGGACGCCCTTGGCGGCGAACGCCTGGAGCCAGCGCGCGAGCTGCCGCTGGCGCGCGGCGTCCGCGTAGTAGCCGCAGACGAGGCGGACGGCGCGGAAGGGGCCCGGGTGCGCGGCGACGGCGCGGGAGAAGGCGTCGGCGATGGCCGGCGTGTCGGCGCGCGCGGGCTCGCGATGGCCCTCGAGGGCTCCGGGGAGGAGGTGCGCGTCGGCGAAGGCGAGCGGCGTGCAGCGCCAGACGGGCCGCCAGCGGCGGGAGAGCGCGGCGGTGCGCGCGGCGTCCTTGGCGGGGAGGCGGGAGACGATGTTGCGGAGGATCGAGAAGGGGAGGGCGCTGATGCGGTCCTCGAAGGCGGAGGCGGAGGCGGCGGGGGGAAGCGCGGACAGGGCGGCGCCGACGTACGCGGGCGCGTCGGGGAGGCACGTGTAGAGAACCGTGAGGAGGACTTGCGTGCTCCGCTCCAGCTCCTGAGGATCCATGCCGCGGCGCCGCGCGTCGGCTAACGCGGCGGCGTCGAGGTGGACGAACGGCGACGGAATCTGGTTCGCCATGGGCGCCGCCGCCGCCTGAGAGGAGCTCAATCGCACTCCACGCGGCGGCGAGGGTTTTGTGCCTGGGTATCAGCGGCGGGGTTCTGAGTGGAGAAGCGGGTGGGTTGGGCCATATGCGCCAGCCCACACACAAATCAGTCTTCTTCTTTTTTTTTTCTTTTATAAGATAAGAAAATCAGTCATTTAATTCTACTCATTTTCCCCTTAAATTAAAAAACTCAATTCTACTCATTTTTTTTTGTTTATAATAAAAGAAGATGTTTTTCAAAAATAATACATTTTTCAAAAAAAACTAATAGCAAAGTCAATTTGATACAAAGCTTTAAAAACAACTGCTTTCAAACATCCTCATGGCGGCTTTTTTCATTCAGCACATAGCAAAGAAAAAGTGAAAAAAAAACCATGCATAGTATAGTAAAAGTAAAAAAAAACATGCATATTATTATAGTATGAGTAAAATACATCGGGGTACCTAAACTTTTGGTGTTTTAATATAGGACCTCAAACTATCAAAACAACTATCTAGGTACCTCAACTTTCACCGCAGCGCACGGCTGGTCCTTCGCTAGCCATGTCAGCCTAAAAATTTGCATAAACCCCCTCGCTTTTTTTTCCTCGTTCTCCAGTCCAACCATCATCTTCCTCTGCCCCCCTCCCGACCCGTCCGCTCCTCTCTACCGCCGGCACATTAGCCATAACTTTGACTGCGGGTGCATTCCACCATCCGTCCATTCCTCTCTACCGCCGGCGCAGCTCGCCGCCGTCGGGGTTGGACCACGCGCACACGAATGGTGCCTATCCTTGCGTTTCCCCTCCTCGGCGAGGCGTTCCTGTAGGGCGAGGAGCGGCAGCGCCCACGAGAACGCGGCGCACGGTGGTGCGGCAGGAAGGTAGTGCGCCTGTAGCACGTTGTAACGGTCGACACACGGAACAGCGGCGGCGAGCGCCCACGCAGTGAGGTGGAGCACACAGCCCATGGAGTAGATGGGCGCCGCGAGCCCCGCCTTGTGCGTGCGCGGCGCGGCGAGCCCGGCCCCGATGGCCTGCAGCCGGCGCGCGGCGGACCATGTGCGCGACATGCTCCAGGACTGCGGTGCGTGAGGGCGACGAGCAGGCGGGCCACCGCCGCCATGGCATGCGAAAAGGAATCGGACGGGCGCGGCTTGACGGTAACAAATTTCTTGGCGGACGATCGAGCAGTGTCGACGGGTGCCACGACCATGCTCACCGGACGATGACCTCGCCCTCGACTTTCTGGCCGTGTCGAGCATTTTCCGTGGCCTTGCTTGTCGCCCTCTGTTGAACTCCATCTACCTTGACGGCGTGCTCGTGTCTAAGCTTAGCCTATGTCTAGAGGACATTATAAATTATGTTAGAAAAATATATCTTAATTTTTTTCCACTATTTTGATAGCTTAAGAAATCTAATATTAAATAAATAAACACTAGAGAGACAATAATATAAAAATTATATAATATTAAAAAATAATTCAACACAAAATATGATGCCCTTATATCACAGACAAAATTTGGGTCTAAAACATAATTTGTACGTAGAGAAATGGAAAAAGAAATTATTTTGAAGGTGTAAAAATTGAAGCAATAGCTGGATGGGGTAGACCTTTGAAATAGTTGGAGGTAGTAAAGTGAACTAAAAATGTAAGTTTAGAGAGGCATCTAAATATATATAAGCTAAACTTGAGTGGATTAATTCAGACTTTTTTCTAAAAATATAATGAGAAAATTTGGAATTCATCTCATCACAAGTAGAAGTGATTGACAAGTGGGCCATGGAGCAACCCAACCCTAGTGGAGTCGCTCATCCCCGCTACAAGAGTACGATAAGCAGTCTCGCACTCGATTCCTGGAATCAGTCCCCAAACCCTCGTCGCTTTCCCCACCTGCTGCTGCGGCGGCGGCGGCGCGGCCATGGCGTTCCGGTTCCAGGCTCGACCCGGCTTCACGGACCGCATCGTCCAGGGCCTTGCTCGCCGCGGAGGCATGGAGCCGCAGGAGCTGGAGGCGCTCTTGGGCCGCGTGCTCTCCTACGCCCACCGCGCGCTCCCTCCCCCGCCCGTCTCCGCCGACGGCGACCTCTGCATCCTCTTCGACGCCGACGGCGGGGGCGTCGACCGCCTCAGCCGCCTCCCCGACGCGCTCCTCCGCGACATCGTCTCCCGCCTCCCCGTCAAGGACGCCGCGCGCACGGCGGTGCTCTCCCGCCGCTGGGGCCCCATCTGGCGCGCCGCGCCGCTCGTCCTCGTCGACACGCACCTCCTCCCGGGTCCGTCCGGCGACGACGAGATCCCCGTCGACCTCGACCACGCCCACTCCGACGCCGTGGCCGCCGCGGTCTCCCGCATCCTGGTCGCGCACCCGGGGCCGGTCCGCTGCGTCCGCATCGCCTGCTGCTACATGGAGGAGGACCGCGCCCGCGTCGAGCGCTGGCTCAAGCTCCTCGCCGCCAAGGGCGTGCAGGAGCTCCTGCTCATGAACCGCCCGCTGCCGCTCAACATCGACAAGCATCTGCCCGCCACCGTCTTCACCATGACCAAGCTCACCCGCCTGTACCTCGGCTTCTGGAGGTTCCCGGACACGACAACCCTGCGACGCGGCGCCGCCTTTGGGTTCCCCTGCCTCCGCGAGCTCGGCCTCTGCAGCACCGTCATGGAGAGCGGCGACATGGACTTCGTCCTCGCCAGGAGCCCCGTGCTGGAGATCCTCAACATCCAGGGCCACATGCTACCCCGCTGCGTCTCCGCATCATCAGCAACAGTCTTCGCTGCGTGCAGATCCAGGGCTCCACTGTGGACAGCCTCACAGTAGTGGATGCCCCGCGCCTCGAGCGTCTCCTTGTGGATTCGTCGTGCAGCAAGATCAAGATTTCACATGCCCCTGCGCTGCAGATCGACAACACCATCATCAAGGTTGCATCTCTGTTCTCTTATTCAACATTGGATGCCTAGCTAGCTTGTGGAATGTTTGATGCCAATGTGCTTTTTTTCTCTCATTGCAGGCTGGGACAACGGTGAACCCAAGTGTCATGTTGCCAGCTGTCACAGTCCTGGACCTCCATGTCCGTTTTGGAGTCCGCAGCGATTGCAAGATGCTGCCCACAATCCTCCGCTGTTTCCCCAACATCAAGACGCTGCAAATCCATGTGAGCCAGAGACTGATCATTTCATTTGGCCTTGATTTGCATCAGCATCTACTAGCTTAAGTCATGTAGTGAATTTTTCTGGCCGATCTTGACTGGTTTAACTCATGTGCAGTCCAAGGAAGCTACTGAATCCACTGGCAGGCTCAGCACCAACTTCTGGGAGGAGTCTGGTGCTATCGACTGTGTCATGTCGAGCATTAACATGCTGCAAGTCTGTGATTTCCAAGGGGAGCGGAGTGAGCTTGCCTTTCTCAAGTTCTTTATTGAGAGTGCGCAGATGCTGGACATGCTTGTGGTTGTGTATGCCAATGGGTTTTTCAGTTCAAGACATGAGGCCAATTCCAAAGTAAAGGCTCTGTTTGCTGGGAGAAGGGCCGCACAAAGCTGTAAAGTGGTGGTCTGTGAGAGTAGGTTTCCTGAAGGTGGCCGCCTTTGGAACTTTGCACACGGCTCTGATTTCTCTTTCAGCAACCCTTTCGGAGTCATCGGGTGTAGTTCTTTTGGAGGTAGCCAGTGGTTTGTTTAAGTATTCAGATGCAGGTATTGTTCTGGGCTGTTGGAGTTTCTTTGCCTTTTCCTAGCAATTTAAGATCATGATCCTTAGTCTTGAGGCTACTAGCAATATTATCGATCTACGCAAATGACTAATGCTACATGTATAAATGCTATTTTCTGGTTGTCATTCATATCTTCTATTTTTGCCAATTGACTTGATGACGCTCGTGAGATGCATAGATATCTCGTGTTATTCTTACTTTGTTCTATGAAATGTTTGTTTCTTGCACAAACTGTCTTGCCTGATTAAATATGCAAGTTTGAAAAGTCAATTATTATCTTGTATGTAGTTCTGGTTTCTCTACTGTCAAACAAAATCCCTGATGCAATGAAACCTGTTTTGGAACTTCAAACATGCCTATGTATTTCATAGTGCTGGCTTAATTTCTCTGGAAATGGTTACAGTCCTATTGCAGTATCTACCTGCAAAGACAAATGCTATATTATTGACATGTGTTTTATGAAATTAGTAGTGGTAGCTTTTCAGTTGTATGAATTTTGTTGATCATTGCTAATTTTCTATGACAACACTATATATGGACCATATTATAAGCATCTTATGTCATTTCTTTGCCTACCCGCGACCTGAGATTGGAATAATGTTCATTAAATATCTGTATTTGTGGCTGCTTGATACTGGAGCTAGCTTTTGGGTTTAGCAATTCTTTCCATGTGAAGATTTGGTTGCTTACAGGTTATGCATCCTGAATGATAAAGCAGTGATCTATCACATCAATAGTTATCAAAGCTTACTAAGACCTTCCAACTTAAATGAAATCTGTCATTGATTAATTGAAGTGTGCATTTTGATGAGTGTACAGTTCTTGCTCCATTTGTTTTTGCAAAATTGCAAGGACTAAGAAGTATTAGGGTTTACAATAATTTTAAGAAGTGTGCTTTGATCATTGACTTCTCTTATAGTACATCATGAATTGCTACAAATGCAACGCACACATTTCTGAAATACAAATATATTGATACAACTTTTTGTATATGTAAGCCCCCTTTGTTTAGTCCCCTTCAAGGCACCATATACATGTAAGTAGGAGTCCTATTCCTAGTAGGATTCTACACTCATGTTCTCAAGTCCTAGTAGAATTAGAATTCCTAATAGCACTCCTCTCTTGAGTCCTAGTCAAAGTAGGATTTGAGTCACCACACAACATGGATTACTACATACAATCCCAGATCCGTGTTGACTTCTTGAGTTCATGTAAGCACACATATTTTGTTGTTTCCAGATTCTTCATCCTGAATGGGTGCCATGGATCTAGGTAGGTAGTCAGAATTACTTATCCAAAATGCGTGAATGGATAATGTAGATGTTGACATGCATTTCCTGTGAACCATATATCTTGAACCTACTATGGCTTGCATTGTTATTTCTTCTTGGGTCTGTGTATTTGAGTTTTGCACTTAACTTAAACTGGTGCTATGCTTGCTTATGCGTTTCCTGTCCTACAACATGGTGAGGTCAAAGTACTGAAGCGAGTTGCACTACACGTCAGTTTTAGTACCACATGTTATGGTCAAGCTGGTTAGGTGCAATTTTTTATTTCAGTGACATTACTATGGATTAAGAATCTTACTACATCACTTGTTGGCAAGCCGTGTCCTGACATGTGTGATACTGTCTGTCTGTCTTTATGTTTGGTGATCATAATTGGAGGCAGATTTTTAACTACTACTACTATTCATGCTGGCCAGTTGTTTTTTCAGCATGCTTTGGCTCCATCTCACAACACATTTTGTCGCTTGGGACTTCATGATTTCTTACGCTATGAAACAAGTGTGTTGTTGTGCAGCTTTGGTTGATTAATCATGCACCGGTAGAGCAAACTCAACAATGATCAGAAATCCTTTGACAGCCTTTCCAGTTTTTGTAAAGTGAACTTTGCCTGAACTTGTGCAATTTTGGTTGGTCAATCAGATGAGGCATCCAACACAAATTCCTCTGCATGTTGTTCCATCTGGCAGTAGATTTTCTTTGTGCCTCCTGTTTGATTATGCACATATCTTTGGTTGCACGTCGACTGTGATCAAAGTTGTGGTCTAAAGTGATTCAATTTGCATACTAAACTACTAATATTGTGCACGCTGCATTATTGCATTTCAAGGCATGCAGCCCTTTGGAACACAGTGCATGCCTGATCCTGAGGCTGGGGGTAGGACATCAGCTTAATGCTGCATTGCATAAATACAGTTACTGGCAGTTAAGGCCTTCAGGGTGGTGCTGTCTATTCAAGTTTACAATAGTGGACATTGGTGGTGCGGTGCTGATGTCATGTACTCATCTGTAAGTCTAGCCAATTTTAGATGATTCTCTGAAGCTATATCTGCTGGTCAATATGCATACTAAACTACTAATATTGCGCATGCTGGATTAATACATTTCAAGGCATGCACTCCTTTGGGGCACAATGCATGCCTGGGACTGGGAGTAGCCACTAGCCAGGTATTACATTAGCTTAATGCTGCATTGCATAAATACAGTTCCTTGCAGTTCGGACCTTAAGGGTGGTACTGTCTATTACATGTTTACAACAGTGGTGGTGCGGCTCTAGTTAATGTCATGTAGAGGTCTTATTAGCCTCTTTGTGATGCTACTACTTAGATTGTTCTTTGAAGCTATCTGTTGATCAAAATTTCCACTAGCAGATGTGCAAACATTTGCAATCAGGGATTACAACAAAATTTTGAAAATATTTCTGAGTTGAAACCAAAACTAAGGACAATATGGTCTGAGCTATTATTTGGCTTGTTATATGTGATATTCTCTTCGGTATGTGGAATTTGTGTCAGACCATATTGTAGTTTTCATCAGATATAAAGGATATTTCAAGAAAATAAATGTCAATATTCTCTTAAAATGTCCTTTTATATCTTGTGAAAACTAGAAATATGCTCTGAGCTATTATTTGGCTTGTTGTATCTGGTACACTTCAGTATGCGGACTTTGTTATTAGCAGACTGTGCATCTTGAATGACCATGCAGAGCTACTGACAGCCATATTGAATGCTTGATTGATCAATATAAGCATGTGTTTTGTTGAATACATTACTTAAAACTGCATAGCAAGCATGGAATTTCAGGTATTGTCTCCATGTTTGAAAGATTTCAATTTGCATGGAACCTTGCAACATAGACTGGTGATCGCTGACACCTAGTTTTGTTTTTGTACTGGAAGCCTGCAACATTTTTTATACTGCTGCATGCTTTGTTCAGTAATGGCCTTTAGTTGCTAAACTAATTGCAGTTCTTTAGTTGGCAAAACTGTGGACTATTGTCAGTATCTTATATGACTTCTTTAGCTAGCCGTGGCCTCACTTGGTGATACTATTGCAGATTATTTTCTCAACTTATCTTTTGAAAATTGGTGGTGTATTCTGAGCTACTTTGTTACTGACTAAGCAGTCTCCTTGAGCTACCTGCTGTCCCATCAATCTTGCTTGGCAGCTTTGTACTGTATGTTTCTGATTTGTGATACTACTTCCAACCATGAATAGTGAATACATGACCTTTTGGACAAACAAAGGAAACTAAAATCCTAAAACTAGCTTGTTTTTTGACTTTTTGTTTGTCCGAAAAGGTTGGGTTTGTAGCTAGAGATAGTACTATGCGACAATGAACATGTGGAACTTTGATTAACTTGGGGTGCCTTGTGGTGAAGGTTTGAGATTCAATTGCAAGATACTGTATATGAACTAACTTTGTGTTGAATACCAAGTCTTGTCATTTGTTTGTCCGGTCTTCTCTGCATATTCAAGGGAGTTTTGTATGACACTATACCACATAGATTAGTCATGGTTGACAAAAATCTGCTGCTGGTTGCATGGTTTTTAAATTTATATCACCGCATACTAAACTACTAATTAGGCATATTATATATGCTGGATTAATGCATTTTGGAGCATGCACTCCTTTGGGACATGCTTGCTGGGAGCACATTAGCTTAATGCTGCATTGCATAAATACAGTTCCTGGCAGTTAACAACAGTGGACAGTGCATACTGTCTGTTCAGGTTACAATTGTGGGCAGTGGTGGAGAAGCGCTTATTTTATATGTAGGTCTAGCCTATTTTGGATGATTCTTTGAAGCTATATCTGCTGGTCATATACACAAATGTGTTCATCTTTGGATCACAAAATTGTGGACACCTATATATGTTCTTGATTGAAGTTCAAACTGGTTATTTCCATTGGTGCAGAGTGCAGACCAGAGCACAGTTACACTGTGACACCAATAGACATTCTAACAAGAGGTTTTAGTATGGGTTTTTGGCTTCTGGCGCTGGTATGTGCAAGTGCAACCGCAGTTCTTAGATAAACTTGATCTTGTGGATGCAGAGGAGCTTATTGCTGCGTAAATGCAGTTCCTTAGGTCAGGGTACGGTGGAGTATATTACTATGTTACTAGTATTGTGGTACTATCCATTATATTACCAGTGTCACGTGGAGGTCAGATTGTTTTTGAAACTATATACTATATCTGTTTGATGAAAATTTCCACAAGTCAGGAGCAAGCATTTGCAATCAGGGATTACAACAAAATTTGGACATATATAAATTCAGTCGTCTAGAGCACGCCGTGTGGTTTCACACAAAGTAAAAGGTAGCGTGTGATACTAGAATTATATATTTAGTTTAATCTAATATATCTTATTATGTAGTATATTTCACGTTCACATTCTCTGATCAACTAATCTATACAATAATATACAATATATGTTACCAGTTGCTGTCAGCTCATCCCAACGACAAACTAATCTCGCCCCAGTGCTGTTTAATAGACAGATAGATTCCTCATTTAACTAATCGTGAATATACTACAGTGTCCTTTTCAGCTCGCCCCGGAAGCTAATCCCAACGACTAACTAATGCTCGCACGGCACGCAGCAATAATCCCTATGATTGATTATTCTACAACTGCTAAGAATCTTGGCACGCTTCCGATCGGTCACCTATAAATACACCATGCATATGCAATGCATGCATGTCACTCACAGCACTACAAGCCTCATTCGAAACGAAATACAGTACCAGTCTACCGAGAACGCCAGCCATGGCTATTCACCACTCGTCAGCTTTCCTCCTCGCTGTCGTCGTCGCATGCGCCTGCGCTCTCAGCGGCGTTCTGGCGGCACGCGACCTGGGCGACCAGGCCATGGTGGCAAGGCACGAGGAGTGGATGGCCAAGTACGGCCGCGTCTACAGCGACGCGGCGGAGAAGGCGCGGCGATTCGAGGTGTTCAAGGCCAACGTCGCCTTCATCGAATCTGTGAACGCCGCGAACGACAAGTTCTGGCTGGAGGCCAACCAGTTTGCCGACCTCACCGATGCCGAGTTCAGGGCCACCCGGACCGGCTACAGGCCCAGGCCGGCAGCGGCGAGCAGCCGGAAGGCGACAACATTCAGGTACGCCAACGTGAGCCTCGACGACGTCCCGGCCTCCATGGACTGGAGGGCCAAAGGTGCTGTGACGCCCATCAAGGACCAAGGCGAGTGCGGGTGCTGCTGGGCGTTCTCGGCCGTGGCGTCCATGGAGGGTGCCGTGAAGCTGAACACGGGGAAGCTCGTCTCGCTCTCGGAGCAGGAGCTCGTCGACTGCGACGTGAACGGCATGGACCAGGGCTGTGAGGGCGGCGAGATGGACGACGCCTTCGAGTTCATTGTTGACAACGGCGGGCTCACCACCGAGAGCAAGTACCCGTACAAGGGCACGGACGGCACCTGCAACTCCAACGAGGCCTCCAACGACGCCGCGTCCATCACTGGATACGAGGACGTGCCGTCCAACGATGAGGCATCCCTGCTCAAGGCAGTCGCCAACCAGCCCGTGTCGGTCGCCGTCGATGGCGGGGACAACCTCTTTAGGTTCTACAAGGGCGGGGTCCTCTCCGGCGCGTGTGGAAACGAGCTCGACCATGGCATCGCCGCCGTCGGGTACGGCGTCGCCAGCGATGGCACCAAGTTCTGGCTGATGAAGAACTCCTGGGGCACGTCGTGGGGCGAGGCAGGGTACATCCGGATGGAGAGGGACATCGCCGACGAGGAAGGTCTGTGTGGCCTCGCCATGCAGCCGTCCTACCCGACAGCCTAGACGTTAGATTTAGCCGTTCTACTATTTGAACCACAATCTACTACATGTATGTACAAGGTTTAAATTTGTGTATATTTGTATGTAATTAAGATTATTGTGTGAGCTCGATCGATCGAGAAGAAGCTTCTCCTGTTCTGTACATAATTCCAGCATATATGTGCGTCCTACCAATTAAGTTTTATTAGTCCAAAGAATTGCCTATCAAAATCGACATATAGTTATTTGAATTTCCTGTCATAATGAGTCGGTGGGATTCACAGACCCATTGAAGAATCCCATCCGTTGAATTGGATCGTTAAATGCAAAACTAACTCATTTTCAGTTGCTGCATAGAGCAAAAAGAACTTGATAATTGATCACTTTTTACCAACAAATAAAAAAAAAGAATGACACCAATGCAAGATAGACTGGTCAACATACAACCAACAAAACTTCGCGAAACACTTGTTGGCCACTGACAGTGGCAACGGATCTTTTATCAACATATAAAACCAACAAAACTTGGTGAGACACTTTTTACTCCACATGGAGGGGTCTAAATCTGCCATGCATCACTGAATTGGACTGTGTTGGAACTATGTGATCTCTGTTGGGTCATTAGAAAGGGGAGTGAGGTCAAGTACTGTTTCCCTCTAAAGGGACAACTCCCCATCCACGCAAAAATCAGTAGCATCCGAGCCAACTAATGGTTGTGGCCTCGAGTCGAGTCAAACAATGTCACAATAAAAAAGGGGTGACTCGGTTTCTCCTTTAGCCAACATACAACTGAGAAACAATCCACCCTTCCTCTTTGACTCTAGGTGGCCAAGGTGGGCCAATGCTGTCGGCATCCTACAAGTTGACACTACACCATCATACCACAAGACGACCTCCCTCTCGCATCCTTACTTCATCGATGGAGGACATATTGTCTCAAGGTCTATGATCACTGATGTTATCGCTATGTTCATTGCAACTAGATTAGATCACCTCTTATGTGTTGATCTCGATCTAATTAATATTGTTGCATAAAGAATAGGTTAGTCTAGTTTCTAATCGTTAGCACTAGATCAAGTCTCGGTTTGGAGGCTAAGAGGTCAGATTTGATCTAATTGTTGCATCATAATCACATCACTGCCAATGATGTTTACCCCATAATTATGCATGATGAAGCCTTGTACGATCTAATATGTGCCTATCATGTTAGGGTAGATCCCTATCATGATTAGGGACATTTACTTTTAGGTAATGATGTTTGTGCATCTTTAACGTGGACCAGTCATGAATAGGGCCAATTTTCTCCTTTGCTCATGTTCCAGTTGATTTTGATGCTATTTGGCGCTAGGATTTTCACATTAAGAAATCAGAGGTAATATCCACTACAAGAAAAAGTGCCTCTAGACATGTTTTCATAGTAACACACTAAAATCGTCTCTACATGGTCATGTAAAGATGTTTTTTGACATGATTTTGTGAACGTGTCAACATGACAAAATATTAGACATAGTTTTAGTGTCAAAATGCATCTAGAGACACTTTTTAGATGATATTAAAAATGTCTCAAACTAATACAGTGCTAGACACACTTTTAATTGTCAATAGCTTCTAGACACGTTACAAAGCATATCCCAAGAGCGCTCCATAGTCAACTAACGATATTTTTTTGACGCGATGGAAGTCGTCTCAAAATAACACCAAGTTAGCTTAGATGCTTTAAACCGTTAGTATAATTTATACCCATGGAAATTGGAAAGCATATCAGTATTCATATATGGTCACATAAACATGCTTCTTTCCATGATCTGTACTTATAATCACAAAGTTATATTGCCATAGAAATGTTTTTTTTTGAAATTTTTAAAATAGCTTTTATAATATGTTCCGGAGCTCTCATTGTGAACATTTTAAGAATAGTGGGTCTACAACTAAAGAGAGGAACCCAACCACAATACAACTTTTTTGTTAGTACTATAACTATAGGTCAAGCTCTTACAGAGAACATGTAGAACTGAAAGGTTAATAGATTATTTTCACGTGAGCCCAAACTCTCACATTTGTGAGAATTAAGTAGTTCATTTCTCGCTTTAAAAACTCTTGCATGTTGAACACAGGCCTAGTGAGCTTCTGTTGACGAAAATGCTTTCACAAACCATGGGTCCCAAACCATACTTTGTTACGTATGTGTACTTGATTGATGTCATAAATTTATGACATTAGCTTTTAACACCACAAATGTTTATGGCATTCTTTTTTTTCATGATTCTTGCACCATGCATGTAGGAGTAGAACGTTACAAATGTTGAAGTGGCACTGAGTTAGCAAAGCAGGTCACAAAAATGTCATAAAATTAAAATGCAGCCTATTAATGCTCACGTGGCAGATAGACTTATAATGGGCCAAGCCTAATTAGAGGTTTTTATTTGGGCCTAGCCCATTTTATGATTTATTATTTTTGGCCCATATGTTTTTTTTTCATGATTCTAGTTTCAATTATGTCAAGCCCAACCCTTTGATGTGCCAAATTTTTTTTCTTGGTTCATCACATGGCACATTCATTTTTTCATAGATCACGTGCTATTTGAGTAGCCCATGAGCACAAAACTAGAATTAGAAATGTATTGGCCCAAGTGAATATATTCCATTCATGACCAAAGTACAAGCTCACATGTCATACATTAAGATGTTCATTACATTCATCATTGACCATAACATAACATTTTCACAACTCTCCTTGTTTTTCCCACTTCTTCTACAGAAAAGGCAAAAATCGTCAAATGGGATAGATTGACCTAAGTGGCAACAACCATGTAATCACAACAATTGAAAATATGGAACAAATATCAGCAAAGGATTGAATGCCACAAACATGTAATCACCAAACATTTTTCCTTTTGTTTTGAGAACTCTTCTCCCTCTCAACGTTTAGCAATGGCTTGCTCATCGCCGCGGTGGATTCCACATCCAACGGCGAGGAGTGAATTCATTAGTAGCTACACGTGTCAGAAGCCAAGGGGCGCGAGATCTTGTATTTTGATACGGAATGAGGCACAAATTGATTGAGTGTATCAGATTTCCTATTCACATTTATTTTCAAGCACTTACATGAAAAATCTTTTAGATTTCGTTAGGCAAACTTTTGCCCTTGGCTTTGCCTATAAAATGAGCCTGCGACTACGATACACAACACTCAAAGAGGCAGCCGAGTACCAAGAAAGAAAGATACTTGAGCATCATCATCATCTCAAGTCAAGGTTTTCCTTAGTTATTTCTCTTTGTTTTTATATATTCTCTAGATGCACGGTCCGTCTAAATCGTAGTCGTAGCTAGTATGCAGAAGTATTAAGCCTTGTATGCATGGCTCAAAAGGGTTCTGGTTCCTTGATGCTATGCGTGGAGGAGCTGGTGAACATAAAAGTAACGGTTTCCTCAGGTCCTATAGTTCACGGAGGAGCTAGAGCTGGAGTTGGAGCAATTAATTATCTACATATATGTCATTCATTCTAATCTAGAACTATATAGTAATAATATATGTATTTATCATTCATTTTAATCTACTGTAAAACATAAACATGTTTGCCACTAATACATGACATGATTCTGCAATTTGGAAATAATATGTTTTACTATGCTGTAATCAAGTAAAGGATGTTATGATTTTGCTTAATCTTATTCATAGTACCAGGAAATGGTGAATACTATTTAAATTGATTTTCTTATTTTGTTTGCAGTATCTTCATGGCATCCAGGAACCAAAGGTCTGCCCCAAGGGCATTGATTGTGGAGGATACCAAAGTTGATTGTGTGATTCTCAGAACATGTTGCACAAACTTAATTACGAGGTTACTGTTGTTGAGAATGGAAAAGAAGCTGTTGACCTTTTCCTTGAAGGGCAAACATTTGACATTGTTTTCTCAGATAAGGATATGCCAATAATGTCGGGCCCTGAGGTATATATTTCAACTAGATAATAATAGTAGATTTATATCTTTTTCCTATTTTTCTCTAAACATTATTCACTTGTTTATCCTATCTATGCATCGTAGAAAAAATATTCTAGCATTTGAACTTACCAGTATTACTTATCAGTTATAGTATAACAAAAACAAACTTGTAGCATATATGAATCTAGCGATCCAATTCATTTTTTATGAAGCTAGCGAACCAAAAAAACTTGTAGCATATATGCACTCAGTTATTTTTCATGGTTTAGGATTTTGATTGAACTTAAGCATCATCAAAATTTAATGTGTGACTTGCAACTAACAAAAAATAATTTCATGGTGGATGGTTTGGTAGGCTGTGGCCAAGATTCGTGCCATGGGTGCAACTAAGGTGAAGATTGTTGGGCTCTCAGCAGATTTCGGTGGTCGGGACGCATTCATGCAAGCTGGTGCTAATGTGTTTGTGGCCAAACCTGTGAAGCTGGAGACTCTTGAGTGTATGCTCGAGGTGGTCATGAACAAGAAGAATATGAGTGGCTAAGCATTAGCTTGTAGCAACAAAATAATATTTGCTTACAGATTATTTCCAAATTCATGCTTTATTATAAGTTATTGTAGTTGTGCTTTGTTGGAGCGAGATTTGCAAATTTTAATAGCTTTAGACAAATTTGGATACTTTTTATGATAATTAGTTTATGTTTTTAAGGCAACCTGATCTTTATCGTTCAATGTGTTATGTTGGGGTCTTCTTTGCGAATTAGGTGGCGTGGCTTCTTGATTCCATCCTTTATCTTATCTTTCACGTGATGCTTGAAGCTTCAGGCAAAAGCCCTCAGAAGGCAGATCGTGTAAGCCATCCATGCGACACTAGGATTTTAGCAAGATCCTACTAGGGAAGTGCTCATCAATGACGTTCCACTTTCGTTACGGAAGACTCCAAAATCGTCACAAAGTTTCTTCTATGACAAACTTGTGACGAAATTTTTTCATGGAATGAACGTCATAGATTAGACTGTGATGAAACGAGAATTTTTCATCATAATATTACTATATTATTGCTTAATGATTTACATCATTCATTTTCAAACATCTTATTATATTTTAGCTATTATTGTACTTATTTGTCGACTGACTAAAGGATAAGAGTTAAAATACCCTAAGCTAGCTAGACAAATCTGAAAAGTTGCATGGACACCTTATTTTGATGTATGATCATGACCTTAAAATTTCAAATGATTTTGACAAGGTGGTACTATACATTTTGTACAACCATTAACAACTCTCACTTAGTTATTAGGCTATATATATTAGACATGTATGCTTTTACGAGGATGTGCATGACCACTTTTGCAGAATAAGTTGAAACTTTTTTGTAAACATTATACACCAAAGTGAGGTGTCCATGCAAGTTTTTAGATTTTTTTGGCTAGCTTAGGGTATTTTAACATTTATCATTCACTAATCTAATAAAAAATTACAATAATAGGTAAACTTGGTCATAAAATTGCATAGATGCACACAACATCATAATTTGGTTCCATAAACATCCCATAAAAAATTCAAATGATTTTGACAAGGTGGTGACGTCTTGTACAAGCATTGACAACTTCACTTAGTTATTTGGCTATATATTAGACATGTATGCTTTTGCGAGGATGTGCATGGCCACTTTCTCAGAATAAGTTGAAACTTTTTTGTCAACATTATACACCAAAATGAGGTGTCCATGCAAGTTTTTAGAATTTTTTGGCTAGCTTAGGGTATTTTAACATTTATCATTCACTAATCCAACAAAAAATTACAATAATAGGTAAATTTGGTCATAAAATTACATAGATGCACACTACATCATAGTTTGGTTCCATAAACATCCCATAAAAATTTCAAATGATTTTGACAAGATGGTACTACACATCTTGTATAAGCATGAACAACTCTCACTTAGGCACAAGGTACCTTAAAGCTTTTATTCATTAGTCATTCATCAAATTAGTATAATAATAGATAAAAATGTAATAAGATGTTTCAAAATATATGAGGTAAATCATTAAGCAATAATATAGTACTAATTAAGTAAAAATGTGGCAAAAAACCCATATATGTACATAAATATAGAAAAGTAATAACACACAAAAAACGTGGGGAAAAAAAAATTGGCTCCCGTTGGGTGCAAACCCACGAGGAGCTTAGGGATAAACTCAAAGTGCCTTATCAATGCACCATTCAAGTGATTTCATTACTTCTTGTGCGTCACGCGCGCCCGCAGCGCAGGCGGCCTTAAACTATTTCCACTTTGGCAACCCAGCCGCCACCCTCCTCCCGGGAGGATCCTCCTCGCCTCCCGCTAGGGTCTCCGGTACAAATAGCTAGCGAATCATGTATATTATTAACACAAAAGGGCTTTTGTTGTAGGGGCTTGTGTTGTAGTGGTAAGGCACATTCCTATTAAATTGGAGGTCAGAGACTGAAGATGGTCGAGCCTCCCTTATTGCCAATTTTTTTTGTGAATAAAAACCCCCGAAAATATAGGAGATGGCATTGGCCAGCAGACAAACCACTACATTTTGACACCGTTAGCACTCGATTGACCCCGGATGGCACACGGACCGGGTTTAGTGGCTTCAAGGAAGACGTGGGGCATGTATGGAAAAGACTCTTTTTTTTGAAAAAAATAATGGGAGTGTACAACATCTAGTCAACCTCAACCATGGGCCCATGGCGCCACATGTTCGCCGGCACGCCCCACTGGTGGGAAAGCATGGCCATGTCCGCATTGCCATTGCCATGTGGCAACACAATTCTTATATGGTTCCATTACCACATGTCTATTGCAATGACAAACCACACATATTGCAACACATTTAGTTTGTTGCATTATAGGCACATATTGCAACCATGTTACGAAAAGGTTGCAATACGATCCCCTTATGGGAACCAAATTAGTAGTGTTGCAACCGTGTGGTGTGGCATTAGAGGTGAATCCTTGTAGTGGTGGGACCGCACCGCCACGTCCTTGGTGTGGGACCCGCTGGTGGGACCACAATGCCACATCATCATCTATGATTCAATTACCATATTGTAAGTTTACAAATAAAAAAATATGCATACCTTTAACACAAGAGGCAGAGTGCTCTAGTGGTAATGCACTTACCAACCTAGCAACAGGTTGTAGGTTCAAAGATCACTTAATGAGCATTTTTTTGCAAAAAATGTAGGGGGGTTGGCTGCAGGTCCAGGTGGACCCATGTCCTCGAGGTGGTACATGAGTCAAACAATCAATGACGATTTAGGTTTGTTATTGTATGTCCTCGAGGTGGTACATGAGTCAAACAATCAATGACGATTTAGGTTTGTTATTGTATGACGATTCTTTCATTTTCGTCATTATTATTCATGCCAAAACTCCGTCACTTGTGACTAATGACGAACCTACACATTTCATCATCAAATGCTAGTATTCGGTGATGAAATTAGTAATTGTCATGAGTGAATCCTCATTGATTAACACATTTCTAGTAGTGAGATGAGGCATGCCGAGAAAACTATCAAGATGTGACTAGGTGCAAACACATGATTGATATGTGTTTTTGTGTGTCGAGTTTATGATGAGAAATTGTCATGAGAGGATTGACTTTGTTAAGTTTGGAGACTAATTAACCATGGCGTTAGGTATGCTTGTGCAACACATCTCTTGGTTGTGGATGCTATGTAGGTGTGGAGCACAGGAAAATCGACGAACATGGAGAAAGTCAAGCGGGGACGTATCATGCCGATGGACTATGAGCGGTGAAGGATGCACGTGAGGTTGGGACCGAGGGATCAAGATGTCTGGAAGACTGATCGTGGCGACTGATAATGGGGACATCAACAAGCGAGAGTACATGAGGAGCTGATCTTGTTGACTTAGTCAAGACACTAGTTGACCAAGTCAAGCATAGACGCTAGAGGACTTAATGATCAGGCGTCGAGGACGTTGGTGTGTCTAGATCATGGAGGATGCGTAGCGGATGTTCTCCAAGCGGATTTGTGGTTTCGGACTCAAAACCATCAGCTTGTGGCTGGACAAGTTTTTTGGTTTTGGCCTCAAAACCCAGTTAGAATTTTGCAGGGAATGTGCAGAGTCACATGGAGTCATCACGAAGCCTGCATGTGGACAAATCAAAGTCATGAATAGCTCATCGGGTTAATCGATATGCTTGATGTCAAATTGGACCATTATTCCCCTAAGGTGAAGTGATTCGACTAAAATATACGTGGGTATGGTGAGAATATGTAATAGTTCTACAAATAAGATAGAGGGTATCCTCGACCAGCGATCTCTTCAAATTTAGTTTTTCCTTCATCTACACATCTAAGTTTTCATTCTCTACAGTAGCCGACTGTAGTTTGGAACTGAGAGAGACCCACAAAGCGAGAGATTGAAACCTCTGTCTATGAAACTTGACAAAGTGCCTGACCTCGTTCAGGAGTGGAATAAAGAATTCATTCCGCTAAATTTCGAGTCCGTCTAGTTCTCTTCTTGTTTTCTTTTTTATGTATTTTTGGAGGATTTTCTTAGGAAAATTCATGCTTTGGTTTTTTGCTGTGATTTGATGTGATCTTCGGGGGAAATCAGTTCAATGATTTTTCCCAAAATCCCCCTTTGTAGGGTGTCTAATTTTATTTAAATTTAATCTTAAAATCTCGATACTTGGGGTCTATTATTTGGTTGAATTTGGATCATCAAGGGAAGCCATGTCCAAGATCTTAGCTTGGTTGAATTTGATTTAGTCAAGTTTCTACTTTTTCCCGTGGATCCCATGCTGGTAGTGGCGGAGCCAGCAGTTTCTCAGAGCCCGGGCGATCTTCATCCAACAAGAATATATATTTACCTAGCAAATTATAATATTTTTCTTTGATACATATAATTTTTTCCTTTGAAGTTCGTTGAGGAGCCCGGCCAGCCGCCCGGGGTGGCCAGGCGGTGGCTTCGCCAGTGCTTGCTGGAAGTTGTGTCTGCTATTTAAGTCATGCACAAATTTTGTTTGACACTCATATTTTTGATCTATTACTGGTGCTCCGAGTCCGATGCTGACCATCATGATTTATAGTTCATCTAGTCCGACGACTTGTCTTTCTGTGTGATCCTTTTCCTTTTGTGCGTTTATGCAACATTAAGTCATTTTCTGGTTTTATAGCAGTGCAGCAGTAATCAGTCACAACAGTGGCATGGTCATTGTGCTCTGTTGAGAGCAGTAGCTTTTTTGATTTTCTGTTCATGTGTTGCTATTATGAGTTGCAAGTCTGGTCTCTTGTATTTAGATGTTTCAGCATAGTTCTTGTTTGGGCAAATGTTTTTTCTTACAATAGTGAATTTTTATGGTAACAGGAGGGGTCCCTCCTTCTAGAATTTATTAAAAAAATTTATAACTAATCAATATCTTATCATTAAAACACCCTCCTTCTGAATTTATTAAAAAATTTATAACTAATCAATATCTCATCATTAAAACACTGAACCATTTTTCCTAAAGTAGTAATCACGGTTGGGAGGTGTCATGGGTGCAACGCGTGTGATACATGTTGATGGAAAAAAACATGCCAACCTGGGCCCAAGGGGTGCCACCGCCCTCAACACCACCGCTGCCGCCACACATAGCCCGAGGGTGGCATAGGCGTGCCTGTAGGAGGGGGTCGCCAATCTCGTCAACGCGGTCCAATTTTCCAAATTGAGTCCACGTAGGTTTTTGAAATAGTTGGTTAAAATAAAGAGTCAATTTGTTAATGGAGAATCCATATTTATAAGGATCTCCTAGTTATCTTAGGAGTCAAGTTAGTACAACTATAAATACATAGGAGATGTAACTGATTCTGATTAAGCAAATAAAGGAAGTCATTTATCCCAACCCTCTCTCTCCTCTCTCCCTACGTGAGCCACCCTCCCCTTGCCCCACCGCTGCCACTGTGCCGTCCAGCAATCGCTGCTGACGCCCTATGCCCCCCGACCACACCTCTCACTCGTGGTATCGGAGCACGGTTCGATCTCCGCACCACTACCATTCGCGATGAAAACGGATCGGATATCACTCATACCACATTTGTTTTCATATTTCTGTCCGGATTCAGATTCGAATACGGATAGTATCAACCATGCCGGATAGGATAAGACTGGTTATCGACATCATAAATATGTGATTTAAGTATTCGGATACGGATACGGTATCGGATGTTGAATGTCCGGACTTGCATACGGACGGATTAAAACACCTCTAAACGAATTCGGTCAAACGGACGGACGAATAAATATCCATACCACTTTCATCGCGAACTGCCATGGCCAACTACACTAAGATCGAAAAGATGCTCGAAGCCTTCATCGCCACTTCGATCAACAAGATCGATGCCCTTCAAGAGGAGTTCACCACCAATATGGAGAAGAATTATGACACAATGGAAGAAATCAAGGATGAGCCCATGCTAGAAATTGGAGCGGTGGACACAACATCCATCGTTCTACATGGACTGGAGATCCATCAATAGGTAAACATATTTATAGATGGATTGCAAGACTCACAACTTCAATAGGCATTCCCATCAACAACTAGGAGCCGCCGGTGTGCACCCACTCCAGCACTCGCGCCCCCGATCAATGATAGCCTGGTTTATGATTGTTGGGAAAAGGAACTCAGAGTCTAGGGAGCTTTTCCCCTGTACTTCGAAGGCATCATCATTGGAATAGGTTGTTCACGTGCTCGTCGATTTTGGCCCGACACACAATGCCATCGACATCAACGTTGCTAGGAGCATCGGCCTTTAGGAATAGCGCATCAACACCACTATCCTCATCAGCAGTGGGGACGAGGTGCCTTGCCATTCGACATCATTCGTGGTACCCCTGCGCATCAGCGATGTCTTCAGCATCGATGCATGCCTCTTCAGCCTTAGCCATGACATTGATGTCATCCTTGGCACACCATGGCTTGCAAGCTTGGGGCGTGTCATCTGGGACTTCACCGACAGAACCTTGGTCTACAACCATGACAGGCACATCCACTGGCTACATGCCCCCTAGAGCTGTAGCCATTGGCGGCCCCCATGGTAGGCGCGCCGCCACTACCATCAGCCCAAGGACCACGACCAACGTTGGCTCCACCCCGACAGATGATGAACAAGGCGCATCGAGCACAACTGGCCAACACCCTCGATACCTTCGGTGACAAGGAGCACGCCATCTTTGAGCACGTGCGGAAACCAAGGAGCAGTGTTCCATTTCCCTTGCCATTGCAAATTGCGAGACAACAAACACGTGGACCCTCAACCGTGGCCTCATCTGCTTCGATGGCATGCTCTACACACCCTCATCCTCACCATTTTTACTTGAACTGTTGTAGGTCCTCAACAATGAAGAGCCAACCAACATCCGGTTGCTGGCCTTAGGCGCTCACAGGCCTTGGATAGATTGTCAGGATTATGAAATACCCTCGCATGTCCTGATAGGGTGCCCATGGCCATCACGATACCCGGTGATAGGAGCAATGATGGTGTTCATTGACGGCTTGGGGCGCATGCTCGTTACCAAACAATGTTGATGTCGACATATTGCCAGACTTTGGACTGCACCACCTATTGCCCAACAACTTCGACACCGGCTCATTCATGTTGGGTGATATGCTAGATGTAATGACCTCACAACCGAGATCCACACTAATGATAATCTAGCTATGCCTCCCGTTGTACATCTTCTCCGATGTCAACCAACACATCTAGCAATTCAAAAGGCCTCCAAATGTAATGGCCGCGCAACTTGCTTCATGGAGGAACTTCCACCGATGACGGGATCACCGTGCTTTGGCTTGACAACTGGCATGTGTTTTGATGCATGGACATGTCGAGTGGAGTAGTGGGGAGTATTGTCATGCGCGCTACATGGGCATTACACGTTGATGGAAAAAATAGGCCAATCTGGGCCCAAGAAGGGGGTGCCACCGCCCTCAGCACCACTGCTCCCATCGCATGCGGCCCGAGGATGGTATAGGCACGCATATGAGGAGGGGGCGTAGCCCCGGCCCTGCCATCGCCAATCTTGTTAACACGATCCAAGTTTCCAAATTGAGTCCCCGTAGGTTTTGAATATAGTTGGTTAAAATAAGAGGATTCAATTTGTTAATGAAGAATCCATATCTATAAGGATCTCCTGGTTATCTTAGGAGAAGTTAATCCAACTATAAATACATAGGGGATGTAACCAATTTGGATTAAGCAAATAAATGATCTCCTTTATCCCAACCCTCTCTGCATGTGCACCACCCTCCCCCCGACCACACCTCTCACAGGAGGTTAAGGACATTTCCTTTTTATGTAGCAATCTTGGTTTATTCGTTTGTTGGATTGTGAGCTTTGGTTTTTTTAGTGCTTCTATCTTTGTTTCCGTAATGTTTGAGAAATTTTTGATTGTTCCTAGGTCCAACATATTGGGAGTTGGTAAATGTGACTGGCAATTAGAATAGAGGTTGTTGGGTTGAACTTTTAAAATTGGCTCCCATTTAGCCCCCCTGGTTGTTTGGTCCTTCACTAAGCTTTATGCTTAAGAGAACCGTAAATACAATAATTAGACACTTGTTTTTTGATTGCCAATTTGCCCTGGTAATTTGGTCAGTAATTTAGATGGCCTAGGGTTTAGGTAAAACTTGTAGGGTGTCAACACTAGTGGAGATTTCACTTTCTATGAAAAAAAGTTTATGATGATTCTGGTATGGTCATAGAAGAGTCCTTCCATGACTGTTTTTTTTTGTTTTGGTCACCCATACTCGTGACGATTTTGACTTCCATGATAAAAAATGAAAAGGTCATGGGAAACATCACGAACATTTGACGGAATCATCACGGAAATGCTCTGGGTACTGTTCATCACTAGTTTGTGATGATTTTTGTATACCTACAATGAATATCAAATCGTTATTGAGCTGGTTGCATTTTCATGACGGATATCTTTGAATTGTGACCACATGTGCTTCATCATGGATCACTGCACCGCTATTCTCCATCTGTCATTTGTCTATGGGTATCGCCTTCACTTATCGCCGTTAGCATGGATGTCACCGACCTGTGGGACCTATATGTCAGTTCATGGGAATCATTGTTACTCATCCATGGAACCCGCATTTGTCATGGGACCAATGTGTCAGTTACGCAGGCCCCACCACAGTGGACTAGTCCTGCTCATGTGGGACCACCTGTGGGTGCTGCCTAACACCAATTTTTATCCCATGTGTGGGACCTATGTGTCAGTCATGCGGGGCCTTCCTAGGTGCACCCTTCTCTATTCATGTGGGACCACGATCTACCACCAACCATCGGGACTCGCATTTGTCGTGGGACCATCATGTCAGTTACGCGGGCCCTGCAACGGCTGACCAATCCCTATTCAATTGGGTCCCGCCTTACACGGGACCCACCTTGGTGGACCCTTCCTATTCATTTGGGACCACGCATCTACACCGACCTATGGGACCGTTTGTCATGGGACCAACGTGACAGTTACACTGGCCCCGCCATGGTGGACTAATCCTTGTTCATGTAAGACCACCTACAGGTCCCGTCTTCACCAATCTCCATCGTTTGAGTAGGACCTACGTGTTAGTTAAGAGGGACCTGCCTTAGTGGCCTTTTCTGTTCATGTGGGAAAACACATCTTCCACCGACCTATGGGACTGCGTTTGTCATGGGACATACGTATCACTCTGATGGCAACGACAGACACTCTGATGGCGTGATGCAGTTTGATGGATTCTTACATATAGCTAAAAAACCCAAAGGTCATCTTGTGCAAAAAAGACATCGGGATTAAACAGTTGCTTTTCAGAGATAAATTTACTAGCAGCCGCAAGCCCGCAACCCCCTCTCTTTCGAACAGTTGCTTTTCAGAGATAAATTTACTTGCTGCCTTAAACGCAGACAACAATAGCCTATGTTTGTCACTCCAGTACAAGTACCTACAGTAAGAGCCATGAACAAATACTCACCACCTACTTCAGCCAAAAAAAGCAAGATCATGTCATGCCATATCACCAATCACAAATAGATTCTCTGCAGCAATGTGCACACCTAGAAGGCTAGAATAGGATGGCGCAGTCTACTAAACTGTTTTCAGGGAATTTTATAATACAAATTCACATTATGATGGCCCAGTTTCAGCTACTATTTATTATTGTCCTTTCTCTACAATAATTCTGTACAAACAGAATTACAAGCGGCATATGTGTTAACCATAAAAAATAATGATTGGGCAGCAAGCTAAAGCAGGCTTTTCTGAAATAAAATTTACAAAACTATATAGAATTGCGATTGACATGTAACACTAGATTAACATGTGCACATTCAACTGGAAAATAAACAGAGGATATAAAATGAGAAAGGGCTACATCTATATCAAATTAGGAATAAGATGTATTCGTATATGATCTTCAGATCAAAGAAATCCCGTCTAATCTGTGTCCTACTACGTACATGTGGAAACATCTACTGATCTACGTGCTACATATGCCAAATCAGATCAGATAAAGTTAGGGTTAGAGAATTTGGGACCTTGCAATGAAGAAGCCTAGGGGCGACGACGCATTGGAGACTTTGCGGCGGCCGCCGGCTGGAGTAGGCACTGCTGGGGCTGGCCCTCGCGACTGCGGCAGTGCGTGGGCGAGGGCAGAGGGCCGGTGGTCACCGTCACATGGGGCCGCACGCGTGCAAGGGCGGGATGCAGGATGCCCTGCGCTCGCCATGGCATGCCTGGGACAGCACGCCCACCAGATCGAAGCTTCCTGCAGCGGCACGATGGGGCCTTCACGGTCGCCATGGCTGGATGGGTCCTTCACGGTCGTCATGGCTGGATCTCAAGGACGACGACGGGCGGGGACGAGCAGGGGAACACCACCGGTTGGGTACGAGCAGGGAACACCACCGGCGGGGAGGAGGATGAGGAGGTTCTCCATGGTGGAGCGGTCTTGGGGAGGGGGATCGGGAGAAGGAGCTGAGGGAGCGGCGGCGGCCACCACATCACCGATTTAGGGTTGGGGGAGGAACAGAGCGGAGTCTTCTTTATTCATGGGCTGGGCTAAAATCACAAGCTGGGCTGATACGGGACCTATTTTTCAGCGTCAGACCGCAAGATGATATAAGGAGTTTTAGCGTCAGACCACATAACGAGAAATATACCTATCTATAGCGTCAGACAATAGATCGCTAAATGAGAAATTAGCGTCAGATGATCTATTAGTTATGTTTAGCGTCAGATACTCCATCCATAAAGATATTTTTTAGCTTCAGATGTCTGACGCAGAAGAAGTGTTGTGGTGTAGTGACTTACGCGGGACACGCCTCGGTGGACCCATCTCTCTTCATGTGGGACCACCCGTAACCAACCGACTGTGGGACCAGCCTATCACCCTGAGTGCCGCCAAAGTTGAATTTCCAAAAAAAGGGCAAGGTACGCGGGTTTCAAAACCGCGACCTAGCGCAAAGAACTGAAGGCTTTGCCAATTGCACTAGACACACCTCTGCGTGTTCACATCTCTCTAGAGCCTCTATATCATGAAACATTTTCTATAAAGATGGCCGACTGCTTTATTCTTATATATATTTTATATTATATAACATATAGTATATTGGATATATCTGCCAGTTGGACTTTTAGCGGAGTCAGAAGTGGAAGCAGCTGCGGATGATCCCCGGACCCCGGTGTACTGTGGTGGCTCAGGCAGCCAGATGGCGGGGCTGTCCCGGGGAAACGCGGCGGCCTTGGCGTCCGCTTCGGTTCTGTGCTGCGGCATATCATCGCCCTCTTGGGATGTGCTTGTGCCGCACACAAGGAGTGGTAGAACATGCAAGCACACCGTAGGCACATACAAGCCGGGTGGGTGGAGCCATGAGCATGCTGTGGATGTGGTAGTAGTGCAAGGAACTGGGATGGTGACCGGTTTGGCGGAACAATGGTGTTGGATGACATGGCTTGTGCACATAGATCAAAGTTTTGGCAGTGAGCATAGCTGCTGGGCGCACAGAAAATTAGAGACGTAGGTCACACGACAAAGTGCCTCTGATATAGCTAGAGGTTCTAGGCCTAAGAGATTCATATTATGGTGCTTCTAATATATGACATTGTAAACCAACGATGGGGTGTGAGAACGTGCCCTTGATGCGATCCATACATGAGAGACGTGAGATAAGTTGTTGCGTCACTAATGTACCAAGCATGCATTCAATAAAGAAGAGAGGTGGCCTAAATTTCATTCGTGTCTCAAAAGATACATGTCTCTGATTAATTCATCATAGTTGTGATGAAAATTTATGCCTCCCTAATAAAATCCCCTATAATTTATGACCACCCAAACATAGGCTTGCAAGAGACGTGTCTCTAATATATGACCTCCCAAAGACATGCTTTCAAGAGACGTGTCTGTAATATATGACCTCCGAAAGATAGGCTTGTGAGAGACATATCTTTAAAATATTCAGAGGCATCTATATTAACTACACGAGTGTTTGATATGTGACCATTAGAGTGTATAGTTGTCATTTAATCTGTGGCTAGGCAAATGCTACAGAGACGCATGGTTTAGATAGACATGTCTCTAAGTTTTCCTCCATGACACTCCTTGTTTTGGAGCCACTTATGTCTACATCTTCTTTTTGTATTTCTGTCGCAGTGATAGCCAAACACCATGTGGGATAAAATGACAGAAAAAGTATAACTATAACTACAACTATAGTCGACCGTGATGAAATCACCAAAACTCATGAACCGAACCCTATGTTAAGACAAAGATGGGCTCATATGATGATTACCTGAGCCATTGTTCTTATTGCCACTGCCGTTTTGTAGTGCAGTGTGTAGTGCCGTGTTGATGCCTAGTGAGCAACGACCAACAAGCAGCCTACTCAATTACCATGCAGTTATCATGTGCATGCCAGGCCATCACGGTATAGGGAGAAAGTGGTTATTAAAATAGATTCAAGTTTTTTGTTTCGCCATTCGCTAGTGATGGTGAACATCAAAATTCGATCCATATCACTAAAAATGGCAGGCGTGAGTCGGTAGTCACTGGTTGTGGATGAGATGGTGTTAGAGAATTGTCAGGCAGGCAAGATCGAGTGAGGGGGAGCTGCTTGGGTAGGGAGGTGGCGGTGGTCGGGGCTCAGGGAGTCACTAGGTGTGGACGAGATAGAGTCAGGGAGTCACTAGGGTCATGAGGTAGCATGGTGAGGAGATGCTGAACGAGAAGGAGAAGTCGGAGTTGGGGCACAATGGCGGTAGGTAAGAAGATGGGATCAAGAGTGCTGAGTTTTGAGCTTTCACGTGAGGAGGAAAAAAAGCCATCACCGTTTTGTCACCCTAAACCCTAAACCCTTATAGCAATGGTGTACTATGTGGTGGCCAGACGTTATCCATTGAGGGATCAGTTACCCTCCTTACTCGGTACATACTCCTTCATGCTTTGTAGACTGAAGAATGTGCAGGTTGACAACAAAGGAAAGCGCTGTGTACTGTTTGGTGGTGCACGGTAGGCCAATGTGCTGCCAATGAAAGTGCATAAAGGGTGGCTTCCACCGTTAGCCAGTACTTTAAAGATAAATGTAGAAGGGGCTTTGTCATGAATCCGCTAGAGCTGCGGTAGGGGTGATTATCAGAGACCATGAAGGTCACACAAAGTTATCAGCTTGGCGCTTACTTGTCCACTGCAGGGATGCTGAGGCCTGATCTCCCAATGGTAATTGAAACAGACTGTGCTGCTATTGTTGAGAGACTTAAGAGCAAGGAGCAGGATAGCTCGGTGACGTGGTTGTTAATACATGAAGCGTTGCTTGCTATGGAGGATTTATACAGTTTAGAAGTCGCTAAGATTAGTAGGAGTCAAAATAATGTAGCTTATGAACTCGCTCATTTTGCTATTAGGTCGGGTCGTAGAAGTATTTTTTGGCTCTTTTCCTGAGTTTGTTTTGTCTTTGGTCTGTAAAGATACTATGTGATTTTTCAAGTTTTTGTTCGCAAAACAAAGTAAGATCTTGTCCAACAAGTCCACATGTATGAAATGGTCTGGACATTTCGATCGATAACAATGTTATGTACGTGACTATTTTACAACACTCCAGGCTATAAGGAACTCTGTACAGAGGTTTATGACAATATTTCAAACGTCCAGGATATTTATACAATGTTCACAAACATAATAGAAGTTACATGTCTATGATGTACAATACATAAATTACAAACTGTGTATGCGAGTGCAGAAGGCACATATATAGTTCGTCAAATACGAGCTGATGACATTTTCCGAAGCATACTCTTGGTTTTTTTCCTACTCAGTGGGGTAGGAAGGCTTCATGGCAAGACCACACATCCCCCTTTTGTCAGAAATGTCCTTCTCCATCCTTAGGAAACCCTTCTCTCCCCATGTGGTTCCCCATGAATTCTTCAAAATCCAATACTTTGTGCCATCACTCTCCACGCCATACCCAATGGCAGCAATCCCATGATCAAGCTCAGTGCCGCAGGAGCCAGTCATCACACCACCGGCATAAAGCATAAAAGTCCTATCACCCGCATCGACGGCGACGGATACAGGTTGATTGGCCACAGCCTTCATGAGTGCAGCCTCGTTGTTGACCGGCACGTCCTCGTGACCTTTGATGGTTGCGGCACTCTTTGATCCACCCTTGCACTTGCCATCCACTGCCTTGTATGGGTAGCCGGACTCGGTGGCGAGACCTCCATTCTTGATGACGAACTCAAAGGCACCGTCCATCCAGCCACCCTCGCAACCCTCGTCCATGCCGTGGGTGTCACAATCCACTATTTCTTGCTCAGACAATGAGATGAGGTTACTGGTGCTCAGCTTCACAATGCCCTCCATGGCAGCTACAGCCGAGAATGCCCAGCAGCAACCTACAATTATTTATTTGTGTCATTGTACTTGGACATTTCATCAAAGAGCTTAATCACCATGTATATATCATCACATAAATAATTAATTGGTTCAAGTATGATCACACGTACCACATTGGCCTTGGTTCTTGATAGGTGTGACAGCTCCCTTGGTCCTCCAGTCCACAGCCGTTGGAAGTGCGCTTACACTCAAGTTCTCATACTTGAATCCAGTTGTTGGAACCTTTTCTGCTGAAATTGGTTTGAACCCTTTATATGCTTTGAACTCTTCAGTTGTCATGTCAGCGAACTGGTTGACACCAAGCCAGAACTTGTTGTTCTTATTGGCGTTGAATGACTCAACGAATGCCACATTATCCTTGAACACCTCAAAACGCCGCGCCTTCTCAGCTGCGTCCTTGTAGACACGGCCATACTCCACCATCCAGTTCTCATGTCTCTCGACCATGGCCGCATCGCTCAGCTCACGAGCTGCTAGAACAGAACTGCATAAGCAGGCACAACCTAGGATGGCAAGGAGGAAAGCCTTGGAGCTGACCATGGTCTACTTTGCTGGACTTCTGCCGAGTTGCTTACTGCTTGCTATTGCTTTTGTGTACTCTCTTTGCTTTGGATGTGTGGAAATGAGGAGGGCGGTATGTCTTTATATAGAGTTATAGACCCACCTGTTGCCGTAAATCAGTGAAGGTGTGGTCTTTTGAATGCTGTTAATTAGTACATGAACTGCAGCGTGCAGGTCAAGTTTGTTAGTCATTATATATTCTTGTTTCTTGCTGAATAAAAGTATGGTATCTGCTGACAGTGACCCACAATCAGCTAGAACTAGAAAAGTAATCCTAGAATGCTGTGTGGAATTGACAAGATGGATTCCAGCGCGTAACCTCAACGTTAACTGAAGAAATAATATTCATGCCACAGAATGTGCACCGGCGTCGCTACATTCAAGGACCCCAAATAACTCGCACGCTTGTACACTATTATAACAACAGAACTGAACCACATAGCAATCACCGGCGTCGCCTACCAAATTAATGTTTTTCTTTTTTTGCATTGTATCTAATTACTAGTTAAGTGCCCGTGCGTTGCAACGGAAATACTAAGTACTACAATAACATATAAGTGTAGCCTGAATGCATGGGCATTCTCTGTTGTTGGCTGCCATCGATCCTTCAAAAGTTTTTTTAAAACCAATTGCTTTTTGAACAAATTGAAACGTTTTCATTAAAATATTTAAAAGCACTCCAGATGAATTTATAAGACTATTTGCTTGCTTTGAGTTGACATAATACCATGGAAACACATAATACCACGATATCATATATATATAAGCATGTTTTACAATGTTGATTTCAATCAGGTATTTACATAAATCTTTAAGAAAGATAAATATATAATATATACATCTGATCAATAACATGTCAGCAAGTCACAACTACTTGTCTCTCATTTCATTTCTCCTGCCTCAAGAGAAAAAATAATGTTAGTAAAAAATACATAAATGTTAAAATATATAACAGTTGTGCAAACACATAAAACAATACCTTGTCATTAAGTGAGGACCTCCTTGTCATTATTGACTATCAATTTTAATACAAGCAACATGTTGAACTAAATATGGTAATTGCCCATGTATTTTGGTTATCTTCATTAGTGGTATTAGTCTTGTCACCCAATGGTGCAGGGGAGTCACGATTTTCCATTGAATTGAACCACTCGTCTAAAACAGTGACATTAGTTCAGGAGTATATATAAGAGGGGATCTGAACATAGTACATCAAAGAAGCATGATAGCTTGTATGGATTAAATTGCAATTGCAATGAATTAAATATAATGAGGTCGTTCAGTAGTTCTTACAGAGATTGGAAGCCTAAGAAATGGAAAACATGTACCATTTCAAATATGTTCAACTACAACCGAAATTGAATCTACTAATATTTAGCTGGTAGCGTCATTGCCCAAACAAGCTGTAGGTCAGCGTTCAGCTGACCTTAGGTGTAAAATTAGTAGAGTGCATATACCACTCGAGCACTTAGTTGACCTTACTTACACCATAAGATCACAATATGAATTTAATTGAGGTTCCCTTTGTTCAAAACAAGGTTTTGAATACAGTAACAGAGAAATTATTCACAAGTTAGTTTGAAGTCTACATCTGTTTGATTTATGATAGCTTACTGAAAATGGTGCAACCTAAAAGAACAAGAAAGAAAAAGTCTCATCATATTTCAAGTGTTGGATACACACTAAGTGCTAAAAAATGCCTTGCTCTCAGCATATGAGTAGGAGTGCAGATGAAGCTGTTTCATACTTATCAATGCACAAATTCCTTAAAAACAGAAGTTCTTTTTTTTTTTTAAAAAAAGGTCATAGTGTTACAATGGGGCTCACACGGACTTTAGACCAAATCACAGTGTTACAAAGTTCAGACAGGATAACTTGTCAAAAAAAAAAATTCAGACAGGATAGATGTATGGATGGTTCAGCTAACCTGGGAGTGGCAGCGCCGACGATGACAGCAGATTAGGACCCCTGGCCTCCTCCTTTTCAGCACACCTGCTCAAACAACATGACATGAGTTCAATAAGGTCATAGCTGAAAGATCATTATCAAAATATGTGGAACCAAGTTGCAGTTGTGAACCAAGTTCCAGCATGTGTCATGGTACCACTGAGCAAATTTATTATCTCTTAAGATCATTTAGTTAATATATGTTGGCCTTGGCGCCACCTACACTGATCAAAATATATGTTGTTGTTGTTTTGCCAAAAGATCTAAATATATGTTGTCCATGGTGTCAAAAAATATTCCCATACCTATAAATATTCCATCAGGCACTCTAAATTCCTATATGAAACATTTAAGAATTTATGCCAATTAAGTGGGTATCAAAATATTCTGCATTCAGAAATCAAAAACTATTATCATGCCAAGGGAGTCATGGATGTAGGGGCGCTTGCTAGTCATTTTTCCAATAAGTGAGTTATGCTTGGGCTTGAAAAAATATTACCAGCCATGGTTCCACTGGTTAGTCTCCCACTGAAACCCTGAAACACTTCGACTCATTCTATACTCTACAAATACAAATCAATGAAGCAAAGCATGCCTGTGTGAAGGAATATTTGGACACTCCAATTATATTACCAAAGCAATCCACTAATGATCACAGTGCTTGAAAATTTTGCATATCTTAAATTAGTAGATCCAATCACATTCAGAGTATTATGTAACTATAAATAGGTTTGGTGGTTATGTAACAACACCTATGAATTGGGCAATATTTGGACGTATCAGCCGCCCATCCAAATGTCAGCAAGGTGGGGGATGAAGAGAAGGAGGGCTATGAACGTTCAGTGCAAAGCACACATAATTGCAGGCGCAGATTCAGTAAAGGACATTGGTGTGCACATGAACGCATGACAATATTTGGAAGGGATCGAAATTGGCAAGCATAATACATTGCACACATGTAATTGTAATTGTAATTAGGCCAATGAAATTTGAGCAGCTTTAATTAGGATGGCTTTGCATAGACAATTTCAGAGTTGGTTGTGGCTGCAGCTACTTGCTGTCTAATTTATTCTTTCTAGGTGCCTGATCAGATGCGTGAAACAAACAACAGCAAGGACTCAATGACTTTATTCAGGAAGTTTTTGTTGGCTTGCAATGTTGCCACTGACAATGCAAAATGCAGAAGGAATAACCACTGTACGTCATGATTGAATCAAACCACATGTCCTCAAAATAAATTTCCCTAAAGTTCCTTGACTGAATGAAACCAGAGAAAATGCAGAAGGAATAACCACTGTACGTCACGATTGAATCAAACAGTATGTCATAACCTGATATGCAGAATCTATTGTTCCATTTCGAACCTGATATGCATAATCTTATCAAAACACCGTGCAAGCAACTATTGTTCCATTCAAAGAAACAAATATGCAAAATAAAAATTTCAAAGAACAAGCCATTATAGCTACTTCATTATGCACCTGCAGTGATTAATTGAACCAACAAAAACAAACTGATCATACCTATACTGCACATCAACTCAGACTTTGTGAAAAAAATGAGCTCGAATTGATTAGTACCAGCTCCCAGAAGGAGAGATGAGGACACAAAGTGAGTGTCACTGAGCTTGTACAACACAACCTCCACACTGAGCTTCTTGATCCTTCCAGTGATGGGTCGCTACTCTTGTGATCTGATTGTACAATTGATTTAATTTGGACCTAGCAAAACTAAAAATAAGAAATAGTTCTAAGGAAGGATTGAAGGAAAATAGGAAGGAAAAAGAATGATGCTTACCCAATCAGATGGTTGTTCTTCTTGAGGTGCTCCAGATTGTCTAATGTCTAAACAAACACACCAAGGTGATAACCTGAATTATAGCAACTAATCAGTTACAATAGATATATTGGAGGCCTATAACTATGCAAAAGAATGAGGCCCAATCTAATATTATTCTTTTTTCTGCTCAGAAATTAGCTAAAAAGTTACTACTGTAAATAGGACATGAAGGGAGAAGGAAACCTGAAAATAAATCACCTTTATCTCATTTCAGTCAACAGGTCACCTTTATCTTATTTCAGTCATTATAGACATCAAGAAATATGCCGTTGCCATTTCTAGTGCAGAGACAAATTTAGAAAATATAATTTGGTTGTACAAAACGCTATCTGAAATTGTCAAGTGGCAACCTTAACAGAAGTGCTTCTCCTATCTGTTATCATCAAATAATATCAATGGTTTAAATAAAAAATGAGATCTAACACCTTGTTAGTTATCAGAAAGTCTGCAGCCAAAGCTGCCATGGTGCAATTTTAGGCCCCAAAGCAATGACAGCACATATTACTCATGCATGGAATAAATCTCGCACAAATAAAGAACATATATGGTACTGTACTACATAGTGATAACATACAGGATTGTGTTAGGGAAAAAGGAAACCAGGATGGAGAATGAAGGCAGCTGCAGGGCATCTACATGATAAATAGAGAGAACATCATGGTCTGACCTTGCTGTCTGACGGTGAGGGTGGAGTTGTTCAGACAGGGTCGCCGGAGTTGGTGGTCCGTTGCTGCAGGGAGGAAAAATCCCCCAGGTCACATAAGCGAGCACATCAAAGGGGTGAAATCAATGGGAGAGAGGTTACCTGCGGGGCGACGCCGGAGGAGTTGAGGGCCATGGCGTGGAACTCCGCCTGCAGCGATTCCGCCGGAAACGTCCGGGTGGAACGCCACGTCGGACCCCGCCACCGCGAGCACGCGCGGGACGACCACGTTTTGCCGGGACGATGCGACGTGAGGCGTGGCGAGGCGAGGATCAGGACGGCCTTCCGGGTCGGGGAGGGCGCCGGAGAGCAGGTCGGCCGGGGTAAGCGTCGGCGGCTGCGGAGTCGCCGGAGGCGTCGCCCTGGGCACGTGCGTCTTCTGGGCTGGGGAAGCGAGATGTGGCAGCCAGATGACGAGTGCGAGTGCGCGACGCGGCTCGGAGCAGCCGGAGCTGGTTCGTTGCGAGGGAGCGGCGGCGCGACAGGCGGGTGCGGGGGCGGCGGCGGCGCGTCGTGGAGATCGAGGTAGCGCCGGAGGTCGGTTTCGGGAGTCGTCGTGGGCGTGGGCAGGGGATTTTTTTGTTCCCGCATGAGTGAGCCGGGCACGGGATGACGGAGGTGAAGCACGTCGTGGAAGGGGCGGCGGTTCCTGGTCAATGGGACAAGGCATGCGGGGGTGCGTGATTTAGCGAAGGATTACTCGGTGGCAGGCCGATTAGGCGGGAGGCAGGCCGAAAGCGGGGTGACTACGATATCATTTGGTACTTTTAGTAGTAAGATTATAAAACTGGCTGGCCACCTCGCCGGCTCAAGGAGCCATTCACATGCATTGCAATACTTGGACTTACTGATCAATCTATTTTATCTAAAACACATACAGGAAAAGCATTTTGTTCAGCATCATGCATACAAGTAAATCCAGAAATTACCTCAAAAGCACTCCATATGTAACCTGATCACAGTTTTCTTATTTGCACATAAGAAGGAAAAATCAAAGAGCAAGAGGGCTGATATCAAAGATGGAACTGAATAATGAAACAGATGCATTCTAAAGAGTGTTTCCATGTTTTGTGGATATTGACATTCAAGGAAGAAAAAAGTATGCTTTTATTAGGTTATAAAAAGGAGTATTTGTGTTTCCTTGTTGTCAGACTTCATCTATACGAGATGCAATAGAATGAATCACATTCTTTACTGAAATATATGTCATTTGTAGAGCACGCTACGTGGTTTCACACAAAGCAAAAGGTAGCGTGTGATACTGTCATTTGTTATGTACTAATATATTTGAGACGCCACATTCTTTTTTTTTTTTTTGACATCGAGGTCCACATTCTTTGATCAACTGATATATACTTACAATACAGGCCGCCAGTTCTGTCAGCTCATCCCCAAAGACTAATCTCATCCCACGCCAGTTCTAAGAGTGTTTAATATATATAATGTCCTTTTCAGCTCGCCCCGGAAGCTAATCCACAAGCATGTCCTTGTTTACGAGACTTTTGGGTCGTTCGATGCTCGCACGGCACGTAGCAATAATCCCTTTGATTATTCTACATCTGCTAAGAATCTTGGCACGCTTCACAAACTCGATCGCTCACCTATAAATACACCATGCATACGCATGCATCTCACTCCCAGCACTACATACACACCAGTCCCATTCAAAAAGAAATCCATTATAGTACGTAGCAGCCTACCGTAAACGCCAGCCATGTCTACTCACAACTCGTCGGCTTTCCTCTTGGCCGTCGTCGTCGCCTGCGCCTGCGCTTTGAGCGGTGCTCTGGCGGCGCGCGAGCTCGGCGACCAGGCCATGGTGGCGAGGCATGAGGAGTGGATGGCCAAGTACGGCCGCGTCTACAGTGACACGGCGGAGAAGGCGCGGCGGTTCGAGGTTTTCAAGGCCAACGTCGCCTTCATCGAGTCCGTGAACGCCATGAACGACAAGTTCTGGCTGGAGGCCAACCAGTTCGCCGACCTCACCGATGTCGAGTTCAGAGCCACCCGGACCGGCTACAGGCCCAGGTCGGCGGCGGCGAGCAGCCGGAAGGCGACGACGTTCAGGTACGCCAACGTCAGCCTCGACGACGTCCCGACGTCCATGGACTGGAGGGCCAAAGGCGCTGTGACGCCCATCAAGGACCAGGGCGAGTGCGGGTGCTGCTGGGCGTTCTCGGCTGTAGCGTCCATGGAGGGCGCCGTGAAGCTAAGCACGGGGAAGCTCGTCTCCCTGTCAGAGCAGGAGCTCGTCGACTGCGACGTTAATGGCATGGACCAGGGCTGCGAGGGTGGCGAGATGGACGACGCCTTCGAGTTCATCGTCGACAACGGCGGGCTCACCACCGAGAGCAAGTACCCGTACAAGGGCACCGACGGCACTTGCAACTCCAACGAGGCCTCCAACGACGCCGCATCCATCACTGGATACGAGGACGTGCCGTCCAACGATGAGGCATCCCTGCTCAAGGCGGTCGCCAACCAGCCCGTGTCGGTTGCGGTCGACGGCGGGGATAACCTCTTTAGGTTCTACAAGGGCGGGGTCCTCTCCGGCGCGTGTGGAACCGAGCTCGACCATGGCGTCACCGCCGTCGGATATGGTGCCGCCAGCGATGGCACCAAGTTCTGGCTGATTAAGAACTCCTGGGGCACGTCGTGGGGCGAGGCAGGGTATATCCGGATGGAGAGGGACATCGCCGACGAGGAAGGTCTGTGTGGCCTCGCCATGCAGCCTTCCTACCCGACAGCCTAGACGTTGATATTATGATGATTATACAAAGCACCCAAACTGTGGGCTAGTATTGTCGTTAAACGTTCACATGCATATCTGCTATTAGAACCACAATCTCCTACATGTATGTACAAGGTTTAAATTTGTGTATAGTTTTTTTGAGATGAATAATAAGGTTGTATGTAACTAAGTCCAACATATATATATGTGCGTCCTACCAATTAAGTTCTATATAGTCCAAAAAATTGCCTGTCAAAATCGATATAGTTATTTGAATTTCATGTCATAAGGAGTCGGTGGGATTCACATATCCATTGAAGAATCCCATCCATTGAAATCGATCAGTTAAATGGAAAACTACTGTCTGCCATTTGCAGGCTATTAACGAAACCCCTGTCACAAAGAAAAGCCATAGGACCAGCTCATCTTACAGTTAGTGTATGGAGCAAAACGAACTCAATAATTGATCACTATTTACCAACAAATAAAAAAAGAAAGCAATGACCAATGCAGGATAGACTGGTCATCATACAACCAACAAAACTTGGTGAGACACTTGTTAGCAACCAAATTTGTCAGTTTCAGCGGCAACAACACTACTCCAGATCTTTTATCAACATACAACGAACAAAACTTGGTAAGACACAACTCCACATCCATGGATCATGGAGGGGTCTAAATCTGCCACGCATCACTGAATTGGACTGTGTTGGAACCATGTGATCTCTGTTGGGTTATTAGAAAGGCGTGTGCGGCCAAGTACTGTTTCCCTCGACAGAGTCAGAGGGACAACCCCTCATCCATGCAACAATCAGTAGCATCCAAGCCAACTAATGGGTGTGGCCTCAAGTCGAGTCAAACAACGTCACAACAAATGGGGGGACCCAGTTTCTCCATTAGCTGACACACAACTGAGAAACAAGTCACCCTTATATTTCCTGATCCTAAGAAGGCTTTGGATTGACCCAAAGGTTGTCACCCTTCCTCTCTAACTCCAGGTGGCCAAGATGGGCCAATGCTGCCGGCGTCCTACAAGTTGATACTACACCATCATACCACTAGACGGACCCCCCTCTCGCATCATCGATGGCGGACAAACTCTCTCAATGTCTATGATCACTTTTTTTAGATGGAACAGGAGGGGTTTGACCTCCTACTGGATTTTATTGAAAATTTAAAATGTATAGAGTACAAATTACAAGCTCCAACTCGAAGAATTCAAGAAACAAAAAAGGTTACAAAGAAACTAAAATTAAAACAATTATACATAAGCTTCTAGCCATGATCTCATAACTGGTTGATCCACCAACATTGCTCGTAGGATAACCTATGTAGATTCTTTATAAAAAATTGCCTTGCATCTTTGAATTGAATTGTCGAGATTCTTGAATATCTTGTCATTTCTTGAAGTCCAAATCGCCCAACACATTGTTATAAGGACTTCCATGGAGAAAGATAACTGGAGTTGAGCTTTGAAAGCATCAATGATCCGAAAGGTATCTGTCGTGTTTGGCACCAAAGGTTGAAGAAATGATTAGATGCTTTGATGCGATGGAAGTCCTCTCAAAATAACACCAAGTTAGCTCAGATGCTTTAAACCGTTAGTATGATTTACACACGTGGAAAGCATAACAATATTCATATATGGCCACATAAACATGCTTCTTGCTACAATATTGAATACATCTGAAAGCTAAACATTTGTACTTATAATCACAAAGGTATATTGCCATAGAAATTTATTTTTTGAAATTTTAAAATAGCGTTTATAATGTGTTCTGGAGCTCTCATTGGGAAGATTTTAAGAATAATGGGTCTACAACTAAACTTATGACCATCAACAGTTTTGCATTATTTTTCGTTGGTACCTTGGATGCAAAGGCTATTTGCAACTAGTGAAAGCTAAGCCTACGACAAGCAAGAGTGTTGTGTTATTTATCATTGGTACCTAGGATCCAAAGATTATATGCAACTAGCAAAAACTTCATAAGACATGCGTCTTACATGGTCCATGTGAAGACGCTTCTAACATGCTTTATAAAAATGTGCCTACAATCTTGTAGAGATGCAATAAAACATGTCTACCATATAAACAGAGCATCCCTACAAAGGGGATATTTCTAGTACTGAGATCAGATATATATCGCCCCGCCCCCCACACCCCCCCCCCAAAAAAAAAAAAAAAAAAAAAAACCACAACCACAGTACAACTTGTTGTTAATTAGTGGTCAAGCTCTTATGAAGAACATGCAGACGTGAAAGGTTAATAGATTATTTTTCTGTAAGCCCAAACTCTCACATTTGTGAGAATTAAGCAGTTTATTTCTTGATTTCCAAAAACACTTGATGTTGAATAGGCCTAGCGATCTTCGATTGAAAAAATGCTTTCACAAACCATGGGTCCCAAGCCATATTTTGTTACGTGTGTGTATTTGATTGATGTCACAAATCTATGACATTGGCTTTTAATATCACAAATGTTTACGACATTCTTTTTTGTCATGATTCTTGCACCATGCCATGTAGGATTAGAAACGTCATAATGTTAATGTGGCACTGAGTTGGCAAAGCAAGTCACAAAAACATCATAAAACTAAAATGCAGCCTGTTAAAGCCCATGTGGCAGATAGATTTATAATGGGCCAAGCCTAATTATAGGTTTTTATTTGGGCCTAGCCCAATTTATGATTTATTATTTTTGGCCCATAAGTTTTTTTCATGATTCCAGTTTCTATTATATCAAGCCCAACCCTTTGATGTGCCACATTTTTTTTTCTTGGTTCTTCACATGGCACATTCATTTTTCCATATATCACATGCTATTTGAGTACAAGCTCACTAAGTGAATATATAGGCTCACATGTGTTGGTGTTTCTTAATGCTACTACCAAAGGTAGGGTGTTAAACTATTCCCTGGTAGTGACGCCAGAAGTACGAGGTGGGTAATTCTATAACCATTGGATATTTCGCAAGCGCACTGAATATACCGATGTAGCATTTCACCGAGGATGAGTATTCTAAGGTATCGTTATTTTTTTTATCCCAAGGGAAAGCAGACTAGGAAGATTTTAATAAAAGAGATGAGGACATCCTTATGTCTACTCAATCTAATATCACTAGTGATAGCAGGGCGATAAGTGAAATATGAAAGAAGGGTAGATAAGCAGGAAAGAAAAGAATAAAGATAAATGGTAGAGTCTTAGCTAGGTGGGAGGACAGCGAGTGAGTATAGGACTCCTAGAGCTCCTATGCAATATAGGACGATGGTCTACACACACAAGGAGTTGGTACAGAAGACCACTCCAGCTAAGACAACTATACTACTAAGATAAGCACACAACAAGACTATAACAAGTATAGAATTGCACTAAGTAAGTACTGAAAGTAAATACTCAATAAAGTAAAGGAAAAATAATATATCAAGTAAAGTATTACAGAAGAGAAAAGGTACAAGAGCAATACCAGACTCTCCAGAAGACGACTCCGAAAACCCCGAGCTTCGCTCAACTCGACTCTAACTCCCATCCTAGACTAACTACATCTACACTTGATCTCCCAAGAGAAAGACTTGAGCTTTGGAACCTTGTGGCTACTTGGGGATGCTTTGGGCTGGTGGCGACACCCTCTATTTATAGGGGAGTTGCCTCCACGTCAGCGATCCATGTGCTCCTTGCTTTCCCACCCTTGGATGAACCAACTTGGTAACCACCTTAGATGGACGGTTATGGCCAAACCATCACGTGAGAAGCATGTCCAAGTCGGTTGGAGGCCAACTGACCTTGGACCTCTTTACCCAGGGATCGGCCGACCCCCTCACTAGGAGGTGGGCCTAGACCTGGCTTCTAGATGGTGTTCCCAGCTGTCATGTGAAGTGGTTTCGAAAGTTGAGCTCAGTTACTCCCTTTGCTTGCTTACATGCGGACCCATGGATCCATGTGTAGTGATCTTTCACCGTTGAGAGAAAGCACTCTTGGATCTTGAGGGTTGAAATGGACTCCAGGGAGCATGACATGGATCATGCTCGAAGGCCAGAGCCAGGTGGGCCTAATGAGGGGTCGACCGACCCTCATTGTGGGTCCTACAGGGCTCATTTCCATCTTCCCTGCAAACATAAGCTGAGAGTACAAGTGGAACCAATTATTGATAAAATATGTTCATGTATTGCTATTCTTCCTTGAAACCGAGGCATGTTGACGATGTTTTGAGTGTGAAATTTCATAGCTTATCTACGTCAACAATATTGCACATTTTTTATTGGTTCATCACATTACAAATGTATGGGTCCAAGTGAATATATTCCATTCATAACGAAAGTACAAGCTCACATGTCATACATTAGGATGTTCATTACATTCTCTCCTTGTTTTTCACACTTCTTCTATAGAAAAGGAAAAAAATCATCAAATGGGATAGATTGACCTAAGTGGCAACAACGATGTAATCACAACAACTAAAAAATATGGAACAAATATTGCCAAAGGATTGCATGTCACAAACATGTAATCAACATACTTTTTTCCTTTTATTTCAAGAATTCTTCGCCCTCTCAACGTTTAGCAATGGCTTGCTCGTCGCCGCCGTGGATTCCACATCCAACAGTGAGGAGTGAATTCATTAGTACCTACACGTATCAGAAGCCAAGGGACGTGAGATCTTGTATTTTGATTCGAAATGAGGAACAAATTAATTGGGTGTATCAGATTTCCGATTCACATTTATTTTCATGCACTTACATGAAAAATCTTTCAGATTTGGGCAGGCAAACTTTGGCCCTTGGCTTTGCCTATAAAATGAGCCTGCGACTATGATACGCAACCAGTGCTGGCCCTAGGGGGAGGGCAGGAGGGGCGACGGCCGAGGGCCCAGGCGAGGAAGGGGCCCAAATCCATATATGCAAGCCTCCAGAGTCCAGACCCTATACGTATTCTATCAGGCGATTTTTGTTTTCTTTCTCCACGTCATGGAATCCCTTGTTCGTACTATACGTTCCTTAATCCAAATGACCAAATTAATTATTTGTACTATATAGTATTCTGGACTTCTACTACTTATATAGTGGTATTTTTCATCTAATTTAGGTGTTAGAATTTGACAATAGATTTGTTTTTCTTTACAAGAAAATTTAATGCATATATATTTATATAAGATTTTATATATGATCTAGACTCTAGAGGGGCCGTTATGACAAATTCGCCAGAGGGCTCTCAAAACCTTAGGGCCGGCACTGTACGCAACACTCAAAGAGGCAGCTGAGTACCAAGAAAGAAAGATACGTGAGCATCATCATCATCCCAAGTCAAGGTTTTTCCTTAGCTCATTCTCTTTGTTTTTATATTTTCTCTAGATGCACAGTCCGTCTAGATCGTAGTCATAGCTAGTATGCAGAAATATTAAGCCTTGTATGGCATGACTCAAAAGGGTTCTGGTTCCTTGATGCTATGCGTGGAGGAGCTGGTGAACATAAAAGTAATGGTTTCATCAGTTCCTATAGTTCACGGAGGAGCTAGAGCTGGAGCTCTTAATTATCTACATATATGTCATTCATTCTAGTCTAGAACTATATAGTAATAATATAAGTATATGCCATTCATTTTAATCTACTGTAAAACATAAACATGTTTGCCACTAATAAATGATATGATACCATGACTTGGAAATAATATGTTTTACGATGCTGTAGTCAAGTAGAGGATGTTTTGATGTTGCTTAATCTTATTCATAGTACCAGGAAATGGAGAATACTATTTAAATTGATTTACTTATTTTGTTTGCAGTATCTTCATGGCATCCAGGAACTAAAGGTCTGCCTCAAGGGCAATAGTTGTGGAGGATACCAAAGTTGATTGTGTGATTCTCATGAACATGTTGCATAAACTTAATTATGAGGTTACTATTGTTGAGAATGGAAAAGAAGCTGTTGACCTTTTCCTTGAAGGGAAAACATTTGACATTGTTTTCTCAGATAAGGATATGCCCATAATGTCGGGCCCTCAGGTATATATTTCAATTAGATAGCAATAGTAGATTTATATCTTTTCCCTATTTTTCTCTAAACATTATTCACTTGTTTCTCCTAGCTAGGCATTGTAGAAAAAATATTCTAGCATTTGAACTTACCAGTATTACTTATCAGTTATAGTATAACAAAAAAAAACTTATAGCGTATATGAAGCTAGCAAACCAATAAAACTTGTAGAGTATATGCAGCTAGCGAACCAAGTCAGTTATTTTTTATGGTATAGGCTTTGATTGAACTTAAGCATCATCAAAATTTAATGTATGACTTACAACTAATACAAAAATAATTTCTTGGTGGATGGTTTGGCAGGCTGTGGCCAAGATTCGTGACATGGGTGCTACCAAGCTGAAGATTGTTGGGCTCTCAACTGATTTCGGTGGTCAGGACGCATTCATGCAAGCTGGTGCTGATGCGTTTGTGGCCAAACCAGTGAAGCTAGAGACTCTTGAGTGTATAGGTGGTCATGAACAAGAAGGATATGAGCTTCAAGCATTAGCTTGTAGCAACAAAATAATATTTTCTTATCAATTATTTCCAGTTTCATGCTTTATTATAAGTTATTAAAGTTATGCTTTGTTGAGGCGAGATCTGCAGGTTGTAATAGTTTCGGAAAAATTTGGATATTTTTTGTGATAATTAGTTTATGTTTTTAAGACAACATGATCTTTATCGTTCCATGGGTCATGTTGGGGTCTTCTTTGTGAATTAGGTGGCGTGGCTCCTTGATTCTATCCTTTATCTTGCCTTTCATGCGATGCTCGGAGCTTCATGCAAAAGCCATTAGATCAAGGTAGACCGTGCATGCCATCCATGCGACACTAGGAGCTTTGGCAAGATGAAGCCTGCTGAGAAAACTATCAAGATGTGACTAGGTGCAAACACATGATTGATATGTGCTTTTGTGTGTCGAGTTTATGATGAGAAATTGTCGTGAGATGATCGGCTTTCTTAAGTTTGGAGACTAATTGACCATGGCTGAGTGATTGTTTCTGAAACGAGAGGGCCCCCGCGTCGTTCTCGGTAGGGAGCGACACGGGCGGTGACACCCAGCCGCCACCACCGCCGCTCCTCACCCACCTCCCCCAGCGCCTCGCCGCCTCCGGAGGCAGCCACGGGAGGCCGTGCGGCTGCCAAGGAGGGCGGCGACGGGGATCTTGTCCATCTCCAAACATCTTCCACCTCCTCACCTCCACCTCCCCTCCCTTCCCTCGGTAATTCTGATGAACTGGACAACTGGTGGGGTGGATCCGGGCCCCTTAGGGTTGGATCCGGCCTCCTCCTCCCTGGATCTGCGGCGATGGCGGGTGCCTCCTACATGTGCCTGCATGACGGCAAGCTGTGGTGGCGGCTTGGAACATGGTTTGCACTGGCCTCCCCCTGTGCGGCGACCCCGACCATGGCCATGTTCAGCCCCTGCCGAGCGTAGCTGATCTTGGCGCGCGGTGACGGCCTCCAGTGGCACTGGTGTGTTCGTCCATGTGCGGTCGAGTAGTTTCTTGGTGAAAACCTTGTCCAGTGGGCTGGCCGCGGTGGCGCGGTGCGTCACACTCCTGTTGGAGACGTCGTCGAAGTCACCACTTGTCGTGATGGATGGGGGCAGGTCCTAGGACGAAAGTCCTCGTGGGTTTCTTCAACATTAATGGCATCTGAGGCTGTCATTTCCTTCTTGAAGGCCTTGTTGGAGCACGTCTGCCATGCCATTCCTCTCGTCGAAGCGTCTCTGTGCTGTGCTGCCCGTTATAGGAAGAAGGTGGATTTAGTGGAGCTGGCTTCAAAGGATTCGTAGGCAGCGGTGTCCTAGCGGCAGCGGCCTAGGAGTTCAGCAAAGCGAAATTGGATCCTGTTGGCTCGTGTCAGATCGGCTAGTTCTGAATGCACGATGACGACGAATGAAGGTATGAAGGTGGGCCAACTGGCGACACTTTACATCATCTCTTTTGAGTGGATCAAGATGGCACAACGGATGTTCACAACGATGGCGCACTAGGGGCGACACGACTTGATGACTTTCGCGCACCAATCTAGCCATTTCATGAGAGCATGTTGGAGATCAGAGATGTACCGAGATTATAGATTTTTTTCCTCTTTTTTATTGTGTATTCTTCTCTTTATTGATGTGCGAGCCTTAGTGCTCTTGTCTTCTTTTGGCTGTGTATATCCTTCGTGGATATAGAGGCCAGATTAATGAAATCCATTATCTAAAAATTGACCATGGCTCAGTATGCTTCTGCAACACATCTCTTGCTGTGGATGCTATGCAGGTGTGGAGCATAGGAAATTAAATTGATAAAAATGGAGAAGATCAAGTAGGGACGTATCATGCCGATGGACTATGAACCGTGAAGGATGGTATCGGCACAAAAATGTGACGGGGGGCGGTCCTCACGCCAGTGTGCTACACTCTCGCAAGCCAGACAGATCAAGGCTCACGTTCCTTGATCCCCGCGGTGCAGTCGATCCGGTTGGAGTCAGGGCTTGCCAGTCAATTTGACCCTGCAGTTGACAAGGAGAAAGAAAATGTCAAATTATGGAACATGCCGGCTTGATTCCAGACAGTTCCGAGTGTGTGGCTAAATAGCCGATCAGGTTAGGACAATGACTAAAAAGTCAAGATCCATTATGGAGGTAAAAGAATGGAACAGTAAGTAAAACATGCATTAGACAAAGCAACTAATCATGTCATAATCGAATAAATGATTATAGAACTGAATCTAGACATGACGTAAGCCAAAATAAGTAAAAGACGTGCTGAATCGGCTATTCGAATACACGTGTAAGCACAAAACCTTTAGGCGGTTCAGTCTATCTAATACAAGATGAGTGAAATCCTACATGTATGCAACAACATGAATAAATCTAGCAAATCTACCAAACCCGTGAATTTGAAACCGGTTGACTAAGTAATCGTTGGGCCAAGTCTCATCCAAGCAAGCATGATAAACTAGATTGATCTAAACATGTTTATTGCGAACAATTGAAGCTCTAGTGAATCGGCTAAATTAACCAGCGTAAGAACGAACTAGGTGCATGAACGACTCCACATTAAAATCTAAGCTCTAGCATGAAACCACTTATACCCTAGAACGCGCACACGTCACGAATAAGATTGATAAGATTTGGCTAATGTAAGCACAAGATCAATCGTCATGACAAGAGATCTAAAACAACATGAACAATGAAGACGATTGGATCTAAAAAGATGTAAGCCAAATCTACCAATCTTAATTCGGGCAAAAGATGTGTTAAAAGTAAATAACAAATAGATCTAACGACAACGGTAACCTGATGAATCTACTAGGATGCCAAACCTAATTGAGCCGATAACTATCAAGGGTAACTTGATGAATCTACTTGATTGCCAAATCTAGCAGAGTCGATAACTAGCATGCGTGAACTCATACAACAGGAGGTCGAATTGGCCCTGTTAAGTGCTAACACAAACTGTTGGCACGTGCAAATCTAGATAAGAGGTCGAACCAGCCAAATCTAGCGTAAACACGAACCCCTCGACCATTGTAGATGCGTCCATAGGAGGTCGAACCGGCCCTATCTAGCAATAAACAACAGCCACCTCTACAAATGCATCAAAAGGAGGTCGAACCGGCCCGATCTAGCATAAGTAAAAGCTTTCCTAACGATACTTACTCAAGCGAGAGGTCGAACCAGCCAAGCTTGATGCAAATCCGCCGAAATCCTAAGAAACTACTTGATTTTGTGGCGTAGGGGCCATAAAAGGGTTGTTTGATTGATTGATTGAAGATTGGATGCTTTTATAATAGCCGAGGCTTACATATTTATACCCTGGTCTTGACAAAGTTCTATTCTAATACGACTTGTAGATATGGAAAATAATCTAGAAATAACTATTCCTAATAGATAACTTGGGACCCACTATTCCTTCGTTGTGGAGTCTCCACATCTTGAATACGTGGCGATTGAATGAGGTTGACCGGTTCCACATAGTCTTCAACGAATATTTGACCCCGTCGGCCAACTTTCGATATGTTCACCTTTCGTTGGGTCTCCGTCCCTTCTTAGAGCAACTCCAACAGTTTGCTAAAACTCATTTGGCAAATCTATGATTTTGCCAAGTCTCAAAACTAAATGCCAAGTGAAAAAAGAAGTCTTCTCCAACAATTTGCTATTTGAGCTTGGCAAAACAACTTGGCATCCTAGCATTCTTGCCAAAATCATAAAATTAAGCCTCCAACAAGTTGGCAAAACTAGTTGGCAAATTGGATACACGTGATGCCAAGTGATGGAGCACTTGGCATATTTGGCAAGTGAAGGGAGAATTTTGCCAAGCTCACAGAAATGCCAAGTAGTTTTGCCAACTTGTTGAAGGCTGTTTTTTGTAATTTTGGCAAAAATCCTAGAATGCCAAGTGCTTTTAGCAAACTGTTGGGGTTGCTCTTAGTGATAATATGTCTTCAAGTTAATAACCTCTATGGACACACCAATCAGCCGATCCTCTGACATCTTAGTCGATTTTCCTTAGACGTTTTACTGATTCAAATTTTGGTGCAAACACATCCCCCAATTTTGGGATGAAATATTTTATTCCAAAATTCTCTCCTTGAGACCTTCACAAATAACCGCATCTCCTGATAAAACGCAAGATATTTACGGCAGTTTCTTCTCATCGCTTCCCAATGCGTCTTTTCATAACAATAAATATAGCCCATCGGCTCTTCCTCGTTTTATCAAGCCTTCTTCACCCACAAGCCTTCAACCTCCCAGAAAAACCCCCTTCCATCCCTCCAGAGCAGAGCCCTCGATGGCGGACAACAAGCGGATTCCCCCGGTGGCGGACGAGAGTTCGCATCAGGCCTCCAGGAAAAGGTATTTCCTCAATAGAATCCTTATCTTGAATCGGCTATTTTGATCTTCTGGATTTGCAGGAGGGCTGACTCCCCAGAGCCCGACTCCCCGAAGCCTGACTACTCCGCGAGAATAGCCGCTCTGGCTGAAGAAGCGGATCAGCTGAGGTCGGAGAACGCAAAACTCGAGGCTGATTTGCTTGAAGTCTAGTCTGATCTGAAAGATCGGGCTGTGGAGATCAACGAACTCACCCTGGAGCGGGATGCGGCCAAGATGCAAGCCAACGGTAAACATCAATCCCTTGTTGTTCAACTCTTCTTTATGCCTTCTATTACCAATTCTTTCCGTTGTTCCAGATCTGGCAGCAAGTCTTGAGGCCGAGTCCTTGAGCGATGTGAGTAAGGAGATCATCACCCGGCCGCCGGAGGAGTAGTTGATGCAGCTCCTCAATATCCTAGTAGTTTGTACTAGGATGCTTTTATGTAATAAATAATTAGAATCAATGAAGCTTGTTCGTCAACTCTTTTCTCTTTTGTGTTTGATCCTTCGAGATCGTTATCTATTTAACTTATCTCATCTCTGAAACTGATCCCCGAGATCAGAACACACATTCAGTATATGTATTTTTCTTGTTTGCAATTCGATCCTTCGTGATCAGCATGTGACTCTTCTTGCTTGATGAATCTCTAAAACTGTCCCCTAAGGATGAGAATAAAACTGAATGTTGTATCTGGAGGTGATGATCACATCGGCTTTTGCCTGAAAAATTGCTTATCAGCCTTTGACTTTCCCATTCTCTTGTGTTTAATCCCTTGTGATCAAAATAACATTTTAAGATGATCCTTTAGCTGACATCAGCTCTTTTAGCTATCAACCGATACAGTTGTTGATAGTTTCCTCTTTCAGCTAGTATACACAAAAGAAACTTGGGTGTTCCAGGAAGCTCAGTTTTCACTTATCCAAACATGTCTTCCACCTTTATGGTCTGAGTCGAAAGCAATTTATGGATGCTCAAGTAATCTTTTATCAGAATAGCACAACTGAAACCTGCTTGTTTGGCACTTATACCGATATTTCTAGAGCTGATGGTCATCTTCTTCTGAATAATCATTTTCAATATCTATTGCATGTTTACCAACAATGTTATTCAGAAGTCCAAAAATAGATTCTGCGACCTCCTTCCTATCGATATCAGGTAATGACTTGGTTAATGAAATATCTCTGTTAAGAAGCTGAGCAACAAAGTCTATCACAGACAGGGCTTAATAAACTTGATTCCTTGCTGCGAGCATGATACCCACTGCCAACTATGATTGCTTTTGGAGATCTTTTCTTGATACCGTGTTTAATTACTTCATGTATCCATGGGCCGAACAGATCAGTAAAACTCACATCCAACGTCTCTGATAATTCTGATGAGCTTCGGTCTCTCTTCTTAACTCTTCGTCTCTCCAGACCTTGCTCTGAGGTTGCATAGGAACAAGACTTGGGTGCCTAGACTGTCTTATCCAAATGACAGAATCAACATCTTTTGTTGAGCATTTCCAGGCCTTTCATTCCCTTCATATTGCGTAGATATTGTGCCTGTCAAATCTACATCAATAACAAACTGTAGTTTATCTGATAGTCACTCAAGTGCAGGCTCTTCATCTTTATTTATTTCTAGGGAATTTGTCTTAATACCAATGCACGCTGCTTCGGTTACTGTCAACATCCTTTCAAACCGAAGGTGGCATTTTACAATGCCAGTTCCCTCTTGACCAGGCTTAGCACTAAAGTAAGCTTGTTAACCCTGGATTGCGTCCGCTTTCCAATTCTCTATCAGAATATGGACCTGATTGAATTTATTTTCATCCCTCGAATGATCAAGCCTCTTGACAGAACATCAGACACCATTGAATCCTCGGTGCTTCCTTTGACTCCTTGAGGTAACATTTGTACATTCCCAGGCCGAGTAATCAGTCAATCTTAAAACCAAAGTCGATAACCAATTCTTAATAAGCCTCGGCCTTTTGCATAATTGCTGCGAAGCAAAAGTGTTCTAACCACATATCTTTGAACCAAACTGATTGAACAGTTTGGGACATAAAAACTTTATTATTTTTGCTCTAAAGGTGATGCATCTTGCATCGGCTATTCCAACATTGTTGGTTTTTGTGCTAAAGGCGATACTCAAAGCATCGGCTGTTTGTATCAAACATACCAAGTGGTAGTCTAAACTGTAGGATCTAACAAATGAGCCGATTGCCCCCCTGGCAATTGAACTATCAAAATTGACACTTCTGAACTGTATCGGCTATTGCGCTGCGCGCTGTGTTCTCAAAAAATACTTTCAGAGCCGAAAACTGTAGATCATCATTATTGATAGTGATGAACTCCTTGCAAAATTCCTTCTCGGAGAAATATTCAAAATCCTCTAGATCCCAATAGACATGATCGACAGATGACACACTGATGGAATCATCAGCAGGCACTATCTCAATATCATTGTCGATCCACTGAATTATGTGTTGATGCATAGTTGAAGGTATGCAACAATTAGCATGAATCCAATCTCTTCCAAGGAGTAAACTGTAGAATCCTTTTCCATCGATGACAAAGAATGTAGTGATCAATGTCTTGCAGCCAATTGTTAACTTAACACTAATTGCCCCCCGAGTGTCAAACACGTTTCCTCCAAAGTCTCTTAGTTGCATGTATGTTCTGACTAGGTCTTCAGGAGTCTTGCCTAGCTTTCTGAATGTGGAATAAGGCATAAGGCATAAGGTTGACTGCAGCACCTCCGTCTACAAGCATCTTGCTCATAGGCTTTCCATCGACTAATCCCTTGACATATAGAGCCTTCAGATGTCGATGCTTCATTGGTCTATCAAAGACTGCTTGGGAAGCCATCAATAGATAAGCAGCTAATTCTTCATATTCTAATTCATCAAAATCAGAATAGATTTCTTGATCTCCAGATGCTCTGAATTAAGAAGGTAAAATAAACTACATCCCAACAAGAGCCCATTTACCTGAACCGGCTGCTTGTTTGGCTTTCCACACCTGAGCTTTCTTAGCTCTCAACGCTTTGTCCGTTTTAATCTCAGTTTCTCTTAAGTGTTGAACCCTTCTCTTTTGACTCTTTGAAAGACCATTAGGGCACCATTGATTCTCTTGCCAAACATACTGCTTTTCTTCTACTTCCACATCATAACCATCGCACCGCTCATGAATGCTGCACTTCTCAATGCGCTGATCCTTCATATGATGTCCAAGTCTTTCATGAATGGATCGGCGGTTGGTTTGTGACTGTCGATACCCCCTGAATTGAGTACTACACTCAGGGCAGTTCCTCTTGGTTGGTAGCCTCAAACCTTCATTCCAACAATGTCTGAAGAAAAGACAATTTCAATGTGACTCCATCTGCTCTCTTTCGTACCTTTCTTCTTCACGTCTCCTCAGGCGTTCATGCTCTTCAAATTGCCTCCTTTGATACTTCTCCTTTTGCCTTTGCCATTTGTTGAGCAAGATACGAGATGTAACCCGAGGTTTTCTTACAGTCGATGCAGAAGATTCAGGCCTGTCAGATCGGCTATTTTGCTGCTCATGCTTTGTTTTGATTTCTCGATACTCTTCATCTGTGAGCTGCAATCTTTCATCCACTGATTTTGATTCTTTCGCCCTAGTGGAGGTTAGCACCTTGGTTCCATTCTTGGGAAAGACCGCTTTAGCCATTGTAGCACCGAAAGGGTTTTGATCAATCTTCAGTTTGCCGGTGCCAAAAGTTATCTTTCTAGCTTCAATGTCTTTCTGTACTTGTCCTCTAAACACCAAGCACTCATTGGTGGAGTGGGTGGTGGAATTATGGGATTGGCAATACTTCTCCCCCTTCCTCTCCTCAGCACTGAGTGGCTTGTGTAACACCTTGGTTAAGCCCTTGTCCAGCAGGTAATCAAATATCTTGTCGGCCTTAGTGATGTCGAAATCAAATCACTCTTGAGCCTTGCCCCAAGGATGCTTGATCACACACTCCTTCTTGAGGTTCCACTCAATAGCGTTGACGTCTTCTTCTTCTTGGTCCGAATCATACACTAGGCCCTTGTAGTAACTTGCCACATTGGTTGCCTTCGGGAGACGACCTTGCTATCGTGGCGGGTGTACATATTCAGATATTGCAGAGATTCTATGTGCAAGCTCCCCAAGATTGTTGAAATCTGAACCAACAAGTCTCTCCTTCAGATATGGCTGCATTCCTTTAATCGCCAATTTCACCAACTAGCGGTCAGACAGGTTTATGCCGAAGCATAAGTTTTTCAATTGTCTGAATCTCTGAAGATACTCCGGACCTGGTTCATTGACCTTCATCTTTATGCTGGCCAAATCATCGATGTCCTTCTCTGCTGCCCCGTTATCAAAGTAGGCATGGAAGTTGCTTTCCAAATCCTCCCAAGTATAGATAGAATTACATGGTAGTGAATAGTACCATGTAAAAGCAGGTCCTGTCAGGGACAAAGCAAAGAACCTGACTCTGTGAATTTCTTCAGTTGAAGCATCGCCTAACTGAGCCAGGTACCTACTGACGTGCTCCATTGTGCTGGTGTTGTCTTCTCCAGTAAATTTGGAAAACTCTGAAATTCTATAATTGCGTGGGAGCTCCATTCGGTTGAACCATTCAGGGTATGGCATACTATATGACTTGGAGTGGCTCCTCTTCATGCCGAATTCTTTCTCCATTACTTCGGCAAGCTTCTTGATCAGTTGATCACCAGGATCGACAGACCCTCTAATATCTAGACAGGGAGTCATACCAAAATGATTATAGCTTGACATATTGGCAAAGCCTGCTGGTGGCTCACCATCTCCATCTTGGTCTTTTCCTCTCATGGCCTTGCTGTCATAAAAGTTACTGTTTCTTTTGATCCTGCCAACTGTAGGAGCTATTTTTTTGAGCCGAAGGTGGTACATCTGAAGTGGTACCAACATTGAGAGCTAGATCATTCTTCGGCTGATGTGCACTAGGAACTGCACTGCTACTTACTCCTCCATTGGATCCTGAACCTACGATGGCTTTGGTAGAATCTTTCATACCGTCTTGTGCACCATTACCAGAGCTGAATCTTTCAGGTTGAAGTAGGTAGGTCCGTACTGGTCAACAGGAACACCAACTAATGCCTCCTACATGATATTCCTGAACGTGTTCAGGAGGTATGCTTGATGACTTGTAATGGCTTCATGTACGATCTTGTTCAATTCTGGCAGGAAAAATTGTTTCTCCCTCTCATCATCAGTGACAGTCTCTCCAGCCATCAGGATCTTGGGCATTTGTTGCTTCAAAACGATCTTGCCTCCACAGACTTTTCCAAAGCACAACAGGCACTTCTGCACCGATTGTTCACTAGCCGTCTTGATTATTGCTTTGTAATCTTCTTCAAGATCATCCAGGCCAACATCAATAATATTGTTGATGTCAAACTAAGACATATCCGGCATGGTTGATGATTGTGGTCCCACTGGGTGTGCCAAAAAGAGTGTCAGCACAAAAACGTGACGTGGTCGGTCATCGCGCTGGTGTGCTACACTCTTGCAAGCCAGACAGATCAAGGCTCACGTTCCTTGATCCCCGCGGCTACCTCAATGATCGATTTGGTTGGAGTCGGGCGTGCCAATTTGACCCCGCAATTGACAAGGAGAAAGAAAATGTCAAATTATGGAACCCGCCGGCTTGATTCCGCATGCCGGTTTCGAGTGTGTGGCTAAATAGCCGATCGTTAGGACAATGACTAAAAAGTCAAGATCCATTATGCATGTAAAAGAATGGAACGATAAGTAAAACATGAGTTAGACAAAGCAACTAATCATGTCATAATCAAATAAATGATTATAGAACTGAATCTAGACATGACCTCTACAAATGCATCAAAAGGAGGTCGAACCGGCCCGATCTAGCATAAGTAAAAGCTTTCCTAACGATACTTACTCAAGCGAGAGGTCGAACACCGGCCAAGCTTGATGCAAATCCACCGAGATCCTAAGAAACTACTTGATTTTGTGGCACAGGGGCCATAAAAGGGTTGTTTGATTGATTGATTGAAGATTGGATGCTTTTACAATAGCCGGGGCTTACATATTTATACCCTGGTCTTGACAAAGTTCTATTCTAATACGACTTGTAGATATGGAAAATAATCTAGAAATAACTATTCCAATAGATAACTTGGGACCCACTATTCCTTCGTTGTGGAGTCTCCGCATCTTGAATACATGGTGATTGAATGAGGTTGACCGGTTCCACATAGTCTTCAACGAATATTTGACCCTGTAATACCCGATTTTAAGGACAAAACCAGATATGCACCATATGTGAGTATTAGAAGTCAAATCTCACATATAGCTACAAATAAGGGGTAGTATCAATTCATAATGCTTAACGTACTTAGTAAAAAGAGATAACCTTAGGAAGCAATCAGCAGCAAGACGACTCTAAACTTTGGGTATTAACTTCACTCCACTGGATCCAACTGACTGGTTGATCGCAAGTATAACAAGTATAATCTCATAACCACATGATCGGTAAATATGATTAAAGAATAACAATTAAACAACATTATCAAATTAAGGGGGTGATCACTTATTCCATAAGAATCCCTTGGCCACCCTAACCGTGGGCACGGACGACATATCGATTTAACTCTGTGCAGAGGTGTACCCTTTACCTGTGAGTCGTGATTCCCATTTGCCCGAGGCGACCAACCTCTTAACACTTCCAAGGTGAGTGGGCAGGGTTTAACTATAAAGCCACCCAAAAGTTCGTCTAACAAGCAAGGGTCGCTTTGTCGTCGGATATAGGGAATCCCTCCTCCCAAAGTGGCACACAACCTACCCGGCTATACACACCATGGAGGAGCCACCCTATACCCAATTCAGCCCTCCCTCTCACAAGCTAGAAAAGGTCTCTTGAGTGCACTAGAGCGAGCCATATAGCCCCCACAACGGCACGTTAAGTCCCTATGATCGCTTACGGGTAAGTCATCTTTTATGTTTAATCATATATTTATTAATCAAGCTTACTAGATCATGGTCATTAAAAGATAATCCAAGCTATACTTGCCTTAAATCAGATCCTTTTCTTCAAATCCCAAATCTTGATAGAAGCACTTCTTGATCTCCAACTTCTTCTTGAGCACCAACTTTCAGACCATCAACACAAAGCTCACTCACTAGACACGATCGTGGAACACCACTCAAACAATCTATGCAATCAAACACGAAGCAAGCAATAGAACTAATTAGGGCAGTACACCAATCATAATAAAACAGTTTGAGAAGCTTTTAAAACACATCTACACATCACTACGATCGAATGGACGTAAAGATCACGAAATCGGAGCTATAACGAATAGATTATGGATTTTACAAGATTTCCTATTATAAAATAATAAATTAGCTTATAACTCGAAAATCAAAAGTTGGAAATAAATCTAACAACGATACTAACAGATAAATCTCGAGATTACGATTCTAACGCATCTTGAACGACTCGATTTGGAGCTAAAACGACCAAGTTACAAGCTTTTGAAATTAGTGGCAAAGTTGTAAATAAGCGAACTATTTTCGGAATAAAAATAAATCTGGAAATCGGGATATATGACGTGGCTAGGGATTCTTAATTGAATAAGCGAAAGTCGGAGGGGTTTTCTGCAAAACTGACCCACAAAGGGGTACGGGCCGTCCTGATCCTTTGGATCTGGAACCAACGGCCCAGATTAGAAGCAAAGGAAGGATGGGAGGAGCTCGCCGGGGAAGAAGACCCGACGGCGGCGGTGCCATTGCCGGCGGCGAGCGGAGGTCGCCGGCGAAGTTGGAAATCAGCCCTGTAGACCACGAATCACCTCGGGACCTAGACAGATCGAAAGGTCATGAAGAGGGGACCTCACCAGCGTCAAAGATGAAGGCTGGCGTGAACCGTGGACAACAAACGGCGAGCTTCGGCGGACGGCGGTTCTCTGCAAAATTCGGCGAGGCACTGCTGTCAGCAGAGAGGACGAAATCGAGTAAAGAAAAACTCGACGAGTTTGCGAGGACGGAGAGGAACCCGGCGACTTGTCGAATCGAGGACGCAGAGCGAGTCGGCGGATTCGAGCTCGAGAGCGGCGGCGGACTTTGCGGCGGCGCTGCAAGCTAGGGCTTAGGCTGCTCTGTGGCTCGGGTTTTGCGGCGCTTGCACGAGGGTTGGCGAAGGGGCGCGGCGGCGTGTGGAGCTCGCTATTTAAAGGCGAGTCTCCTGGAGCTCACGCCAAGGAGTCGTTGTCGGGGCGGACTCGACCGGCAGTGTCCTGCTCGGACACGAGCAGAGGAAGGGGATAACCCCGACATGTGGGCTCCGTGCGTCAGCGGGAGAAAAGGTGAGGCGGTGGTGGCCTGTTTTGCTGGTTGGGCCGGCCTAAGAGCAGGGGCGAGTGGGCCTCGGCGAAGAGAGGAAGGCAGGCCAGGCAAAGGAAATGGCCGAGTGGGCCGGTCGGGAGAAGGAAATGGCCGACGGCCCAGAGGAGAAGGAGAGAGCGGCGCCGGCCTAGGCAAGGCCGAGAGAAAGGCCTTCGGGCCGGATAGGAAGAAAGAGAAAGTTTTTCTTTTTCTTTTTTAAATCTTTTGCAAAGAGTTTTGGAATAGATTTTCAAAACATTTTGAATTCAAACCAAAACCGAACATCACACAAAAATTATGCGGCGGCATGATGCACGAGATGCTTCTTGACCTACCATAGATTTTATGTTTCATAAAAATTAATGTTTGGCCTAGGTTTAATGCCCACAAAAATGCATAAAATAAATCAATTTAGCTATTTTAAAATTATGCAAATTTTAGGGTGTTACAACTCTACCCCCTTAAAATGAATCTCGTCCCGAGATTCGAAAGGTCGTTGAAGAGATTGGAATATTCTGCCATTGAACCTCCTTCACTGCGTTGAGTAGTACCATCTTACCGACAAATGATTCCACTTTGCAATGCATACCTTTTATACTCCAATTCACATGCTCTCTGATTCCAAATCTTCAATGGACACTCCAAACAACTCGCACGTAGCTCCAAACCAATCCTTAGTTAATTTCCAACTGTTAAACCATTACTCTTTTCCTTAAATAAGCTATTGCAGACCAGGGGTACAAACTTCTCTGCACACCAATGCACATTGCACTTATCATGAAGATCATCTTAGAATGGTTGTGTAAACTTAACTGCATGGCAAACCCTTGTCTCTCTAACTCCAAGTTACAACACAACTACTTTTAGCATATACCAGTATATACCCTTTTGGCAACCTTATAATCATACCACGATAGTGTGATGCTAGTTTACTCTTAACACAGCCCCTTTATGCTTCTCATGAAGACCACCTTGAGTTGAATTGTATGACAAACCTCTTTGTCTACAAAAATTCCACATTATATCTTAACATGTTTTGTTATTTCCTTTTCAATCTATACTTTCAACTCTCCTATTTCCAACTTCAATGGACAATTGACTTTTGGGTCAAGTTCCTCAAACCTCAGACATAATTCTTAACCCATGGTGTCATCCAAAACTTCTCAACATAACTCCCTTTGCTAAGAGCAATGATAACAAAAACTCCTTAATTCTTTCTTCTTCTAGTTAACCATTGTGATTCTCCTTGTTCAAAGATTAACTTTATTAACTAGCAACTGTATAGTAATGGTGACAACACTTGACTCAAGTTGCACTCAACTTGATCTTGGTGTCACTCGACTTTCATGGCACCCTTTATATGCTAAGAACACTCACAACAACTTTTCTTCCCCAGATGATTGCATCCCTCCAGTTATAGGACTTTGATTACTCAACAAAACAATGAGGTCACAAACTCCAATTCGCTCCTTAGTGAATACTATTCTTCAACACTCGTCTCCTTGTGAATACTTGACCAAATCTGGTAGTACCTCCAAATCTCCAAAGCATAACCCATGTCTAGGTCCTGTGGGTTATGGCCCATTATAGCTCCATATCATTATCAATTCCATTCCAAATACAGTGTCACTAGATCAACATCAATTCCAATCAACTGATAATGTCACTAGACCAATCTCAACTTAGTAAATTCCCTTTCAAACTCTTAAGATCAGCCTTGATGTCGCTCTTTACTTCCAAGTAAGAATCTCTATGCTCCACAATGGATAACTTGACATCTTGTATGTTGATTAGTCCAACTCATGCCTCCATAGTTCAAGCATAACTCAGAGCTTTCTCACATAGAACACATACAAGAATATTCTTTCGTCTAATTTTAGTGCCTCTAGTGAACCTTTTGATAGAATCTGACCCTCCAAGAATATTCCAAGTTACTCTTGCTTATATAGGCCGATTCCAACACAACACATCTCCCTTGAGTTCTTCGTGTAATCCCATCATTAAAGACATACCATCACCAAGAATATAACTTCCTCCAAACAAAACTCACTCACCAAGGTTGGTGTAAGCATTGAAGCTTCCATAGAATCAATCATATAGAAGTCCGACATCTTATTATCCCTATGCCATCATCATCAACTTGTCATGAGGCATATGCAACCACTCTACCTTCTTGCATACGAACACGCCCCAAACCTTGACGAGATGCATCACAATACTTAGAAAATGTCTTACTTTGACCTGGTAACACCACCACTAGAGTTGTAGTTAATTTCTCCTTTACTCTTCAAAACTAGCTTCACTCTTATCAGACCATAGGAACTTGGCATTCTCCCCTCATAGTGCTTTCATGAGCTTAGCAAGGTCGGACAATTGTTTAATAAACCCCCTTATAGTAACCAGCCAAACAAAGAAAACTACAGATCTCAATCACATCTGTGGACAGCTTTTAATTCAACACACTCTTCATCTTGTCCGAATCCACCGCTATACCTCCATTGGAGACAACATGACCAAAAAGAAACTCCCTTTAACCATAACCCGCACTTCCTCTGCTTAGCACACAACTTATGTTCTCTCCTTCAGTCTTAGAGAACACTAGGATGTCATCAATAAAAACCATCATAAACTTATCAAGATACTCCATGATCACCTTATTCATCAAGTGCACAGGATAGGTAGATGCACATGTGAGACCAAAGAACATAATCGTGTACTCAAACAACCCATTCCCGCGGTGAGAACTGTCTTCAATACTTCTTCATTCTGAATCTTCGACTGATGGTGACCGGAGTGTAGATCAATCCTAGAAATCACACAAGCGCCTCTTAATGGATCAACAAGTCATCCATCATCAGCAACGGGTACTTGTTCTTGATGGTAACTTCATAAACAGAACGATAATCAACACACATACTCTGAGTATCATCCTTCTTGTCAAAGAGCACCCCATGGAGACGAACTAGTGTGAATGAGATTTTTTTTTCTTTTGCAACTCTATATCCAACTTCTTATAGGTCACCCAACAAGTCACTAATACTTGCTCATGGATAGACCTCTCAACAACGGAGATGGTTGCTTCCTTCCAGGTAAAGTGCTTGAGTGCATAAAGCTTTCACCTTGCATCTTCTTCTTCGTGGCTACCCCCCTTAAGAAAAGATCTACTAAGGGCACCAATTGGTAGCTTTTATCTTCAAGCAAGTTAGTGGATCATGTCCTTCTATCATCCCAAAGAAACTCATGTACATGGGTAGGAACTTGTCACATGGAATTCTCTGCAAGCAGGAAAACAGCAGTGCAGAAAAGCAGACGTAACTCCAGTTTGGTTGATCCAATGAAGCCATAAATCACACCGTTGGAAAGCTTATAAAATTCTCCATAACTCTCTTATAGACTACTTTTCCATATTCTGTAGTTAAAATAATCTTCCATAATCATACAAGAAATCTGCCCAGTCAATCTGGCAGTGCAGTTGCATTACATGGCAACAGTCATAACTCGAGCTCTGTTGACCCACTAAAGTCATACTTTACACCATTGGAAACCTTATATAATCCTTTGTAACTTTCTTATAGAACATGCTTCCAGATTCCATAGTTAAGTAGGTCGAAAATGCTCCACAACAGAAACTGTTCTGCATTCCAGACAGCGCAGATACACCGCCTTGTGAATTTCATAGCTCCCAAACTAAAGTCGATATGAGGGTGATTCTGATGGCGTTGGAAAGGTACAGAAGTCTATATTCTCTCAGAAAAATTTCATCACCGTTCCACATACGAAATTCAAGTTATGGTAGTAATAACACAGACTGGTTCAGATTTTAAACAACGCAAATGCATCATCTTGTGATTTTCATAACTCTCCAACCATAACAGATGTAAAGGTAATTCTTGCGCACAGAGATGAGTCTTGAAGTCTAAGTTTGTACAGAATTTTCTCATGATTTTTGGTCACCCAGGAACAGAGATATAATCCAAGGAATATAGATTGCTCTGAAAGGACAGGATAGGAAGAACAGGAAGGAACCAAAACCCAACTATCTATTCATTAATCCTTATACCTTAACCTATAAGCTTAAATGAAATTGCGGATGAAACCACAAAATCATTGCACTCATTACAAAGATGCAAATCACTCAAAAGACACAAAGACAACTCAACAGACACTCAAGTTCACTAGCACCAAAATGACTTGACTAGACTTAGCGAAATCTAATGTCTTTACATTAAAGGGACTCCTGAACCTAAGGGCGAGACTGGTGGGGAAGATTCTCATAAATCTTGGGCTCTCCAATTGCTGCTTTAAGATCGTCTAATTCCTTCTGCAGCCTCTCTAGATCTTTTTCTTGTTGACACACCACATCTTCCAACCGTTTCTTTGATTGCATAACAGTATGTCCAAAGTCAAACAAAACTTTGAGAACTGGACCTTGACGCTGAGGGCTGTCCATCACCCATCCGCTGCTGTAGTTTTGATCCTCGTAAGGTAGATAACGGTAGCGGTCATGTTGCATTGACTGACGACGATGGCCTCGGAGACTTATACATGCCTCAAAAGCTGCATCTTCTATGCTGCTTTGCAAAGTGTGGCGGTGACCCCGATGAGAGTAGACTCTCTCATGTTCAAAATCTGTTGGGACTTCTCCACGAGAGTAGATACTCACACAAGTCTTCCAACGAGTAGGTTCCAGAGGATGGGAATACTCGGTACATGTGTATTCCACCGAAGGATCCCAATCCCCATAGTAGGTTGTGAGGATCCACTTTAGTTGACGTTGAGAAGCGGTATTGAATTCCTCATACTTGTGCTCTTCTATGGTCCAACCCATTTGATGGGGATGCTTATCTCCACCACCAAAATTTCCACCATCTTGAGCACTGTCTTCATCTTTATCATTATCGACGTCTTGACTTTCTCCTACGGGTTCTTCTTCAGGAGGAATAACATCTAGAGGTTTCTTTTCTTCTTCTTCCTCCCTAACTGGTTCTGGTGTGGGCAGAACATATTCATCATCCTCGCTGATCCAATCCCTCATCGTGACTTCATTTCATGGCTCATACAATGCGTGGGGTGGAAAGTAGCCTCCAGTGGAAATGCGAGCGGTCTTGTAGGCACGAGACATCTAAGGAAGAAAACTTTAAATGATGAGGACAAGGTTTTCATAAAAGAGCAAAGACAATGGTACAAATACTTTTTTTTAAAAAAAAAAACAAGTTTAGAGGGAGATAGCAAAGAATCAACGATGAGTATGAAGGCTTTCAAATAAGCATCAAGGAGAAGATGAATATCAAAGATAAAGTCATAGTGGAGAAGAAATTGTCAAGGTAGGTTGTTCTAACAATTTCAGAACACTAAAGCGACCAGTTTCTAACTAGGCTTGCGTCCTGCAGTCAGCATTGAGCTGATACCACTTGTAATACCCGATTTTAAGGACAAAACTAGATTTGCACCATATGTGAGTATTAGAAGTCAAATCTCACATATAGCTACAAATAAGGGGTAGTATCAATTCATAATGCTTAACGTACTTAGTAAAAAGAGATAACCTTAGGAAGTAATCAGCAGCAAGACGACTCTAAACTTCGGGTATTAACTTCACTCCACTGGATCCAACTGACTGGTTGATCACAAGCCTAAACTCCACTCCTGAGATGTGGGGGGAAATTGCAAGAGTGAGTCCATGTCGAACTCCGCAAGTATAACAAGTATAATCTCATAACCACATGATCGAGGTAAATATGATTAAAGAATAACAATTAAACAACATTATCAAATTAAGGGGGTGATCACTTATTCCATAAGAATCCCTTGGCCGCCCTAACCGTGGGCACGGACGACATATCGATTTAACTCTGCGCAGAGGTGTACCCTTTACCTGTGAGTCGTGATTCCCATTTGCCCGAGGCGACCAACCTCTTAACACTTCCAAGGTGAGTGAGCAGGGTTTCACTATAAAGCCACCCAAAAGTTCATCTAACAAGCAAGGGTCGCTTTGTCGTCGGATATAGGGAATCCCTCCTCCCAAAGTGGCACACAACCTACCCGGCTATACACACCATGGAGGAGCCACCCTATACCCAATTCAGCCCTCCCTCTCACAAGCTAGAAAAGGTCTCTTAAATGCACTAGAGCCAGAGCCATATAGCCCCCACAGCGGCACGTTAAGTCCCGGATGATCGCTTACAGGTAAGTCATCTTTTATGTTTAATCATATATTTATTAATCAAGCTTACTAGATCATGGTCACTAAAAGATAATCCAAGCTATACTTGCCTTAAATCAGATCCTTTTCTTCAAATCCCAAATCTTGATAGAAGCGCTTCTTGATCTCCAACTTCTTCTTGAGCACCAACTTTCAGACCATCAACACAAAGCTCACTCACTAGACACGATCGTGGAACACCACTCAAACAATCTATGCAATCAAACACGAAGCAAGCAATAGAACTAATTAGGGTAGTACACCAATCATAATAAAATAGTTTGAAAAGCTTTTAAAACACATCTACACGTCACTACGATCGAATGGACGTAAAGATCACTGAAATCGGAACTATAATGAATAGATTATGGATTTTAAAAGATTTCCTATTATAAAATAATAAATTAGCTTATAACTCGAAAATCAAAAGTTGGAAATAAATCTAACAACGATACTAACAGATAAATCTCGAGATTACGATTCTAACGCATCTTGAACGACTCGATTTGGAGCTAAAACGACCAAGTTACAAGCTTTTGAAATCAGTGGCAAAGTTGTAAATAAGCAGAACTATTTTCGGAATAAAAATAAATCTGGAAATCAGGATATATGACGTGGCTAGGGATTCTTAATTGAATAAGCGAAAGTCGGAGGGGTTTTCTGCAAAACTGACCCGCGAAGGGGTACGGGCCGTCCTGATCCTTTGGATCTGGAACCAACGGCCCAGATTAGAAGCAAAGGAAGGATGGGAGGAGCTCGCCGGGGAAGAAGACCCGACGGTGGTGGTGCCATTGCCGGCGGCGAGCGGAGGTCGCCGGCGAAGTTGGAAATCGGCCCTGTAGACCACGAATCACCTCGTGACCTAGACAGATGGAAAGGTCATGAAGAGGGGACCTCACCAGCGTCAAAGATGAAGGCTGGCGTGAACTGTGGACAACGAACGCGAGCTTCGGTGGACGGCGGTGCTCTGCAAAATCCAGCGAGGCACTGCTGTCAGCAGAGAGGACGAAATCGAGTAAAGAAAAACTCGACGAGTTCGCGAGGACGGAGAGGAACCCGGCGACTTGTCGAATCGAGGACGCAGAGCGAGTCGGCGGATTCGAGCTCGAGAGCGGCGGCGGACTTTGCGGCGGGGCGCGCGCAAGCTAGGGCTTAGGCTGCTCTGTGGCTCGGGTTTTGCGGCGCTTGCACGAGGGTTGGCGAAGGGGCGCGGCGGCGTGCGGAGCTCGCTATTTAAAGGCGAGTCCCGCTGAGCTCACGCCAAGAGGAGTCGGCGTCGGGGCAGACTTGACCGGCAGTGTCCTGCTCGGACACGAGCAGAGGAAGAGGATGACCCCGACATGTGGGCTCCACGCGTCAGCGGGAGAAAAGGTGAGGCGGTGGCGGCCTGTTTTTCTAGTTGGGCCGCCCCAAGAGCAGGGGCGAGCGGGCCTCGGCGAAGAGAGGAAGGCAGGCCAGGCAAAGGAAATGGCCGAGTGGGCCGGTCGGGAGAAGGAAATGGCCGACGGCCCAGAGGAGAAGGAGAGAGCGGCGCCAGGCCTAGCTGGGCCGAGAGAAAGGCCTTCGGGCCAGATAGGAAGAAAGAGAAAGTTTTCCTTTTTCTTTTGTTTAAATCTTTTGCAAAGAGTTTTGGAATAGATTTTCAAAACATTTTGAATTCAAACCAAAACCAGAATATCACACAAAAATTATGCAGCAGCATGATGCACAGAGATGCTTCTTGACCTACCATAGATTTTATGTTTCATAAAAAATAATGTTTGGCCTAGGTTTAATGCCCACAAAAATGCATAAAATAAATCAATTTAGCTATTTTAAAATTATGCAAATTTTAGGGTGTTACAGACCCCGTCGGCCAACTTTTGATATATTCACCTTTCGTTGGGTCTCCGTCCCTTCTTCGTGATAATATGTCTTCAAGTTAATAACCTCTATGGACAGACCAATCAGCCGATCCTCTGACATCTTAGTCGATTTTCCTCGGACATTTTACCGATCCAAATTTTGGTGCAAACAGATGGAGGTGACGTTGAGATAGAAGGATCAAGATGTCTGAAAGAATGATCATGGCGACTGATAATGGGACATCAACAATACATGCAGAGTTGATCTTGTTGACTTAGTGAAGACACCAGTTGACCAAGTCAATCAGAGATGGTAGAGGACTTAATGGTCAGGCGTCGAGGACTTGGTGTGTCTAGATCTGGAGGATGCATAGAGGATATGTTTCTCTAATCGGATTTGTGGTTTGGGACTTAAAACCATCGGCAGGCGGCTGAACGATTTCTGGGTTTAAGCCTCAAAACCTGGTTGGAATTCTGTAGGAAACGTGCGGAGGCACATGTAGTCATTGCAAAGCTTGCATGTAGACATATCAAAGTCATGAAGAGCTCGTCGGGTTAAGTGATATGCTGGATGTGTCAAGTTTGACCATTATGCCCCTAAGGTGAAGTGATTCAACTAAAATACACATGGGCGCGGTGAGATATGTAATAGTTCTACAAATAAGATAGAGGCTATTCTCGACCAGTGATCTCATCAAATTTAGTTTTTCCTTCATCTACACATCTAAGTTTTCATTCTCTGCAGTAGCCAACTGTAGTTTGCAACTGAGAGAGATCCACACAAAGTGAGAGATTGAAACCTCTGTCTGTGCAACTTGACAAAGACCCTGACCTTTTACAAGAGTGGAATAAAGGGTTCATTCCTCTAAATTTCGAGTCCATCTAGTTCTCTTCTTCTTTTCCTTTTTATGTATTTTTGGAGGATTTTCTTGGGGGAATTTATTCTTGGTTTTTTACTGTGATTTGGTGTGATCTTCAGGGAAAATCAGTTCAATGATTTTTCCCAAAACCCCCCTTTCTAGGGTGTCTAATTTTACCTTAATTTGATCTCAAAATCTTGATCCTTGGGGTCTGGTATTTGGTTGAGATGGATGCCAGATGATCAAGGGAAGCCATGTCCAAGATCTCAGCTTGGTTGAATTTGATTTAATCAAGTTTCTGCTTTTTCTCGTGGACCCTTTGCTGGAAGCTGTGTTTGTTGATTATCTCTTCAGCACAAACTTTGTCCGACGCTCGTATTTTTGATCTATTCCTAGTGCTCCGAATCTGATGCTGACCATCAGGCTTTGCAGTTCATCTAGTCTGACAACTTGTTTTTCGGTCTGATCCTTTCCCTTTCCTGCGTTTACGTAACATCAAGTCGTTTCCTGGTTTACAAGGTAATGAGTCACAACAGTAGCATGGTCGTCGCGCTCTGTCCAGAGCAAGTGCTCTTTTGATTTTCAGTTCAGGTGTTGCTGCTATGAGTTGCAACTCTGGTCTCTTGTATTCAGATGTTTCGGCGTGGTTCTTGCTTTGGGCGACTATGATTTTTTCTTGCAACATTGAAATTTAATGGTAACAGGAGGGGTCCCTCCTGGTTTATTAAAAAATTAAAATTAAAGAATATCTCATCATTAAAGCACTGAACTACTTCATTTTGCTTAGAGTAGTAATTACCACGGCTGGGAGGTGTCATGTGTGCAATGTACACGTTGATGAAAAAAAAAGGCCAACCCGGGCCCAAGAAGGGGGTGCCACCGCCTTCAGTACCGCCGCCGCCACCACACGCGGCTGAGGGCGACATTGGAGCATGTGTAGGAGGGGGCGCAACCCCGGCCTCGCTGTCGCCAATCTCATCAATGTGATCCGAGTTGATTTGTTAAAGGAAAATCCATATTTATAAGGATATCCTGGTTATCTTAGGAGTCAAGTTAGCAATAAATACATAGGAGATGTAACCAATTTGGATTAAACAAATAAAGGAACTCCTTTATCCAAACCCTCTCTCTCCTCCCTCCTGCGCGCGCGCCGCCCTCCCCCTGCCGCACCGCCGCCTCTATGCCTTTCGGCAATTGCTGCTGACGCCCTACACCCCCTCCCCCCGCCACACTTCTCACTTCTTGTACAGAGCTTGGTTCAATCTCCATATGACTGCCATGGCCAATTACGCTAAGATCGAAAAGATGCTCCAAGCCTTAGTGACCACCACGATCAGCAAGATCGATGCCCTTCAAGAGGAGTTCACCACCATAAACTCTCATCTCTAAAATATGGAAAAGAAGTATGATGCAATGGAAGCAATCAAGGAGGAGCCTCCTCACCTTGGAGGGTCGTTGAGATATATATTTATCTTGTGTTACACATCTAATCTCTTCTCCTTTGTGCAGCGTCAATCGACGGCATCGAATGAGGTGCCTTCTCACCTCAGAGGGTCGCAGGGATCACATGTTGGCCCATCTCCAACCCGACCATCGCCATGAGCAGCTTGGAGATTGTGGTATAAGTGAACTATTGTGTGCTTCTATAACTTGCGTTTGTGATACATTTGAACTTGTGACTTATGGTTTGTGATGTATTGTGAGAAATGTGGTGTTTGTGATATAGATGTGATGTTAGTGATATTTGTGATAAATCTATGATGGTTATAATATATATGTGATGTTTATTTTGGACGGAAATGGAAAAATAATTCTGGGCACCTTTGCCGATTGCTCGACAAAGCTGGGAACAAGGGTCCCAGAGTTTCTCAACCTTGCCGAGTGGCATAGTCATGACACTAAGATTTTATTTAAAAAAAAATAAAAAAATCCTTTGCCGAGTGCCGAACCGTCACTCGGCAAAGAATTTTTTGTTTTTTCTTTTAAAAAATGACTTTGTCTAGAACCAGACCGCAAGCACTCGGCAAATATTTATTTAAAAAATATTAAGACTTTTGGCCGAGTGTCCACCCTTGACACTCGACAAAGAGCGCCGTCGCCGTGCTTGCTGCCATCATGGTGGCTTATCTTTGCCGAGTGTCATGCTGACACTTGGCAAAGCCTTTGCCGAGTGCCCGAGATCCGGCGCTTGCAAAGAATTCTTTGCTCCTGAGTGGTATGCCAAGGGCTCTTTGCCAAGTGCGACACTCGGCAAAGATCCGAGCTTTAGTAGTGAGTGGAATTGAAAATTACACCCCAATCCACCCCAACACATGCGGATTGATGCAAATACGACTGCATCATCTAAGGCCCCAGCAAGCTTAACAGGTTTTTTCCGGTCCTTTTAAGGAGCATATCTATGTTCTAGGTTTGGCCACGGCCTGTTTTGACTGCTTTTGAGCACAAGTAGTACATATAGATAGATTGTGGACATGTCTAATGGCTGCTTGCTGTCGCCTGTGAATATGATATATTTCATGCACCTAAAATTATAGCAGATCTCTAAAATAAATGCTTGCCCTTTTTATCTCCAAATCAAATAAAAATGTATCCGTTAGTTGGTAGTAGGTGCCAGTAAACTTATACACTTCAAAATATATCCGTTAGCAGGCACAGGCAGCTGCATTGCATGTCATGCGCTAGTAAGTATGCTTGCAGTTTACAGTTGTTTGCCAGTAAACCCTGTGCTAACTGAATTTGTTACTTTCTAAATACACTGGCGTTCTCCAACAAGCCTATGCATAGACCATCTTAGCTACTATAAATGAGTTGAGAGGTACTCGATCAGAGACAAACAACCATGGCCGAAATGGTCCTCTCTCTCGTGTTCTTGGCTCTCCTCACCTTCATGCTGCTCCGGCGCATGGGTGCAAGCCAGCGCAGCGGCAATGCCGGCATCCACCGTCTGCCACCATCGCCGCCAGGGCTGCCCATCATCGGGCACCTCCACCTGCTGGGCTCCAATCCTCACCTCTCCCTCACCAACATCGCCGGCACGCATGGCGCCGACGACGGGTTCATGCTCCTCCATCTCGGCCAGGTCCCGAACCTGGTGGTGTCGTCCCCACGGGCGGCCGAGGCTGTGCTGCGCGCGCACGACCACACCTTCGCGTCCCGCCCGCCCTCCGCCGTGGCCGACATCCTCCTCAGCTACTCCGACGTCGCCCTCGCCCCCTACGGCGACTACTGGCGCCTGGTTCGGAGGCTGGTCACCACGCACGTGCTCAGCACCGGCAAGGTCCAGTCCTTGTGCCGCGCACGCCAGGAAGAGGTCGGCCTCGTCCTCGCCAAGATCCGCGACGCCGCCTCCACTGCGGTGGACATGACGGAGGTGTTCTGCGTGTTCACCAACGACATGGTGTGCAGCGCCGTGTCGGGGAAGTTCTTCCGGCGGCTGGAAGGCCGGCACAGGGCGTTCCAGGAGATCATCAACGACCAGGTCATACTCATCGCCGGCTTCAACCTGGACGACTGCTTCCCTTGGTTGGCCAAGCTCGGTGTGCTTGCAAGGCGGGTGCTCTTCGCCGACGCCTTTAGCTTGAAGAAGAAATGGGACGTCTTGCTTGATGAGATCATCGCCGAGCATGCAGCCAAGCTGGAGGAGCAACGTCGCGACAACAAGGGTGACGACGACGCTGGACAGAGCCAAGAAGATGACGCTGACTTCGTACATGTTCTGCTGTCGCTCCAGCAGGAGTACCGTCTCACAAGACAGCAAGTCAAGTCCATCTTGGTGGTATGTGAATTAGATATTTTCATATATGCATATATATAAATAGGGATGTACTTGTTACTCTGGTTTAACCAAATGCATGATTCTGTCGATCACAGGATATGTTTGGAGCGGGGACAGATACATCATCCATCCTGCTGGAATACGCGATGATCGAGCTGACAAGAAACCCACGCATCATGGCCAAAGCACGCGACGAGATCACCAAAAACACTCCCAAGGGCCAAGACATGGTGAACGAAGAGAACCTAGCCAACATGAGCTACCTGAGAGCCATCATCAAGGAGACGCTGCGACTGTACCCGCCGACGCCGCTGCTGCTGCCGCACTTCTGCATGGAGGACTGCGAGGTGAACGGGTACACAATCGCGGCCGGGACGCGCGTCATCGTCAACGCATGGGCGCTCGGTCGGGACGCCGGCGCGTGGGAGAAGGCGGACAAGTTCATCCCGGAGAGGTTTCTGGACAGCGGCAGCAGCGCCGCTACTGACTTCAGGGGCAGGGACTTCAAGTTCGTGCCGTTTGGAGCTGGGAGAAGGATGTGCCCTGGGATCAATTTTGGGATGGCCGTCGTTGAGCTGATGCTGGCAAATCTTCTCTACTGCTTTCGCTGGGAGCTGCCAGATGGGATGGCACCTGAGGATGTGGACATGTCTGTCAAGTATGGACTGACAAGCCGTCGTAAGGAGAAGCTCCTGCTTGTCCCAAGGCTGGCTGTGTAATGTCAATTGTCAGCAACCCTTGCTGCTGCAGAATAATAATTAAAAGTGTGGGAATGGTTGATTGTATTCACATTGTACAGAGTGTTTTATACAGAGTTACAGATTGACAGGGATGGCTTACCACGCAGGGCGCCATGCCTGTCCATGGTCATCGCTTGACTACCATGCAGAGGCTGGTGAAGCTCTAGCTAAACATAGTATTCAACACTAGCCATTACATTAGTCTAACACTCCCCCTCAGTCTAATTGGGAGCATCACTAATGGTTAGACTGGTTCTAAACTCCTGGAACAGTGAGGTGGGAAGGCCCTTGGTGAAGACGTCGGCGTACTGCGAAGTTGTAGGAACATGGAGTACCCGAACATGACCAAGGGCAACCTTCTCCCGAACAAAGTGAAGATCAATTTCAACGTGCTTCGTCCGTTGATGCTGTACCGGGTTACTGGAGATATATACTGCACTGACATTATCGCAGTAGACAACTGTGGCTCGGCGAGGTGGTTGGTGGAGCTCAATCAACAACTGTCGCAGCCACGTCGCCTTGGCGACTCCATTCGCCACAGCGCGGTATTCAGCTTCAGCACTGGAGCGAGAGACCGTGTGCTGACGCTTGGAAGACCAGGATATCAGGTTGTCACCAAGGAACACTGCGTACCCTGAAGTAGAGCGTCGAGTGTCTGGACATCCAGCCCAATCAGCATCTGTGTATACAACAAGGTCTGTCGGTGATGAGCGGCTCATGGTCAATCCGAGAGATATAGTGCCTTGCAGATAACGCAGGATCCGCTTGAGAGCATTCAGATGTGGTTCCCTGGGATCATGCATATAGAGGCACACTTGCTGAACAGCGAAGGCAATATCTGGGCTAGTGAAAGTCAGGTACTGAAGAGCTCCAGCAAGGCAGCGGTACTGGGTGGAATCAACAACAGGAGATCCATCTGCGGACAATTTGGAGTGAACATCTACAGGAGTGCTGCATGACTTGCACTTACTCATCCCGGCTCGCTCCAATATGTCCTGAGAGTACTGGCGCTGGGAAAGGAATAATCCACTGGAAGAGCGCGTCACTGAGATGCCCAAGAAATGATGGAGAGGACCCATATCCGTCATGGCGAACTCACACTGAAGAGCCCCAATAAGCTGCTGCAGAAGACTGGTGGACGACGCCGTGAGGACGATATCATCAACATAGAGCAGTAGCAACACTGTGGCTGTCCCACGCCGATATATGAAGAGTGAAGAATCTGATTTTGCTTCAACAAAGCCAAGTGAAATAAGGTGAGAGGCAAACCGATGATGCCAAGCACGCGGAGCCTGCTTCAAACCATATAAAGACTTGTTGAGCCGACAGACAAACCGATGATGCCAAGCACGCGGAGCCTGCTTCAAACCATATAAAGACTTGTTGAGCCGACAGACAAGATCAGGACGAGAAGAATCCACAAATCCTGTAGGCTGAACGCAATACACAGTCTCAGAGAGAGTGCCATGGAGGAAAGCATTTTTCACATCCAGCTAGTGTGTAGGCCAATCTTGAGAGAGTGCCAGAGAGAGAACCACCCGTACCATTGCTGGTTTGACCACTGGACTGAATGTCTCATCATAATCAATACCTGGGCGCTGTGTGAAACCCCGAAGAACCCAGCGTGCCTTGTATCGTTCGAGAGAACCATCTGCATGTAGTTTATGTCGAAAAATCCACTTGCCAGTTACCAGGTTAACTCGAGAGGGACGGGGGACCAAACTCCAAGTACCATTGGCGATCAAGGCATTGAACTCTGCTTGCATAGCTGCACGCCAATTGGGATATAACAAGGCGTCACGAACGGAGCGGGGCAACGGCGACATGGGCACAACGTGGAGGTTGAGGCGATCCACGGGCTGTGCGATGCCAGCCTTGCCCCGCGTACGCATGGAGTACGCATTGTCGATGGGGTTGATGGCAATGGGCTTGGTGGCGAGCGTGCGTCCAATGGCCGCGGCGCTACTGGCAGCAACCTGCGCACAAGGCGGAGGGGCAGCAGCGCCGGCCTGGGACGTGGTCGACGAGGAGGTGCCGCTGGTCGCAGTGTCGTCAGGGCTGGTCGCGGCACCAGCAGACGGTGGCTGGGTGCCGCTGGTCGCAGCACCAGTGGGGCTAGTCGCGTGACCAGCTGGCGACCCAAGCGGTCCGGCGCTCGGAGTACCGGAGTCCCGTGGTTCACTAGAGGGTGCGGTGGACCGTGGCCCGGCGCTCGACGACGCAGGGGACGAGGGCTCGCCAGCCCGGCGTGCGGCGGTAGAAGAACCTGCATGCACAAGTGTCGCTCCAGGAAGGGGAGCAGTTAAGTCACTGTCATCAAGAAAAAAATCCAGGGCCGAGGATGCCATGGGTGTGGTAGACATGTCGGCGAAAGGAAAGAAGGATTCATAAAAAACGACATGTCTGGAGGTGATGAGGTGATTCGACCCTAGCTCAAGACACCGATATCCTTTGTGTTCTGAGGAGTAACCGAGAAAAACACATAGAGATGATCGGGGGGCAAGTTTATGGGGTGTCGTGGAAGATAAATTAGGATAACAAGCACAACCAAAAACTTTGAGGTGGTCATAGGATGGCTGGGTCGAATGTAGATAGAAGTAAGGGGTGGAGGAGGCGGGTGTTTTGGTGGGGAGGAGGTTTACGAGTTGTGTGGCGGTGTGAAGGGCCTCAACCCAGTAGACCGGAGGAAGACTCGCCTGGAAGAGGAGAGAGCGCACAATATTATTAAGAGTGCGGAGGGAACGTTCAGCTCTGCCATGTTGCTGGGATATGCGGAGGACTACACCGTGAGAGAGAAAGAACGTGCGGGCTGGAGTGTTGTAAAATTCCCGGCCATTGTCGCACTGAACGCTCTTGATGGTGGTGTGAAATTGCGTCCTAACATAAGCAAAAAAATTGGCGAGAGCAGGAAACGTGTCGGATTTGAGGCGAAGTGGAAAAGTCCAAATGTAGTGTGAGTAATCATCTAAAATAACAAGATAATATTTGTGGCCTGACACACTAATAATGGGGGATGTCCAGAGATCACAATGTATTAAATCAAACTTATTTGCAGCTCGAGAGTTGGAAGAACTAAAAGGAAGTCTAGTGTGACGACCAAGCTGACAAGCATGACATAAATGAGGCAAATCATCCTTATTACAAGAAATGACGCTGGAACTGATAAGTTTGGACAAAGCTTCACGGCCAGGATGACCAAGACGACGATGCCAAAGCGAAGTGGGTGCAGCTAGGAGTGTGGTGGTGCTGGCGGCTGGAGGATAGAACGGGTAAAGGTCGCCAGAGCTGTCACATCTGGCGATCACGTTCTTGGTTTGCAAATCCTTCACAAAAAGACCAAACGGATCAAATTCGATAGAACAATTATTGTCGGTGGTAAAACGACGGATGGAAATTAAGTTCTTGATAATGTGAGGAGAAACTAGAACATTATTAAGAACTAAATTGCGCCGAGGAAAAGAAAAAGTATGTGATCCGATGGCATTGACAGGAAGTAAAGCACCGTTGCCCACAATGATAGATGAAGGAGTAGAAGAATTAGGGGGGGAAACAGTGGAGATTTTACCAGCGTCAGCAGTCATATGTGAGCCGGCACCAGAGTCGGCGTACCACTCAGATGGTGCCGGTGGAGTAAGCGCCATTGTGTTGAAGTTCTGCACCAGAGAACCTTGGTTTCATGCGCCTCCATTCATGGGGTTCCAGGCCGGCGGTGGGGGCTGGTAGGACATGCCCTGGTACGCCGGTGTGGTAGTCATGGCGCCCCCATAGCCTCCATAGGGGCACCGCCGCTGTAGGGCTGCATGCTGGAGCCGTAGGTGCTGCCGCCGTAGCTGCTGCCGGGAGCACCAGGGGCGGGTGCGCCGTAGTGCGGAGCCGTGATGAACGCGGGAGGGGGCGGCGGTGGTCGACCATACGGCCACATTTGTAGCGTGCCAGCCCATGGATGCGTGAAGGAGGGCTGGCCAGAAAAGCCACCGCCGTGGTGACCTGCCTGCGCGCCCCTAGGGTGCGTGTTTTGGTGCTGTGCGCCCTGTTGGTTGCCGCGGCTGCCCTTCCCACGACGGCGGCCGTTGTTGCGTTGGCCGGTGCCCTGGGCCGGCTGGCCAGGATGTCCACCTGGTTGGCCTGGCTGACCAGGGCGAGGCGCGGGCGGCCCTTGGCGGGGGGCGGCTGCAGGTGGTGGTGCAGGCGCGTTGGCGACAAGGGCCGCCGGCGGTGTTGGAGGGCGTGCGTCGATGTCGATCTCCTCGAGAAGCAGGTGCGTGCGGGCTTCGGCGAAGGATGGGAACGGGCGGTGCATCTTGAGGATGGACACCTTGTGCTGGAATTTCCCATTGAGGCCACGCAGCAGGGTGAGCACGAGTTGGTGATCACCGATGGGGTCCCCGAACTCGGCAAGAGACGCAGCCATGGTCTCCAACTTGCGGCAGTAGTCGGTGATGTTCATGAAATCTTGACGGAGGTTGCGGAACTGTGTTTCCAGGAGGAGGGTGCGAGACTCCTTTTGCCCTAGGAACTCGTTCTCGAGGTAGCACCACGCCTCACGCGCGGTGCGTCGCTTGATCATGAGCGACTGCTGGAGATCGCTGGAGATGGTGCTGAAGATCCACGTCAAAACGACGCAGTCCGTCTGGATCCAGACCGGGCGATCGGAGAACGCCTCGTCCTGGAGGACATGCTCGGTCGGGCGTACTTGCCGAGCACGGTGAGGAACATGCCGCGCCACTTGGTGTAGGTGTTCGTAGCCTTGTCGAGGACGATGTGGATCATGGCCTTGATGTTGACGACGGCAGTGGCCTGTGCCCGATGGGCCTCGTGGGCGGCTTCAAACTTGTCCAGAGCGGCGGCTCGGAGGCGCGCTGCTTCAGCCTTGCGCTCGGCTTCGGCGCGGGCCTCGGCGAGGAGGCGATCGGCAGCCTCCTTCTCCGCGGCGGTCGTGGCGTCATCGTCCGCCATGGGGGTGGAGGACCGACGCGAGGCGGAGACGACCGGGCGCGGGGTGGATCAGCAACCTGACGGCGCGGGGCGCGGCCTGGGCGATCGATGGCGGGGTGGATCAGCGACCTGACGGCGCGGGGCGCGGCCTGGGCGATCGATGGCGGGGTGGATCAGCGACCTGGCGACGCGAAGGGGCCTGGGCGATCGTGGTGTGCGGCGATGGGATCGGCGGCGTCCGGGCGCGACGAGCAGCGGCCAGGGACGGCGATCGGATCGGCAGCGCACGGAAAGAATTAGGGTTGCGGAAGTGTAGCGGATCATAACCGCGGTGATACCATAAAAGTGTGGGAATGGTTGATTGTATTCACATTGTACAGAGTGTTTTATACAGAGTTACAGATTGACAGGGATGGCTTACCACGCAGGGCGCCATGCCTGTCCATGGTCATCGCTTGACTGGTACCATGCAGAGGCTGGTGAAGCTCTAGCTAAACATAGTATTCAACACTAGCCATTACATTAGTCTAACAATAATGAAATAAAAGGCTAGCAGCGATGAATGGGTAGTTTTGTTACATTCCGATCATCGATCAATTTGCATTATTATTAGTTTGGCCCCTTAGTTTGGAAATGGATGGCTAGATTGCAAATTCCAAGTTTACTAGTTATAGGTGAAAACCCATGCGTACCAATGGGATCCAGAAATAATTTATGTGGTGTAATATGAGCCAAGAATGTTTGAGACTTCATCCAAACATGTCTGTTACAATTGCAAAACCGTGTTCCTGGAAATACAAATATTTGAGCCGTTTCAGCAAGCAGTTTTAGCTCACGTTTCCTTTGATATTTCTATTTTTTCATGACTTGAGCCACGTACACTCAAGTTTTTCTATGAGAAATCTAGGTTCTCTACCGCAAGAACATTCACAAAAAAAGGCCCAACCGCAACCACTCAGGAGAAGCTTCGACTCTGGTGTTGCTCGTCACTTGGTCCGTCTAGAAAGAACACAACTGGCGCACTTCGACCAGAACTCGGTGCCGCCGTCAAGCTTGTAGCAAAGATTTTGGAGGAGGCTGATTCCTGGATTGGGGCGGGGTTTGGTTGCCTCGCGCGTTGCCTCGCGCGTGCTGACCGGTCTTGTGGCTTGAAGCAGTCACTCGCCACCGTAGCGCAATTAGTCATTTTCTTAGTACAACCCCTTTAGATCACCACTAGCTGGTGATTTGTGTCTTGTGTCACTCCAAGGCGCGGATGGCTCCTCTCCATACCGCTTCTTGGAGCGTGTAAAAACTCTAATAAAGCACGTGCTAATACTAAGGTACTCCTTCGAAAAAGAGTAATGCTGAGGTACACCTTTTACCTTTTTTTTTTTGTGACCGAAAAAGACTGTGGGGGAGATCCCCATAGTGCACGCTCAAATTTTCATTAAAAGGGGTAAAGGGTCTTACTTACATAGTTTAACTGAAAGAATCAAGCCAAACACAAAAAGATGACCGAAGGTCCTCTTTGAATCTAACTAGATGTAAATTACATTGATTCTTGAACTTGCAGAACCAAAAACTTGGAGCTGGATCACGCCTGTAGAAGATCTTGTCATTCCTGACTTTCCACAGTTCCCACGAAGCTATCATGGTCACCTCTATGAAGCATGGGATGTTACTAAGGCTTCTGGCTTGAAACATTCTATCAAATAGCTCCAGGTTTGCATCCCAGGTGATTCCCAAACGCTGCCAGCAATCTCGAGCAAAAGGACAATCGAAGAACAAGTGTTGTATCGTTTCCAGTTCTCCTGTATTGCACATGACACATACCTGGGTTCCTGGGACATTTAGTTGCCTTCGTTGGAGCATGGTTTTTGTGTTTAGCTGATCCACCAAGACTAACCAAGTGAAGAATTTGATTCGTGGAATGCACCTGGATTTCCATACAACTTTGTAGATAGGATGTGAATCGATACCTTTAAAAACATTGGTGTAATATTTCTTCGAGGTGAATGTATCTCCCCATATGGGCTTCCATCTGTCCATTGTTTCTTCATCATAGCTTATTTCTTCCAGCATATTTTGCATGTCCTCTAGCTCTTGGAATGCTTCTATTGATAGTGGCAGCATGAAGATTGTATCTAAATCCTCAGCATTCATCATCTCGAGAATTGAAGCACCCTCATTTTTTGCAAAGGTAACTAATCTTGGGTATTTGTTTGACAGCACCTCATCTGTCCAGAGGTCATCCCAGAAGCATATTGTGTCTCCCTGCCCTGCCACACATCTTGCAATGCCTCTATACAGTGTGTTTAGCCTCAGGACATCCTTCCACCAGAAGGATCCTGTTTCTGCAGCCACATGTGGCACTTTACTTGTATAATATTTACTCCATATTAATCTTACCCATGGAATGTCATCTTTGTTGTAGAAATTGTGCAAGTGCTTCATTAGTAAAGCATCATTTTGCAATCTCAGGTTTATTATTCCCAGCCCTCCTTTTTCTTTGGGCAATAATGCAATTGGCCATGCCACCAAGTTACCTCCCTTTTTCTTTGCAGAATTTCCCCTCCATAAACATTGCTTCCTGGCTCTGTCAATGTTCTCAATCACACCTTTTGGCAGTTTGATTGTGCTCATTGCATAGATGGTTATGGGTGTTATTGCTGAGTTAAGCATTTCAAGCCTTCCACTGTAAGATAACCATGTAGAGCAACCATGTAGAGCAGGCTGATAGTCTTCTCTCAGCTCTATCCATCATAGGTATTACCTATTAGAAGGTAATATCTCAAATGAATCTCAGCCATTAATTTTTTAGATTTTATGAAATATTTAATCAATTAAAAAATATAGGAAAAAACTTCCTCCGCATTCCCCTAATGACGGGGTGAGGAAATCTTGCATGCCGCTAATGGTGGGAGGGAAACGGCCCCCTAATTACGGGGGTGAGGAAATCTTGCATGCCGCTAATGATGGGAGGGAAACGGGGTGTTATATTCCAATTGCGTAGTATTATACACTAGTGATTTGCGCACGCCCATGCACGTAGCGTATTCAGCCGAATTTGTTGCTATAGTGCGCATTAGAACTTTAGAAGATTGATAGAAGCAGAAATAGAAACAAACTTAAGCCTGCATGGGCGAACACACAAGCACGCACTGGTAGAGAAACGGCTTGTTGTCCCGGTTCTCAACCCCCATTTATTCCCGGTTACCCAACCGGGATTGCCCAAGCAGGCCTTTATTCCCGGTTCTCACAACCGGAACTAAAGGCCATTCTTGGAACAAAAAATAATGAAATCCAACAGACCTCCCTTGCTCTGCGTGAGATTCGAACCCAGGACCCCTTGCCTCGCGCGCAGATTCCTTTACCAACTCAGCTGCACACTACATGTAACAGAGTTATGTACGATGTCCTTTTAAATTGATCCACAGAGGACCTTTAGTCCCGGGTGAAAGACCTTTAGTCCCACTTCGTAACACCAGCCAGGACTAAAAAGGTCACCCTTTAGTCCCGGATGGTAATACTAACCGGGACTAAAGGTTGCATGAGTTTTTGTCAAGGTTTGTAACACCAACCGGGACTAGAGAGGGTACCTTTAGTCCCGATTGGAGCCACCAACCGGGGCTAACTTTCTCAGTCTCTGACACCAGCTTGCAAAAGCTGTTGGCGAGCCGTTGGGAGGGGATTTAGTCCCGGTTGGTGTCCCCAACCGGGACTAAATCACCCTTTTGTCCCGGGCCAAAAAATGGCCGGGACTAAAGCCGAGGTTCGAAAGTTCGTTCTCTACTAGTGACGATCATACTTGTAGAGCATGTCCATAACACATATACATAGCATTATATACAGGCTGGTTGTTCGGAGGGAACACACCATTAAACAGCATATTAGTAGTTCAAAACAAGTTGCTCTCCTGGAAAAGAAAGAAGAATCAACAGGCACGAACCATCCAGGAAGTCCACACAGGTAGGTAAACATAATAACGAGCCTGGAAATTGAGGTGCATCAACAAGGATGAATTGCCTAGAAAATCTGAGTCATTAGCACACGTGCACGCAGAATAATTCAGTAGCAGTCTTGTACACTGCGATTTGGAGTTTAAACAGCTGCCAATCTAAGGTACATCAATTTAAGGAGGAAGTTCAGCAAAGGCGGCTATGTCTCCGGGATGTCCATAGCAGATTGCACGCTGCGCTAAGATGTCTAAACAGATTGCCAAATCTAGAGTACATCAGTTTGGCCATGGAGCTGGGCAACGACGGTACAGCCTCCAGGCTGTTCACAGAAGTGTGTTCACCTGACTAAAGGAGCCTAAGCATGCAGAAAGGCCAGTTAGAGGACCAGGAAACTTAAGAGTTTACATATTTAACGCCCAGTTCGAGGGCTATTGAAAGAAGTTCTTGCTGCCCCAAGGCCAGTACAGGGGGCCAATCGAACAGATGAAGAATGATGGGTCAGTTCTGGTGCAGAGGTTACCACGCCACCATTGGGTCGGCCGACTCTCCCCCTCCTCCTCTATAAATAGGCCTCCTCCCATGGCTTCCTTGCACCACCCACATTCCAGAATTTTAGCCAAACCTTCTGCTCTCGACTTCGTGTTTCCTGGAGAAAGTTAGAGAGAAGAGGAGAAGAGTAGGAAGAGAGAAGAAGTGAGAGAGTGAGCAAGAGTTTAGTAGCAAGTGAAGGGAAGGAATAGTGCTGAGTAGATGATCACAAAAAATTAGTGGAGATGCTGTCCAAATAGGATAAAGAAAATCTAAAATCAAGGGGAGGTTCCGTCAAAATCAAGACCCGAAGTTTAGAACTTTTTGTCATGAAGAACGACTAACCCCGGACCGCCGACTACGGGACGGCTAACCACTAACCTTGTGCTAATCCTTCTCTCCACTAGTGTTTGTTTTTGTTTGTTTTGAGATACTTGCGGGATGAAGGGCGTTTTGCGGGAATCTCGGGAACCTTCGGGAAAATCGGGACAAGAAGTGCATCCCGCGAACTCGGTGGCTGGTTCCGACATGAGTGTCGACCCACCACCGAAGCACCGAAGCACCTCGTAGCAGACTCGCACCACCACCAGCATCTCAGAGAGTCCTAATGAGAACATCCGACCTCGCCCTGAGAACTGCCCCGGAGAAGGAGGTATACAAGAAGCTCAAGAACAAGCGTTTCATCCACACGCCAGTCATCGATCCGACACTTTTGCTAGAGACAGGTATGGCTCAAGAATTCGATACAATTTTTCCACTAGTTGGTTGGACTTCCTTTGCAAACCTCACTGAGAAGGGGATTAGGCTTTTGACCATAGAATTCCTTAGCACCCTTCGATACACGGACAATGGAGTTTATTTTAGAATGTTTGCTCGAATATTCTGTCTCTTGGAGAACCCTTAGTGACCTCCTAGGTTTCCCTCAAGATGCCCTCATAGATTTAAATGCAGCACTAGGTGATTTTGATGCACATAGGTTTTGGAGCAGCATTTCTAGAGCACCGTACCACTTAGCGCACCGCACGGCAGTCATAGAGCATCCTACGCTTAGATTTTTGCACCGTTGGATAGGAGCTACCTTTTTCCCACGTTATGACGAGAGCAAGATCAGAGTAGCCGACTTGCAGTTGCTGTACGCGGCTGTCAAGAAACAGAAAGTGTCTCCTGTCCATCTCCTAGTGAATCATTGGATGAGTGTCCCCGGTTACAAAGTAGGAAGTGTGGCCATTTGCTCGCTTATCACTCGCATTGCCACAAGCTTGAAGTTATTAAAGGGAGCTACTTTTGAGTACATTGAACATCATAGAGAATTTTATGACCTCTATACTTTTGGCCAAGGTCACTTACTGAAAAAAAGTGAATGATGTTTATTATGCAAAATATGGTGAAGCTGCGATCCGGTTACCTAACCCGGAACTGGCTTTGTATTATGTGCAAAACTATCATGTTGAGTTGCAGGCAGAACCAGTGAATGAGAGAGCACCTCGAAGAGTTCGCTCGGAGAGGGTGACAGGAAATCGTGAACCCGTTTGGCGTGGTGCCGAAACCGCCCAAGAAGAACCAGCGCATGCCAGTTTTAATGAGTGGAATGTACCTCAGCACCACTCACTAAACTCATGGGTATACCCACCACAAAGCCAACCAACTCAACCATTCTATGGTTACTACCCACCATACAACACCCCAGGAACATCAGAGCCAGGACCATCAGAGCCAGGACCCTCACAGCCACCAAGATACTCTTATGACCCCTTTGGTACCACCGATGAAGAAGAAGAACCCCACCAAGACTTTGAGCCACGTCGCCACTCCGATGCCACCGGTTTCATTTTCACCCAGCAGCACTATGATGAACAAGTAGCCTTCCAGCACAACACCACTGCCACTCTGAATCGCCATGATCAGAGGTGGAATGACCAGCTCCAGTGGAACCAGAACACCACCCAGACACTAGGCACCATTCAAGAGAACCAGGAAGAAGCCGCTTCCATGCCGCATGGCTTGGTGGACTGTTGCACATCCACTATCCACCACCACCGCCGCAAGGCTAGCTTGGGGGAGGACCCCCATTATCAAGATAAGTATTTCTTTCCTTTTGTTTCAGTTTGTTTGTTTTCAGTTTGTTTGTTTTTCTTTGGTTTGTTTTATGAATTGAAAAAAAAATTAGAAAAACTAGAAAAACCCAATAAAAATTTGCTTGTTGTTTTAAGAAGTTTGCTTTCTTTAAGTGTGTTTACATTTCGAGTTTGCCCTAAGATAAAAAACCAAATAAAAAGAGTGTGCAAGTTTGTTTTCAATTCAGTTTGCTATAAATAAAAATGTGTAGACTTGAGGATTGCGTGATGGAAATGATGAATAGTTGCTCTGCTCTAATTCTTTGCAAGTACCTAGCTTTAAATTTGAGTTCTTCCAAGATTTGGATACACTGCTTTGACAACCGGATTTACTCTACACCTGAAATCTGTGGGAGCATATGCTTAAGCTAAGTTTAGGTAGTTGACGGGCATGATATGATAATAGTCTGAGCTGCTGTTCATTGTGTTCCAAAGTGCCACTAAATTCTGGAGATTTGTTTGTGAAAATTATAAATGTTTCATGATGAGTTCCTTATATGACAGAGAGTTAAAATTCCTACCACAGCCAAACTTGATCATTAGAATAGGAAGCCTCCTCATTTGTTTAGGGCTCGTGCTGTCGGCTGTGTTGTATCCTTATGAACTCATCATACAGCTAAATCCTGGTTTCACACACTCACATGCACCCCTGCTACTTCTACCCTGGAAGTACGCACCACAAAAAGCCTATTATTATCCATTGAAATTGTTCTACTCTTACACTGAGAGTGAACACCCAAAAATATCCCCCTGTTCATTTTTGCTAGCCATTTATCTAAGATCAATGCTCCAAGTATCATTTGTTATCCCCGATGTGAAGTTGTCAAGATTGAGAAGTGTTCCATTCAAGAAGTATTTCATTCCTTTTTGGGCTGCAAGAATTGTAAAAAAAAAAAAGAGAAGAGAAAGGAAAAAGAAAGAAGAGATTTATGAGCCCAGTTATTGTCAAATTTTCAAAAGTTCAAGTTTTCAATTTCCAAGAAGATTCAAGTGTTTCCAAGTTTCATCCAAATAAAGGAGCATTGATAATTCCTTCGTGCACCCCTTCTCCTCCCACAAATATTTCTCTCTATTATATCATCCACATATAAAACCACACATGCACACACCGATTGGTTGTATGTTGAGTTCCTTCGGATCCATGGTTCGATCATGCCAATGCATTAGTTCTCCACACCTATGAGCTCCACATAAGTCTTTATTAGAGTAGGGTAAGAGAAAGAATGAAGGCTCATCTATAAATGCCTTGAACCACAAATACCACATATTCTGAGAGTAAGAGAGAAGGCATACTTCCTTTCAATGCCTTAGAGAGGATCCAAAAATACCACATATTGAGAGACTTGAAAGGGTCGTATTAAGGAACTCGAGTTTTATTGAAAATCTTGTAAAAACTCCGAACGAGAGGTGGAACAATAGAGCATGAGACAACAAAGTGCTTGACTTAATTGTTCTGTCTTTCAACTACTCAAGACCCAAGTGCAGGTAAAAGCCCCATGGTTGAAAGAAACATGAGTAAGTTTGGGAGTTATGATAGTCCACTCTAGTCTGGGATGAATTCTTGTTTAGAGCATGTGTGTTTGTTAAGCATGAAAGCATTGCAAAGCAACTCCGATCCATCTTACGTAGCTATTTGCTCGGGGACGAGCAAAGGTAAGCTTGGGGAGTTTGTTGACGGTTGTTAATGATCAATTTTATATGTCAATCGAGAGAGAGAAAGAGGGGTATAATCTGTTCACCACCATAGACTTAGGGTTTAAACCGACGATTCCACAAGTTTTGGTGAATATGTGTTTTCGCGGGGGATTATCGGAAAACATCCAAGGAGGCCCACATGTCATGATTACATAGAGAGAAAGACCGAACGGGTAAAATTGTATACTCTAGAAGACTCCGGAAGGCAAACCACCGGAAGCGGGACCCACTGCGAGTGGTGGGTCGGCCGACTCCCTCCTTGGGTCGGCCGACGGCCACCTCCACCAATCGTGTGGAGGCTCGCGGATCTCGCCTCCACCGACCTTGAGGAGCAATAATTATCGTCCGTTTAGGTCGGTTTGATCCGATGGCCGTGGTGCATCCTAGGGGCTATATATTCGAGCCCCCGGCCCCGGGCCGAAACCCTAATTCATTCTAGAATTCATTATTCGTAGGTAGCCATCGAAAAGCCAGGGTTTAGAGATCTCCACCGAGAGAATTAGAATAGCTACTCTAGATCTTCAAGTTCTACATAGGTTTAGACTAGATAGAGGAAGAATCGGGCGCTGTGCTCGGAATTCCGGATCTTCATCATCGAATTTGGTATTATCTTGTATCTATTCTTGTGACTTTATTCTAAATATCATTATGCTTCTATTTATTATGTTCTTAGTTTATTCTAGTTCTACATTTGATATGGTTATGATTGGTAATAAGTTTATGTATATGTTTGCAAAGCGCTTAGCTCTCTTCCCTAGGGGGGTTAGGTGGTAGATTTCATGTAAGCATGGTGCTTAGATGCCGTTTACTCCGCAAATGCATCCTATTGGCCGGGTCGTGTGGTAGATCGCGGAAGTGACAGTTCCGTTGAGTCCTCGTATTCCATCCCCGTTGGTAGGTCTAGCGGAACCAAAGTTGCGTAGTAAGTCCCGCTATGTCTTGGCTTGTTATAGCAATGATCCTTATACATAGATGAAGAGTCTTTTGTGCTTGTATATGTTAGTGTAGAGTTGGAGTAGATGAATGACTTAGTAGATTAGAACCTACAAAGGATTTATATTTCTTGCACTAATCAGACGTCAACCTACCTTTTGTGAGTAGTCTATATCTAATCTCTCGTGTGATTTATACCCCGAGCTTATTACTTTATATTCCCTTATTTATCATGGTTTACCCCTCTCGCCAAAGTATGTGATTTGTGTAATCAATCACTCATAGGTAGTCGTGTTTAGCAAGTTCATCTCATTGTTTAAGTCCTTAGTTCTTTCCTTTGAGCTAAATATAAATAACGATACCTGGAATACTTCCTGGTAAAATGCTACGATAGTGTATTATCTGTTCGCTTGCGGATCCCATATTTTTCTTGACTAGAGGAGCAGTTTCTATACCAACACTTCTGGCGCCATGCTAGGGATGACAACTTAGCGTGAGTGGTGTTAGAGGTGTCAACAATGCAGATGCCGGAATGGCAGACATGCTGGCAGACGTTGGGGCCTGTGAAGGAACGAAGGTGGAGGAACAAGATCCAGAGGACACAGCAAAGGCGTACTACACCATGATGGAGGCGGCACAGCAGCCTCTTCACGTGAACACCCACATTTCTAAACTGGATGCCATTTCACGCCTAATAGGCTTGAAGGCGTCACTCGGGCATCGATCGAGAAGGTTTTGATCTCGTGTTGGCGACGGTTGGCGGGCTGCTTCCGGAGCTTCACGTGTTGCCGAAGAGCACGTACGAGTCACAGAGGCTCCTTCGAGCACTCAAGATGCCGTATGACCCGATCCAAGCTTGTAAGAACGGGTGTGTCCTGTTCCAGGGAGACGAAGCGACAGCAACACACTGTCCGAAGTGCAAAGCCTATAGATACGTGGAGGTAGAAGGCAGTGATGGCAGTAAGAAACAGTCTAAGATCCCCTTGATGGTGGTTAGGCACCTTCCTGTACTACCGAGGCTGCAACGGCAGTACATGACAGAGGAGTCAGCGAAACAAATGACGTGGCACAAGAATGGCAAAAGATACAGTGAGAAGATGCAGCACCCAGCGGATGCTGAGGCATGGAAGCACTTCGATGCCATGAATCCTGAAAAGGCCAAGGAGGCTCGGAATGTACGCGTAGCACTGGCAACAGATGGGTTCAACCCGTTTGGGATGAGTGCGGCCCCGTACACTTGTTGGCCCATGTTCGTGATCCCCCTGAATCTTCCCCCCGGCGTCATGTTCGAACCCAAGAACGTGTTCTTGACGCTGATAATACCTGGACACCCGGGCAACAATATGGGTGTGTTCATGCAGCCAGTGTGGGATGAATTGCAGAAAGCATGGGAAGAGGGGGTACTGACGTACGACCGAGCAACAAAGACGAACTTCACGATGCATGTGTGGTCGATGAGAACCACGTGCAGCGGAGTTCGTACGCCCGGCACGGTTGGGAAGGACTATTACGGCATAGTCGATGAGATATTGGAGCTTGACTTTGGCAAAGACCTAGGTTGTAAGCCAGTGGTATTCAAATGCCATTGATTCGATCCTGGGGTCACGAAAAAGGACACATCAATTGGGCTAGTCGAAATCCAAGAGGATTCCAAATATGGAGGAGACGATGTCTATATTGTGGCTAACCGAGACGCCACGCAAGTTTATTACCTCCCATGGGCAAACCAAAATGACGTGCGCCTTGCGGGTTGGAGCCTTGTGCACATGGTATCGCCACACGGTAAAGCGGCGGTCCCAAACGATGATGATTACAACTTTGACCCAAGGAATGATGAGTTCTATCAACCTGAGGGGCTAGAAGGTAGGTTGGAGATAGACATTGCTTCGCTGATGGGTATGGAAGTAAACAACGACATCGATGAGGACGAGGGTGATGAGGTGCACGATGCTGAGGACTTACGAATCCTTGAGGAATGGCAGTGGCGACGCGATGTAGTTGTTGAGGAGGATATTGATCATGATGAGGACGAAAGAGAGCTCGACAATATTGATAGTGATGATGACACTACTGATGATGAGGACGAGCGCTCGCCGGCAATATTGCCTTTCGCGGAGATAATTTCTAATTCATGTAATACTATATTGTTATTAATATTACCTTGCGTTCTTAATTTTGCTTTGCATTTATGTTTCTTTACAAGTATTTGTCATTAATACTAACTCTTCTAATCTTTGTCATTGTAGGCACTCAACAAAATGCCGAGGCGGAAGCGGCCACAACGGAACGTCCGGTCGAGGTACCGACGCAGCCGGCCCGAGGAGGAGGAGCACGTGGCGGCCGACCGCCGTGAGGACGACCACCTCGAGGACGAGGAGCACGTGGCGGCCGACCACCGCGAGGACGAGGACGAGGACGAGGACGAGGAGCTTGAGGTGGAGCCGTCCACCCCGGTCGGGGTCGGAGGCCCCCGGCGACGACACCGCACGCCGTCGAGGAGGCCGTTCCCGACGGCCTCCCGGAGGAGGCGACGACGAGGACGACGACCGGTGACGGTGGCGGTGGCGGCGGTGGAGACGACGAGGACGGCGAGGGTGGCGACAACGAGGTCCGGGTGGCGACGAGGAGTCCGCGGGCGGCTCGAGTTCCACAGCTCCTCGTAAGCCCTTCCGGCGCGGCCCCACCAGGGCTCCGGACCCTCCGGCCGGCGACGCGCCGGTGATCCGGCCCGCGGGCAAGTAAGTAACCATTGTTGATTTCTACACTTGTTCATATGACATTTTCAAATTCAAAATACGTACTAACAATTGCTGTTAATGACTCGTGCAGGGGCTGGGCAAAGGTGACAAAAAAGGAGTGCTCACGCTGTCCAACTAGCATCCAGAGCCTGCTGATCAAGAAGCACTTCCCTGGCTTGGTCGTCACCCCCAAGGGTGAGACCATCGTGCCGGAGGATTGGCGGGACTTCTACCTTATCAAGGACGACGAGGGAAGAGTCCTTGCTCAGAAGATCAAGGATGAGTTCTGGGTGAGTCTTTGCATCGCATCACATATCTCAATACAACATTATTCGTTGGACTTCTTTCAAACAATGAAATGATGTTTGATGTCTGTGTGCAGTTGTACTTCAAGTTGGACGAGGGGGTGGACGACGTGCGGGCGTCGCAGCAGCAGGACATGGTGTGCGCTGACCGGCTCGGGGACATGTTCTACGAGGCGCGTACCCAAGCCGTCATCAGCTACTATGCCAACATCAAGAAGCAGAAGATAAATAAGACGGAGGCCCGGGAGTTGTCTTGTCAGGAGGAGACCGACCTCACCGAGGAGCAGTACTTGCGGGTAATTAGGCAGGAAACATCCGTTATGATTTCTTACATGACACATTCCATTCATTATCTGTAATATCAAAAACTTGAATGTCATGCAGATGCCTCCGGGCTGGTGCAGCAAGTACGAGGACTGCTGGGAGGCAATTGTCAGAGGGTGGCGTACGCCTGCGGCGTACGCGGAGCGTAGAAGACGTCATTTGAAACGCAAGGCGGAGCTCGACCGGTCAGGGGTCCCACACCACCAAGGGAGCCTGATCCTGCCAGAGTACATGGACAGATGGGTATGTATCCTTCTGTTGATGCATTTGTTATAGCGCTCAATTGTCACTACTTGTAACCATGTTTGTGTTTTCCTCGCAGTCGTCGTCGCATGGTGGTGAGCAAATCAACGAGTTCACGGGTACGCGCTTGCTCACATCGGCGGAAGCGCGAAAGCGCCCACCACCGTGTACGGCTCGTCGCACGGGCCGAGAAGTACACCAGCCCGACGGTCTACGAGAGGCTCACCAAGTACACCGCCGCGCTCGAGCGAAACATGGCGACACCTACGACCCCGCCACCGAGCCCCGGACACCGACCTCCCGCGAGGGTTGGAGGAGGGAAGCGGCACGGCCGGTACTACTTGGCCAACGCGCCATCGACCCGTCCTGCGTTGAGACGACGCCGACCGAGATCCGCAGGAGAGACCGGGAAAGTGGGGGCGGATCGCGGATCCCCATAGCGCCTCGGCAGCGGAAGCGCGCGCGGTGATCGCGATCTTCGGTAAGTGGAGTTTCATGATGTAGCCTGCCTTCATGATGTAGCTTGCCTTCAAATAACATCAATCGTGCTGGTGTAATATTGCAGGCCACGATCGAGGAGATGAGGGCCAGGGAGGAGGAGCGGGAGGCGGCCATTGAGGCGAGGATTGAGGTGAGGATGTCAGCGCGGGTTCAGGAGCAGGTGGCGGCACTGACGGCACACTACCAGCGTCAGTTGGGCAGGCACTTCGCGGCCCAGATCCCGGGAATGGAGGAGCCTCCTGCCTCGATCTACGCTCCACCACCGGTAGTTCCACTGCCTGGTGCACTGCCTCTTCCTGGACTTGGTCGGGTGAGTACATTGCCTCTCGCTTTAGCTTGTCGCGTCAGTTGGCCTTCATGCCCATGTTTGGCCTTCGTGCCATGTTTGGCCTTCGTGCCATGTTTGGCCTTCGTGCCCATGTTTTTTGCCATGTTTTTTGCGTTTTGGAACCTCCCCGTGCGGGGAGGTGCTGCCGAAATTTTGCAGGGGAGTTGTACTAATTACATCACTTGTTCTTTGTTCAGGCACCGTCGGCGGGTTCTAACCCGACTCCAAGCCCACCAGGAGCTTCTCCACAGTACCAGAGCTTCCCCACGCCACCGTACCAGAACTTCCCCACGCAGACGTACTGGGGTCCTCCACCGCCGCAGGGGTACTCGTGGCCGCAGCACCCGCACTCCGGGCCTGCCGCCTTCCCTCCGCACCCGGGGCACTCCGTCCCTGCCGTGCTCCCTCCGCAGCACGTCGGCCACTGGCAGTACGCCGCGGCCCTAGGGCAGCCGAGTTGGCCTGCGTGGGAGGATGCTGCTGGGGGCTCGGGGACCTAAGGGGACGGCGCCACTAGCTAGGTTTAGCCTTGTAGCTTGTGAGACATGTATGGATGACTTGTGACATATATGACTCTTTTGCTTGTGACCCGGATATGTTTGGATTCCGATGGACATGTATCGATGCTTAAAACCGTATTTCGTTGCTATATATGTGGATTATATGCTATATATGTGGGTTAATTGATATATATGCGATGCATTTGCTAAAATGTAATGTAAATGGAAAGAAAATAGAAAGAAAAAAATAATTTTTTTTCCAGGTTTGCCGATGGCAACCTGGGATTATGCTTCAGGAAATCCCCAGGTTTGCCGATGGTTCCGCCATCGGCAAACTTGCCATTACTTTGCCGATGGCCATCGGCAAAAAAATTTCAAAAAAAAATAAAAAAAGCTTTGCCGATGGCCGAGGCCACGTCAGCCATCGGCAAAGCCACCGTCAGCCTGACGGCGCGTCGGCTGACGTGGCCGCTTTTCCGATGGCACGCGTGGCCATCGGCAAAGGTTTTCCGATGGCAATGTCAGTGGCCATCGGCAAACTCGGCTTTGCCGATGAAATCTTTGCTGATGGGGGTTTGCCGATGGCCACGTCAGATTGCCATCGGCAAACCCTTTGCCGATGGGAAAAGGAGCTTTGCCGATGGCGGCCGGCCATCGGCAAAAAACTTGATTCCGGCAGTGAGAGAGAACGAGGCCGCTAGGTGGTCAAGGTCCAGCCATGGTAAACTTTTTTTTTTTGAAACATAAGCCATGGCGAGTTGAGTCTCGTCAGATCAATTCATCAATACGGTGCAGACTCCAGAACGTCGTGCTGAGTAAACCATTGTAGTAAGAGTACACACTGCCTGCCTTGACATCCTCCTCGATGAAGGTTTGTCCCTCATGCTTGAAGGCGAAGAGGTAGTTCTTCCATCGGTGGTGGTAGGCTTGGAGATGGAAGAACTTTGTACACGCATCGCCCTCACGGAGGAACCGCGTCCTAGCACGCTGTCGAGCCATGGTACGTACCATGGAAGATAGGCCTAGGACACTAACTTTCAACTTTTGCACCCGTTCTCGTTCCCCGGCCTATAGAAGCCTGGACTCCTGTGTGGTTTCAAGTTCACAGATGACCACACGAGACGCAGCAAGTTGTAGTCTTACGTCACCGACGCGTGTTGCTTGCCAGCTCTTGAGCGTCCGCTCTAGGAACCATAGTTTCTGGTCCATCGCACGTCAGGCGTTGACGTTGGGTGCAGAAGGTCCCCAACCCTCCCGAACAACATCAATGAAGCCGTGGATCTTGGTCCAGGACTGCTCGAACCGAAATCTCAGGACGGCACGCGTAGGGGGCAGAGCATGATCAGAAGAGTCAGAAGAGAGGCAACATAGTTGGTGGCTGGGATACTGCTCAACCCACTTGACGGAGCCGAATGCCCGGTCGAGGCGTTCTAGAGGAGGTTGTTCCCTCCCACTAGACCAAGTGAACATACAACCAAGCAGATGCAGCTCATCAAGCTGTAGATCAAGGATGACGCTATGGAAGCGTCGCATGAGGCCATAGTGAAGCCTGCCAAGTCGCCGCAGACAAGCCATGAGCCATGGCACGCGTTCCCGATCACGCATAGCTTCTGTAGAAAATCCGGTTTGTCCTACCGGTTGGACAGACCATAAACATTTGTTAGCCACCATGGCTCGCCAGAGGTCAAAGGTCAAAAGCGCACTAGAGGTTGCGGCACCATGACACGACGGCGCCGCTAGCCACACAGATTGCAGGGTGGAGTAGTAGTTGAAATCTGGACCTACGATTTCATTGTTCAGGCATACATCAAAAGCATCTTAGACTGTTGTAGACAGAAAATAGACGGCCGCTGCTACGAGGCAATGTCGCTTACGACATTGCGACGCGCCCTAGAGTTTAGCCCCCGTGTGTTCCAGACCAGCACATGGTTGCTACTCATCATGAAATAGTTGGGCGACCCCATGAAGGGGAAACAATTTGATTGCTGAAAAGAAATTTCATTTTGTGGGGTTACAAGAAACCATGACGGAGGATTGCAATGACTCTCTCATTAAAAAGTTTGATTATGAAAATGATTATTTATGGCTTTCAAACCCTTCTAAGGGTAGGTCTGGAGGAATTTTGGTGGGGGCAAGATTAGAAAGATTTGATGTTGGGGCTTTTAAACAAGGGAATTTCATGTTACAAATGGATCTTTGGGACAAGTTGTTAAACACCCGATGGAATTTGTTAGTGGTCTATGGGGCTGCCCAGGAAGAGAATAAGAATGCTTTTTTAAGTGAATTATCTCAGTTCTGTGCAAGTAGTTCTAAACCTTTACTCATTGGGGCTGACTTCAATTTATTTAGATATTCTTATGAAAAAAGTATTGGAACTGGTGTACATACACACACTCCAGTCTTCAATTCTCCCATTAACTTTTATGAATTGAAAGAGATAATGATATTTGGTGGAGTGTTTACATGGTCAAACAATCAAGATCCTCCCACATTAGAAAAATTGGACAGGGTTCTAGTGACTAAACAGTGGGAAGACTTGTTTCCATAAGCTATGGTGTGTAAGATGCCTAGGGATGTTTATGATCATAACCCATTACTAATGTCTTCTAATTCTTGTGAAAAACTACATCATATACAGTTTAAGTTTGATCTGGAATGGCTGAAAAATCTTAAGTTCTATGAAAATGTTAAAAGAATTTGGGAGAGACCATGTAGAGCAGTAACCGTGTTAGACAAAATCTCTCAGAAGCTTAAGCTTATAAACTAGTTCTTCAAGGGGTGGGGATTCAATTTACAGTGGACTTTGAGGAAACAAAGAAAAAAGAATCAGGAAGAGTTAGCTATTGTGGAAAAATTAGAAGAAGAAGGTAATCTATCTGATATGCAAACTGATAGGAAAGTTTTTCTGATTTATGAAAACTTAAAAGAGTTTGGAACAAGAAGAGACTTATTGGAGGGAAACAAGTCATGAGAACTGGCTTTTGAAAGGTGATTCCAACACTGCCTTTTCCACATGTGTGCTAATGGAAGAAAAAGGAAAAATACAATAATTAGCTTGGAAAAAGATGGAATAACTATAGAAGGAGAGGAAGAAATTTTAAAGGTGGCAACTGAGTACTACTCTAAACTTTTTGGCCCTCCTGTAGATTATGAGTTACAAATTGATAATGAGCTATGGGATAGTGTTTCTCAAGTTACTAATGAAGATAATGACTTCCTTTGCAAACCTTTTTCTGAATCTGAAATTAAAGAAGCTTTAAATATGATGGAGAAAAACAAGGCCGCTGGGCCAGACAAAATTCCTATAGAGTTCTACCAGTGTTGCTAGGATATTGTTAAAGATGATTTGGTGCAAGTGTTTGATGATTTTTTCAACCATAAGATGTATGTGAGTAGAGTTAATTATGGAATTATCACTCTCTTACAAAAATTAAAAAATTAAGGATGCTTCGAAAATTTGGCAATATAGGCCAATTTGTTTGTTGAACTACCTATATAAACTGATCACAAAAACCTTGACTTTGAGGCTGCAACAGGTAGATGGGAAGCTTATTCATGACACTCAAACAACTTTCATGAAACATAGAAACATAATGACTGGAATTATGTGTTTGCATGAAATCTTGCATGAAACAAAAAGGAATAAAGAGGTTGGTGTGATTCTAAAAATTGATTTTGAAAAGGCATATGACAAGGTGATTTGGAAGCTGTTGCTTAATTGTTTTGAGAAAAGAGGTTTTAGCATGAAATGGTGTTCTTGGATCAAGAATGTTGTGACTGGAGGACAGTGAGTGTGAAAATTAACAATAGCATAGGCCCATATATCAAAATTATAAAGGTGTGAGGCAAGGGAACCCTTTGTCCCCAATTCTTTTCAATTTTGTGGCTGACTATTTAACAAGGATGGTCCATAGTGCTCAAAGGAATAAGTTGGTTACTGGGTTGATAAGTCATATTATCCCTCAAGGTGTAGCTTTACTTCAATATGCTGATGATACCATTTTCTTGCTTAAACATGATTTTGTTGCTACCAATCATATGAAGTTTCTTCTTTACCTTATCGAAATGCTAGCTGGTCTGAAAATAAATCTCAATAAAAGCGAAGTATTTATGATTAATGATGAGGAATGCCTTGCTTCTCAATATGCTGATATTTTTGGCTGTCAAGTGGGCCTTTTCCCCATTAAGTATCTTGGGGTACCTATTAGTCCTAGCAGGCTGAAAGTTAAAGATTGGTTGCCTTTATGTGAAAAAGGGGATAAGAAGCTAGAAGTTTGGAAAGGTGGCTTATTGTCTTTTGCTGGTAGAAGTACTCTAATTAGTTCTAGTTTAAACAACTCCCCTGTTTATCACATGTCTGCGTATTTGCTGCCTAAGACAGTTATTGAAAGAATGGAAAAGACTAGAAGAATGTTCTTTTGGCAGGGGGAAGTGTGAAAAAGAAATATCATCTTGTGAAATGGGAGATTGTGTGTAAGAGTAAAAAAAGGGGGGGTGTTAGGGATCAAAGATTTGAGGAAAATGAATATAAGTCTATTATGCAAATGGTGGTGGAGGCTAGAGAAAGAAGAAGGTTTGTGGTAAGAAATTGTAAAATTTAAATATCTGAAAAATTCTTCTATTACAGAGGTTTCATATAAGATCAGTGATTCTGCTATTTGGTATGACTTATTGAAAGTTAAAGATGCTTACCTGTTGGGGAGGAAAGTTGTAACCAAAAGAGGGGACCTAACAAGTTTCTAGGCTGATCCTTGGGTTTATGCAGAGCCCTTAAAGGAGATTTCTCCTAGTCTTTTTTTCTTGGCTGAAGAGAAAAAAATTAGTGTTGATCAAGTTAGGTTGGGAAAACCAATTCTTTTTTGAAGATGGTTATACCCAGAGCTTAGAGAAGCTTGGGATGTAATCTATAATGATGCTATGAACTGTCAGTGCAGTGAGGAGAGTGATGAGGTGGTCTGGGCTTTTGGGGATAAAGGCAAATTTTTTTGTGAAATCCGTTTACGACGCCATAACTAGCAACAATTCTAGTAGAATGTGAAAGTTATGGATCGCTAAAATTCGTGCACCTCTCACATTCTACTGTTGCAGGAATCTATACATACTACTAAAGTTATGGATCGCTAAAATTCGTGCACCTCTCACATTCTACTGTTGCAGGAACAGTAAACAAAAACCGCGCTTCGCCCGCCTGACCGACGGTGCAACGCTCCAGAAGCCTCGTGAAGGCACACAACACTCCCGAAGCAAACACCGTCCGCCCCCACTCCAAATCCCCACCGTACTCCTGCTTTCCCCGTCACCTCATCCACCTATGGCGAAGATGACCCTTGGCGGCACATCTCGCGGCCGTCCGCATCTCACCTGCCTCCCCCGACGTCGCGACGCCGCCGGTGCCGCAAGTCCACGCCACGTCCTCGCCGGCTCTGAGTCGGTGGCACGCAAGCAAGGGAGCCCCGCCGCGACGCAGCGCTGTGGCGGTGCGAGCGAGGCCTCCGGCAACAGATACAGGTACCGACACCTTACGCTTCCTCAGACCTTCGTCTCAACGTCGTCAACAGAGTGATTAATGTTAGGGTCATCATGCTTATCTACAGTAATTGTAGTACTGTATAGAAGATTGCAGAGAAATTATTTAGCTCCAAGATCTTACATACGAATCACTGCATTCAAGAGAGCACTGAACCGGTAAAGGCTACTTCTTCATTATATTCTACCATGATAATATACAGAGAGCATGCATGTTAATGTACAAACTATTTTGGAGTCAAAATGTGATATGAATTAGCTTCAATCTATATGTTATCCCACATTGGATGCTACATAGTAAGCATCAGCCCATGTTTGCTAATTTAGTTTCCCATTTGCTTTCCCATGCAATTCTTCTGTTGCCGAATGTGTTTCAAACATAACTTGCAACTCACTCTTTATGATAAACCATACTTATATTACAGCATGAGCACAAAAGGTTATTATGTTTCTTTGTTCATGTGAGTTGCAATCATCGCTCCTTCCCGTGCAAATGATGTGGTACAATTCCAGCTTGCCGCCCGTGCGAAGCACGGGGTACCTGCTAGTAATAGTATACAAGTGTGCGTGTGATTTGGGATGCTTGTATGTTGCAACGCCGGTGCACATTCTGTGTTGTGAGTATTATAATTCTTCATTAAACGTCGAGGTTACACGCTGGAATCTGTCTAGATGTTAATTCCACACAGCATTCTAAGGATTAGTTTTCTGTTTTTACCTGACCATGGGTCACTCTCAGCAGATACCATACGTTTATTCAGCAAGAACAAGAATATATAATGAGTAACAAACTTGACCTGCACGCTGCAGTTCATGTACTAACAATATTAAAAAAATAACACACCATCACTGATTTACCGCAATAGGAGGGTCTATATAACCGCAATAGGAGGGTCTATATAATGACATACCCCCCTCCTCGTTTCCACACACATCCATAGCAAAGAGAATACACAAAAGCAACAGTAAGCAGAAAGAAACTAAGCAGTGATCATGGTCAGCTCCAAGGCTTTCCTCCTTGCCATCCTTGGTTGTGCCTGCTTATGCAGTGTTGTCCAAGCGGCTCGTGAGCTGAGTGATGCGGCCATGGTGGAGAGGCATGAGAAGTGGATGGTGCAGTATGGCCGTGCCTACAAGGATGCAGCTGAGAAAGCGCAGCGTTTTGAGGTGTTCAAGGATAACGTTGCATTTATCGAGTCATTCAACGCCAATAAGAACAACAAGTTCTGGCTTAGTGTCAACCAGTTCGCTGACCTGACCATTGAAGAGTTCAAAGCAAACAAAGGTTTCAAACAAATTTCAGCGGAGAAGGTTCCAACAGCTGGATTCAAGTATGAGAACTTGAGTGTCAGCGCGCTTCCAACGGCTGTGGACTGGAGGACCATGGGAGCAGTCACCCCTATCAAGAACCAAGGCCAATGTGGTAAGTCTGATTGTGATCATACTTTGCAACTAATTGTTTTTGTGATGATATATACAATGTAATTAAACTCTTTTGGTGACATGTACAATGACACAAATAAATAATTGCAGGTTGTTGCTGGGCATTCTCGGCTGTAGCTGCCATGGAGGGCATTGTGAAGCTGAGCACCGGCAACCTCATCTCACTATCTGAGCAAGAAATAGTGGACTGTGACACCCACGGCATGGACGAGGGTTGTGGGGGTGGCTGGATGGATGGTGCCTTTGAGTTCGTCATCAAGAATGGAGGCCTCGCCACCGAGTCCGGCTACCCATACAAGGCAGTGGATGGTAAGTGCAAGAGTGGATCAAAGAGTGCCGCAACCATCAAAGGTCACGAAGACGTGCCGGTCAATAATGAGGCTGCACTCATGAAGGCCGTGGCCAATCAACCCGTATCTGTCGCTGTCGATGCGGGCGATAGGACTTTTATGCTTTATGGCGGTGGAGTGATGACCGGCTCCTGCGGCACTGAGCTGGATCATGGGATTGCTGCCATTGGGTATGGTGTGGAGAGTGATGGCACAAAGTATTGGATTTTGAAGAATTCATGGGGAACTACATGGGGAGAGAAGGGATTCCTAAGGATGGAGAAGGACATTTCTGACAAACGGGGAATGTGTGGCCTTGCCATGAAGCCTTCCTACCCCACCGAGTAGAAAACAATCAAGAGAATGCTTCTGAAAGCGTCATCACCTCATATTTGAATAATTATTTATGTGCCTTATGCACTCTTATACATAGTTTGTTCATTATGTATTGTACATCATACAAGTGTCTTTTATGTATTATGTTTGTGAAATTTGTAAATATCCCGACGTTTGAAATTATTCTCCGTACGGAGTTACTTGAAGTCCGGAGTGTTGTCAAATAGTCAGCTAACTTTATCAAAATGTTTATTATACATGTGAACATGTGAGATGGCAAGTTAATTCCTTATTTTTAGACATGTGTCTAGTATATCGACATTTAAATTTCTATTTAAAAATATCAAATATACATGGGCCCATCCGTGGCATGGGCCCATGGGCATCGCACCCGCTGCCCTCCCCTATGGGACGGGCCTGGTGAAAGGAACTTTCGGTTCTGTTTTTTTTTTCAACAGAACTCTTCTGAAACTAATATAACTTAACATGCTACGTGGCACAAGATAATGCTCTGTTTTGGAGAAAAACCATATGCTTACAATGTTTCAAATGCTGTATATTAGTATATATATTTTTATATCTGGAAGATCCTTATTTCATTAGAGCACTAGAGCATAGAAGAATTTTCCGTGTTTGGATTGTGGAATGAAGTGGTCCATCATCATCTGACTCTTTAGTATTTTGTTTGGTTTGTGAAAAAGAAAAGTTGATCCATCATCCTTACAATCTAATAATTAGTACTAGTATGACAAATGAGGTCATTCCACTAAATCATAAGAATGGACTTATGATGCATCACTCCATCTAGAATGAATTGATTTCTCAAACCAAACACACCAGTGAAAGTATATATAGAATGTTGTAGTAGGCTTTATGTTCAAGTATTTCTACAACGTAGTTGAGTATTTTCTAGACAACTGCCACATCTATATAGATGGATGGCCCTCTAATCTGACTATTCATTTGTCTGATTGTCTCCACTTCACTTGTCTCTGTAGTCAAATGTCAATTAACAATCACACGATGACTCAATCAGTGTCATATTTGTTTGCCACTTGTGCTAGGGAGAGTTAGAGATAGATGCAGGGGATGGATTCACCCTTGGAGGACCAGTACACCAATACTACCCCCGTCACCATATATGTCTCTCAATGCTAGCCTGAGAGGATATGGAAAAAAGGAAAGGGACATGCAGACGTAGATGGGCCACCAGGAGAGTCAGGAGATGCCGCTGCCCTTGGAGGACCGGTGCACCAATACAATTCCTCTTGGCTAGTTAATTATGACCTTAGCCCTTTTTGTTGTTGGAGAGATTATGTTTTGTTCTAAGTAACAACTTAGTCGCTAGACTCTAAAATTAGGTATTCTTTTCTTTGTGATGAAATTTAATAAACATACATGAATGAAGCAGTATTTACGGTGCAAGGAACTTCTAGTTCATCTTTTTTTTTTCGACAGAGTTCTTCTGAAATTAATATAACTTAACATGTTATGAGGCACAAGATAATGCTATCTTTTAGAGAGAGAAAAACTGCATTCTTACAACGTTCCAAATGTTGCATAATAGTATATATATTTTTATATCTGGAAGATCCTTATTTCATTAGAGTACTAGAGCACAGAAAGCATTTTCCATGTATGTATCACATAGTAGCACCTATAATCCCTAGATTGATACACAGTAAGACATACAATCCAAAAAGATAGGAAGTAACTAATGCACTATCTATGAAAACTTATTTGATGAATACTTAGCCGCGAATTCAGTAATATTCTTGTCCGAGCTCCCTCCATTCTGCATGGCTTCTTTGGCTTTTTGCATCCACATAGTGGCATTCATTCTATACTTATCATTTCTATCCCCATCCATGACATCCTTGATGCACCTTTCCACTTCATCCCTCGTCACCAAGCCTTTCTCATCCTTGCGCACCCGGACACCCAAGCCCCACATGCTTTCCATATATTTTGATATGGTCGGCTGGTCTGCCCAGTGTGGTATTGCCACCATTGGCACACCATTAACAATTGCTTCTAGTGTTGAATTCCATCCGCAATGTGTGAAGAAACAACCTGCATATTAAAAATATGCAAATAAATTTTATATCCTTATCACCCGTTCAAAAACAAAATCATATTCCTTATCAGTTTGGTTCATTTTCCATTATATATTTAGAAGAATAACTATTTCACATACCTGTAGCTTTATGTGCTAGAACCTCAAGCTGGGGGCACCAAGAAACAATAAGGCCGTGCTCCTTGCACTTGTCACGGAGTTCATTAGACAACTTGTGTTCTTCATTTGACCTCACAACCCAAATAAATGGTTTCCCAGAATTGTACAGCCCATTGCCAAGCTCTTCTAACTGCGCCTCATCATAATCAGAGACAGTGCCATAGGATACAAGAACTACAGAGCACGGAAGCTGCTTGTCGAGCCAAGCGAGACACGACTCGCTGCTGTTGAAGAGGTTGAAACCATAGGCCTTGTTCAACGGCAAGCGGTCATCTTCAAGGTAAAATGATGGCAAGGTTGGGCCAACTGTCTTTGCGCGCCATGTTCGTGCCATATACTCTGCCTCCTGCTCAGTTATCAGTTGACAATGCAAAAGTGTCAAAAAGAAAATCAATCTTATGATGGTGAAGTGGAATCAAAGAATCACAATAGATAGACACATCATTGATTATTTATTCGGTACAGAAATGTGAGTATGGAGGATAATGTTGACGTTTGTATGATTCTATTTATATAGAAAAAACAGAGTATCTTGAGGCTGCACCAAAAATTCAGTTGAGCAAAACAACAAACAATGCGAATGTGTCAAACTCAAAGAAGAAAATCAATCTCATGATGGTGAAGTGGAATGAAAAGAATCCCAACAAACACAGCCATCATCGATTATTCAATAAAGAAACGTGAGTACGGAGGATAATGTTGACGTTTTTATGATTGTATCTATATAGAAAAACAGAGTATGTGCAAGCAGTACCGAAAACTCAGTTGAGCAAGACAACAAACAGGTGCCGGCCGTGGACACGGCGACCTCACCTTGGGTTCGATCTCGTGGAACGAGTTGACGAGCACGTCGTCAGCCTCCTCCAGCCCCTCGAACTGCCTGAGCAACGCCTCAAGGAACACGGGGCACCAGTCCGGCCTCGCCGCGAACGGCGGCACATCATCCGGCCCAAGCTCAACACCGAGCAACCCACGCTCAAACAGCTCCTTCCCATCCACCACGGGCAGCGGCAGCCGCCCGGCCCACACCTCCCCATACACAACATCAACGGCGCACGGCTGCGACAGGAACGCGGCGGCCGGCACGCCGGCGGCCTGCGCCACGCGCCGCGCCCAGGACAGGTGCGGGTCGTAGACGAGCACGCGCACGGGGCGGCCCGCGGCGGCCTCGGAGCGGATGAGCTCGGCGAGGGTCGCGGACCCCACGGCCTCGAGCTGGCGCCAGTACTGGCCGACGTCGGGGCAGGAGGCCGCGCCGCCGGCGTCGAAGCCGTCGGAGATGGCGGCCACGCTGAAGGGCGCACCTGGGGGCGGCGTTGTGGAGAGCACGTAGCGGGACGTGACGAGCGTCGGGAGGAAGCCGTGGTGGGACAGGCGGCGGCCGAACTCGAGCAGTGGGTTCGTGTGGCCCTGCGCGCCGGGGTACGGCAGGAGCAGCACGTTTGCGCCGCCGGCAGCGGAGGGGGAAGACGAGGTGGCGCTGGTGCTCCCCATTGTTTGCTGCTGTCTTTGCTAGCTCTGTGTCTGCTGTGAATGGAGTCTGGAGTTTTCGGAAACGATATTTATAATTTTTTGCGGTCCTTGCAGTGGCGTGGCGCGCAAGGTTGATGGTTGACTGGTCGCTGCAGAGCCGCCAGGACCCGAAGCCGCCTGCCCCCATCACCAGTGCCTCCACCGAGAACCCGCCAGCTATATTTGAACAAAAAAGGGGAGAGGCCAACGAGGAAGGCCACCACGCTATTGCTGTTGTCGTCTCCTTCGACTGCGGCAGGGGCGTCGCTGTAGGAAGCATGAGAGATAAGCAGCCTTAAGCCGGCCGCTTTTCTTTAGGAATTGCTATAGTGTGGACACCTATTAGTTTCATTCTTTTTTGTGGAGGCAAACGTGTTAAGTCCATTAGATTTAGATGGGATAAATGTTGTCATCTTATATCTTTGATTGTCTTCTACCTTAAAGCATCCCCAAGAGTTTTCAAAACCCACTTCCAATCAGCGACGAAGGCAACGACTAGGAAAGCGGGGCCCCAGCCCGTGCAACCGATCCCAGATACTGGAGCCTCCCTAAGCTTCCCTTAAATTTTTATAGATAAATATAAAGATTAGGTATGGCAGAGATTTATTAGAGATTGATAAAAAAAACAGTTTTACTATTGGGCCACCAATTTCCATATTATAGAGACTGAACATCATATCGTAAGTAGGCTGAACTGAGACTCAAGTGGAAACAGACCCTATCAAGCACATCTAATCCAGGGTAACTAGCATACCCCTTTAGTCCCGAGCGGCGACGGCGGCGGCGGCTTCCTATTGGCTCCATGCCCCGTCGCGCCGCCCGACCTTACCATCCCGAGCTGAGCGACGGCAGCGGCTTCTTGCTAGTTGGTTCGCCCGACGCCCGATCCTCATCCTGAGCGACGGCGGTGGCTTCCTGTTCGCCGTTTGAGTGGGTCACAGGCGGCGCGGCCGGGCTCTAGACGGCACCAGGTGGGCGTCGGCGGCCAGGGCGCTGGCCGCTGCGGCGCGGCTCTTGGACGGTGGCTGGGGGCAACCACCAGGCAAGGACGCGTGGTGGGGCGGACTAACGGGTGTCGGCGGTCGCAACGAGCAGCTTTAGTACGACAATCCATGATGCGTGATTGATTGTTTGATTTATAATACATTTTATATCTCGAGTAACCAGTACGTTGAAATTTTTTTGATCAATTATATTTTTAATATAAGATTGATTCAAGCTATTATATAGTTAAGTCGTTGTAGACTTTTGTTCAACTCAACCTAAATTTTTTTATGGCTTCGTCGCTGCTTCCGGTCTTCATTTTTTTGCGATGTTGAAAAAATGCTCTTCTACAACTTCCTATCTCAACTCTCAATCTTTCTGCACTTAAAAAATCAACTCAGCCACGCGGAAATATTTATATATATGCGATATCGATTTGCTAGTCTAGAGGTTAAAGAATGTGAGAAATGAATAGGAAGTATGACTTCTTATATATTATATTATAGGAGTCATATTCTAAAACCATTGGGGAAACCCAACAAATATGCTCTTGATTTTTTCAGCCACTTTGGGCCTTGTGACTTGGAGTTTCAAATATAATACTAGCTTGGAGATGTCCAGCGTCCTCTCTACAGTAAATCTAGAGATGGTTTGAAACATAACTGGTACTCTCCATTTCAAACTAGAAGTTACTCCAACTTTAATTTCTTAGAGACAATGCATCTTGAGTTGATTAAAATTATAAAAAAAAAAATATAAAGATTTATAGCTTCGAATAGGTATGCAATAAAGATATAATTTATAAAGAACTTATTGATATTTAGTTGTTTTCCTAAATGCTCTTATTCTATCATGAAAATTTCGTTGAACTTTTTTTTTTTTTTTTTTGCGGGTGAAAATTTCGTTGAACTTAATATGTTTTTTTGACACTTCGAGGAAATTGAAATGACAAATAATTTGATACGGGGTAGAATAGAACGCTAAGCCCAAACACGAGAATGGATAGGAAGCAACTAGGAAGTGACGGCTGGCCCAATTGCCCGCCATGATGCACGTGCGCCGAGTTCTCAAGTCAAACCAGCTTTGCTTTCAGTCCACGCCAAGTTTTTTGACCTTCAGTGACAGCAGAACCTTGGGCGCCACTCCACTGCCCTGCCCCACACCTATTTAAGCGCCGCCTCATGCGACCGACAGAAACAAACACACGGCACCACCCAGCTCCTCAATTCACTCCCTGCAAGAAGACACAAGCAAACAGATGGAGCCAATGAGCGGCCACGGAGAGCCACGCTCCGAGGGCCGGCACCACCTCGCCTTCCTCGTCCTCGTCCTCCGCCGCCTCCAGCTCCAACGAGAGGCGCCGCCGCGTGCACGTAGTGCTGCTCCTGCGGTTCCGAACGGCCGTGCACGGCCACACCAGCCCGATACAGTTCGCCTGCCGCCTTCTGTGCCACAGCCTCCGCCCAGTGCTCGTCACCAACCGCTACATCGTCCTCCCCATCGCGCCGGTCCTCCCCGCCAGTCCCTTCCACGGCGCCGCAACTTCAGACGGCTTCAATAACGCCGGCCATGTCGCCAAGCTGATTGTGATCGACCAGGCAATTAACTATATCAAAATGCATTTTTAGGACGGCGGTAGGGGATGAATGTTTGGATGCAGAATATGGACAAGGCACACTAAGGTGGAAACTCAGGCAAGAGTACTGCTGAATTTGCAGCGAAGTATCCATCATGTCGTCAAACAATAAGCATCTAGTGATGTGGAATTTTTATATACTGGTGAGCAGAATAAGTCTTTGCATTGCGCCTTCTGTAGCTTCGAAGGAGGTCAAAGATGTAAAATATATGCACCTCAAAAAAAAATGTAAAATATATGTTAATGTTTCAGCGCTCAGGCACCATTGTAACAGTAAAGTCACATAGTTGTGTGTTATTTAATTACTTATTATGTTGTTTTCTGGATAGTAAGTGCTCTACTGAGAACAAGCAGGAGATCATAGATCTTAGCTTACATAGGTTACTGGTGCAAGTAACCTTTGAAATGTTAGGAGCATACGATATTTTATATTTAACGCCTTATTTGTCTATATAAATCATTTTTTTTTTGACAAGGGAACAAATATATTAGATTAGCACCAACTTGCTGCTGAAATAGTTACATTGTTCAAGCTTACATGTTGTAAAGCTTGTATCCATTGGCATTGAGGTACATGATATGCATTTGAGCATGAGAGATCTATCATCTGGATATTTTGAGAATCCTGTAGAGCTTGCCTAGCAAGAGAATCGGCAGTAGTATTCACACTTCGATGAATCTTGTAGATCCTAGATTCTCTGGTTGTGGCATAGTTATGGAACACCTGGGTGAAGGGCTTGATGCGCCAATCTGGAGGATTGGATAGATCTTCTTTGTTTAAAAAGTGAACCAATTGTTCACTGTCTGACAGGAAAGCGACTCCAGTTAAGTTTAAGTTATCTGCAATCACAGAGGCAAGAGCAAGGCTTGCAGCCTCCGCCATCAGCACTGAAGTACAGACATGGAGTTCGGCTTTTATGTGTAGCGCCTGAATATGGTGTCCCTGCAAATTGAAAAAAGAAATACCAAGACCAGCTGATCTTTGAAACTGTTGTGGTGTATCTGGAGTGGTGGAGGCGTCTATGTAGAACAGATAGCCTTGGAGATGGGTAGGATCAGCAATCTGATAGTGTTGGCTCCTGTTACCTGTTCCAGAATAGTCGACGTTCCTAGAATGGTTGATGGCTGGTTCACTGTAGTGGAGTTGTTGAGGATAAGAGGTCGGGTGTGTTGGTTGCCTCCTGTCTAGCCGTTGGTAGTCTGTACACTACTGGGAACGCCCTCTTTCCCGACAGCTTGAAGCTGTCGGGGAAGAAACGAATATTGTCGGGAAAGGCTTTCCCGACAGGGTTTCACTGTTCCTGTCGGGAAAGCCCTGTCGGCGACTTTTCTGTCGGCAAAGGGGTCTTTCCCGACAGGAACGCGGGCGCTGTCGGGGTTCGTTCGCCGACAGCCACATGTTCTGTTGGCGAAGAAGACATGGCCCTTTGCCCTTTGCCGACAGCTGACAATGACTGTCGGCAAAGGATTTTTATTTTTATAAAAAAAGAAAGTTTCATTACAAGCCATAATTAATTCTCATTATACAAAGCCATAATTTGGAAGTTATGGAACTGCTCCTTTAAACTAACTATGCATCCACACGCCAGCAAACATTGAATGTTGCACAACTTTTTGATACATATAATCATCGATAGCCATACACAATATCCTACTTCCTACAAGCACGTCGACAGCCATACACAATATCTGCTACACATCCATTCAACTCCATATCCTACATTCAGAATAAGATAAAAAAATAACCATTCATGAGATCATCTCAATATGCTTATGGAAAACTTGTGTTGAGTTTGTCATTATAAGTTAGCAATGTTTTTTTTGCATCGTAGTAGAGACCAGAATTTATAAACAAGTGATAATGTGTAGTAGCTACAAGTCCAATTGAACATTTCAGTTTGATATTGTTGCTTGGAAAGCATCTTTATTGGGCAGAAACCTTCATTTCAAGCATTTCAGTTTGAACATTTCAAGCATGAGCTGAACTTGAATTTTATCATCCTACTGTAAAGACGTTTGATCTTTGCAATCAAGAAATGTTCAGTTATACTTGGATGGAACTGAATGATTCACTAGATTAAAAAACCTTCATTGCTAATTAAGTTATCTGAGTAACCTATGTAACCGATTCATTGCCATTTGCTACCATGTTTCCAAATCAAAACCAATTTGATAAACAAATCTGCATACTCAAAATTGTTCTAGCTTTTTTTACTAGTTATTATCGGTGAGCCATGTAAAACAACCCCTCCACACATTGTAACGCACTATATGAAATTGAAGCACACAGACTAACAATTGCTTCCAGATCCACAGGCTAACAAAACTACATAAGCGATGTCAACTATTTGGGTTGGAGCAAATCCGCGAACAGATCCACATCAGGTAGGTGTTTATCAATTGCTTCCAAGCTTAGATTCACACAGACTAAACGCTGATACTACCATTTTACCATTTCCAGAGTAGTATACTTGCAATTGTGCAATAAAAAGAGGAAAAACGAAGCACAACGGACAACAAAGTCAATGGATCCCCTTGTACGCATCGGCGATGGCCTGAATTCACTCGGAAACAGAACATTCATTTAGCACTTGCTCCTCAACATTCGAGGCGAATCCATTCATTCAGCACTCTTTTTCCTCAACATTGGAGACGAATCTAAGGGGGCTTCCATCGCTGCATACCTGGATGTCGCGGTCGGACGGGGAGATCGGCAGCGGCGCAACGGGGGCCATCTGGGTGGTGATTTGCGCGCCGCAGCCACCTCCTAGCAAGCCGAACGGCGACGGGGACGGCGTGGCCTGCTGCTGGAACCCAAAGGGCGAGGGCGAAGGGGCCGCGCCGAACGCCGGCGCCGAGGAGGGCGTGCCGAACGCCGTGGTCGACGAGGGCGTCCCGAAGTTCAGCGAGCCGAACGCCGAGCCCGTGGAGGCGGCCCGATCTGCCGGTTGGGGAGGGTCTGGGCCTCCCTCGCCGTCTGCTCCAGCGGGGAAGGAGCTGCTGCTCGACGTGCCGGTGAAGGAGGAGCGCCGCTGGCCGGCGAGCAGGGTGGCGGCCGGCGAGATCCAGGTGAGGAGCGGCTGGGGAGAGAGTGGGGGTGGGGAGAGAGTGGCTGCACCCAAACCCTAAGTGCTGGTTATATACAAGAGACGTAATCGGGCCTCCGTGGCTACTGTCGGGCCTTATTGGGCCGTAAGGCCAGTCGGCAAAGCTTTTTTTTTATTTTTTGTTTTATTTTTTGTTTTAAATCTTTCAAATTTAAAAGCATGAGAAGATGAAGTCTTTTGAAATTCAAACTTTTTCTATTGTTCTAGTATATTGTTTAGAAGCACATGTTCAAATTTGAGATTTTTTAATAATATTTGTCTATATTTCACTCATTTATTTCATTTACTTGAATTTTTTTGGATAATTCAAAATTGAACTGCAAGTGTATAAAATAATGAAATCTAGCCATTCAAAAAATTATGTTCATGTTGGAGAGTGAATATTACGGCCGTATCCAGGAACTCACCCAAAATTTTGAACGACTTGTTTAGAAAACATGACCATTCATTTGCGGGAGAAGTGTTTTCTAATTATATAAAATGCAAATGAAATCTGTAAATCACCAAACTTGTCGAGGTGTCATGTAATCGCATGAAGAGTCTATGATAAAAAATTTAGAATGTTTCGAGCAAGTTGTAATGTCTGATGTCTAAAACCCAGACAACTCCACATGCAACCACAACTTGTGATCACATGTGGAGATGTCTGGGTTTTGAGCATCCGACGCGTTGTCTGGGTTTTGAGCATCCAACACCGCAACTTGCTCGAAACATTCTAAATTTTTATCGTAGCCTCCACATGCGATAACACGACACCCCAACAAGTTTCGTGATTTTTTGACTTTGTTTGGATTTTATATAATTTAAAAACATTTCTACCACTCCTGGACCATCTTGTTACGTGGACAAGGACTTTGAAATTTTGGGTGATCTTTGGGACACGGCCTCAAAACACACTCCTGAACATGAATATCATGTTTCGAATGCCTAAGTTTCACTATTTCATGCACCTGCAGTTCAAATTTGGATTATGCCGGAAAAATCAAGTGAACAAAAAAAATAATGAAATATAGCTAAATGTTGCAAAAAGGGCCCAAATTCAAACATGTGCTTGTAAACAATGTAGCAAAGCAACCTAAAAAGTTTGAAGTCAAAATTCGAAAAAATGCAAACTCTTTGCCCAAAGAACCCTCTTCGCCGACAGCGTAGAAAATCTGTCGGCAAAAACAGTTCTTTGCGGACAGCATGTAAATCCTATCGGGAAAGACAATCTTCGCTGACAGCCCAGTACCTGGCTGTCGGGAAACCTCTACGCTGTCGGCGAAGAGCCAGTTTCCGGTAGTGGTACCTGTAAAAGCAAGATTCGTACCTTGGAGTTGATGATACACACCTCCATCATTGTTGTGGTCGTCTCCATGGTTGGGCTGTAGGCTTGAATTAGTGTGTACAATTTCAGTCGAAGTGGAAGCTAGAGCGTCAATTTGGAGGCCTGCTGTACTATTGGAGACGATTGGGATATCCTGTCGAGGAGGAAGTTGTGAGGTAAGAGCACTAGTGTCCGTGGTCATATGAGTTTGTGCGTGGCTACGGGGCACCGTGATGCAATGGTGGTGCAGCGGGAGCGCGACGGCGTGGTAGTATGGCGATGGTCCGTGTTGGTGTTCGGGGGCGGTGCTTCTCTACCTGTCCCTCCCCACCCGATCGTACCTACTACAGCGGTGGGCAGCGTCCGTGTTGATGGTGGTTTTTACGTTTTCAAGGGACAACTCGTTGGGGGCATCCAGTTTTCCGGATTTGATAGTTGGATCCAGCGATTGTTCATGTTGCTGGCGTATGGCGTAACGACATGGCGCTTGGAGACAGCGGCAACACTGCCATGTTCTGGTGGCGGTGACACCTGTGGGCGCCATTTCCTCGCTGGAAGCGTCGTCTTCTCCTTCATGAGGATCTCTCTAGGTGTAAACCCAACACCAGTGTCTCTGGTTGGACGATGATGGCGTATTTGGATGTCATTTTGTCATTGGAGACGTCACTTTGGTGCCGGCATCGAGTTGGTGGCCACTTGCACATGTACCAGGTACTTCGTACTATTTCAAGGTTACAATATCCGGCAGTGGTGCTTCGTACGATCTTTTAGTATCCTCTAGGTCTGACAGATGTGTTTTGACGGCGATTTATTGACTTGGTGGTCACATTCTTTTGGAGTTGACTTCACAGGACAAGTCAAAGTTCCTTATTTGAGAAGTATATTTTTTTAATCGGTTTTTTTTAGTTGTACCAGTGATGTTAGGTGACATAGGTCTTACTTGTATCATTGGTAACCTTTTATAATTATTATGGTCCAATACATCCTCGTGAGAGGATGACTGAAGTCGAAAATATATTTTCTGTTATTCTTAAAAAAAGAAGACAATCAAAGGTAGAAGATGAGAGCATTTATCCCATATAAACAAGAGAATTTTTACGGTGCTTGGAAGGAACCGGTGGTTCCTCCCGTTATTCTTCTTTCCAGCCAGTTCCTCCCCTTAATTATAATTAAGGGTAGTTTAGTCTTTTCTAAGTATCAGTTTATAAAAAAAATTCACGAGCACCGTGGTCGTCCACCGATCCGTCTAATTATAGTATATATGAGCATCGTTACTGCCTCTATTACGGATCGCATCAATTATGGATCGTAGCATTCGGCATGGTGGTGGCACATCCGGTTCTACAACAGCGGCTAGTCGAGGCCGAAATTCTCCAGCATCGTTCGCGGTGACCCGCCGGCGCCCGTCATTGGCTGCTCCTCGAATGGGCACGTGAGGTGCACTGGCCGAACCGTCCATGGGCGGCATCGGCATGCAGCTCATTGGCCTGCAGGCCGCATCGAAGCGTCCATCAACAAGCTCCGCCGCTGTGTGCCGCGCGCGACGCCATGACAAAAGCTAAGGCCCGCGCCGCCGGCCACAAGCCCGTCTTGCTCGGCTTCGACGAGGAGTAGTTTGCGGAGATCATCGACTCAAAAGACTGTTATATCCTTCAGGTTTAATTAGAATTCAGTTCCGGGTCCACGTGATTTTTGGTTCCGCGGCTCCTCTCATCTGGTTCCTTCTATTTTTAGACCATCAAATCAGACAAAATGGAGCACTCATATTATTTCTAAGCGTAGTAAAGTATCTCTATAAAGAAATCTAATGGTTTTAACGCGGTGGCCTCTAAAAAAAGGAATAAAACTAACTGTGGCAATTCTTAAAGAAAAAGCGGGCGGTTTAAAGCTCCTTTATCTCTCATGATTCCTACATCTCCGGTGCGACGCCCACACCTGTAACACTCGAAATCGAAGGAGACGACAACAGCAATACCGACGGTGACGGTGCAGCCGACCAGTCTAGATGGTGCCAGAAAAACAAGAGAAAGAGGAAGACAACTCCAACAAAAACCGTGCCACGACACCGCCAACGTCAATCAACCTTGCGCGCCACGGCGCTGTGCCTCCACTGCAATAAATATCCGTTCGCAGCAGACACAGAACTAGCCAAGACACCAAACAATGGGGAGCACGAGCGCCACCTCGTCTTCCTCCTCTGCTGCCGGGAGCGGGAGCGGGAGCGGGAGCGGCGGCGCACACGTGCTGCTCCTGCCGCACCCAGGCGCGCAGGGCCACACGAACCCGCTGCTCGAGTTCGGCCGCCGCCTGGCCCACCACGGCCTCCGCCCCACGCTCGTCACGTCCCGCTACGTGCTCTCCACCACGCCGCCCCCAGGGGAGCCCTTCAGGGTGGCCGCCATCTCGGACGGCTTCGACGGCGGCGGCGCGGTCACCGGCCCCGACCTCAGCGAGTACGGGCGCCAGCTCGAGGCCGTGGGGTCCGCGACGCTGGCGGAGCTCGTCCGCTCCGAGGCCGCCGAGGGTCGCCCCGTGCGCGTGCTCGTCTACGACCCGCACCTGCCCTGGGCGCGCCGCGTGGCGCAGGCGGCCGGCGTGCCGGCCGCCGCGTTCCTCTCGCAGCCCTGCGCCGTCGACGTCGTGTACGGGGAGGTGTGGGCGGGGCGGCTGGCGCTGCCCGTGGTGGATGGGAAAGAGCTGTTTGCGCGCGGACTGCTGGGTGTCGAGCTCGGGCGCGACGACGTGCCGCCGTTTGCGGCGAAGCCGGACTGGTGCCCGGTGTTCCTTCAGGCGTCGCTGCGGCAGTTCGAGGGGCTGGAGGACGCCGACGACGTGCTCGTCAACTCATTCCACGAGATCGAACCCAAGGTGAGCTCACTGTGACCACGGCCGGCACCTGTTTGTTGCTTCGCCTAAATCAACTTCCGGTGCTGCTTGCACATACTCTGTTTTTCTCTATAGCTACGCAAACTTCAAGATTATCGTCCACACTCACGGTCCTTTTACTGAATAATCGATGACTGGTCTGTTTGTTGTGACTATTTGACTCCACTTCACCATCATAACATTGGTTTCACACATTTGCATTGTTAATAACTGAGCAGGAGGCAGATTATATGGCACGAACATGGCGTGCAAAGACAATAGGCCCAACCTTGCCATCATTTTATCTCGATGATGACCGCTTGCCGTTGAACAAGGCCTACGGTTTCAACCTCTTCAACAGCAGCGAGTCATGCCTGGCTTGGCTTGACAAGCAGCTTCCAAGTTCTGTAGTTCTTGTATCCTATGGTACTGTCTCTGATTATGATGAAGCACAGTTACAAGAGCTTGGCAATGGGCTGTACAATTCTGGGAAGCCATTTATTTGGGTTGTGAGGTCAAATGAAGAACACAAGTTGTCTAATGAACTCCGTGACAAGTGCAAGGACCACGGCCTTATTGTTTCTTGGTGCCCCCAGCTTGAGGTTCTAGCACATAAAGCTACAGGTATGTGAAATGGTTATTCTTCTAAATATAAGGGAAAATAATCCAAACTGATAAGGAATGTAAAATTTAGTTGCATATTTTTAATATACAGGTTGTTTCTTCACACATTGCGGATGGAATTCAACGCTAGAAGCAATTGTTAATGGTGTGCCAATGGTGGCAATACCACACTGGGCAGACCAGCCGACCATATCAAAATATATGGAAAGCATGTGGGGCTTGGGTGTCCGGGTGCGCAAGGATAAGAAAGGCTTGGTGACGAGGGATGAAGTGGAAAGGTGCATCAAGGATGTCATGGATGGGGATAGAAATGATAAGTATAGGATGAATACCACAATGTGGATGCAAAAAAGCCAAGGAAGCCATGCAGAATGGAGGAAGCTCGGACAAGAATATTACTGAATTCGCATCAAAGTATTCATCAAATAAGTTTTCATAGATAGTGCATTAGTTACTTCCTATCTTTGTGGATTGTATGTCTTACTTTATCAATCTAGGGATTATAGGTGCCACTTCATGATATATACATGGAAAATGCTTTCTGTGCTCTAGTACTTTAATGAAATAAGGATCTTCCAAATATAAAAAAATATATATACTATTGTGCAGCATTTGAAACGTTGTAAGAATACAGTTTTTGGAGCACTGGGGTTTTCAAAGAATAAGGATCTTCCAGATATAAAAAATATATCCTCTCAGGCTAGCATTGAGATACCTATATGGTGACTGGGGTAGTTTTGGTGCACCGGTCCTCAAGGGTGAATCCAGCCCCTGCATCTATCTCTAACTCTCCCTAGCACAAGTGCCAAACAAATATGACACTGATTGAGTCATCATGTGATTGTTAGTTGACAATTAACTACAGAGACAAGTGAAGTGGAGACAAATGAATCGTCAGATTAGAGGGCCATCCATCCATATAGATGTGGCAGTTGTCTAGAAAATACTCAACTACGTTGTAGAAATAGTTGGAACAAAAAGCCTACTACAACATTCTATATACACTTTAACTGGTGTGTTTGGTTTGAGAATCAATTCATTCTAGATGGGGTGATGCATCATAAGTCCATTCTTAAGAATTAGTGGAATGACCTCATTTGTCATACTAGTACTAATTATTATAGCTTGTAAGGATGATGAAACAACTTTTTTTCACAAACCAAACAAAATACTAAAGAGTCAGATGATGATGTACCTCATCATTCCACAATCCAAACACTAAGTGTAACACAGGGTTCCCTATCACACACAACCCTTGAGTGGTACTGATCCTTACTTTGCTATATGATTATGGAGGAAACAATATCTCTCTAGCAATGAGGATGACTTTTATTTAGAAAACAATTAAATAGGTTCAGTTCTGCGGCATCTCTATGGACAAAGATTCCATGCATACAAATTTTTGTCATGAAAGTGTAGTTTCAATTTAGAAATGACTCTTCCTTGCCAAAAAAAAAGAAATTCTCTTCCTTGCCAAAAAAAAAAGAAATTAATATAAGATACCTCGATTTACAATATTGTTTAAGTCACATAGTGCATACAAGAAAATTAAAACCCGACATAAAAATTTCAAACAACATTCCTTTTTTCTTTATCATGTATTTAAAATAGGAAGATCTGGTCTCATAAGTCCATATGTATAATGAACATTTTGATGACAATGTTATGTGACTATTTGGCAACACTCGAGGCTTCAAGGAACTCTATACGGAGCACAATTTCAAACGTCCAAGATATTTACGAAGTTCACAAAAATAATACATAAAAGTTACATATCTATGAAGTACAATACACAAAGAACAAATTGTGTATGAGAGTGCAGAAGGCACATAAATAATTATTCAAATAGAGGTGATGACATTTTCAGAAGCATATTCTTGATTGTTTTCTACTCAGTGGGGTAGGAAGGCTTCATGGCAAGGCCACACATTCCCCGTTTATCAGAAATGTCCTTCTCCATCCTTAGGAATCCCTTCTCTCCCCATGTGGTGCCCCATGAATTCTTCAAAATCCAATACTTTGTGCCATCACTCTCCACGCCATACCCAATGGCAGCGATCCCATGATCTAGCTCGGTGCCACAGGAGCCGGTCATCACACCACTGGAATAAAGCATAAAAGTCCTGTCACTCGCATCGACGGCAACAGATACAGGTTGATTGGCCACGGCCTTCATGAGTGCAGCCTCGTTGTTGACCGGCACGTCCTCGTGCCCTTTGATGGTTGCGGCACTCTTTGATCCGCCCTTACACTTGCCATCCACTGCCTTGTATGGGTAGCCGGACTCAGTGGCGAGGCCTCCATTCTTGATGACGAACTCAAAGGCACCATCCATCCAGCCACCCTCGCAACCCTCGTCCATGCCGTGGGTGTCACAGTCCACTATTTCTTGCTCAGATAGTGAGATCAGGTTTCCGGTGCTCAACTTCACAATGCCCTACATGGCAGCTACAGCCGAGAATGCCCAGCAGCAACCTACAATTATTTATTTGTGTACATGTCACCAAAAGAGCTTAATCACTATGTATATATCATCACGGAAACAATTAGTTGTTTCAACTATGATCACAATCACACTTACCACATTGGCCTTGGTTCTTGATAGGGGTGACTGCTCCCATGGTCCTCCAGTCCACAGCCGTCGGAAGCACGCTGACACTCAAGTTCTCATACTTGAATCTAGTTGTTGGAACGTTTTCTGCTGAAAATTGTTTGAAACCTTTGTTTGCTTTGAACTCTTCAATGGTCAGGTCAGCGAACTGGTTGGCACCAAGCCAGTACTTGTTGTTCTTATTGGCGTTGAATGACTCGATGAATGCGACATTATCCATGAACACCTCAAAGCGCCGCGCCTTCTCGGTTGCATCCTTATAAACACGACCATACTCAACCATCCACCTCTCATGCCTCTCGACCATGGCCGCATCACTCAGCTCACGAGCCTCTAGGACATAACTGCATAAGCAGGCACAACCAAGGATGGCAAGGAGAAAGCCTTGGAGCTGGCCATGATCTACTCTGCTGCTGAGTTTCTTGCTGTTGCTTTTTTGTACTCTCTTTGCTATGGTTTGTGTGGAAATGAGGAGGGAGGTATGTCTTTATATAGACCCTCCTATATTGTCGTAAATCAGTGAAGGTGTGTTCTTTTTTAATTCTGTTAATTAGTACATGAACCGCAGCGTGCAGGTCAAGTATGTTACTCATTATATATTCTTGTTCTTGATGAATAAACGTATGGTATTTGCTGAGAGTGACCCACAGTCAGCTAGAAATAGAAAAGTAATCCTAGAATGCTGTGTGGAATTGACAAGACAGATTCCAGCGCGTAACCTTGACGTTAACTGAAGAATTATAATACTCACAACACAGAATGTGCACCCGGCGTTGCAACATACAAGCACCCCAAATCACACGAACAACATGTAAATAAACTATTATAACAACAGAACTGACAACAATCACCAGGTGATGCCCACGAAATCAATGTTTGTTTGCCTTGTATCTTAATGTTTACTAATTTATTATAATACTATCTAGTGTAGCCGTCTGATCAATGTATTTCATCTAAAACACATACAAGAAAACATTTTGTTCAGCATCTTGCAACTAATGAAAGAAATCCAGAAACTGCCTGAAAAGTACTACAGCCAAGATATGTAACCAGAACACTGTTTTCTTATTTGCACATAAGAAGGACAATAGAAGAGCAAGAGGGCTGATGTCAGAGATGGAACTGAATAATGAAACAGATACATTTGCAATTGGGAACACAGTGGTGACAGTACACAACCAGGGCAAAGGAAATTTGCACTTCGCATTGATAGAAAATTATGGAGACTGTTTCAGATGTCATGCTGCTGTTTTGCAGTTTTGCAAAATAAACTTCAAAGTAAAAACTTGAAAGTAAAGAACATAAAGACACTAACTTAAAAACTTGTGTTTATATTGCTGAAATCATGAAAAAGACAGATATATAAAAAAGGAAACATCAACTAAGAAGGATTGCTGAAGCGCCTCAAATATTTTTTATTTCCGGGAATGCAGTTTTGCAATTGTAACAGCACATATTGCACACCTGTGATTTCAGAACACTACTTTTTTTTAGCATACCGGAACACTACTGTTTCGTCTTCGATTGTTTACTGTCTAGTGTTTTCATGAACGTCAATTCAAATTCGTTTTGTTCATAGCAGTCTAAATCTGACTAGTTACTACATCATTTGGAGATTTTAATCACTAATCATGTTTGCAAAAATCAATTAGTTACCATTTGAGTATCTCTCCGGAGAATTATTACAATACTTAAATAGTTACTACTTAGCTAGTAGCATATCCAGGGGTTTGTTCAAACATCACATTTTCAAATATTGCAGTTCAAAAAAAAAAGTTATACTTGAGCATCATGTATCTACAAGATTATCTTTTTGTTTTGGCTATACAAAAGCTTAATATTCAAGAACAGTAATAATCAAACAACATGAACATGAGTAATAAAATATAGAATTAATACTTTTAGAAATTTTTGTTTGATTATGAGTTCTCACTGTTGCAAAAAAAATAGTGTTGTTTTCTCAAAAAATGCCGTTGCATACTGGGTTTTGCACCAATTTTACTACTGCAATTGCTTGACCAAAACAAAACACAACACGGCACGCACCTTTGTCACCTTTGTGTTTTGTTTTGGCACTGAATAGATGGTTCGACACTTCAACTCTGTTTATATCTTTTTCTTCCATATATGTAGGTATTATAGTTTAGGAAGTTGTGTATCTATTCTACTCTGTATCTATCTATATCGCCATGTATGAGTGATACAGAACCATCCTGCCCCCGCGTCACCCTCTCGCCTGGGCGGCTCGGGCGGCCCCCCGATCTAGCCGCCGCCAGGCCCCTCCCTCCACACCTCTCCCTTTGCCGCCGCCGGAGGGCGCCGTCGGGAGGCCCACGCAGCACCCCAGGAGGGCGGCGGCGGGGCTTCATCTTCCGGAGCGACGCGCGGTGCGTGGGGCTTGGCGGGGCTTCCTGTTCCAGCGTCTGCGCGGTGGTCCAGGGCAGCCACGACGGCCATAGCGTGGCGGCGGCGGAGCAGGCACGGCTGCTGGTCGTGGAGGCGCAGTGGACGACGTGACGGTCCAAGAGGGGCACAGGGACGGTGGATCAAAGGAGACTCTGACTACGTCTACGGCGGATTGGTTCTCCAGTGATCGGGGCAGGCCGAGGTTGGGCGGATCTGGGCCAGTGGGTCCCGGATCTGGCTTCGACCCCAACCTCCCTACTCCTCCTCGTTGTGGATGGCAGCGGCCGACCGCATGGGGAAGCGCCATCGCTGGCGGGGCCTCCTCTGTGCGCTGGGATCCACGTCATCTGGCTGCAACTAGGGTGAAATCTTTGCCTGGCCACACCGGGCCGGCAGCGGTAGTACTGTTGGTGCTACTCACCTTGTTGAAGGTGTAGCTGAAGCTGCTATGACGGTGGGCGTTCAACAACTGGGTAAAACCTAGCCTGCTTTATCCGGGCCGGCAGCGGTGGGTTGGCTCGTCGTCGAAGTTGTTGCTCTTCAAGGCCGGGTGTCTCTTCTACATCCATCCGCTGCGCTTGTCGAGGTGATGTTTGATGGCGTAACAACTCGGCGTTTGGTGGCTTCTGCACCAAGTGCTTCGTGTTGTTGCCGAGGAAAAAGCATCCATCTTCAATGTTGGTCGGTGTCCAAAATTTACACTACCTTCATTAGGTCTGATTGTGTTTGGCAGCTTCATCTTGACGTTGGTGATCTTACTCTTGTGGATTTTATTCTAGGAGTTGACATCACGATGCAAGTTAGAGGTCGAGTAGGACTACCTGAGCTCCATTGTTGGGGATGTATTTTTTCCATCTTTTTCTTTTTTTTTTGTTGTACTTTTTTGTCTGATTCTACCCACGGGTAGATGAAGCCGGATAGATTTCTATCCATTATCTAAAAAAAATATGTAAGTATTATGAAAAGTGTTATAGAAATCATTTAAATTGCAACTTCGAGCCCGCCCCTGAGGGCTGCTCGGACACGTACCAGCAACTGTGGGGTGACATTGTGGAGATGCTCTGCGACGCCGCGGGCGATGATGATAGCGACGGCCGAGCGGAGGAGCTGTGCCGCTTGCTCGACGTGGTGATGGCCGAGGCGCTCGAGATGCTACGAGTGGTTCCGGTGACGCCGGCCATGCTGACGACCACCGACGTCGCCAAGGCCATCATCGTCCTGCTGGGGCACGAGTCGGCCAGAGCGCGGCCTCACGCGCGCCGTCTGGGCGGGTAGAGGGCGTCCCTGGAAGCCGCACTAGGCATGCTGCTGCAAATATCGCGTGACAAGCACGAGGCGGTTGCCACCGCCTGCGCTCCTCCAGTCACTAGGTGCGCCCGTAGTGGCAGCCTTGTTCAAGCAGCAGATGCCAAGCAGCAAGCTGCAGGATCCCAGGCATGGAGTGGCCCAACCCGAAGAAGATGCCTCCTGGCGTTGCCATGTCTGACGTGAACCAGCAACGCATGGTCCTGGAGGTGGTGGAGAACAGGCCGATCGAGGAAGATCGAGGGAAGAGAGGTGCTTCTCGACGTCCATGCGTCATAGGAAGATTTATTAGGACTTGTCCAAGTTTATTTTTTATCATGTTGATGCTCTTTAATTTTTTTTTACTGCTGATTCCAAGAAGTCAATTCTGTTTTTTCAGTGTTGTGTAGATGTACACATCTGATGGAGGCCCTTTTTTGACAAGAAATGATTGTATTTAAACAACAACGAGCTGTTAGTATCATATTTTCAAAAAAAAAACGAGTTGTTAGTAGCCTTGCAGAGTTGAGGCTTCTACATATTGTAAAGCCTGAACTAGTGGGCATTGGTTTAATGGTATGATCAATGTTATAGCTTTGAGAGAGCTACAGAGATCTAGGAGCACATTAACTTGGTCAAATAAGAAGGACCCCCCCCCCCCCCCTCTCATGTGTGTGTTGGATAGAGTGCTTGTTTCAAATTCTTGGGAAGATAAGTCCACACTTGTATTAGTCCTAACTGCTCCTAGACTTGGGTCTAATCATAATCCCTCATCATGCACACTGGAGAGGGTTTGGTTCTACATCAGCATAGTGTTCACTACCTAATAGAATTGGCTTTCAAATTTTAGTGAAGAGTAAATGGCCCTCTAGATTTAAGTTTGACCCCTTGGATCATTGACATATCATATTTGGAGAACTTAGAAGAGCTATTAAGGTTTGGGGCCAGAACGTGGACACTCAGCGGATGAAATTCAAACATGAAAGTTTGAAAATGATTGCTATCCTAGATTAACGGAGTGGCATTAGAGATCTCTCTCAGAATGAATGGGAAGAGAGATATAATTTAGAGAAAACACTACAATTGGTTTTGTCAGATGAGGAATTATAGTGCCAAAGAAGAAGTGGTGAGAAATGGCTACTAGAAGGGGATTCAAATGTGAGTTATTTCCATAAATGTGCCAATAGAAGAAAGAGGAAGATGTATATTGCTAAGCTAGAATATATATGATAATCAACCATTATTAGACAGCAATGCTTGAAGTAACACATCAAAAATTATTACAAGCAACTATGTGGAGAAGTAGATGCAACAGATATTCACCTGGATCCTGATCTAGGGCTAGTCAGTTAGCAAACTAACCAAAGTGATAACGAGTTCCTCGCCAACTCATACTCTACATGTATTGAATCAGACTTTGAAAGAGATGAAGAACAACAATGCCCGTGGGCTTGATGAGTTCACGTAGTAGTAGAGATTTCACCTTCTGTGACCATTTTCCTAATGATGATTCCAAAATGACCATAGATTCATCATAGAAGTGAAATAGTGATCAATTTGGTACTTTTCATGATGAAAACATATCGTCATGGGAGGTGAAATCTCTACTAGTAACTTTGAGTTCTTTAAGGCTTTCTGGTCTCTAATTAGATAACATATTCAAGAGATGTCAAAAAACTACATGAAGGTCAGCTTGAGCCATGGAGTAGTTATCCTAACCCCTAAATGTTAAACTAGCTAGAACTATGAAGTAGTTCAAACCAATTTGTCGCCTCAGTGTCACTTATAAGATCATTACAAAGACCATGATAATGAGACTAATTGTTGTTGCTGGGATAGTTATAAGTCCTTTTCAAATAGCTTTCATTCCTAACATCATTTCCAAATTAAGAACATGAAAGGTTCTTAGTTTTGGAGATCACTTTTCGATTTGAGAGTTTGGTAACAAAAAGTTCAAGGAAATGATATTAGAATTGGTCGTCAAACCAGGCTTTGGCATGATTGCTGGCTAAGGGAATGCCCCTTAAAAATTTGTTGTCACATGGTTTTCGAAATCTCATTCCAACCAGACATAGTGGTAGCCAAAGTTTACGTATATGGCTAGTGGTAACTCCTTTTTAGATTTAACGCTAATAAATTATAGTTTGAGAGATGAGTGGGACAACAAGAATTGTTAAGTGAAGTCTCTCTCGAAGGAATGGATGTGGTGTTTTGGTCTTTGGATAAATCACTAGTAAAGATTTCTACTTCTATGACGATCAGCTTTCATCATAGAATAAGACAAATTCCTCATAAGTTCACTTCTATGACAAAAACCTCTTCATCACAGAAGTCATGTCACATTTGTACATCTATGACGAATTTCAGAAAAACATCATAGAAGTGATCTAATCTATGATGAAGATCTGATGGTCATAGAACTGTTTTCATATCGCTGAATCATGGTAACTTCACTTTTCGAGTTATGTGACACTTTGGCCACCAAAATCATGCTCAAGCCTTGCTCCTTTTTCTAAGTTATAGGGATGGTTTTGAGCAAAAATCAAGATTTTCTTGAAATTCACATAACTTCCATTTGAGAGAAATGGAGGGGATTATGAGATGATTGAGTGAGAGACATAAAACTTACACTGGAGACGAGGGAGTTGTTGGCCATCTTCTTCTTCCATCATGTAAGGGGTTGATTCTTGGGGAGAAAGGAAAAGAGATTTCTTGAGCTCACCCAAGGTTGGAGATGGATATGAAGATATTCATCTTCTCCTTGAGATGATGGTGCTAGCTTGAGCTTGTCTTGATCTTCCCATCTTTTTATTCTTTTCTTTCTCTTCCTTCTCTTCTCTTTCTCTGCAGATGGTCCATCATGATGTTAATCAGCCTGGGAATTCGGCTCTGAACCAATCGGATCAGTTCCTTGGATCCTAGACAAATTCGGTTCTTCAAAAATAGGAACCATTTAGTTCTTTTCAAAAATGAGAACCGAGTAAATTTGGCTTTAGCTAGTTCGATTCGGTTTCGGTTCTAACTGAACTAACCGAGCTTCCATGACCAAGCAGAAAAAAGAGGACAAGGAAAAGAAGCAGCTTCTCCTAGAGGGTTGCGTGCCGCTAGGGGTTGTGCCACCCTTGTCGTGCCCCGATGGCCTGACCACCGTAGTAGGCCACGCGTGCACTAGGTCCTGGGAGTTTGCACTTCTGCCAGTGAGGGCTGGAGCGCTGGGAGCTTGGAGTGTTGCGCACTGTAGGAGGCCATGAATGAGGTTAGCAGGGGGCAGGGGCGCCACAGAAGGCTGTGTGCCCCTGGGGCCGCTCCTAGGAGAGGCGGTGCCACCTTTGCTTCACTAGATTGTGAGTGGCCACGAGTTACAGACTCACGAGTGGGTGACAAACGGGTACTGTGAGTTGCTGAGTGGGTGACGGCAAGGGTTAGGATTGAAATATGGAGCCTCTAATATATACATATGTTTACTTCATGGGCTTGGGCTTCATGTGCTAATGGGCCACTTTGGTAGTATTCGGGTTTTTTTTTTGGGTAATTCGGTTAACCAAGGGTGATAACCGAAATAAACTGTACATGGAACCTATAACCGAACCATGAATCGATTTTTTTTTTTTTGGTTTCGGCTCTGATTAGTTTGGTTTGGTTCTTAGTTCTTGGTTTTTTGTGCCCAGGCTGAGACATCAGACGATCCAAGGGAACATAGATTTTGGGATATTGAATGTGGATTGGAGAGATTGATAGAGCTAATAGAAACTATTCTAGGTTCAAAGATCACCTCTTGGGTGATAACTTGGAGAATTTTTGTAAGTCAACTTACCATTGAGTTGACCAAGGTTGACTCTTGGTTACTATGTCTTTTTAGCTGTTAGATTTAGCGTCGTGAGTCGTCCAATTTTCGACAACCATTGTAAAATTTCTTAAATTATATATACTAGCCAGTATACCCCATATATTTACCCAACTCCTGTAAGGCATGAAAATTAAATCTGGTCACAACCCCAAAGACGACGCTGGCGTGTCTGCTTCTGCAGTGCTGTCCTTGCAGCTAGCGAGCTGAGCGATGATGACTCGGCCATGATGGCAAGGCACGAGCAGTGGATGGTCCAGCACGGTCGCGTCTACAAGGATGACACTGAGAAGGCACAACGGTTCCAGGTGTTCAAGGCCAACGTCAAGTTCATTGAGTCGTTCAACACCGCCGGCAACAGCAAGTTCTGGCTTGGTGTGAACCAGTTTGCCGACCTCAGTAACGAAGAATTCAGAGCAACCAAGACAAACAAGGGATTCAAACCAAATGCAGTGAAGGTGCCCACGGCATTCCGGTACGAGAATGTTAGCACTGATGTGCTTCCGGCAACTGTGGACTGGAGGACCAAGGGTGCTGTCACGCCCATCAAGAACCAAGGCCAGTGTGGTAAGTAAATTAAAAATGAGCTAGGTGGCCGTACACACACATTTCTCCTTTGGGTGCATATATCTGATCAAAATAAATGGAATGCAGGCTGTTGTTGGGCGTTCTCGGCTGTGGCTGCCACAGAGGGTATTGTAAAGATAAGTACCGAAAAGCTTACCTCACTTTCGGAGCAGGAACTGGTGGATTGTGATGTTCATGGTGAGGACCAGGGCTGCAATGGTGGCGAGATGGACGACGCCTTCAAGTTCATCATCAAGAATGGTGGCCTTACCACTGTCTAGCTACCCTTACACCGCGCAAGATGGCCAGTGCCATGCAGGATCCAATAGCGCCGCAACTATCAAGGGCTACGAGGATGTGCCTGCCAATGACGAGGCTGCCCTCATGAAGGCGGTCGCCAGCCAGCCAGTCTCGGTGGTTGTGGATGGCGGCGATATGACATTTCAGTTCTACTCTGGTGGTGTGATGACCGGATCGTGTGGCACTGACCTGGACCATGGCGTTGCAGCTATTGGTTATGGGACTGACAATGATGGCACCAAATATTGGCTGTTGAAGAACTCGTGGGGCACAACATGGGGTGAGAATGGATTTCTAAGAATGGAGAAGGATATTTCTGACAAGAGGGGATGTGTGGCCTTGCCATGCAACCGTCCTACCCTACAGCATAAGCCAAGCTTCAAATGCGAAATGAATATGGATGGTGTGTCTGTATATTGTTGGATATATGTTCAGTAAATGAACACCTTGTAATTGTTTCAGATGTGGAAAAAATGAGTTATAATAATTTGAAAGTATCCTACCATGTTTCTCTTTCTATTTATGGGTGCAACTGTAAATCTCTCATATATATAATAAAAAAATAGATAGGGGCCTCCCTTGGCGATTCCTTCAACCAAAAAAAAAATTATTGATGCAACATATTGTTGCCATCTCTTTGAACTCCTGACTGGTAGTATATTTAATGTTCTAGTTTGTCTATTGCAAAGCTATTAGCTACAGGCTGATAGGTCCATTTTTTACATCGTTGTGTACGGTTCATACTATCATAAACCGTTTAATTAGTTTTGAACCAAGTGCCGTCAAAACAGCCAGTCAAAACCAACTCTGGTCAAAATAAACGGTTTCAAAAGTTGACGTGCCAAATTTAGATAAAAGTAAGAGGAGAGGAGGCAAAAATGGATATAATCAAGTTAGTTTATTTAGATATTTATAAAAAATTATATATTTAGTTTATTTTTATAAATATTTATATGTATTAAAATATTTGTCTACATAGTATTGGATTTTTATATATTGAAACTTTTGTTTTGAATATAAACCCAAATTTCTTTAAAATATAACCTAAATGGTTGAAGTTTTAATATTTTCAAATCCAAATCTTTTGAATTATTTGAACGAACTCAGATAGGGAGAAATAACCAAAATCGAAGTTGTAAACCTCATTGAGATATATAACTTTTTAGGTGACAAATTTTCCATTTGAAATTATTTACAATCCCATGATTCTGTTTATGTTCTCATATTTTGAAATTCAAAATTTACAAAGTATTCGAATGAACTCGGATGAAGAAAGTGTTACAAAACAAATAAACATGCATCATTTACATAGATCTATGATCTCCTGCTTGTTCTCAGTAGAGCACTTACTATCCAGAAAACAACATAATAAGTAATTAAATAACACACAGCTATGTGACTTTACTATTACAATGGTTCCTGAGCGCTGAAACATTAACATATATTTTACATCTTTGACCTCCTTCGAAGCTACAGAAGGCGCAATGCAAAGACTCGTTATGCTCACCAGTATACAAATTCCACATCACTAGATGTTTATTGTTCGACGACATGGTGGATACTTTGCTCATTCATCCCAAATTCACCCTTGCTATGGCTGTCCATCACGCACCATCAAGTCCTAAACATGTATTTTGATATAGTTGCCTGGTCTACCACAATCAGCTTAGCGGCATGACCGGCGTCATTGAAGCCGTATGAAGTTGCGGCGCCATGCAAGGGGCTGGCGGGGAGGACCAGCGCGATGGGATGGACGATGTAGCGGGTGGTGACGAGCGTGGGGAGGAGGCCGTGGCACACGAGGCGGCGCCTGCGAGTGAACTGGAGCAGCATCAGACTGGTGTGGCCTTGCACGACGGCCCGGAACGGCACTGCGTGTGCTCGGTGGTGCCTCTCATTGGAGCTGGAGGCGGTGGAGGATGAGGATGAGGACGAGGAGGAACGCGAGGTGGTGCCAGCCCTCGACGCGTGGCTTCCCGTGCACACTCATTGGCTCCATCTATTGTTGGGTCTTCTTGCAGGCTTTTGCTGTGGATCATCCATTTATTCCGATCCAACGGTCACGATCATCTATTAGTATTTATTGAATTTTTTATTTTATAAAACTAGGATACGTAAGGAAGATTTGAAATATTAAAAAAATTAAGATTTGGTTATTAAGATTTGATTGATGCATGCGATTCTGTAATGATATTTATAATGATATGGAAATGTTCCCAGCCGTCCAGAGGCGACAGCTCCACCCATCTCGTCGTCATCGAACACCGGCCGTGCCATGTGCTGCCGACACCGTTTGGTGAGGGATTGAACGGCGCTGGAACCTGGCTGGTTGTGGCGCCCGCTAGAAAAAGGGATAGAACGACGCCGATAGTGACGGCGATGATGGTGACAACGCCATGGACACATGGTCGCACCAACGTGCGCTGCCGCATGCAAGCATCGGCTGCAACAGCTGCATGCATCAGGATAGAGAGACGAAGATCCAAAATTCATGGCATGCAAGCATCCGATAGTAGGAGATGCATCCGAGCCCAGCCATGATCCAAAATTCACGGCATGCAAGGATATGCGGAAAAATCACGCGCGGCAGGAAGATGCAAAAATCATGGGGGCGGTTTCACGCCAAGCATGGGGTGTTTCACCTTCCGTCTTTCAGGCATGGGGGTGTTTTATTTTTGTTCTCTTAGATTTATTAATTTGACAAAAATCAATGGTCCAAATCGATTGAAGAAGTGCTGGTAGCAAGTAGCATGAGCCGCCAGTTAATTAAATAGGTGTGGGCGGATCAGCGTCGGGAAGTGGAGTGGCGCGCAAGGTTCTGCCCTCATTGAAGGTCAGAAAACTCTGCGTGGACTGAAAGCAAGACTGCGTTGACTTGTGAACTCGGCGCACGTGCGTCATGCCGAGCAATTGTTGGGCCAGCAGTGGCCGTTTCCCAGTTCGTTCCTATTCACTCACTTATAATTATTTGGAAGGACCAATATCATATTTCCGACCATCTCTCGATTAGTTGTACAGGGGACACGGGATTTGAGCATCAAATTCGTTTTCTAAAAGCGCGGCAGTCTGGCCAAACTCGCAGCAAAGGTTGACTAAATAAGATAGATATTAAAGAACAGCATAATAGCATCTCTCGGAGTTTCTAAAAAATAAAATAAACGGTAATTGAAAAAATTGGGAGAATATTGTTGGCTTCCTCCAACATTTTTTTAAAATATGACTTAATATATAAAAATCAATTTTGCATAAAAAATGTCAGACTATTTTTAAATCACTATAATCACTTATATATATTTTTTGTCTCTTATACATTCACATTGAAAACCCTGTACATTCACATATTCTTCCCCATTGCTACATATTCTTCCCCACTTTCTGTAACCTCTAGACCAGCAGGTCGAGACATGAACGTATATTTTCATGCGATTGAGTCAACATATTTTCCAAGTGCAAAAGATTATTAGTAGTTTTAGATAGGGAGTAGTAGGAGAGCAGTTTATTCAATCTTACTAAAAAATTGTTTAAAATTGAGTTTTAAAAACTACTCCCTTCGCCTCAAAATAGATATCATTGTCGCCGAAAACAACTACCGACAATTATATATTAAAATATATAAATATTTATACTAAGTAATTAGTATCATTTGAAAGATCTTTACGCCTAGTTTTTTAATAAATTTATTTAAAGATATAAATATTGCACGAATTTTTTACAAATTGAGTCAAACTTATGCAAAAAACCCAAAATAACGTCTATTTTGAGATGAAGGGAGTATGCTCTAAGTTAGAAGACAACCAAAGGCAGAAAAAAAGCGGCCGTCTTGAGAGTTGAGAGACCCCTTTATCTGTACCTGTCCTTCATTTGTTGGCTTCGCGGCAAAAAGGAAAAAAAAAATCACACAATCCCCAACAAAAACCGTGCGACGAATCAACAATATGCCTTAATTGTCGGTTTTCTACGGAGGCATGCGAGATTGGCTGAGACATTTGCTGTAAATTTGGGCCATGGAAATTCAAGAGGGTATAAGAGGGGATTTGGGACTAATTCGCCTGTGCCACCCATCTGACCTAGCCCATTTGGTCTAGTACCATGGACGGAAAACACGAAGTTGGAAAACAAGCTAACCTATTTTCATGTGAAAACAGAAATCTAAGGGGAGGGGGAATGACGTATGCCTTCATATATTTGTATATAGCCATGGGTGTGGGTCTGTTTTCATCCACACTGCCTTGGATTGGATAGTCATGTTTGGCATTGCTGCATTTGTAGATTCAACAAGGCAAAATATTCATTCTGCTAGTCAACTGACTCATCTAAATGTTCATTTAAACACCAAGTGATTTGAACATTTCAAATCTAAATATAAACAAAATGACTCATCTAAATGTTCATTCTGGACAAGAAACAGGGGCTTAACAGTGATAAATTTCATTTTGGACAGAATATAGGTCCTAGACTCCCCCTCAATGAAAGAATACGTGTGTTAATTTCTCATATGCTAGTCAACTGAACTTTAAAAAAAAAAACAGTCGCAGCCAAACAAACAGATATTTATTCCTCTCGATTACAAAGACAAACAGAAAACTAAGAGCACAACGCCACAAACTGGAGAATGACAAGTCAAACCACGTTTGTGCAGCATAGCAGTAACCAAAGAAAACGGTTTATATTCCACAAGACACTAAGCTTCCCAAACTTTTAAGAGCTAATTAAAGGAGAAAATGGTGACAGCACAAAGACGACTTCAGACAAGTCACTGACTAACACTTGTCCGCGTACGTATTGAGTACCGGCAACAAATATCCAATGTAATCAGAGGACAATTAAGACTTCCCTTCTACAGGATTTCTAAGCAGAAGAAGTCTGGCTGATCAGACGTAGACCACCTTTTTGATGGACTTCCAAACTTCCAGCATGAAATTGTCAAAGCAAGAGCGTGTAAAGCTGCTAAGTCTGACGAATAGGTTGCCAGCATGCTCTAGGACCAAGTCTGAAGACTCCAAAACGTTGAGAGCGCATAAGGTTGACAGCAGAAGTAGGAACTCAGAACCAAACCACAATAACCAACAATGGCTCCTCTCCTCTTGCCCTTCCTCCTGCTACTGCCATGGCCATATGTGCAGGCTCAGTGGAACATCAGCTTGGGCTCCTCCTTGACGCCCCAAGGGCCTAGCAGCTTTTGGCTCTCCCCGTCCGGCGACTTCACATTCGGCTTCCGGTCCATTGAGGGCAACACCTCCTCCTACCTGATTGCCGTCTGGTTCAGCAAGATCAGCGACAAGACGGTGGTTTGGTATGCCAAGACAAGTGGTGTAGAACAATCACCGATTCAAGTTTCATCCGGTTCACGCCTCCAGCTCACCTCGGGTGGGACTCTATCCCTCCTCGACCCCACCAATACAGAGGTATGGACACCCCAATTTGTTGGAACGGCAGCCTATGCCAACATGCTCGACTCTGGAAACTTTGTACTAGCTGCAGCAGATGGCTCTATTCAGTGGGGAACCTTCAACAATCCAGCTGATACCATCCTGCCCAACCAAGTACTCACTGCCCCAGAGATGCTCCGCAGCCGGATCATTGCCACAGACTACTCAAATGGCCGGTTCCTCCTTGACCTGCAAGATACAGGTGTTGCACTTTATTCTGTTGCTGTGCCATCTGGAAACCAATATGACTCCTATTGGTCCACCGTTGGCAACACCACAAAGATGGTGTTTGATCCAATGGGCCGAGTATACATTGCCTTGGATAACGGCACACAAATCAATATAACATCCGGTGCTGTTGGTTCCATGGCAGATAGCTATCATCGCGCCACACTCGACCCAGATGGCGTGTTCCGGCAATATGTGTACCCAAAGAAGGTCAGTGACCTAAGGAGTCAGACATGGTCAATAGTGAGCATGCAGCCCTCAAATATTTGTGGAGCACTAGTGACAAATGTTGGCAGCGGTACATGTGGATTTAACAGCTACTGCATGTTTGGTGGCACAAACGACCAGACTACCTGCATGTGCCCGGAGCAATACTCATTCTTTGATGAGGAAAGGAAGTATAAAGGCTGTAAACCAGACTTCCAGCCACAAAGCTGTGACCTGGATGAAGAAGCTTCCATGATGCAGTTCCAGCTGAAAACTATGTACCATGTCAACTGGCCTCTATCTGACTAAGAGAAGTACAAACCCATAACTGAGGACCAGTGCCGGCAGCTCTGCCTGATAGATTGCTTCTGTGCAGTGGTTGTGTACAATGACCAAGACAGTGCATGTTATAAGAAGAAGCTGCCTTTATCAAATGGAAATATGGCAGGTGATGTTCATGCGACAGTCCTCATCAAAGTACCGAAAAATAATAATGCACAGTTGCACCCCAGTGAGTCCAGCAAGTGGAAGAAAGACAAGAAATACTGGATCCTTGGAAGTTCATTGCTTCTTGGAATCTCTGTGCTGGTGATCCTTGTCCTGATCTCTGTTCTCCTTTTTGGCATTGACACAAACTATACAGTCACTAGAAAGGTGGCCCCATCTTTGCCGTCCTCAAGTAACCTAGGGTGGCCCCTAAAAGCCTTCACTTATGCTGAGCTCGAGAAGGCGACACAAGGATTCCAGGAGGTGCTTGGCACTGGTGCCTCTGGTATTGTGTACAAGGGTCAGCTAGAAGACGAGCTTGGGACATGCATTGCTGTCAAGAAACTTGACAAGATCGAGCAGGAATCAGAAAAGGAGTTCAGTGTTGAAGTGCAAGCTATTGGACAGACGCACCACAAGAACTTGGTCAAATTGCTAGGATTCTGCAGTGAAGGAAAAGAAAGACTTTTGGTGTATGAGTTCATGAGCAATGGGTCACTAAATAGATTTGTATTTGGCGATGTCAATCTTCAGTGGAAACTTCGAGTTCAGCTTGCTCTTGGGGTGGCAAGGGGGCTGCTATACTTACATGAGGAATGCAGCACACAGATCATCCATTGTGACATCAAGCCCCAGAACATCCTTCTGGATGACAAATTCACAGCAAAGATCTCAGATTTTGGCTTAGCCAAACTGCTGGGAACCAACCAGACACAAACAAATACTGGTATACGGGGCACCCGAGGATATGTTGCGCCTGAGTGGTTCAAGAGCATTGGTATCACTGCCAAGGTTGATGTCTACAGCTATGGGGTGATCCTGTTGGAGCTCATCAGTCGTCGGCGTAATGTTGAGTTGGAGGCAGCAGAGGATAAAAAAATATTGACTTACTGGGCAAGTGATTGTTATAGGTGTGGCAGAGTTGATCTTCTGGTGGAGGGTGATGCTGAAGCAATTTTCAATCTGAAGGTGGTGGAAAGGTTTGTAGCAGTGGCACTGTGGTGTCTCCAGGAAGACCCGACAATCAGACCTACAATGCTGAAAGTGACACAAATGCTTGATGGAGCAGCTGCAATCCCCACTCCTCTTGATCCTTGTCAGCTCAGTTCAACAGTATAACTCCTGTGTATTGTAGAACAGAGTAGACAGTTAGATATATCTACCGAAGGAATAGTTATACTAGTATGCTATAGCTATCTATGGAAGGAATAGCTTATAATGCGTGTTTATTTTTTGAACCTAATGTGTGTTAATGTTGGTACTGCTTGTCTTCCTTAATGTAATGTGAACAGAACCATCAGTGCTGTAGTTGGTTTCCCATGGAAATAGGAAGGAACAAACTATAAGGAAGGATTGCTCCTCCAAAAACAGAATGTCTTTTTCCTAAAATAAAATATTTTCCTATGATAAGAGTTAGTTACTTTCATGTTGCAACTCATCTATTGGTTAGTTAGATTATTACTTAAGTCTATGCATAACTATTAGAGAAGTCCTTTTGAGGAATATTGCAATAATTATCCACTAGTGTCAAAACTTCTCCATCATAGCTAGGAAAGAGTCTGTGCGAGGTGCCAGCACAAAGATGAGACCGAGCACCTTATTCTAAATCATTAATTAGTTCCTGGAAGACCCCAAAGCCACCAGAAAAATTTAAGTACCAGCTGCATACTAAAACAGTCTGTACAAAAATCTGACTATTATAACAGAATAAGCATGGTGCCAGAAGACACCATATGCTAGAAGAAGTTCCTTTTGAAAGGACTACCCATATAAGTTCCCAGTCAATACAGGCAAAGACACAAATGACAGGCTAATTCTGCAATGAATCACTAAAATTCGTTAACATATGTGGTTCAGAATCTGAATGGCAATGGAGGATTTTGGACACTGGATACCACAGTTGAGCAAACAACTTCACCAAAGAATTTGGTAGAATGAAGTGATAATTTAATCTGTTTTAAGCAGGCCAAAACTATAGCTAGATTTGTTGGAGTATATACATGTATTAGGCCCATGAGGCCCATGTATGCTACACTATATAGCTACCCTTCTAGGGTTAGCCAAATCAATAGAGAACACAAATTTTAGCATGGTATCGCCTAGGGTTACCTTCCTCCTTCCTCCCCAACCCGATCCAGCCGCGCCGCCGCCGCCGCGCGCCGCGCCATGGCCGGCCGGCCGCCCGCTCCTCCATCCCCTCTCTATTCTTTCTCCCCTCCTTCCCCCGGGCCGCCTCGCCGCTCCCGGGCGCGCGCTGGCGGACGCGCGGCCGGACGCGGGCGGCCTCGATCCGGCGGGATTCGTCGCGGGCGGCCTCGATCCGGCGGGATCCGTCGCGGGCGGCCTCGATCCGGCGGGATTCGTCGCGGGCGGCCTCGGTCCGCACGGATCCGCGGGGAACGCGCGGAATCCGCCGCCGCCAGGCTTCTCCCCGGCCTTCCCGCACCCAGCGGCCGCCGCTTCGTCGTCGCGGCCCGCCATGGCCCTCGCGGCTGACGCGGGTGGAGCGGAGGGGGGCGGCGCAAATCCCGCCCAGCCCGCGAGCGGAGCGGAGGGGGGCGGCGCGATTCCTGTCCTGCAGGAGCTCGGCGCAGAGGAGCCCGATGCAGAGGTGCTTCCCCACGACCCGATCCTCCCGCGCGTCCCTCCTCCCACTCGTGGCCTGGATGCTTTGGGGCCGCGCACCGCCTACGGGCCGCGGCGCGCAGGGCTACCGCGGCCGGGTTCGGGCTCGCAGCCGTGGCGCGCTATGCGGCTACCGCGCCGCGCCGCCGTCGGGAGGGCCTCGGGATGCCACACTCCGCCACCGGCGTAGTCTACTTCCAGCCAGGAGCACCAGAACGACACCACCTCCGATGCCCGGCCCGCGCGGATCGAGGGCAGTGGGCACCGCACCGGGTGGCGGGCCGGGCTCCTTCACCTTCCCGCGCCGCCACCGGTCCACCACTACGCACCCAGCCCGACTCCGCCCTCGCCGCCGCCCTCGTCTCCGCGTGGCCGGCCGCAGCGGGCAGAGCGCTCCCTGGGCCGCCGCCCGGTCCGGGCAGCCGTGGAGCGTGACGCCGCCGCCACCTTGGCTCGCCAGATTGCCGAGGCGGAGGCGCTCCGCGGGCCAGCCTCCGCTTCCTGCCGTGGGCCCCCGCTCAGCCTCCGGCGCCCCCGCCCGGGCCCCTCCCTCCGGTTCGACGGGCCACCGCTCCACCTCCACCGTGGTGACCCGGCACGACCCGGCCGACCCTTCGTCGCGCAACCCACTACCAGCTTGTAGGTGTCCGTAACATTGGCCGCCTCATCCGGGTCGTCCTGACCCCCGTCGGCCTCCTACGCCACGGAGGGACCAGTCATCCCACCCGCGCGCCGCTACGCCTTGACGACCACATCCTCGCGAGCCGCGGCCGGGTCCAGATCGCGTCGTGGCTACGCCGACAAAGATCGTCCTCTCCCCGGATCCTCGACGGTCACCTCCGAGCCGCAGACTCCTCCGCAACACTTCCTCCGCTCGACACGCCCGGGCCGGCCCTCGAGGGACAGCTTCGGGCAACGCCGAGACCCGGCCCCGCAGCTCGACCTCCGCTCCGCACCTTCGAGCGGGGGACCTCGCGGTCGGGGAGTACCGCCGCAGATGAAGGCCATGGCGGACTCCCTCGGGCGACTGGGTACCCCGTGGCGGACCGCGCACTCGTCCTCAACCTCCTCCGCGGGCTCGCCGAGCGCTACGCCTCCTCCGCGCCGATCATCCGCCCGCGGCCGTTTCCCCCTACCTCCAGTCCGCGACGATCTCATCATGGAGGAGCTCACTCCCGTGGGGGCCCGCGGATCCACCTCCGCCGGGCCTCTTCTATCGGGCAGTTCTTCGCCGTCCTCGACGCCCGCCGCCACTCCACCGCCACGTCCGCCGCCCGTACACCCCACCGTTGGCTCCTCTTCCCACCGGGCCGAGCGGGGGAGGTGGCCGCGGCGGTGGTGGCAACGGCGACGGTGGCAACTACGGGGTGCAGCGGCAAGGGCAAGGGCAAGTGGCGGGCGGTGGCGGCGGTGGGCCGGGCCGTGGCGCGCCTCGCCCGCCGCGTCCTCCAAACCGCCCGGCCCTCCTACAACAACCCCCGGGTCCGGCGCACGCCATGTGGCCCTTCCAGCCCCGGTGGCGAGCCTCGTCCACCGGCGGCCATGTTCGCGGAGCTCCTTCGACGTTCTACCCACTGGCCGGCGACCCCGTGGGGCACACCTTTCCGGCGCCGTCCGGGGCCGGCCGGCCGGAGTCGGAGGCTCGGCGCGCTCCTTCTCCACCCCGGGCTTGACACCTCCCGTCGGCCCGGAGCGGATCGCCGACTCGGGTGCCACCTACCACACCACCCCGACTCCGATACTCGTCCCTCCTCTACTCCTTCTTCCTCACACCCTTCGTCTATCATGGTCGCCAATGGCTCGTGTCTTCCCGTTACATCCGTGGCGCCGCCGGTGCCCATGGCTCTTTTCGCCTTCCTGATGTTCTTGTTGCACCCACGATGGTCCACAATCTTCTTTCTATTCGTCGTTTTACAGCTGACAACTCTTGTTCCGTGGAGTTTGACTCTTCCGGGTCTTACCGTGAAGGATTTGGCTACCCGGCGTCCCCTTCGCTCCGATGTGACAACCAGGAAGGGCCCCTTTACACTCTCCGCTTCCCGACCTCTTCGCCATCTTCGTCACCGCCCTCGCCACCACTACTTCTTCTACTTGGCACCGGCGTGTCGACACCCCGGACGTGATGCCCCGATGCGCCTTAGTCATAGCTCGACATTCGTTGTACTCGAGTTCATGATGAGCAGCTTGTGTCATGCGTGCGCTTGGGCCGTCATGTTCGTCTTCCTTTTTCTAGTTCTTCTTCTCATGCGGCTCACCGCTTTGATCTTGTACACCGCGACTTGTGGACATCGCCCGTACTCGCATTTCCGGCTATAAATACTATCTTGTGGTGGTTGATGATTTTTCTCACTACTTGTGGACTTTTCCTTTGCGTGCGAAGTCTGATGCTTTCCCCGCGATTCACCACTTCTTCGCTTGGGTGTCCACACAGCTTTGGCCTCACTATCAAGGCCGTCCAAAGTGTGACAATGGTCGCGAGTTTGATAACTCCACCTCCCGTGCGTTCTTTCTCTCTCACGGTGTCCAAGCTTGTGCATGTCTTGCCCGTACACCTCCTCTCGTAACGGCAAGGCCGAGCGCATCTTTCCAGCCTCACTCAACGACCCGTACACCATGCGCACGCTTCTTCTCCAGCCTCACTTCCGCCGCTTCGGGCCGAGTGCCCGCACACCACCACATACCTCCTCAACCGCCTACCTTCCGCCGCCCGTCCAGCCTCCTACACCACACCACGCTCTCTTCGCACTCTCCTCGCACGATCACCTTAGGGTCTTCGGGTGCGCGTGCTACCCGAACACCACCGCCACCGCTCCCCACAAGCCGGCTCCTCGGTCCACCTTGTGTGTCTTCCTTGGGTACTCCCCGATCACAAGGGGTACCGGTGCTATGATCTCACCTCTCGTATGGTTCTCATCTCTCGCCATGTGGTGTTCGATGAGTCGGTTTTTCCCTTCTCCACCCCTCCTCCCACCACTTCCACTCCACAGAGCTTGACATTTTCTCTCCGTTTCCCACCGACGCGGTGGTCGAGCCACCTTTCCAGCTTGTCTCCCGCAGTACTCTAGCACCGTACCCGCGCGGAGTCGTGCCCCACCACCGGCGGCTAGTGTCTCTCCCGACCCGTCCCTACTCGACCATGGAGGGCCGAGCGGGGCGGGGCCGAGCCACCGCCCGGCGCCACCCGCACCTACGCGCTCGCCCAGCCGGTGCACGTGTACTGGGCCGTGGACCGCCGCCGCTCCACCTCAGCGCCACCCGCTCGCTTCGCCCGGGTGCACGTGTACTCGGGCCGCCGTGGACGGACCGCGGCGCGCCGCGCCACCGCGCCGCCGCCGCGCAGGGCCCTTCTTCGCCGGGGTCACCCGCACCACCGGTGGTGCCCTCTTCTCCGCCGGCGACACCGACGCCGCCCGCCGCCGCGCGCCTCCGGCCGCCCGTGTGGAGCCGCCGGTATACCACCCGCCGCCGTTTCACCGGGACCCCGTCACACTCACCCTATGGTGACGAGGCAAAGCGCCCCGTCCGGGCAGCCCTCTCCGCCAATGCCTCGCGAGACGGGGATCTCTCCGGCACCTCTTCCGTCCGCGAGGCCTTGGCGGACCCTCACCGGGCGCCGCGCGATGGAAGAGGAGTACGCGGCCTCCTCGCCAACTGCACTGGATCTCGGTGCCCCGGCCGCGAGGTGCCAACGTCGTCACCGGCAGCGGATCTCGGACCCACAAGCGCCGGCCGATGGTACACTTGAGCGGTACAAGGCTCGGTGGGTACTCCGGGGTTTCACTCGCCGCCCGGGGTTGACTATGATGAGACCTTCATCCCGGTGGTGAAGCCTCGCTACATCGTCCGCACCGTGCTCTCACCGGCTCTCACCCGCTCTTGGCTCGTGCACCCACTGGATGTGAAGAATGCTTTTCTCGCATGGTCTTCTCACCGAGACAAGCCATCGCAGCCGCCCACTGGGTTTGTGGACTCCTCCAGCTCGAGATGGTCTCGCCGGCTCAACAAGTCTCTCTATGGCCTTAAGCAGTTCTCCCGGCATGGAACCACTGTGTTTGTCGCTTCCTCCCGACACTTGGTTTTGTGGAGGCCAAGTCGACACGTCCCCGTACATCTATCACCATGGGGCCGAGACCGCATATCCGCTTTACTCTATGTGGATGACATAGTCCCGACAAATTTCCAAGCTGAGTCACTTCTTCGCCGGATCATCACCTCTTCACAGAGTTTGCGATGAAGGATTTGGGCGTGCTTCACCACTTTCTTGGAGTCACCGTTGAGCCTCATCCAAACGGTCTTCTTCTTCACCAACGGCCGCGACACTCGACATACTTGAGCGGGCCGGGATGACGATTGCAAGCCCCGCACCACTCCAGCTTGACACTCGAGCAAGCCGTCCGAGGCAGAGGGCCCCCTGGGATCGATCCTACGGATACCGCAGTCTTGCCGGTGCTCTTCGCATACTCACCTTCACTCGGCCTCGACATCACCTATGCAGTTCAGCAGCTTGTGCCTTCATATGCATGATCCTCGGGAGCCTCATCTCACCGCTCTCAAGCGTCTCCTCGTACCTCCGAGGCACCGCGATCATGGCCTCGCTCCCCGCACCGACGGTCTTCCTCTACGTAGCCGGTTGTCTACACCGACGCCGACCGGGCCGGGCCGTCCGCACACTCGACGGTCCACCTCGCGGCTATGCCGTCTTTCTCGGAGGCAACCCGGTGTCCCCGGTCCTCCAAGCGCCGCAGTGGCCTCCCGTTCCGAAAGCCGAGTCCGAGTACCGCGCCGTCGCCAATGGCGTGGCCGAGGCTTCCCGGCTCCGGCAGCCTCCCCGGCCGAGCTCCATAGCCCCCTTCGCCGGCCACGCCGTCTCATCGCGACAACGTCGCCGCGGTCTACCTCTCCACCAACCCCGTCTGAAGACCAGCCGCACGAAGCATGTGGAGATTGACCTTCACTTCGTCCGTGATCGGGTGGCCATCGGCGAGGTGCGGGTCCTCCATGTACCGACCACCTCCCGGCCGCCGACATCTTCACCAAGGGCCTCCCGTCGTCGACCTTCACCGATTTTCCGCTCCAGCCTCAACATCACCAAAGTGGCTAGTTGTGGTCATGGGGACATGTGTGTGTGCTCTTTCTTTTAGATGTCCGGGCCTAGAACTCCGCATTTGTGGCGCCGTAGTTCGATCATGGGGGGAGTGTTGGAGTATATACATGTATTAGGCCCATGAGGCCCATGTATGCTACACTATATAGCTACCCTTCTAGGGTTAGCCAAATCAATAGAGAACACTAATTTTAGCAAGATTCAACTCGGTTTTCTTACACACAGGACAAGGATCGGTAGCAGTAGTATGATGTCATCAGTTCTACATAACTGCAAGGGATTTTGATCATAGCCAACTCTTTTTTTTCTTGGTCTCAACCATGATTTCTGCCAGCAAGGATACTCCATATTTACTGTTGTTCCAAATTAAACACAGACAATATATATTCGAAGATTGCCTTCACTGAGATGCTATAAAGCATAGGAGATATATATACCTGGTAAGGAAATCCAAACAAAAGAAAAATAATCTAGGAGAGGACAATCCAAGTCGAGAAGCTCATAAAAACACTGGCTGAATGGAAGTAATAATGTTAAGAGCAAGAATCTGTTTAATTTTGTGGGATCCATCCCCTAAAGTAAAATTTTGTCAATTCAAGCCCTTCTACTCAATTATGTTGATTTGCTTACAAAAGTAATCCACTAGTGACTCAGATAACTATCAATCATGGTTGCTTTTAGACAACAACTGTTGTCAATGATACGTTCTATAAATAAGTTTGTACTAAAATAAATTAAAATAAAATTTTTCAAACAAACTGTTTATCCAGAGAACACTAATGATTCCTGCTAAAGTATCTACCAAAATTCCTGCAAATAACCCTATTAACTCAAATTAGCACTTTTGTCATATATGTATCATATACATCAAATTTGTCTGTAGGATACTAATACAAAATTGGCTTTGCTTGTGGAACACTGTTTTATTTAAGGGGTCCCTTTATTTAATGATGGCCCCAGGAGGCTGTGAAACTGTGGTATTGTCTCCAGACACCGTACGAATCGAAAAGGACATGGCATCGTTTTGCAAAATTTCAGGATTAATTACAATGCATAGTGTAATTTCAGGATTTTGAAAAAGAAATTCAGGTGGTGTAAACTTGAAGGGTATAACAGTCACTTGACATCATGATTTCTCGGTGTCCTAGGACCAACGTCCAACCAAGCAGAGCCCCACAAGAAAACCATTATGCTGACAAATTTGCCATATAAGTAGATTCGAATGGATTAACTGGACAACTGAACAAATATGTGGACATATGCTAACTGTAATAAGGGCCTACAAAGACAACAGGCATTAAATAAAGGGATTAGCACTTATACAATGCATAATTCACAACCAGAAGGGGCTGAAATTTCACCAAAAGGATTCAATCATTCAATTCAGTAGCAATCAATCGCTAACAGCAGATTCAACCGAGCAAAAAGGGCATCGTGTTTCACTGCTTGCTCGCCGAAATGTGTGCCAGGTATAGTATACATCCCCACATCTGGAAGCTGGGACGAAAAACAAATTGAAATTATCTAGTGCCGAGAACCCTAACAGGTAAGATATATACACTTGGAGCCGGAAGAGAGAGAGCGAGGGGACTGGGAGCTTACAGAGGAAGCATCAGGAGAGGACAAATCGGCGAACGCGCAGCCTTCTTGCTCCTCTCGAAGCGCGCGGACGAGCAGGGAGGGTGGGCGAGGAGCCACCGTCGGAAGAAGGCAAGCTGTCGTTTGGACCCCATCGGGTCGCGGTGGCCGGCGCCGGCGGGAGCCCACGGGAGGAGCACGCCGGCCAGCGGCCATTGGAGAGCGAGGCCATTGGAGAAAAAATAGAAAATTGGACCAGAACCAGTCCCAAAAACTGGCATTTAGCCCATCCATGAAGTGCATACTAGGCCGAATACTGCAGGCCCGGTTTCACCAAGATTTTCTAATTTGTATTTGTGTATACATTAAACCCACTCTTCGTTAACCTATTTATTTATTTATTTATTATTTATTCTTGCTCAAAAAAATTATTTATTGTGTTTTTGTCCTCACGTTATGTAAAATGGTGAACCTAGTGTCAACTAAAAAACTTCGTCAAATCCATCCTCACAAATACGTTCGGCAAACATATCCCCACTAGTAAGGCAACGAGAGAAAATAAACCCTATATGTTCTACTGCCTAGGACATGCGCCAGCAGCCCATTGGGCGGCACCATCAGCGTGCGACACGCAGCACACACGCGTCCGCGCGCTCCACCCGCGTGTGGACAGCCACACCAGCACACACGCTGACACTCTCCCCCATTTCATCCTATTCCCTTTCTCTCTTCGGTCCTCTCGCTCTCCTCGCGCCATCGCCGTGCCGTCGCCGACGCCGCGCCTCTCCACCGACCTCCCTCCCTCTAGTGCATGGAGCTCCGCCGTGCGCGTGCCTCCCTTCGCCCCTCTCCACTAGGACTCGGTGAGGTGGGAGGCCCCGACCATGGCAGTGGCGGCAGTCCCGCCGGCAGTGGACGCAAATCCGCCCGAGTTGCCCGCGGATCTGCTAGATCCGGTGGAGGCGGTCGCGGATCCATCACCCCGACCTCCCCCCTCCCTGGTATGCTCCTCGTGCATTGGGAGCCATGGGCGAGGTGCCATCTCCTGCGACGGCGGATCCGCGTTACGCACCTCCTAATCCAACCGCAACGTTCGGCTGTGAGAGTGTGGGATTGTGGGCGCTCAGCACTATCACTGACCATAGAGGAGCCGCCAGATGTGGCCACGTAGGTCAAGCATGATCTCGACCACCGGGCACAGAGAAGAAGTCATCGGATCGGGGTGCGCGCCCCTATCCGGGGATGACCACTAGAGACATCAAGGCACAAGGCCACATGGTGGAACTTTGAGGACAACAGGCTTTAGAATGGCAGGCGGCCACTAGGTGATCACCAAAACCGGGCACCAGGTGTCTATGACGGCCTCATCATCACTTCGTGAGCGCTAACCTTGCTTTCCACAAGAAATGCCTTAGTTCTTCTAATGTTGTTCTCTCGTTCCAGAAGGATTGATAATTGCGCCTCTTCCAAATATGCCAAGAGCACAATAGAAGGAATGTACCAAAATGTGCTTCGTTGGGAACTGATTAGGAGACATCTTTCAGGGCTGATCATTCTGGTGATGCTCAGATATATACACTTCATTTCAAAATAGTGTAGCATTTGGACACCCGAACAAGATAGTGTCGATGTCTCGTCTGCACCATGACACAAATCACAAATTGCGGTATCCACAGTCCCCTTTCCAGCAAGTTCGTCTTGCACTATATTCGTGCTTGTGAAAGCAGCGAGGCGAAGAATTGGAACCGAGAGGGAGGGCTTTGTTGTTGCAAACAATTTTCGCCCCTATAGGTCTCATCGATAATAAACATGTATCATGTACTAGTGTACTACTACCAGTATATACTAGTGTACCACTACCGGTATATACTAGGCAAATTCTCCGCGCGTTGCTGCGGAAGTTACGAATTATTGGATTTCTGGTATGATGACGTGGTGAATAAAATAGTCTTTCCGACATGACATTATAATTGTATGTGCTAGTAGATTTTAATTATATGTGGTAGTGTATTGTTTAGTTGGACAACTTACATTAAATCACCAGTATATACTAGGCAAATTCTCCGCGCGTTGCTGCGGAAATTGTGAATTATTGAATTCCTGGTATGATGATGTGGTGAATAAAATAGTCTTCTCGACATGACATTACAATTGCATGTGTTAGTGGATTTTAATTGTACGTGGTAGTGTATTGTTTAGTTGGACAGCTTACATTAAATTTTGCTCAGTGGATGTGATAGTAGATTGGCTTGTTGGATAACTTGCATGTTGAGATAATTAGCTAGTAGGGTTTGTCTATATAGGAGAGATAGATATAGATATAGATATATGTAGCGTAGTTTAATAAACCATGAGTTCCATTAGTATAGTTTTTATTGAGCTGTCTCCTCTGGCTTTTGTCTCGACAGCCCGTAGAGCTTCAGTTTATTTTGTGCAAACGTGCAATAATTGTACAGTCATTATAGTGCACAATTATGTAGTAGTTCGTGAAAAAAATACAGTAAAACAAGGGCAGTCGCAGGGCCTGCACCCGCCCCCCTCCGCATCCAAAGCCTGCGCAGCCTGCGCATCGAACCTTCCTGGTGGCCGGCGACCCAGGCCGCGCACGGACACGGCGGCTCCTCCCTCCATGTGGCAGTCACGGCCTCTGCTCGGGCTCCCTCCTGCGCGTCACCCAGCCATGGCGCCAGTGACGGAACTAGGGTGGGGCCAGCAGGGGCCGTGCCCCCCCCCATGCATGGTAGGTTTGTTAGTCTATATATAGATTTGTAGTATAAAAGTGTTATTTTTTACTCATTTTTAATTAAAAAACTATAATTTTAGTTAAAAATAGTGTAATTTTTTTAAAAAAGTTGTTGAAATATATTATTATGTATATTTTATTATAGTGAAAATACGATCACATTTGTTCGGCCCCCTTAATCATGATTGCTGGTTCCGTCACCGATGGCGCCCGGGCCCTCCTCGCCGCTAGGCCATGCCCCGAGCCCTCCTCGCCGCTCGCCCCGAGAGCCCTGTGTGTGGAGGATGAGGGGAACAAGGTTTGACCCAATGACATGTGGGTCCTCCTCCATGTTATCATTTGCTGATATGGATTTAGGCGCCTTTGTGTTTAAGGTTTCCTGCTAGTGTGAAAGCAAAATCTTGGGCCAACAAAAGTAAGGGTCACCTAAATCTAAAGTATGAGCTCACTTTTGGGGTGCATTGCTAGAGATGCTCTAATGACTTTGAAAACACCTGTATTTTTAGCAGGGTCGAATCCAGGCCAAATGGCCATCGGGATCATGTATGAAAATGGATGAAGTAATTAGGAACTATTAGTATTACATATACAGCAATTTTCTATTAGAAATTTTAAAATTCGTCGGGTCGGGGGATCCGATGGTAAGCTCTAGATTCGCCCCTATTTTTTAGTGAACAGTCATCCGGGTCTGGTTACTGCAACCCTTTTTGCAAAGGTTCAGCTGGGTCTCCAATCTTTTTTCCTAAGGTGAGTCATCAAGATTCATTTCCTTACTCCATACGTCTTAGTCATCAAGATTCTCCCCTATAGGTTTCCGCACTCACGAACCTCTATATCTCATATCCATTTCAACTATCAGCCCCACTTATCATTTACTTGTCACTTTATCTAAATATATTCATGTGAGATCTAGTTTTGAAAGATTTATTGAAACTAATTTAATGGTGTAATCAGTTAATTTGGAGTTTTAGTTTATTAGATATAATATTTTTTTAACTTAGTTGAAATAGTGGCAGCAGTGGGTCTCGCGCATGCCGCTTTCTCCCTCCCATCCCGCGCCTCACAGCAGCGGTGGCGGGCCCGCGCATGCAAGTGGCGGTCGAACTGGACAGCGCCTGGACAGCGCCATATTTCCCAGCCGCGAGGATGTGGCGGCCCGTGCCCCGCTGCAGCGAATCTCATACGCCATATGCTGCGCTGGCCCGTGTACCGTTTCGCTTTACCGGCAGCGCTGCGGAAGGTCTTAAGACCGTCCGCACTGGAGGCCTGGAAAGGAAACGGCATGGAGCCAGCTCGGATATGGCGGAGCCAGCTCGGATATGGCGGAGAAGATTGCGCTTTGAGGAGCTGCAGCGGCGTACGCCACACGCTCCAGAACAAGCGGCCGAACACCATTCCTGGCATCTTCCCGGACGGGAGAAAGCTGCATGCACGGGCCCCGCCGCTGCTGCTGTGAGGCGTGGGATGGGAGAGAGAAAGCTGCATGCGCGGGACCCACTGCTGCCACTATTTCAACTAAGTTAAAAAAATGTTATATCTCACAAACTAAAGTTTCAAATTAAATTCCGATTACACCATTAAATTCGTCTCAATAAATCCTTCAAAACTAGATCTCATATGAATATATTTAGATAAAGTGACAAGTGGATGGTAAGTGGGCCCAGTTTTGATAGTTGAAATAGAGTATGAGATATGGAGGTTCACGAAGTGCGGAAACCTATATAAGAGGAGGAGACCACGATGACTGGACGTATGGAGTAAGGAAATGGAGTTTGATAAGTGCGGATAGTCTAAGGCTCCCACTTATATAGATATATAGTTGTTAACTGTTTTGATAAATAGACTAACGGCTTCTAAAGTTCCCTAGACATTTTTGGAGAAATGAACACTGCTTCTGTAAATGAATACGACTTTACCTTAAAACGAATTAGCAGTGTCGTTTGATGTTATAATCGTCGGGCCGGTTGAGGTACCTGATCCATGCCAAGAGAAAAGGATGATATGCATGCTTCAATATCCTAATAATTTTGATGTCAGATAGCATGACTCAGATTCAGATTGTATTAGCTGTGCAGCTGGTAAGAATTAATGGCGGATCGTGGCTCGTCTGCCTGATTTAAATTTCTTTATTCTATCTGTGTCTCGTTGACAACGAACCAGTAGTATCATGTGCTCCAAGTATATTTAGCCTAGTTTATGAACCATGACTTCCATAAGTATAGATTTTTTAGCTGTCTTCTCTGTGGCTCTTGTCTCCACAGCCTGTATAGCTTCAGTTTATTGGGTGCAATTATTATACAGTCATGATAGTGCACAATTATATAGGAGAAATTCAGAAAAAAAAAAAACACTAAAGAAGGGCAGCCTCTTAATGTTAACTGTTTCGAAAATGACTGTGGACCGTCCATTTTTCTTGATCCAATAGTCACAATCATATATTACATCATAGGAGGTAATAGTATTTATTGAATTTTTATTTTATAAAAAAATAAAAAAGGCAAGATTGAGATATCGAAAATCTTTTTTAAGATTTGGTTGTTGCATGCAATCTTTATATGATATGGAAAAAAAATCTTTTATATATATTTTTTACTTGGCCTTGCATGTGATCTTCTTATCTTATTCTTACGTGAAAGATTGTTAGCGTGGCCTGTGTGTTAGCGTGGTTGGTCGTTTTTTTTACCTTTTTTTTACCGTGTATTTTTATTTATATATTATCGTTATTAGTAGAGATAGAAAAAGAGGTTGCCGGTTTTTTTATGATCTGAACAGATCCAAAGCGGTGGGGAGGAAGAAAGAGGAAACTGCCGTGATTTTTTTAAAAGGGACAAGCGGGTTACCACACCGTGATTAGCGGCATGAAGGCCGGTCGTTTTTCCTTTTTTTTTGGATTTATTAATTTATTAAGTAATTCATTCAATTAAAAAAAAATCAACGGTCTATATCTCGGTTTGAGATCTTACCTCCTTACAAGTAACCAGAGTACCCGAGCATTGCCCTTCGATAAATAGACTAACCGCTTCTAAAGTTCCCTATACATTTTTTTAGAAAGGAACACTGCTTCTATAAAAGAATATGGCTTTATCTATCTTAAAATGAATTTCGTAGCAGTGTCGTTTCATGTTATAATCGTCGGGCCGGTTGAGGTACCTGATCCATGCCAAGAGAAAAGGATGATATGCATGCTTCAATATCCTAATAATTTTGGTGTCAGATAGCATGACTCAGATTCAGATTGTATTAGCTGGGCAGCTGGTAAGAATAATGGAAGATCGTGGCTCGTCTGCCTGACCAAAATTTCTTTATTCTACCTGTGTCTCATTGACAATGAACCAGCAGTATCATGTGCTCCAAGTATACTTAGCCTAGTTTATGAACCATGACTTCCATAAGTATAGTTTTTTTTAGCTGTCTCCTCTGTGGCTCTTGTCTCCACAGCCTGTATAGCTTCAGTTTATTGGGTGCAGTTATTCTAAAGTCATGATAGTGCACAATAATATAGGAGTAATTTAGGGAAAAAAACACTAAACAAGGGCAATGATCTCTCTCTACCAAGCCCATACACCCTCCTGCTATATATGTGAGGGTGGGTGGTCATCTTCTCCACAAGACCACAACCACACCACCTGCCCCTTGCTGCTAACTGCCTCAATCAAACAGGCCAGTCCAACACCTCGCTGGCCATGTAGTTTGCAACGGGGGCACTGGGCACCTTGCTTCCCAAGCTCGGCCAGCTACTCAAAGATGAGTACAACCTGCAGAAGGGAGCCAAGAAGGACATCGAGTACCTCGAGAGAGAGCTCGAGAGCATGCGTGCTGTCCTCCGCAACATCGGAGAGGTTCCGTCGGAGCAGATCAACCAGCTGGTTAGGATTTGGGCGCGTGACGTCAGGGAGCTGTCCTACGACATGGAGGACATTGTCGACGCCTTCCTGGTGCGCATCAAGGGTCCTGAGACCCCCAGCAAAAGGAGCACGAAGAGGTTCATTAAGGAGTTGATGCTAAAGGTCACCATGGCCCCCACACGCCATGGGATCGCCCAAGAGATGAAGGACATCAAGGAGCGTGTCAAGGAGATCGCAGAGCGGCGTGACAGGTCAGCCAACTGAACACATCAATCGGTTACTCTTTTTTTATTATGGAACGAGCAGATTTACTCTTACTGTCTTGATCCCGGTCAATAATCATTTTTCCTGGGACAGGTACAAGGTTGATTCTGCTATCATCCCTGCTGCATCCATGGATGATCCTCGCATGGCAGCTCTATACACTAAGGCCACCGATCTTGTCGGTATTGATGAGGCAAGGGAAGAACTTATCTTGAGGTTAACAATCGGAGATGATATTTCCATGCAGCAGCAGCAGATAATTTCTGTTCTTGGATTCGGAGGGCTAGGCAAGACAACGCTTGCGAAAGCAGTGTATGACAAACTTAAAGCACAATTCGACTGTGCAGCTTTAGTCTCGGTGTCTCGGAGTCCAGACAAAAAGAAAGTTCTCAAGAACATCCTCTATGAACTTGATCGGGGAAGTTATGGCAGCATCCATAGCAAGATGCTGGATGAACAACATCTGATTGATCTAGTTCGAGACTTCCTTGAAAACAAGAGGTACGACCATCCACAGAAAGAATTGGACAAGGGTTAAACTTATATTGATGTATATTCCAAAATAGTTCATTAGTCTATGCTCGTGCAGATGATAGTAATTTTTAGAAACATAAATGTTAGCAAAATCATGAATAAATGTAGGGCTGGTAACTACTAAAAATTTTATGTTCTGTCTCTAATTTGCATAATACTGGTAAACGATATATCTCTCTCATTCGTTCATTTCGTAATGTAATGCACACGTAGATGCTCCTTATTTATCATTTTATTGAAAGAATCTATTTATTTATCATTCAATACACATCCTTTAATTTGGCAATTAGTATATATGTTTTTTGTTTTCATTCATTGTGTTTTGTATATATCTTTGATTTAACCTTTGGTGTGTAACCTTAGATTCACACCTCAGATTTATTGTCTCAACACTTGTTACATCCCAAATTTAGATCCTACCTAATGTTGTAACATTTTTTTTCTAGCTCGAGTCGTGTTGGAGCCCCAATGCTTACTGTACCTTCTATTCCAAACTCAATATTTGATAGTAAGAATCTGGATTCTAGGTCATGGATTGCACTCGTAGTTATTTCAGTAGCAAATAGATGTGTGTTAGTGCTTGAAATCACAAATTTTGTATACTAAAAAAATATGATGAAACATAATTTTTATTATTGTTGTTATTTATATGCAAATCATCAAGAAACTTCTTTTATTTTTCTTAACCATATGCAGATTATTATACCACTACCAGAAAATGAATATTTCGTTAGAGGAACAATTTTTCATGAGAGTGAAAACAAACTCATCAGAGTGATGTAAATTCATCCATGAAAACGTATTTTCATGAGAGTGCTCCACACACAGTCATGAAAATTAGTTGATTTGATGAGAATATTTAAATACCCCATTAAAATAACTATCCACCACGAAATTGTCTATTTTCATGAGAATGATCATTTTAATAAGAGTTAAATTTCACCATCACAAAATATAGGTTGCTGGTTTTCAATATAATTGCTTTAAGTATTAGAAATTGAACAACATGGTTAAAAGTTTTCTTCTTTTAATCTGCAGCGAAATTTTGTAACTAGTCTTTCTCCCTCATGCTAACTCCAAATGCGGTGATTCTTTTTCCTAAATGTTTCTCAAACCATGCTCTATCAATGTATTATGTTGTTACAACTATGTATTATCTTCTTACAGCTATTATTTTGTCATCTTGTCATGTGACTTTGCATGTACTATCAATCAATTCAAAATTTGGATTTCAAAAAATGGCAACTTCAAACAACATTTTGATGTAATATATGAACATAAAAGTATTAGATTAAGTTAATTATCACTACGGCATTTAATTATAATTTAGATGGTGAGTTAGGCAGTTAGTTTAGGTTATTTTCCATATTGGCATAGGTGCATATTTAGGGGTTGCCTTAAGTTTTTTAACATAAAATTGCTGGTGTTTATAATTTAGGTGCAGCTTTAGGGGTTACATTGAGTATGCTTTTTTTTAATGTTACAAGTGGGTAATTCAAAGCTAATTAGATTTGATGGCTACTTTTGTCAAGGATGATTAGAGTGTACAGAATGGGTTGTTAGATGTCTCTACTTTCTGTGAGAAAATTAGTAATAGTAAGATTATTATAACTGCTGATATTGGTACACAACATGCTTTTTAGACACAAATATAAGTAACTCATTATCTTGCTCTGTCATGTGGATAGGTATTTCATTGTTATTGATGACATATGGGAGCCACGGTCTTGGGAAACCATCAAATTGGCTCTTGTTGGGAATAATAGGGGAAGTAGAGTTATCACCACCACTCGTAACTTTGATGTTGCTAAAGCAGCTGGTGAGATATATAAGCTGAAATCGCTTTCATACAGTAACTCAAAAGAGCTATTGTATTTGAGGATTTTTGGTGCTGAAGGAAAACCACTTGATGACCAGCTAGATGTGGTATCTGAAAAATTTCTGAAGAAATGTGATGGTATACCATTGGCTATAATCACAATGGCTAGTTTGTTGGCAGGAAAACCAAGGGAAATATGGTCTGAGCTATATACAGCTATTGGCTTTGGACATAAAGACAACATGCAAGTAGAGAATACAATAAAGATTCTGTCTTTTAGCTACTATGATATGCCACCACATTTAAGAACATGCTTACTATATTTAAGTGCATTTCCAGAAGATTATGTTATTCTCAAAGATGCTCTGATATTGATGTGGATAGCTGAAGGGTTCATCCATACGGAACAAGGAAATGGGTTATTTGAGCTTGGAGAGCGATACTTCAATGATCTCATAAATAGAAGTATGATCCAAGCGGTGGAGTCTGAATTTGACTGCACAATACAAGGTTGCCACATTCATGATATGGTCCTTGATCTCATATGTTCCTTGTCACAGGAAGAAAATTTCTTTACCATATTCCATAATGGTGAAGGGAAATTGCCACAAAACAAAAATAAAATCCGTAGGTTAGCCTTCCAGAGAAGTACTGCAGAGCACAACACTCCTCAATCTGACCATATGGATGTGGCACACGTTAGGTCATATGTTGCCTGTGTGTGTACAATTGATCAGTCGGTCCCTCTTTTGAGCTTTAAACTTCTCCGTGTGCTGGCCATAGAAGACTGTCAATTTGACAATGATTGCCATCTTGAGAATCTTGGGAGTTTAATTCACTTGAGGTATCTTTCTGTAAGGGGCACACATGTGCATAGGCTTAGGCTCCCAGAATATATAGGGGATCTGAAGTTTCTACAGACACTTGAGCTTGAAATGCAAGTACTGCCAGCAAGCATCGCACGGCTAGCACAGTTGGTTTGCCTATCGTCATGTGGTACCCCGATGAATGAAGTGCCGGATTGGATTGGAAGCCTGACATCCCTGGAGCAGCTGAAAATAAATTGTAGTATCGAAGCTGACGACAACAAGATCAGGAAGTTTATAAAGGAGCTGGGAAATCTGAGAGAACTGAAGGTGCTTGAATTCAGCTTTTGGAGCTCTTCCCCGGAGGTGATGGATAAGAGCGCACAGAGAGATCTGATAGAGTCTCTGGGCAAGCTTCACAAGATCCAGCATCTAGAAGTCCAAAATCTGTTCAGCAAGGCACATGCCGACACAGAAACCTGGGATGCAGCTGACTTTATGTTCCCACGGCATCTCCGCCACTTATCTTTGTCCTGTGTCTGCTTCTCTAGGCTGCCATCATGCGTTCTATCATGTCTTCACCGCCTCTCCTATGTAGAATTGCTTGGGGCCAGCGAGCATGAATTGAATCTCCTTGGCAGGTTGACGGAGCTCTGTTCTCTCAGGCTGCATGGCTGCACAAAGGCCACCTTAACAGTAACTAGTAGCAGAAATGCTGGTGACATCTTCTTCCCGAAGCTGAAGTTTCTAGGGATGAGTCGTGGAATGGTGCAGCTGGTGCACAATGAAGGAGACTCGACCTTTTCATTTCATATGTGGAACGGAATTGACCCCATGCCCATTGGTTCTTCTACAAGTAGTAGAAGACACAACAGCTGCTGCAGCGTACCCTCGGTGGCTGCCATGCCAAACCTTGAAGTTCTTTCCACTTATGTCTTCTCTGTTCAGGCCTTAACAACAGCTGCTGGATAGTGGCTGCCATGCCAAACCTTGAAGTGCTTTCCACTTATGTCTCCTCTGTTGAGGCCTTAAAGGATAGCAATGGTGAATACAGTAACTTCGGCTTGGAATATCTGACTTCATTGCGGAGAGTCAAAATTAGAGTCGTGTATGAATGTTCTTCAGAGGTGGACAAAGCGGAGGCTGCACTGAGATATACACTCAACGCCCATCCAAACCGTCCTACGCTTGAAGTAGTAAGGTACAAATAATGACCATTTTATTCAGTTTCCTTTCCAATTAATATTATTTCTCTGGTAATACACGATGTTGCTTCACTTTGTCTTTTCCGGCGGGCACATAAATAGTACTCATTCTCTCAGCTTAAATTAACTACTCATTCTTACTACTGTACAGTAAATCGCTGTTTCTTTACATTCCAGATAAAGTGTTCAAAAGATGATACACGTGGAAGAAGAGGACGATCGGAGGAGGCTAAATTGCTATCCGGCAATGATGTGATATCACCAAACTAAGCTTTTTTAAGCTAGCTAGCTCATGATTTGAATCCAAACGCTGCGTGCACGTATGTCAGCAAGGATGCTGCTGTGCCGGCAACAGATGATGGGGAGCAGGAAAAGTAAGGTACAAATAATGCCCAGCGTGTTTTGGCAAGGCCTAAGAGAATCGCTACGAGAGGACCTGGACCTGCAGCCCGGAATGGGAGAAGTAGTGTAATTGAGGAGAGAAAGATCGAACAAATTTGTAAACGCCTGAACTCTCTTAACTCTGAATCAAAACCTGTCCTCGCGCCTTTTTGTCTCTTTCCCTTCCCCGATCCTCCTGCTCTTCCCTAATCCTCCTGCTCTTCTAAGAAATCTATAGATTTTTCCTAAGTCTAAAGCAATGCTGAACAGAAGTGACAACTTCATTTTGGACTATAGGTCTTAAGGAAACGTGTCAGTTGCTCATAAGCAAGTCAATTGATTTTAAAAAAAGAACAGCCGCAGCCAAAAAATTCTGATACATATTGGCTACTTGAGGGCTATGAATCAAACAGATATTTATTCCTGTCAATTATAAAGACGACAGAAAAATAAGAATACAAACTAGAGACACGTTTGGGCAGCCTAGAACTAACCAAAAAAAAAAAGGTTTATATATTTCAAAAGGCGCTAAGCTTTCCAAACTTTTATGACTCAATTAAAGGAGAAAATGGTGACAGCTCAAAGACGACTTAAGACAGGTCACTGACTCAATAAAGACTTGTCCGCGTAGTTGTCCAATGTGATCAGAGGACAATTATGTCTTCCCTTCCACAGTATTTCTAAGCAGAAGTTTCGCTGATCAGGCACAGACCACCTTTTTGAAAGACTTATAGCTTGAAATAGTCAAAGCAAGAGCGTGTCAATCTACTAAGTCTGACGAGTTCAGTGTTGTTCTTTCATGACACCACGTAAAGCATCAGGTGACCAATCAGTTCTAGGGTCAAGTCTGAAGACTACAAAACGCTGAGAGATGCATAAGGTTGCCAGCAGAAGGAGGAATTCAGAGCCAAACCACAATAACCAATAATGGCTCTCTTCCTCCTGCTACTGTCATCGCCATATGTGCAGGCTCAGCAGAACATCAGCTTAGGCTCCTCCTTGACGCCCCAAGGGCCTAGCAGCTTTTGGCTCTCCCCGTCCGGCGACTTCGCATTTGGCTTCCGGTCCATTGAGGGCAACGCCTCATCCTACCTGCTTGCCGTCTGGTTCAGCAAGATCAGCGACAAGACGGTGGCTTGGTATGCCAAGACAAGTGGTGTAGAACAATCACCGATTCAAGTTTCATCCGGTTCACGCCTCCAGCTCACCTCGGGTGGGACTCTATCCCTCTTCGACTCCACCAATACAGAGGTATGGACACCCCAATCTGTTGGCACGGCAGCCTATGCCAGCATGCTCGACTCTGGAAACTTTATACTAGCTGCTGCAGATGCCTCTGTCCAGTGGGGAACCTTCAATGATCCAGCTGATACCATCCTGCCCACCCAAGTGCTCACCGCCCCAAAGACACTCCGCAGCCGGATCATTGCCACAGACTACTCAAATGGCCGGTTCCTCCTTGACTTAGAAGATATAGGTGTTACACTTTATTCTGTTGCTGTGCCATCTGGGAACCAATATGACTCCTATTGGTCCATCGTTGGCAACACCACAAAGATGGCGTTTGATCCAACAGGCCGAGTATACACTGCCTTGGATAATGGCACACAAATCAATATAACATCCGGGGCTGTTGGTTCTGTGGCGGACAGTTACCATCGCGCCACACTCGACCCAGATGGTGTGTTCCGGCAATATGTGTACCCAAAGAAGGTCACTGACCTGAGGAGTCAGGCGTGGTCAATGGTGAGCATGCAGCCCTCAAATATTTGTGGAGCACTAGTGACAAATGTTGGCAGCGGTACATGTGGATTTAACAGCTACTGCATGTTTGATGGCCCAAACAACCAGACAACCTGCATGTGCCCGGAGCAGTACTCATTTTTTGATAATGAAAGGAAGTATAAAGGCTGTAAACCAGACTTCCAGCCACAAAGCTGTGACTTGGATGAAGAAACTGCCATGATGCAGTTCCAGTTCAAAACTATGTACCACGTGAATTGGCCTCTATCTGACTATGAGAAGTACAACCCCATAACTGAGGACAAGTGCCGGCAGCTCTGCCTGATAGATTGCTTCTGTGCAGTGGCTATATACAATGATCAAGACAATGCATGTTATAAGAAGAAGCTTCCTTTATCAAACGGAAATATGGCAGGTGATGTGCATGCGACAGTCCTTGTCAAAGTACCAAAAAATAGTAATGCACAGTCATACCTCATTGAGTCGAGCAAGTGGAAGAAAGACAAGAAATACTGGATCCTTGGAAGTTCATTGCTTCTGGGAATCTCTGTCTTGGTGATCCTTGTCCTGATCTCTGTTCTCTTTTTTGGTACAAACTACACAGTCACTAGAAAGATGGTCCCATCTTTGCAGTCCTCAAGTAACATAGGGTTGCCCCTAAAAGCCTTCACTTATGCCGAGCTTGAGAAGGCAACCGGAGGATTCCAGGAGGTGCTTGGCACTGGTGCCTCTGGTATTGTGTACAAGGGCCAGCTAGAAGACGAGCATGGGACCAGCATTGCCGTGAAGAAAATTGACAAGCTTGAGCAGGAATCAGAAAAGGAGTTCAGTGTTGAAGTGCAAGCTATTGGACAGACACACCACAAGAACTTGGTCAAATTGCTAGGATTCTGCAGTGAAGCAAAAGAAAGACTTTTGGTGTATGAGTTCATGAGCAATGGATCACTAAATAGATTCTTATTTGGTGATGTCAATCTTCAGTGGAACCTTCGAGTTCAGCTTGCTCTTGGGGTGGCAAGGGGGCTGCTATATTTACATGAGGAATGCAGCACACAGATCATCCATTGTGACATCAAGCCCCAGAACATCCTCCTGGATGACAAATTCACAGCAAAGATCTCAGATTTTGGCTTAGCCAAACTGCTGGGAACCAACCAGACACAAACAAATACTGGTATACGGGGCACTCGAGGATATGTTGCACCTGAGTGGTTCAAGAGCATCGGTATCACTGCCAAGGTCGATGTCTACAGCTATGGGGTCATCCTGTTGGAGCTCATCAGTCGTCGGCGTAATGTTGAGTTGGAGGCAGCAGAGTACAAAAAATACTGACTTACTGGGCAAGTGATTGTTATAGGTGTGGCAGAGTTGATCTTCTGGTGGAGGGTGATGCTGAAGCAATTTTCAATCTGAAGGAGGTCGAAAGGTTTGTAGCAGTGGCACTGTTGTGTCTCCAAGAAGACCCAACTATAAGACCTACAATGCTGAAAGTGACACAAATGCTAGATGGAGTAGCTGCAATCCCCACTCCTCTTGATCCTTGTCAGCTCAGTTCGACAGTATGACTCCTGCATATTGTAGAACAGACATAGCAGAGTAGAAAATTAGATATAGCTATCTATCTACCAAGGACTAGCTTATAATAGTCGGATATAGCTGAAGGAATAGCTTATACTGCGTGTTAATGCTGGTACTGTTTGTCTTCCTTAATGTAATGTGAACAAAAACATCAGGGCTGTAGTTGGTGTCCCATAAAAATTGTAAGGAACAAAATATTAGGAAGGATTCCTCTTCCAAAAACGGAATGTCTATTTCATAAAATTAAATATTTTACTATGATAAGAGTTAGTTACTTTACGTTGCAACTTATCTATTGGTTAATTAGATTATTACTTAAGTCTATGCAAAACTATTAGAGAAGTCTGTTTGACCAAGCACATTATCCTAAATCATTAATAGTTCCTGGAAGACCCCAAAGCCACCAGAGAACTGCAGAAAAAACTGACTATTATAACAAATAAAAGCATGGTTACAGTCAACTCAGAAGTTCCTTTCGAAAGGACTACCCATATAAGTTCCCTGTCAATTCAGGCTAATTCTGCAATGAATCACTAAAATTCACTAACTGATGTGATTCAAAATCCAAATGGCAATGGATGATTTCAGACACTGGATGTTACAGTTGAGCAAACATTTTCACCAAAGAATTTGGTAGAATGAAGTGATAATTTAGTCTGCTTTAAGCAGGCCAAAACTATAGCTAGATTCAACACGGTTTTCTTAAACACTGGAAGGATTGGTAAATTGGGCATCTAGCAGTAGTATGGTCAGATGTCATCAGTTCTAAATAACTGCAAGGGATTCTGATCATAGCCAACTCCTTTTTTTCCTTGGTCTCAACCATGATTTTTCTGCCAGCAAGGATACTCTCTGTTTACTGTTCTTCCAAATTAAACACAGACAATAAATAAGCTTGCCCTTCACTGAGATGCTTATAAAGCATAGGAGATATGTATACCTGGTAAGGAAACCCAAACAAAAATAATAATAATCTAGCAGAGAACAATACAAGTCGAGAAGCAAAAACACTGGCTGAATGGAAGTAATAATGTTAAGAGCAAGAAACTATTTAATTTTGTGGGATCCAATTCCCTAAAGTAAAGTTTTGTCAATTCAAGCCCTTGTACTCAATTATGTTGATTTGTTTACAAAAGTGATATGCTAGTGACTCATATAACTATCGATCATGGTTGCTTTTAGAAAATAACGAACAACTGTTGTCAATGATATGTTCTATAAATAAGTTTGTACTAAAACTATGATATCATTGTCTATGAAATTTTTTCTTGTTACAAATTAAAATTTCATTTTTTTCAAACAAAATATTTATCCAGAGAACACTAATGATTTCCGCTAAAGTATCTACCAAAATTCCTAAACAACCCAATTTGCTCAAATTAGCACTTATGTCATATATGTTTCATATACACCAAATTTGTCTGTAGGATACTAGTATAAAATTGGCTTTGCTTGTGGGGCAATGTTTTGTTTGATGTTGGCCCCAGGAGGCTGTGAAACAGTGGTATTACCTCTAGGACATTGTACTAATGGGAAAGGACCATTACATCCTTAGCTTCATTCTAGTAGAATTTTGGGGAAAACAGAAAAAGAAAATCACACAGATGTGAAAAATAACATGACATCATTTTGGAAAATTTCAGGATTGATTACAATGCATAGAGTAAAACAAATTCAGGTGGTGCAAACTTGAAGGGTATAACAGTTATTTGACATCATGTTTCTCAGTGTCCTAGGACCAACGCCCAACCAAGCAGAGCCCCACAGGAAATGTGTTGTGCTGACAAATTTGCCATATAGTATAACAGTTATTTAACATCATGATTTCTCAGTGTCCTAGGATCAACGTCCAACCAAGCAGAGCCCCACAAGAAATGTATTGTGCTGACAATTTTTTTTTTTTTTTTTTTTTTGAGGGGTTGTGCTGACAAATTTGCCATACAACAAGTAGATTCAAATGAATTAACTAAACAAAACAGTGGAGTTACATATACAGAGATAACTGGCATTAATAAAGGGATTAATAGCTGAATAAAATCAGATTTCAAGAGTTTTGGTTGCATACAATCGACACCAGGAATTTACACCTGAAAACATTACGTGGCAACACAAAAAATCCCCAAAGAATGTGTTTTGAATTAGGAAAAAAAGATTTCCGGGGGGGGGGACGGGGGGGGTTAGAATTAATTACTCTCTTGGCTACCTCTTAGATATATGCGCCATCTCCAGGCTGGCTAGGCCCTTTGGGCTCCCTCTGTACTCCTATATATATGAATCAATCTAAGCCTGTTGGCTAACCTTCCTTCAGTAGAGGTTGGAATTTGGACAGGTAGTCATTATGCACCTGCCTCCACGCAGCCGTAAACTTAACCACACAAAAAACCAATCTTCTCTTCCATAGAACTTGTAAGCATGCGAAAAAATCAGAATGCCTTTCAAACACTTGCAACCTTCCATAACCAATCACATCAACCAATTATCTCAGCGCGAATAGTCACAGAGAAGGACCCACGCTGGTGAAGTAGCCAACTGTCGCAATTGACCTGTTCAAAGCTGCTTATAAAGTTATGATGTGAAGGTCCCAAGGACCCAACCACTGTCAGGTCAAGTCAACCAAGAGTCCTAAAACAAAAAGATGCATATGTTGGCCATCAGACGCAGGAACTGGGAGCCAAACCAAAAGAAACTATGGCAGCTCTCCTTCTCTTGTCCTTGCTCCTGCTGCTGTCCTCTACTCCTCTTCAAGCTCAACAGAACATCACCCTAGGCTCCTCCTTGACACCCCAAGGGCCTAGCACCTCTTGGCTCTCTCCATCCGGCGACTTTGCGTTCAGCTTCCGGCCCATCGAGGGTAACACCTCTTTCTACTTGCTCGCCGTCTGGTTCAACAAGATCAGTGACAAGACAGTGGCTTGGTATGCCAAGACCACTGATGCAGATCCAGCGCTGGTGCAAGTTTCATCCGGTTCATGCCTCCAGCTCAACTCCAATGGGGCACTCTCGCGCCAGGACTCCACCGGCACAGAGGTATGGAATCCCCTGGTTGTGGGTGCATCATACGCTGCCATGCTCGATTCTGGAAACTTTGTGCTGGCTGCTTCAGATGGCTCTACCAAATGGGAGAGCTTCAAAAACCCTACAGATACCATCCTACCCACTCAGGTGCTCACCACTGGAATGAGTCTCCGCAGTCGGATCATCCCCACAGACTACTCCAATGGCCGGTTCCTCCTTGACCTGGAAAGTACTGGTGTGTCTCTCTATACCGTTGATGTGACCTCCAGTAACAAATATGATCCCTATTGGTCCATGGATGTGAGCACCACAAATCTGGTGTTCAATGCGACTGGTGTGATATATATCGGCAACCAAAGTGAAATCACATCTGGGGTGATCAGTTCCATAGCAGACTACTACCATCGTGCCACACTTGATCCAGATGGTGTTTTCCGACAATATAAGTACCCAAAGAAAGCCAGCAACCAGAGTAATCAGGAATGGTCAGTAGTGGACTTCAAGCCCCCAAATATCTGTGATGCAGGGCTGACAAATGTTGGAAGCGGTATTTGTGGTTTTAACAGCTATTGCATATGGGATGGCTCAAACAAGCAGAGTACCTGCAAGTGCCCAGATCAGTACTCATTTATTGATGACGAGAGGAAGTACAAAGGCTGCAAAGCAGACTTCCAGCCACAGAGTTGCGACTTGGTGGATGAAGCAGCAATCATGATGCAATTCAAGATGATACCGATGAGCCATGTTGATTGGCCATTCTCTGACTATGAGCAGCATAGCCCCATAACTAAGGATCAGTGTCAGAAACTCTGTCTGACAGATTGTTTCTGTGCCTTTGCTTTGTTCATGGATGAAGAGAATAAATGTTTGAAGAAGAAGATGCCTTTGTCACATGGCCATATGGCGTATGAAGTGGAGAGGACAGATTACATCAAGTTACGAAAGAAGAACGGTACACAGTCTCAGATCGTGGATTCCAACAAGGCTCAGCTTGCAGGCACTGCAAACAGAAAGAAGGCAATTTTAGGGGCAACAATAGGTGGTATTATTGGTGTTGTATTGATTCTGGTTGTTGTCGCTCTTTATTTACAAAGGATGAGGATGTATCAAGACATAGACAAAGCATTTGATTTTGATCAATTGCCTGGCATGCCAATGATGTTTTCTTACGAGAAGTTGAGAGAATGCACTGAAGACTTTAGTCATAAGCTTGGAGAAGGTGGATTTGGTTCAGTTTTTGAAGGCAAATTGAATGAAGAGAGAGTTGCGGTAAAACGCTTGGAACGTGCTAGACAAGGGAAGAAAGAATTCTTGGCAGAGATTGAGACGATTGGCAGCATCGAGCACATCAATCTTGTTAGACTGGTAGGATTCTGTGTAGAGAAAGCCCATAGACTTCTAGTATACGAATATATGCCTAGAGGTTCACTTGACAAATGGATCTATTATGGCCAAAATAATGCCCCCCTTGATTGGTGCACCAAGCGTAGGATCATTTTCGACATTGCCAAGGGCCTATGCTATCTTCATGAGGAGTGCCGGCGAAAAATTGCTCATTTGGATATCAAACCACAAAATATTCTGTTAGATGAGAACTTCAATGCTAAACTGGCAGATTTTGGATTATCCAAGCTCATTGATAGGGATCAAAGCAAAGTAATGACTGTGATGAGAGGCACACCTGGGTATCTAGCACCTGAATGGTTAACGTCACAAATCACTGAAAAGGTTGATATTTACAGCTTTGGAGTGGTTGTCATGGAAGTAATATGTGGAAGAAAAAACATTGATAATTCTCAGCCAGAGGAAAGCATACATCTAATCACTTTGTTACAAGAAAAGGCTCGAAACAACCAGCTAATTGATATGATTGACAAGCAATGTGATGACATGGTCACACACAAGGACGATGTTCTTCAGATGATGAAGCTTGGACTGTGGTGTTTGCAAAATGATAGCAACCGAAGGCCATTGATGTCTACGGTAGTCAAGGTACTGGAAGGTACAATGATCGTAGAAACTTGCATAAATTACAATTTCATCGGTGCAGATTTAGAATTATCTGTTCAAGGTAGTCAGTCAGCATATTCAGCTCCACCATCAGTATCAGTCTTATCTGGGCCAAGATGAAATGTATTCGTAATGAACAGAAGGTTCTCAGCATCCATATTTTGTACACTTCAGACTTGTAATTGTTTTTCTGCCTTAAGTGACTTGTAATTGTTTTTGTGCCTAAAGTGATATTAATTGTTTTTTGTGTTTTTGGGATTATGTTTTAGATGGCATTAGGGGAATAAGCTTCAGAGAAAATAGCATGCTACATTTTCCTCTGAAGTTATAATTCTCTATATCTAGGGAAAAAAATTTCCCATGGTAATGTATTTTTATTTCCCATAATTATAGAATATGCCTTGCATGATAAATTGTTGGTGAAATTTAATTTTGCAAATATTCTTTGCAACAGTCATAATTCAGTTGCACTGAATCACTAACGGCAGGTTCAACCGAGCAAAAAGGGCATAGTGTTTCACTGCTAGCTCGACGAAATGTGTGCCATGTATACATCCCCCACATCTGGAAGCTAGGACTAAAATCGAATTGAAATTATCTCCAATCCAAGAAATATAAACTTGGAGCCAGAAGAGAGAGAGCGAGGAATGGAGCTTACAGAGCAAGCATCCGGAGAGGGCAAATCGGTCGGCGAACGCGCAACTTTCTTGCTCCTCTCGAGGCGCGCGACGAGCAGAGCGTGTGGGCGAGGAGCCACCACGGAAGCAGACAAGCTGTCGTTTGGACATCATCGGGTCGCGGTGGCCGGCGCCGGCGGCGGCAGCCGGAGCCCGGAGGAGCTGGATCCAACGCCGGCCAACGGCCATTGGAATGGAGAGGGAGGACGTGGGCGCACGGACTGCTGGACCAGAACCAGCCCAAAAAAAAAATTGGCATTTAGCCCATCCGTGAACTGCATACTGGGCCGAATACTGTAGGCCCGGTTTCACCAAGCTTCTCTAATTTCTACACGCGCTGATTAAAAACCATGCACTTTTCATTAATTAACTTATTTATTATTATCTTTATGTTTTAATCCTCACTCTACCTAAAATGGTGAATCCAATGTCGACTAAAAATCAAATACATTGGTCAAATCCTCCTCACTAGTGAGATGAAACTAAACCCCTATACTCATCAACACACAGAAGACGGGCCACCATGAGTCAAATTTAAACTAGACCGGTCTCACATAAGTGTAGCAAATTTGCCCGTACATTATAACAGTAGAAAAAACTATTAAAAATCTATGCAAAATGATATTTAATGGTACATATCTATTTATGTTCTATATTTTTATAATTTATTTTAAGATGACCATCACATTATAATATAAGTTAATTAATGTTGACGATAAATTACAATGCCATATTAAACCTGTATCAAAGTAAAATACACCTTGCTATATTTTATCTTCCGTTACAAAGTGTGTAATTATTTGGATATAAATATATCATAACATTTTTTTAACTACTCATGTGTTTTTCTATGACTAAATATCGACATTTGTAGTTTTTTGACGCATTATATCATATCCATAACTTCTATATCTAATAATAAAACACCCAAATTTATGTCCACCGTAGTTTCTTCTGCCCCTTACTTCAGTCATCGCCGAACCTATATGCATATAACATATGCAGAATAATAAACCACCCAAATTTTTGTCCACTGTATTTTCTTCCGCGCCTTACTTCTCGGCTACATCCACATATTATGGGTATGTGTCTAGCATGTTCTTAGTCATCGCCGAACCTATATGCATACAACATATGCAAGGATAATTTAACACACCTATAGACAAAGCATAACCCAATAAAATTCATAACATCTATGGATAGGTCATATGTTTACGAAGCTAACGAAACTAGTTTGGTAATTTTCTGATTTTGTAAGATTTTTGCAAGATCTCTATTTTTATAAACAAGAGAAAAATGAAAGAAAATGAAAGAGACTACATGGTTTTTGTCCAACTCACACAAAGCCAGCTCATCTGCAAAACTTCAGCCTGGATAAAAATAAGCCCTCATGGAGAGGCTCACTCTAATTTAGACATTTTGGGTGAGGAACCCTAATCTATTTGAAAAACTATTAAAATCATTCCATCTTTTCTTTCTCTGACATCTTTATATCTAGAACCCTATATTTTTTTTATGTTCTCTTATCGACACTTAATCCATGTTGGCAATATTAATGTGGCAAAAACGGACACAGGAGGCCGAGCAGTTGGGCATGGGCGGAAGAAAATATGGTGGACATAAATTTTGATGTTTTATCATTAGGCATAGATACATGTTTTTCTTCTCTATATGAGAAGACAAAGATTCCCCAAGTAAAAATATAAACAAGGGGGCACAGAGACACTCAAGTCGAACATATTTTTTTGAAAGGACGGAAAAAGTTTTGCCGCGATTTCTATTAGACGAATAAATAAAAAAGAAGGCAAGCGTCCCGCCCAGTTTTTAAAGTGGAAATTGGACGAAAACCACATGTACAATGTGGAGGGTACCCTACTCCATCTGCACACCTATGTACCAAATCAACTCAACTCGTGCCATAAAAAGCGCCAACTCAACTCAACTCAACTCAACTCCACGCTTGGTCGGACGGGACATCGATACAAGCCTCTAACCACGGTCGGATTGGGTCATCGACATGGGCTACCACCTCACACCACTAACACTCGATCGGATTGGGTCCTCGACACGAGCCTCTACTACACAGCTCAAAAGAAAACAACTAAAAACAAAAAACTACGCCTACTCCACCACTGCCACCAACCGCGCAACAAAACAGCGAGAACGACGAACGAGCCCTGCCCGAGACACCCTGACCAAGTCGTACTCCAAAGCGACGCCTTCAAGAAGGTCACGACGCCCAAGCGCCGCCGTCGCTCGTCCAAGACAGGACAAGGCTTTCACCCATGGAGTGTATTGAGGGTGCGACGCCCTCAACAGGAGAACGACACCCGCAAGTGTCGCCGTCACCAGGCCTTCGCCAAAGAACCCAAAGCACAGACGTCGGACAAGATGTTGGGTCCCCTCCAGACACCAAGTCGTCGTTACCGGTCATCCGGAAGAAAGCTCACCGGGTAGATGTCACAACCCAAAATTTGTATTTTGGGATGTGACTTAGACAACACTAAACAACCTTAAATGATTTTAGTATTTTTCTAAAATTCCCAACTTTAGTTCAGTTGTTGATATTCTAGCTAGTGGAAAATGTGTGTTTATAAAATTTTTGAAAATTAATTTAGTGGTTTGTTGCATTCATGCCTTTGCATAGTGTTTATGTTTGGAAAATGAATTTAAATGTTTTCACGAACGTCTAGGTTTTGGTCAACTTCATCTCCCAAAGTATCAAACCAATATCTAAAAATCCAATCAAGTCTTTTGCTTACATCTTATAAAACCCTTGCATTATATCCATTCTCTTCTTCTCTCCTTTCTTTTCTTTCTTGACCACCCAACAATTTGGCGTCAATTAATTCTTTAGGCCAATATTTTATCATCTCTCATCTGTTCATACAAATGAATCTTAATTTGGGTTGAGCTCGCCTTCACTCTGTCCATCATGGTCATGTCCAAATCAGCCCAACGCCACTTTCTCTCTCTCCTAGACCGCATAGTCAATCTCCTCCCTCTCACGTGAAAACAGCACCCTATCCTTGTGCTGCTGCCCCTAATCTACACCTCCATGCAAAAAAAACAACCACCACACATAATGCTCATCTCTAAATTTAGTAGACCTATCTCCACTTAACAATCCCTCCTTAATTTCCCTTCATTTTTGTGCAATTACTCAATTAATTGGAGGACTCGACAGCTATGGAAGACCCCTCATTCTTCTAGTGTTTCCACACCACCTAATTCCTACATCTCTCTTAAGAGTGTTCCTGTACTCCAATTTATCTCTCTCTCTTCAATTTCATGCAAGTAGCAGCAATTTTTCCTCACACTCTCTTTCAAGTGGAGAAGACTTCCATGTCCTCTCTATGGCGCCTCCTCCCTTTAGTCTCATGCAAAAAATATATGAGGATCATCTAATTATTCATCTCTTAATTCCCTTGACTCCATCAATTGCATGCAATGGTAGCCTTGTCTCTCCCTCTCTCTTGTTCACGTGGACAAGACTCCTTTCTTCTCTCTATGCCAATCGTTTTCATGCAAAGATAATTGCAGCAACTAAATTCTCCCTTAAGTCTCTGGTCGCCATCCTCTTCCCTGCTGCTTCCTCTATTTCCTCGCATGCAAAACAGAAGCAACTAGTCTCCTAAATCCCTTACCCATCACTCCCAAATACAGTGCACTTGGACAGCCCCATTCTCCTATACCGCAACCTCCTCTCCTTCTCATGTAAAGAACGGCCACACATAATTCCTCCTTAATTCTTTAGTCCATAATTTCTTCAGTTACCTCACTTTTATTTCCTGAGAAATCAGATATGCGCCTCCTCTCTTCCTCTCTTCCTCCCCTCTGTTCTTGTCACGACAAATACAGAAGGCATGCATGGCCTCTTCTACTACTTCACCATCTGCCATGGACGCCCCATCTCCTCCCCTTCCACCTCCATGGACGCCGCTCCTCTTCCCTCTAATTCCCTCTCCCTCCTCTCCATCAAAATCCAGTGCCGTCGCTGTGACGAATTCGTGTTGCCGCTGCACGTGTCTTCCCACCGTCGGAATTCTAAAATCCTTGGCATCGTGCCATGGTAAGGGGCATGCCTTCTCTGTTCTTCACTGAGAAACTCATGTTCCTCATTTCTCCTCTCTGTTGTGACGCCTAGGGAACATCATGGTGCTGCAGTGCTTCATGGACGCCATTCCGGTGTGCCTTGCCGTCTTCCCGAACCTGCAACAGCACCTCGCTCATCGTCGTCGCTGTCATTTCTGTACAGCACATGGTGAGGTCGACCATCCCTTTTCCCTCTCTGAGCTTGCTGCTCAAGATCCTCTCGTCCATCTCTTTGATCTCTCATGTGGCATAGATCATCACCAAAGTGGAATTGACGCTGTCCCATTGATCGCAGGCCCTATTACGTCATCATCATCGATTCTAGTTGGCATCACCTTCATCTCCAACTGCTGCCAACGATGATGTGAGGACCCCATCATGATCTCCATCTTGTTTACATGTTACTCGCTGTAGAACACGTGCCATGACCTACGCATGGTCGGATTCCGGCAAAGTCTCCTAACAATCATGTCTCTGTCCATTGGGGGACAGCAGCAATGCTACCAGTTGGCATTGATGTTCCCATTGATCCAGACCTATAGTCATCGAACCCTTCAATCACAATGTAGTTATCCAAGTTGCACATGTCCCTGCAAAACAGTTTGGCAAAATGATCGAAGACAAAAGAGATATAATAGTTCTTGTGCTTGTGGCCTCTGCTGTCTTGCAGCAGTGCTGATGCCGGTTGGCATGAGTGTTCCCAGTGTTTTTGCCAATCCGGTGGTCAAGCCCTTCAACCACAGTATGTTTTATATCCTTGTGCACATCACTGTCAAATATCTTGTCCATAGGAGTTCATATTACAGAGATATCATCATCTTCGTGCTTGTTATTCCTGCTGTCAAGTCAGCTTACAGGTTTGAATGGCATTGACGTTCCCCACTAATCCGCTATCCAAATACTCAAACCCTTCAACAGTATTGTACTCTTCTATAGAATCCTGATGGCTCTGATTCCACCACCCATGATCAGCTTGCCAAAACTGCAAAAGACTATTTCGTGATGATTTTTAGATCTTTCCAGGATTGGAATCGAGAATGCAAATTTACAGGTATCATTCAAGATGATGAATACACCAAATCTACTCCGGACTTGCAGGAACTTCACAAGATAGTAAAGAATATGAGGAGCAATGCAGCCCCAGGACCAGACGGTTTGAATGCAGGTTTTTACAAAGCAACTTGAGAATGGATATGTAAGGATGTCTTAGACCTCGTTACAAATAGAAAATGGTCATATACAACAGGATATTATACTCACATTACTTTGATCCCAAAAATCAATGCTCCTGTTACTCCTAAAGGTTTTAGGCCCATAAGTCTTTATAATGTTATTTACAAAATCATTGCCAAATCTCTCGCTGATAGTATTAAACATCACCTGCATCACTTAATTCACCCTTCTCAAGCAACTTTCGTTCAAGGCAGACATATTGCTTCTAGCTCAAGAAATTATTCATAGTTTCAATTTAAAAAGTTGGAAAACAGAAAGCTTTCTTTCTTAAGTTAGATCTTGCAAAAGCTTTTGACAGGATAGAATGGAAAAATTGTTAATGCCCTCAAAAGATTAGGTTTTCATGGTCACTTTATCAAGCTGGTGTACACTTGTATTTCTATCACTAATCTTTCTATGCTAATAAATGGTGATGCAGGCTCGATTTTTTGCCCTCAAAGAGGTATTAGACAAGGCTGTCCTTTATCTCCCTACTTGTTCATCGTTGCTATAAATGATCCATGCAGACATCTCCTTCTGGCGTGCAGGCAACACTAGAACAAAATCAGACTTTTGGTCTTCTATACTTCAGGTGAAAAGCATTCTCATTGAAAATTGTATTGTTCAAATCCAAAATGGTTACTCCAACGTCTGGTCCACACCATGGTGTGCGATCTGGCAACAGATACATGAACATGTTAAACTCCCCACCTCTGTCCCATCTTTACCAAGCTCAATCTCTGACCTGTGGGACAGCAGCACACATCATTGGGATTTTAATTTCATATCTCAAATCTTTGATAACCATGCCATCTCTGCAATTGTAAACACAGAGATTATACATTCCACAGCTCCCGATTTAATCACTTGGAAACTAGCGGCAAATCTACCTCCTAACTCAAAAGTTTTTCTTTGGAGAATTATCAGAAGAGTCATTGCTACGGGCGCTAGAGCTGGTAACCTTTCAACTAGAATCAACAAACATTGTGATAGATGCAATACACTCGAAAATGATGCACATATATTTTTTCACTGTCAGTTTGCTAGAGCTGTCTGGTTTTCCTGAAAAACTCCTACACGTACTTCCATGCTACCAGATGAACAGGATGGAGTACAGGACATTCTTGGAAATTTCATGGCTGGCCCAATCACGGAGGATCAATTCCAACGAATCATAACAATATTGTGGTATTTATGGAAAGCGAGAAATGATCTCCGCTCCCAAAGAAAAATCTGGACTGTTTTGCAGGTGCATCATGCGGTCGAGGCGGACATCAAAGTTGTTGTTATGGACACAACATTGCAACAAGAAAATGGAGGGCCAGGAAAAGAACCCAATCATCCAGCTAACAATACTAATTTTATCTGCAGCCTACCTTGCCTATAGTTGCAGGTTCCAGGTGCTACACGGATGCTTCGCTGCTACCTGATTCCAGCGACAACAGAGAAAGATCAGCTGGCCTTGGAGTTTACCTCCTTGACCCAAACCGACGCCTCAAGTGTTCATCAAGGCAACCACCCAACAGGTCTCCTCAGTCTTAATGGCTGAAATGGCTGCTATCAATCTGGCAGCAAAAATCAGCAACTTGCTCGGCATTGCGCAAGTCACCTTCCTCATTGATAATCAAATACTTGCAAGTTTCTTCAATGGTCCAAGAGATGCGGAACCACCGCATTGGCAAATCAAGCAATCAGTACAATAATACTACAAGTCTACAACAATGTGCGAACTACTTCATGGAGAGTCCTGAAAGTCAGTAGGGACGACAATATAACATCGCACACTTTAGCCAAACAAGCTTTAAAGTGCTCAGGCAATCACTTTTTGAATATGCAATTCACTTGTACAAATGTTGATCATAGTGCCCGCTGTCCTTTGCAAGAGGCACTAAAGAACTTCTCCAGCATTGCAGCCTCATGCTGCCAATAATAATATATGATGTTTTCTTGTCAAAAAAAATAGCCAATACTACGTGTGGGACCAATATATTTTTGTGGCGCCACTACCACACTGTGGAGGACCTCGTAAACTAGTTCAAACCAAGAGACCTGAGAGCACGGTTGAGCCACGGAAATGTGTTCAAATAAAGCGAACAAGACAAAGTACTAGTAGCTTAATACGTAGATGTGCATTCAACTGATATCAAAACATTGAAGCACATATATCTTTTGGATCGGAACTTTTGGGTTTTCCTTGTGATTGTGAAACAGATATCTTGCGTTCAGTACAGCAATAACAAAGTTGTTCAACATCTGTTGGTAGACCTATATACTATATAGAGATGCAATGGCACAACATAGCTGCAGGGAGAAAATAAAAACGAAACTGTATTTGCAGACACTACCACACAGCATCCAGAATAGTAGACAATGCAAAACCACACAATAACAGAGGAAGTCCGGAATACAGTGACTACTAAAGACGATTTCTCATACATATTAAGTACCTAACGATGGATTACGTACCAAGCTTGGCAATCAACTCCTTGATAACCAAAGGACAGCTTGTATTCAGATGCTCAAAGCCGTCGCTTGCAAGGGCAGCAGTCAGATTTGCCGGAGAGCTGAGGAAGCTGAAGCACGCCTTCTTGAGCCCGTGGCAGTGGTGCTGCTCTGCTAACGCCAGGATAGTTGCCAAAGTGGTCGCCTCTATGCAACTGCAGAGTTTGTGCTCGCAGATCAGCTTGAGCCTCTCCATGTCATACCGGTCTGCTGCCACAAGCAGATGTTGGGACATGGCAGTTTGATCTTCCTTGCTGATCATCTCTGGCAACGAATCGGTGTAGATGAAGAAGAGCAACTCCTTGAAGACATGCGCCTCCATGTCGTCTATGCGGACGATGGCGCCTGCGGCTGCGTTGCTCTCCTTCATCTGGCCGAAGAGCTCTGCGCTAAACACCGGTGACCTGGCAGCGAGCACACACCTATGCGCCTTGAACGTCTCGCCGCTGACCTGGAACACCACATCGGCGCCCTTCTCGGTCTCGAGGAGGTCGGCCAGGTGTCCATGCAAGTCAGATGGAGGCACAGACACGAAGGTCGTGGTAGGGGCCTCGGCCAAGGCCAGCTCCTCTGTGCGGAGCTCGTTGGTGATGGCGATGTCGAAGCGGACTGTGAAAGAATCATCCTTGAGATGCTTGGATTTCTCCAAATTTTCCCTTTCGATGAACTTTGAATAGCCCCAGCCTCCGTTGCCCTCGAAGCTTCTCACTGATTCTGCAGTCAACTGTGGTGTTTGGTCCTCCACCTCGTCGATGAAACAGAACTTATATTGTGCCTTCACCGCGTCGGTGACTCTTTCATCAAGGCAAAGAAAAAGGGATATGTAATCAGCGGACTCCGAGGAGTCTCCGTTGGGATAATATTTGATGTACCAGCGATGACCGCCGACAGTGAACGGATGAGACTTGATCAGCTCCCCCGTTGGAGTCCCCTTGGTGCGCGAGTAGCCGCTGACCTTGAAGATGTGGTACCCGCTTGCGACGTCGGCGACGATCGCTGAAGCGGATCCCGACGGCTTGCTGCTGCCAGCGGTGGACGACATGAGCGATCGTTTTAGCTAGTGTGCTCTCTGCTCTGTATCGGTGGCTGGCGGAGCTGTTTCAGGGAGCAACTTTCCTTTCGAGTAGGTCCTGCACTCTGCTCTTGCAGAATATAGTGCGGAGACGACGACCAGAAACGAAAGGAAGGGGAAGGAGATGAGTCAGTCAATGCAATGCAATGCAATGCAAGGCTCCTCACGTCACTGTACGCTGATTCAGATGGGACCTGAACGTCACTGAACAAATTGTGCAGCAATTTGGTCCCATCATCCTGATACTTAGACTAGACATCTTTTCAGATTAATTTTGAGAGTTGCAACGAGTACAAGGTCTAATAAGCATACTATCTCGTATCAGTGGCTATAGACCGGTATGATAACTCTGTATTTTTACAATGAATATAACTAATAAAATTCTATGAAAGTATATCATATATGAGCGCACTAATATGTAGCTTTATTTGTATATTAAAATTTTAATAAAGTCCAAAACGTTAGGCGGTTTGCATGTGCATGACCCCCTGCAGTTGAATTTCCCATCTACTCCCTCCGCCTAAAAAATAAGTGATGTTGTAGGTTTGTCCTAAGTTAAATAATTTCAAATTTGACCAAATATATAGAAAAGAACAGTTATATTTATGACACGAAATATGTAGAGTATAAAAGTATATTTTATAATAAATCTAATAATACTTCTTTGGTGCCATAAATATTAGTTTTATGTAAATTTTGTCAACTTGAAATGATTTGACTTAGAATAAACCTAAACCATCACTTATTTTGAGACGCAGGAGTACGGATAGAAACATGTACTCGCCTCATTCAAAATTGCAATTTGTTTTTGACCATATTTGTACCTTTTATTATATATCTTGGTATACAACAAAAATTATATATTTAAAATTGACGAGTTGTATTCTCCAACAATTTAGGTGCAATATGTAATCAGTAGGTTGTAGTTGTAGCATCTCCAGAAAATTTCCTCAACAGCGTTGTTGATTGCTCTTATTTTTTTATTCTTATCGTAAGCTCTATCTGCTTTCGGCTATGGATTCTTCTTTCGATGTGCCCTTTACTTTAATTAATGATTCTTCTTTAACTTCCACAGTTCCTTTTGTCGTCTGATATGTCATTCTAGCTTTTTGCCCTTATCTTATTTGCCGTTTCAATCTCAAAGCGTGTTGTGACAAATACATTTTTTATCGTCTCCATATTTGATACGCGATGTCCTGATCGCAGTTCAACAATGATGTCCCTGGTCTGGGCGCTGGTCCATTCAGGCCTTGTGAAATCGATCTCCATCTTCCACGAGAAATTCCACGGTATAGTGTTGGTGCACCACACGGTCATTTCTGAGCAATCTAGCCCTCTCGATAACCCATTTAACAAGTTGAGAAAATTTCTTATTTGTCATTAGAAGTGTCTTCGGTGCTGTCAACAGCCCACACCCTGGTGACCCGTCAGCCTTGGCAAGGTCCGACAGAAGCCCAGTGGCTGAGTATAAATACTAGAGGATAGAAGAGTAGAAACAACTTTATGCAAACTGCTGTAATTCCATTATCATTTACTTCAAGAAATAGAACCGGGCTAGCCGAAGCTACTTTTCGTATCCTAATTGTCTTCCTCGTTTCCGGTTCGCCGTAGTTCGCTTAGCCACCGCCACGTTGCTTGCGCCGTCGCGCCGGAGGCTAACAGTGATATCAGCTCCCTCAACGGTCCGGCGCCGTCGTGCTGGAGTCCGAGCTCGGCATCCATCCCCACTTCACGCGTCGACAGCGAGCGTTGGGAGCCATGGATCCCGTCGTCACCAACAAATTCAACGAGGTGATCCAGAAGCTGGACGAGATCCGCGGCGAGTTCCAGGCCTCCTCCACACGCCTGGAGACGAGGCTCACCGAGTCCGAGACCGAGCGTCGCGAGCGCGAATCGGCCGCGGATGCTTGCATCTCCGCGCTCGAGCAGTCCGCGTCGAGCGGATACAACGCCGCCGCCGTCGCCGACAACTGCGGCGGTCACTTCGAGCTGCGCATCGGCGAGCTCAAGCGGCGCGTCCACGAGCTTGAAGGAGTGCGGTACGTGGAGATTCAGGACGAGCGTGATGCTCGCGTGGAGGACCTCGAGTGGACAACTGCAGCCTTCGAGACATGGCGGTCGTCCGTGGACAGCTCCACTGCCGCGATCCGGGCGAAGATGGACCGATTCGCCACCGCCTGGAACCGCTCCACCACCGATCCGCCGACGGAACACTTCCGCGCGGATCCGAGGAGGTACGCCGGGCGAGCCCTTGCCGGATTCACGACCTCCTGGCCCGATGGGCACGGCGACGAATCGACTACACGGGAGCTGGGGCATGGATCGATTCCGACCATGGCCCCGGTCCAAGCAAATGGTATGCCTGATAATCCTCCTTCGTTTCCATTCGTGCCGAATTCCCCATTTGTTCCTGTTCATCCCTGTCCCCCACCACCACCGTTAAATTCTCCATCCAATTTCCGCCACCCACCTCCAATTCATCCCCAATTCCAGTCTCAACACCGTGATCCACCTCCAGTTTACCCACCCCCACCTCTCAATCACCATCCACCACCATCGATTTATCCACCACCTCCAGTTCATCCCCCACCTCCAATTTATCCGCCATCCCCAAATTATTCCCAATATCCACCTGTTTCCCCCAATTTCCACCCACCATATCCACCTCCATCATCCAATTTTCACCCGCTATTACCTTACCAAACTATTTCCCTCCCAACAATTCACAAATCACAATTAGACCAACTTCCTAAGATGCCATTTCCTCAATTCGATGGCGATAACCCACAGCTTTGGATCACTCGCACTCAGAAACATTTTGAAATGTATTCTGTCCACCCCAATGCTTGGGTCACGGTGTCTACACATCAATTCACTGGTCCAGCTGCTCGTTGGCTTCAATCAGTCGAGCAGCGCATCACCAACATTTCCTAGGACACCTTCACTACCATGATCTGCGAGCGTTTCTGCTGCGATCAACATGAGCTTCTTACTCGGCAACAGCTACACATCAAACAGTCTTCCTCTGTTAACAACTTCATCGAGCATTACACAGATCTTGTGGAGCAACTTGCTGCATACAATCCTTACCCCGATCATGTCGCTATTGTTGCTCGCTTCATTGACGGGCTTCGTGATGATATACGCCCAGCTGTGTTACTTGCTCGTCCTGTGGATTTGGATACTGTCGCTACTCTCGCTCTGTTACAGGAAGAAGCGTTGGAGCAGGGCCATCTCAAGGATTATCGGAAGACTGAATCTCTGTTTTCTAAGTCTGCAACAATCAAGGGGGCATTACCTCTTCCACCGCCTCCTCCAAGACCCTCTGCTCCTGTTGTTGCTCCCCAGGAAGGACGTCGCTATGGAGATGACAGGAAGTCTGTGGATGATCGGCTTTCTGCACTCAAAGCTTCTCGCAAGGCAAGAGGACTTTGCATCCGTTCTAGTGACAAATGGTCTTATGGGCACCGTTGTGCTCCTGTTCCCCAGTTGCATTCCTTGCAGGAAGTTTGGGAGATTTGTCAGGGTGATTTCTATGAAGTTGGCGAATCATCTGAGCTCCCTGTCAGTCCGCCAGTCCAAGCTTCTGATCCAGCTCAGATATTCCAATTGTCTACATCAGCTATATCTGACAGTTTGGCTCTCCGCACAATGAAGTTGACTGGGGTTATTGCAGGCAAGGCAGTCTCTATACTCATTGATTCAGGCAGTACCCATTCTTTCATTAGTTCTTCGATTGCGGCTGGTATTCCGGGTGCCCATGACTTGCTTCAGCCAGTGTCTGTGAAGATGGCTGATGGTTCTGTGCTCACTTGTTCTGCTGAATTGCCTCAAGTCGAGTGGTCTATTTAGGGGGTCCGATTCCATTCTTCTCTTCGTATCATTCCACTTGGCTCCTATGATATGATTGTGGGCATGGATTGGTTGGAGGCCTTTTCTCCGATGAGTGTCCATTGGCACGAGAAATGGATGTCCATTCCTTATGGTAACACCAATGTGCTTATCCAAGGGCAAGTTGATGATGAGACCAACAACACGTCATTCAGCTATATCAGCTTTCAGATGCTGATGCGTCTCAGCTTCCTTCTGAACTACCTCCGGCTATTCGTGCTCTATTGGATGATTTCAGTCAGCTATTTGAAGTGCCATCTGAGCTCCCTCTGCGCCGTGCATGCGACCATTCCATTACCTTGGTTCCTGGGGCGACACTAGTGGCCATCCGCCAGTATCGCTACAATCCAAAGATGAAGGATGAAATAGAGAAGCAGGTTGTTGAACTATTGCAAGTAGGGTTTATCAGGCCAAGCTCAAGCGCCTTTTCCTCGCCATTTCTGTTGGTGCACAAGAAAGATGGCATTTGGCGCATGTGTGTTGACTATCAGATGCTCAACGCATTGACAGTCAAATCTAAGTTTCCGATTTCAGTAGTTGATGAACTGCTAGGTGAGCTCTCTCATGCTCGATGGTTTTCATGCTTAGACTTGAGGGCTGGCTTTAACCAGATTCGGATGGCTGAGGGCGACGAGCACAAGACCGCGTTTCAAACTCACTGGGGGCAGTTCAAATACAACGTCATGTCTTTTGGTCTCACAGGAGCACCCAACTCATTCCAAGGTGCTATGAACTGTACCTTGAAGCCACTCTTAAGGAAATGTGCTATTGTATTCTTCGATGATATACTGATCTATAGTGCTACACTAGAAGAACACATTCAGCATCTGCAGCAAATCTTTCAGCTGCTACAAGCAGATCATTGGTGGCTCAAACTTAGTAAATGTCGCTTTGCTCAACAATCCATCTCGTATCTGGGTCATGTGGTTAGCGCTGATCCAGGGAAGGTCTCTGATGTCCAGAGTTGGCCAATTCCCAAGGATGTGAAGGAGTTGCGCAGTTTTCTCGGACTCTCTGGTTATTACAGGAAGTTCATCCAGAATTATGCAGTCCTTGCTCGGCACCTGACAGATCTGCTCAAGAAAGGTTCTCTGTTTGTGTGGACTTCAACTCATACAGAAGCTTTTGAGGCTTTAAAGGCATGGTGCTTGCTTTGCCGGATTTTGCTCGACCATTCCAAATTCAAACTGATGCCTGTGAGCATGGTATAGGTGCTGTTCTGTTGCAGGATGCTCACCCTTTGGCATATGTTAGCAAGGCCTTGGGCCCTCGATCCAGTGGTCTTTCCACGTATGAAAAGGAGTACCTCGCCATTATCATGGTTGTGGATCAATGGCGTTCATATCTGCAACATGCTCCATTCACTATCTTTACAGATCAACGTAGTCTGATGCACATCACAGACCAACGTCTACACACTGATTGGCAAAAGAAGATGCTGAACAAGCTTTTGGGTTTGCAGTTTTTGTTGTTTATAAACCAGGACACTCCAACGCTACGGCTGACGCCTTGTCAAGACACCCAGCTCCTACATCTGCAGTCCATGCTCTATCTTCTGTGCAACCAGTGTGGTTAGCTGAGGTTGTTGCTAGATATGCCCACGATCCTTCTTGTTTGAAATTGCTGCAAGAGTTGTCTGTGAATCCTCAGTCTCATGCTCCATTCACATTGACTTCGGGGGTTCTGCATTTCAAGGATCGAGTTTGGTTGGGCATCAACAGAAGCTTGCAACTAAAGGTCATGTCAGCTATGCATAACAGCGCTCTTGGTGGCCATTCAGGGTTTCCTGTTACCTATAGCAGACTGAAATAGCTATTCACTTGGGCAGGCATGAAACGAGATGTCAGTGACTTTGTCAAGGCATGTACAATCTGCATTCAAGCTAAGTCTGACCGAGCTAGATACCCAGGATTGTTGTTGCCTCTTCCAGTTCCAACTGAAGCTTACCAGGTGGTGTCCTTGGATTTCATCGAAGGGCTGCCAGTATCGGGCCCTGGTAACTGCATACTGGTTGTGGTTGATAAATTCAGTAAGTTTGCCACTTTTATTCCACTTCATCATCCATATACTGCAGCAACTGTTGCCCAAGCGTTCATGGATCAAGTCTATCGGTTACATGGTCTTCCTTCTCATATTATTTCTGACCGTGATCCAATATTTACAAGTAACTTTTGGAAGGAGTTGTTCTTTCTGGCAAAGGTTGAGTTGAACATGTCATCAGCTTATCACCCTCAGCCGGATGGCCAAACCGAAAGGGTTAACCAGTGCTTGGAAACTTTCCTTCGCTGTTTTGTGCACTCTTGCCCGAAATGGACCAAATGGCTGTCTCTGGCCGAATTTTGGTACAACACGAGTGAACATTCAGCTCTAGGCCGCTCTCCATTTGAAGTCCTCTTCGGGCACCTTCCCCGTCACTTCGGGATCACTGAAACTTCTGTTTCTCCCGTGCCGGATGTGGCTGCTAAAATTGAGGAGCGCAACACGATGTTCGCTGCAGTCGACAACATCTTTTGCGGGTACAGCAGCGCATGAAATCTCAAGCTGACAAGCGCCGCTCGGAGCGATCTTTTGATGTGGGTGACTCGGTTTTCCTGCGCCTTCAACCATATGTTCAATCCTCGCTTGCACCAAGAGCTCACAACAAACTCTGTTTCAAGTACTTCGGCCCTTATGAGATCATTGACAAAATCAACCCGGTGGCCTATAAGCTCAAGCTTCCAGAGGGTTGTCTGCTCCACCCAGTCTTTCACGTATCCTTGCTCAAGCCAGCTTCAGCTCCTGTGCCGGCAGTGTCTGCTGACATTCCTGAAGTCGACGACAACTACCAAATTCCAGAAAAGGGTGCTGCAGCGTCGAGTTCATCACCAAGGTTCGCGTGATATTCATTGGCCCTTGATTAAATGGTTTAACATGGATGCCGATCTTGCTACCTGGGAGGATGAAGTCGCCATTCGTCAGCGCTTTCCGGCTGCTCCGGCGTGGGGACACGCCGGGTCTCAAGGGGGAGGGATGTCAACAACCCACACCCTGGTGACCCGTCAGCCTTGGCAAGGCCCAGAAGACCGGTCCGCAAGCGGCCCAGCAACGTTCGCCTGTCTGGCCCAGAATGGGAGTGCTCTGCCTGTCTCCAGAAGCCCAGTGGCTGAGTATAAATACTAGGGGATAGGAGAGTAGAAACAACTTTATGCAAACTGCTGTAATTCCATTATCATTTACTTTAAGCAATAGAACCGGGCTAGCCGAAGCTACTTTTCGTATCCTAATTGTCTTCCTCGTTTCCGGTTCGCCGTAGTTCGCTTAGCCACCGCCGCGTTGCTTGCGCTGCCGCGCCGGAGGCTAACAGGTGCCTTAGTTGCCACTGAACTTGTGAGTCCCCTCTCTGCCATCCAGTTTAATTTTTTCCCTATTCCTCACTTCTGTCAATTCAGTAGCAATCAATCATTAACGGCAGATTCAACCCAGAAAATAGGGCACCGCGTTTCACTCCTTGTTCTACGAAATGTGTGCCATGCATGCATCCCCACATCTGGAAGCTAAGACTTCAAACGAATAGAAATTATCATGTGCCCAGAACCTTAACGGCAAGACATGTAAGATATATATACAATCAATCATCAGGCAGGACAAATCGGCGAACGCGCAACCTTCTTGCTCCTCTCGAAGCGCGCGGACGAGCAGAGCGAGTGGGCAAGGAGCCACCGTCGGAAGCATGCAAAGCTCTCGTTTGGACACCATCGGGTACCGGCGGCCGGCGCCGGCGGCCGGAGGTGGAGCTGGAGCCCACGGGAGAGCACGCCGGCCAACGGCCATTGGAGAGGGGAGGACATGGGCCAGAACCAGCCCAAAAAAAAATTGGCATTTAGCCCATTAATGAACTGCATACTAGGCCGGATACTCTAGGCCCGGTTTCACCAAGATTTTCTAATTTCTATACACGCTGATTAAACTATACACTTTTGGTTAACCTATTTAGGTTTGGGCTTGTCGTCGTAAAATGGTAAAACCAATGTCGACTAAAAATCCACCATCACCAACATGTTTGTCAAACACATCCTGACTTGTATGGCAGTGAGATGAAACTAAACATCTGGCAACACACACAAGACAGGCCATCAGTCAAATTCAAACTATACCGGTATCACATATAGTGTTATTTTTTTTAGAAAACAATTATATTCTCATTATGACCATCACTTGAGACCTAATGACTAAAGCAACTCTAGAGCCGCTACGAACTGTTTCAGAACTCTTCCTACCAAACGAGTTTGAAGACAACAGCTCCGTGAGAGAGAAGTCCTATACATCATGTTGAGACAAAGTGGAGATGAAAACGTGGCTAAAAAATGTAGCTTTGCTTTAGGACGCTAGTCGGAGGAAGTCAAAGGCGAAATAAAAAATATTAAAATGATTTAAAGAAACTCCGGTAGGAACTTGTATAAAACTTCAGCGATGGTACATTTTTTTATTATTATTTTCATATCATTTTAATTTTTCTGTAGTGCTAATTGGAAGGTCAGTCTATGCATGCCAATTGTTGCTGCCCTTAGACTACAAAGTTACAGGGCAACTGCTAGTTCACTTGAGTTCTACTGGTACTGAAAGTTGAAGCACATTCTGATGATTTATATGCCTTTAACATAAATGGAGATTAAAGAAAAAAGAGGAAGGATGATATACATAATCATATGATCACACATTTTTGGCTTAGGTTTGGACGAGTGTATGGCAAATTGTACAGATAATTGAGCGGCTGAGAACCTGTTTCTGTGTCACTACTCAGTACTCACTAGTAAGATAGCTGGTGATCATAATACTGGACTGCGTATTATATCGACACGTTTGTTTTGGTTCCTAGCACTGTAACGTTAACGTAAATGGATTTAGTTCAAATCTCTTTCCCGCCGGTAATGTTTCCAGCTTTATTTTATTTCTGTTTGCGTTACGGAGGGCACAACCAAACAATCCGTATGTCTTCACTCTTCTGTTGACAAGCTTAATAATATTTCCTCTGAAATACTAAAGCATGATCGGAACAATCTTGAGGGAAAGAAGGACGAATATCTGTATTTATACTTGTTTTAGAGCAAAGAAACTCAACTTACGGGGTCGATATACTAGCCTTTATGCCATTTTAACCGCAAATATAAACCATTTTTTTAGAGTAAAAGAGGCTCTGCCCCTGTCTTATGCATTGCAAAAGACACCATGATGTTCAGTTTATGATGTTCAGTTTGCAGTTCTGAGGCTGGATACGCCTGCCAAATCAAGTCCTGGGAGCAAACTGCTCAAATGGTAAAAGGAAAACGATAACCATAAAAAACTCCCTAAAGGACCATACTAACACCAGATTACATCGACTTCAAATCTTCAAGCACGAACCACTTTTTTCCCAGATTCTGGTCACCTTCTTCGAACTTCTGTGGCAGCTTCATCTTCACTTCTTCAGGGGCAGCAACAACATCACCTTCGAAAGCTTTTGCAAACATGAAACCATCCCATTTGTTTGCCACCTGGCTTAGCCACCAATTCTGATTGGTCTTGAAGCCATCGCCTTCAACTTGCTCACTTTCATAATGAAGCTTTGTCGCTTAGATTCTGGGCAGAGAATCACCCAGTTCTGAAGCATCACCACTATCCTCATTACTAAACCCCTCACATCTGTCCATTGATAACCCTGAAAGTAAATGGCATTCCTTAGTTTCCAAAGCCCCCACACGTCTGCTAAACAGATGCAGTTATCAAATTGAAATTTTGCAAATATAAATCATTTCCATCTCTTGTGCCAGAAATTAGGATTGTCCACATTCTCTTGTGATAACCATGCCAAAAATTAGGCTTGACCAGAACAGAAAGGGACCACTTTGGAAGAATTGCAGACTTTCATAGCACAATAACAATCAACCAAATCTCTAGGGCCAACGGGGGCTGTCATGAAGGTTCATGGCCCACCAACTGTCAGGTCAAGTCAACCAAGACGCTAACATGACTTGAGATGCATAAGCTTGATATCACGAAACTGAAGAAAAGATTTATAGTGCTCAAAACGTATAAGAGATTATGATAAAATTGAAAATAACAACAGGAAAAACAAGACACGCTATCCAAAGGAAAGGCCGTCATTATTTAAGTGCAAAATTACACCATGAGAACTGAGAAGATGAGGATAATAATCAAATTGTTGGATCTCTTTCACTGAAAAAACTCAACGTACGTGAGATTTGATCTAACAAATGCAATAAGAGGATACAAATCCATTATGTAATTTCTAGGACCTATAGTCATCACAGGCAGTCGGCAATCAAATTTGGTGTCCTCATGCACTTCACTAAAAATTCATAACAAGAGAACAGAACACGAAACCTGTCGCCAGCTTTCACCTTTATCGGTTGAAGCGGTGAAGGAAAAATCTTATAGCAAGATAGGATTAGCATCATGGGACACACCATGTGGGCACTTCCAGTGGACTGATGTCGATCGTTTGTTCAGAAACAACTCAAACAAGCATCCGACAATCAAGAATCCTGAACAATTATCTACATCCATCACGGAATAGTCACACAGACAAGGACCCACACACGTGGAGTGGAGTATCCAATAGTTGACCAGTTCAAAGCTGCACAATATAATAATGTTATGAACCACAGTCACATCAAGTCAACCAAGATTCCTAATAAAACAAAGACATCGATGCATTTTTTTTTATATAAGGAGCTAGAGAGATGCATAAGTTGGACATCACTCATCAGACATGCAGGAACTGAGGGCCAGACCGAAAGAACCCATGGCAGCTCTCCTTCTCTTGTCCTTGCTCCTCCTGCTGTCCTCTACTCCTCTTCAAGCTCAACAGAACATCACCCAAGGCTCCTCCATATCCTTGACACCCCAAGGGCCTAGCACCTCTTGGCTCTCTACATCTCGCGACTTCGCATTCGGCTTCCGGCCCATCGAGGGTAACACCTCTTACTTCCTGCTCGCTGTCTGGTTCAACCAGATCGGCGACCAGACAGTGGCTTGGTATGCCAAGACCTTTGATGCAGATTCAGCGCCGGTGCAAGTTTCATCCGGTTCAAGCCTCCTGCTTGACTCCAATGGGGCACTCTCACTCCGGGACTCCACTGGCACAGAGGTATGGAATACCCAAGTTGTGGGTGCATCATACGCTGCCATGCTTGATTCTGGAAACTTTGTACTGGCTGCTTCAGATGGCTCTATCAAATGGGAGAGCTTCCAATACCCTACAGATACCATCCTGCCCACTCAGGTGCTCACCACTGGAATGAGCCTCCGCAGTCGGATCAACCCCACAAACTACTCCAATGGCCAGTTCCTCCTTGACCTGAAAAGTACTGGTGTGTCTCTTTATACTGTTGCTGTGCCCTCTGGTCACAAATATGATCCATATTGGTCCATGGATGTGAACACCACAAATCTGGTGTTTGATGCGACTGGCGTGATATATATCGGCAACCATAGTGAAATCATATCTCGGGTGATCCGCTCCATATCAGATTACTACCTCCGTGCCACACTTGACCCAAATGGTATTTTCCGACAATATATCTACCCAAAGAAGGCCAGCAACCAGGGTTATCAGGCATGGTCAGTAGTGGACTTCAAGCCCCCAAATATCTGTGATGCAGTGCCGACAAATCTTGGAAGTGGTATTTGCGGTTTTAACAGTTATTGCAATGGCACAAACAACCAGAGTACCTGCATGTGCCCGGAGCAGTACTCATTTTTTGATGACGAAAGGAAGTATAAAGGCTGTAAACCAGATTTCCAGCCACAAAGCTGTGACTTGGATGAAGAAGCTGCCAGGATGCAGTTCCAGTTCAAAAACTATGAACGGCGTGAACTGGCCTTTATGTGACTATGAGAAGCATAGCCCCATAAGTGAGGCCCAGTGCCAGCAGCTCTGCCTGATAGATTGCTTTTGTGCAGTGGCTGTATACTATAAACCAGACAGTTCATGTTATAAGATGAAACTTCCTTTATCAAACGGAGTTATGACAGGTGATGTGCACAAAGTCCTCATCAAAGTACCCAAAAGTAGTAATGCACAGTCGTGCCTCATTGAGTCCAGCAAGTGGAAGAAAGATAAGGAATACTGGATCCTTGGAAGTTCATTGCTTCTGGGGATCTCTGTCTTGGTAATCCTTGTCCTGATCTCTGTTCTCCTTTTTGGTACAAACCACAAAGTCACTAGACAGATGGTCCCATCTTTGCAGTCCTCAAGCAACCTAGGGTTGCCCCTAAAAGCCTTCACTTATGCTGAGCTCGACAAGGCAACCCAAGGATTCCACGAGGTGCTTGGCACTGGTGCCTCTGGTATTGTGTACAAGGGCCAGCTAGAAGAAGAGCATGGGACCTGCATTGCTGTCAAGAAAATTGACAAGCTTGATCAGGAATCAGAAAAGGAGTTCAGTGTTGAAGTGCAAGCTATTGGACAGACGCACCACAAGAACTTGGTCAAATTGCTAGGATTCTGCAGCGAAGAAAAAGAAAGACTTTTGGTGTATGAGTTCATGAGCAATGGATCACTAAATAGATTCTTATTTGGTGACAATGTCAATCTTCAGTGGGACCTTCGAGTTCAGATTGCTCTTGGGGTGGCAAGGGGGCTCCTATACTTACATGAGGAATGCAGCACACCGATCATCCATTGTGACATCAAGACCCAGAACATCCTTCTGGATGACAAATTCACAGCAAAGATCTCAGATTTTGGCTTAGCCAAATTGCTGGCAACTAACCAGACACAAACAAATACTGGTATACGGGGCACCCGAGGATATGTTGCGCCTGAGTGGTTCAAGAGCATTGGTATCACTGCCAAGGTTGATGTCTATAGCTATGGGGTCATCCTGTTGGAGCTCATCAGTTGTCGGCGTAATGTTGAGTTGGAGGCAGCAGAGGATAAGAAAATACTGACTTACTGGGCAAGTGATTGTTATAGGTGTGGTAGAGTTGATCTTCTGGTGGAGGGTGATGCTGAAGCAATTTTCAATCTGAAGGTGGTGGAAAGGTTTGTAGCAGTGGCACTGTGGTGTCTCCAGGAAGACCCAACTATCAGACCTACAATGCTGAAAGTGACACAAATGCTTGATGGAGCAACGGCAATCCCCACTCCTCTTGATCCTTCTTCCTTTGTCAGCTCAGATCGATAATTTCACCAATAATTCACTCCTGCATATTGTGGAATGCACAACAAATATAGGGGAGCAGAAAGATAGATACATCTGCTGAAGGAACAACCTATACTAGTTAGATATAGCTATCTGCCGAAGAGAATAGCTTATACTTCATGTTATTAATGCCTGCTACTGTTTATCATCCTTAATGTAATGTGAACAGCACCGTCAGTGCCGTAGTCAGTATCCTGTAAAAAGTTGGAAGGAGAAAAATATTAGGAAGGACTCCTCTTCCAAACAGAATGTCTGTTTCCTAAATAAAATATTTTCTATGATAAGAGTTAGCTACTTTTATGTTGGAACTTATCTATTGGTTAGTTAGATTATTATTACTTAGTCTACACATGCATAGCTATTAGAAAAATCCAATTGATGCATATTGCGATAATTATGTTCTAAAGAAAGTTCAAAAACAAACTTATAGTTGCTTTTTTTCCAGAATGGAAAACCTAGTAAAAATATAAGAAAATTGGCCAAACGCAGCCAGACTTTTCTCCTATAAAACTTGAACCTCCTTGTTCCAATCTGATCACTATTATAAAGCAGAGGCACCAAGCATGAACCTCTACTTAAATTTCAGCTGCCTTGATAGAGCAGAAACATCCAGGACAAGAGAAGAATTGGGAGTCCCCGTATGGACTACACATTGTGCACCTGCCTTCACGCAAACGTCAATGAAACCACAGAAAAAATCAAATCTCGTCTTCTTTAGAACATGCAAGCATGCCAAAAAATTCGGCCTGACCAGAAGAGGAGCACCTTCGTCCACGTCCAAACTCCATAACGAAATCACAGCCACCAATCATCAACATACAGCAATGAATGCATGTTGAGTAGCCAACTGTCAAAATTGACCAGTTCAAAGCTGCTTACTATTAGAGCATCTCCAACAACTCACAATAATTCACTTGGTATATCTTGTGTTATAGTAACTTGCTATTTTATTTCCCAAGTGAAAAAAAGAGTTATCTCCAACAACTTGGTATCCAACTTGTTAAAAACTAGAGGATGACAGATGGAACCCGCATGTCATTGCCTACTTCTTCCCCACCGTGCAGTCCTCCACGCGAATTAAGAACAGAACACGACGTTTGACCAGCAGGTGGAAATTTTAACTCGCGATTTCTCGACAACGGCTGCACGAAATCGGGTGAGGTTTGATCCTACGCGATCGTAACGAAAAAGCGAAACTTTTGAGCATTTCCCATCAAAATATTGAGCACTCTACAGTAGCCGTGCGTGAAAGACACACCAGGTCGACGAACGGACATCGATACGACGCTACGGCATCGCGAGGCTGGCGATCGATACCGACGCTACGATACGGACGCTACGGACGGCATCGCGAGGCCGGCGATCGATACGGACGCTACGAAGGGCATCGCTAGCCACGGATGGACGGCCGGCGCGACGGACGGGGCGACGTGGGCGAGCGCGGCCGGGCGATACGTGGCCTCTACGCGCGCGGATAGATACGCGCGCGGAGGGTGGTTTTTTCCAAGTTGGGAAAATACCAAGTGGATTTAGGGAGTTGTTAGAGAGGTGTTTTTGAGTTTTTGCCAAAAAAAATAGAATACCAAGTGGATTTAGTGAGTTGTTGGAGATGCTCTTACACACATGAAGGTTCCAATGACCCATCGTTTGCCAGGTCCCGTCAACGAAGACTCCTAAAACCAGAGATGCATAATAAGTTGGTCATCAGACATGGAGGAACTGAGAGCCGGACCAAAAGAAACCCACCCATGGCAGCTCTCCTCCTGTCCTTGCTCCTGATGCAGTCCTCGACTCCTCTTCAAGCTCAACAAAACATCACCCTAGGGCCTAGGACTTCTTGGCTCTCTCATGTAGAAGAAGCTACTTTTTGTACTTGTGTAAAGCCAAAAACAAATCCCAAATCACATACCAACTAGCATCCACAAGCGATCTAAACTCAGTTGCTTTACAAAAAAAAAAGTTAGACAGACAAAACAAACCTTAATTGCATAGTTGCATAGCCTTGGATTAATAAGATAGTAGGCAGTAAATGCTCAAAAAAAAAGATAGTTGGCAGTAGCCTTCATTCAGAAACTTATGACAGAACCAGTGCCAGTGTTGACCCTCCAATGCGGCAAGGTGGTGGAAAGTTCCTGTCAGATGCCGGCGCAGTAATCCTTATGGTTACGTGCCAGCCAGTACAGGACACTAAATTTGATTCCCATGGTTCATATTCTCTTGCTAACTATAGATGTCTTCACTTTGCCGTTAATAACCATAATAATATTTTTTCTGAAATACTGAAGCAAATATACTCTTGGAACAATCTTGTGGGATAGATGGACAAATATCTGTATTTATATTTGCCTTAATACCATTTTAACCACAAATATACGTCAGTCCCTTCTCTTGTGCCAGAAATTAGGCTTGGCCAGAAAGGGACCGCGCCTTCTCTATGTAATAGTCATGACAAAAATTAGGCTTGATTAGAAAGGGACGCCCTTGGAAGAATTGTAGACTTTCGTAACAGTCACAATCACAATCAATCAATGCGCATGGAGCAACAGTAACAGCAATCAATGCGCACTGAGCAACCAGTTTAGTGCTGTTTACTAGTATTTGTATCATCGAAAGACGCTAACATACCATGAGATGCATAAGTATAGCTAGGGAAGGACAGAAGATAGCCAAACCAAAATAAAAGATTCATGGCGCCTCTCCTCCTCTTGCCTTTCCTCCTGCTACTGTCCTCACCATCTGTGAAAGCTCAACAACACATTTTGTTGGGCTCCTGGTTAACACCACAGGGGTCTAACAGCTCATGGCACTCGCAATCCGGTGACTTTGCTTTTGGTTTCCGGCCAGTCGAGGGCAATTCATCCTTCTTTCTCCTTGCCGTTTGGTTCAACAAGATCAGTGAGCAGACGGTGGTTTGGTATGCCAAGACCAGCGATCCAGATCCAGCACCGATACAAGTTTCATCCGGTTCACATCTCCAGCTCGACTCCAGCGGGGTCCTTCGCTCAAGGACTCCTCCGGCACAGAGGTATGGAATCCCAAAGCTGTGGTTGCAGCCTACGCTACCATGCTCGACACCGGAAACTTTGTGTTGGCTGCTGCAGATGGGTCTACCAAGTGGGGGACTTTCAACAACCCAGCAGATACCATCCTGCCCACTCAGGTGCTAACCCCCGGAATGGCGCTCCGCAGCCGGATCATCCCCACAGACTACTCCAATGGTCGATTTCTCCTTTATGTAGCTGATTATGGTGTTTCCTTTTATTCAGTTGCTGTGCCATCTGGTTACCCATATTACCCTTATTTTTGGATCATGCCTGCGGCTGCGGACAAAACCACCAGAATGCTAGTGTTCAATGAGACTGGAGTGATATACTTGACCTTCAATGATACCACAGAAATGAATATTACATCTGGGGAAGGTATAAGTGGCCCCATGGAGGACTACTACCACCGTGCCACACTTGACACAGATGGAATGTTCCGGCAATATGTCTACCCGATAAACAGAGGCGAGTGGTCTGTGGCGACGGCATGGACAGTTGTTGATTTCAGTCCACCAAACATCTGTGATGCAACACTGACAGATGTTGGCAGCGGCATCTGTGGGTTTAACAGTTACTGCCAGTTTGATAGTGCAAGCAGCAACGTGTCCTGCTTATGCCCACCGCATTACTCATATTTAGATGAGGAGAAGAAGTACAAAGGATGCAAACCAGACTTCCAAGCACAAAGCTGTGATTTGGATGAAGCATCCGCCATGGCACAGTTTCAGCTGACATGGCAGGAAATGTCGATTGGCCTCTAGGTGACTATGAGAAGTACACCCCTGTAACTGAGAATCAGTGCAGACGACTCTGTCTAATAGACTGCTTCTGTATTGTTGCAGTGTTCCACAACAGTGATAATACATGTTGGAAGAAGAAAACACCATTGTCAAATGGAAAAATGATGCACAGTGTGGAGAGGACGCTTCTTCTAAAGTTGCCAAAGAACAACATTTCACAGACTGAGCTTGTTAATGTGTCTGGCAAATGGAAGAAAGACAAGACGTACTGGATCCTTGGGGGTTCAATGCTTTTAGGAAGCTCAGTCTTGGTGAACCTTCTCCTGATTTTGGTTCTCCTTTTCAGTACCTACCGCATTATCAGCATTATAAAGATAGCCCGGTCATTGCAATCAAGTAGCCTAGGATTACCTTTGGAAACCTTCAGTTACACAGAGCTTGAGAAGGCAACAGGTGGATTCAAAGAGGTACTTGGCACAGGTGCCTCTGGTATTGTGTACAAGGGCCAGCTAGAAGATAACCTCAGAACCTGCATTGCTGTGAAGAAAATTGACAAGCTCCAGAAGGAGACAGAAAAGGAGTTCACCATCGAAGTTCAGGCTATTGGACAGACATACCATAAGAATTTGGTCCGCTTGTTAGGATTCTGCAGTGAAGGAAGTGAGAGACTATTGGTGTATGAATTCATGGCCAATGGATCACTCAGCGGATTACTGTTTAGTGATGTCAGGCCTCAATGGAACCTTAGAGTTCAGTTTGCTCTGGGGTAGCAAGGGGACTGCTATACTTACACGAGGAATGTAGCAAACAGATCATCCATTGCGACATAAAGCCCCAGAACATCCTTTTGGATGACAAATTCACAGCAAAGATATCAGACTTCGGCTTAGCCAAACTGCTGCAAACCAACCAGACACAAACAAATACTGGTATACGGGGCACCAGAGGATATGTTGCACCTGAGTGGTTCAAGAGCATCGGTATCACTGCCAAGGTCGACGTCTACAGCTACGGGGTCATCCTGTTAGAGCTCATCTGTTGTCGGCGGAATGTTGAGTTGGCAGCAGAGGAAGATAAAAAAATACTGACTGACTGGGCAAACGATTGTTACAGGTGTGGCAGAGTTGATCTTCTGGTGGAGGGTGATGCTGAAGCAATTTTCAGTCTGAAGGTGGTGGAAAGGTTTGTGGCAGTGGCACTGTGGTGTCTCAAGGAGGACCCAACTAACAGGCCTACAATGCTTAAAGTGACACAAATGCTTGATGGAGCAGCTGCAATCCCCACTCCTGTTGATCCTTCTTCCTTTGTCAGCTCAGTTCAATAGTTCACTCGTGCATATTGTAGAAAGACTGAACCAAGATGGCAGAGTAGAAAGATAGATACATATACTGAAGGAACAGCTTAATTAGATATAGCTATCTACCGAAGGAATAGTTTATACTTCATGATATGAATGCTGCTACTGTTTATCTTCCTTACTGTAATGTGAACAGCACCATCAGTGCTGTAGTCGGTATCCTGTAAAAATTGGAAGGAGAAAAACATTAGGAAGACTCCTATTCCAAACAGAATATCTATTTCCTAAATAAAATATTTTTCTATGATAAGAGTTAGTTACTTTTATGTTGCAACTTATCTATTGGTTAGTTGGATTATTATTACTTATCTATATCCATGCATAACTAGTCCTATTTGAGGCATATTGCAACAATTATGTTGTAGAGAAAATTCAGAAAATAAACTTCTAGTTAATTTTTTTTCCAGAATGGAAAACCTAGTAAAAATATCAAGGAAATTGGCCAAAAGCAGCCAAACTTTTCTCCTATACAACTTGATCCTCCTTGTTCCAATCTGATCACATTATAAAAGAGGCACCAAGCATGAACCACACGGTACTTAAACTTCAGCTGCCTTGACAGAGCAGAAACATCCAGGACAGAGGAAATAGGAGGACCGTATGTGGACTAGTCATTGTGCACCTGCCTTCACGCAAACATCAATGAAACCAAAAAAAATCAAGTCTTGTCTTCTTTAGATCTTGCAAGCAGCCAAAAGCTCGGCCTGACCAGAAGAGGAGCACCTTTGTCCACGTCCAAACTCCATAACAAAATCATAGCCACCAATCATCAACATACAGCCATGAATAATCACACAGACAAGGACCCATGCATGTCGAGTAGCCAACTGTCAAAATTGACCAGTTCAAATCTGCTTACTGTTACACACACATGAAGGTTCCGATGACCCATCAATTGTCAGGTCCAGTGAACGAAGACTCCTAAAACCAGAGATGTCTGCTGGCTGAGCTGGGCACGCCGGCGACCCATCGCGACGGGAGTAGGCTCTGCAACGGAACGCCATCACCACCGAGGAACTCTGCATCCGCTCGACGGCGTTTTCATGTGTTTGCCGGCAAGGTCGTCAAGCCCAGGCCGGCTGCCATTTTGCGGCGGTCTTCGCCCAAGAAGGCTTCACCTTGGCGGATGCCGCTGCGGAGCCGGAGGATCACTGCCCAAAGCCTTTCAAGGATTCCGGCATTGAAGCGCGGAGAGTTCGTGATCCTCAAGCGTCTTGGCCAGGTCTCTCCTCTGACTAAGTCTACGGTGGCTAACAAATTCAACACTCTCTTTGGTGGGCATCCGGAGGACAACGAGGCTCTCAAGGAACTCTTCCCTAACAGTTGCAACGTCGGTGGACGCAAGCGGCGCCGCCGTGTGCCACGCGCGTGGGCTTGAGCCAGCCATGGTTATCGCCATATGTTGGAACGGTTGTTTAGTTAGCGAGTAATAGGATATTGTAGTTATCTTGTGGCCCACGCTTTTATTCTTTTTATTGTTTTTATTGTTAAATCTCAGAAGACCTGACGGATGTCTAAAACTTTCCTTCTTAATCAAAATACGCGCAAATCTTTTACATGATTGAGAGAAAAAAAAAACCAGAGATGCATAATAAGTTGGTCACATCAGGTATGCAGGAACTGAGAGCCAGACCAAAAGAAACCCACCCATGGCAGCTCTCCTGTCCTTGCTCCTGATGCTGTCCTCAACTCCCCTTCAAGCTCAACAGAACATCACCCTAGGGCCTGCACCTCTTGGCTCTCATGTAGAAGAAGCTATGTTCTGTACTTCTGTGAGCCAAAAACACATATGCCCAAATCGTGTCAAATAGGACTCAAATTTAAGTGGCTTGGCATAGACCAACATCCACAACCGATCTAACTCAGTTGCTTTACAAAAAGAGTTAGACCAAAAAAAAAAAAAGTTGCATAGCCTTGTATTAATAAGATAGTAGGCGGTAGCCTTCATTTAGATACTGATTACAGAAGAACCAGTGCCAGTGTTGACCCTCCAACACGGCAAGCCGGTGGCACATTCCTGTCAGATGCCGGCTCATCAATTCATATGGTTATGTGCCAGCCAGTTGGACCAGTCAGTATGAGACACAAATAATATGAATTTATACACTAAAAAAATTGTGAACCACAGTCATACACTCATGAAAATGGATGGCGAAAAATTGTTAGCCTTCAAAAATGCATATTTCTTTAAGAGAGTATATATTTGTCGAGAAAATTCAGAAAATAATGCACCCAAGGAAATTGGCCACAAGTAACCATTTTTTTCTACTATATAATTCCAAATTTTTCCCAATCTGATCGCTATTGAAAATCAGCCACCAAGCATGACCCTCACGGTAAGAACTAACCATAAGTCCATAAACATGCTTCTGAAAAAGCATACCAGTGTAGAGGTTGGAATTTGGACAAGTAGTCATTATGCACCCGCATCCACGCAGCCATAAACTTAACCACACAAAAAACCAGTCTTCTCTTCCATAGAACTTGTAAGCATGTGGAAAAAAAAATCAGAATGCCTTTCAAACACTTGCAAGCTTCCATAACCAATCACATCAACCAATTATCTATGTCCAGCGCGAACAGTACCGGAAAAGGACCCACGCTCGTGGAGTAGCCAACTGTCGTAATTGACCAGTTCAAAGCTGCTTATAAAGTTATGATGTGAACCCAAGGACCCAACCACTGTCAGGTCAAGTCAACCAAGAGTCCTAAAACAAAAAGATGCATATGTTGGCCATCAGACGCAGGAACTGGGAGCCAAACCAAAAGAAGCTATGGCAGCTCTCCTTCTCTTGTCCTTGCTCCTGCTGCTGTCCTCTACTACCCTTCAAGCTCAACAGAACATCACCTTGAACTCCTCCTTGACACCCCAAGGGCCTAGCACCTCTTGGCTCTCTCCATCGGGCGACTTTGCATTCGGCTTCCGGCCCATCGAGGGTAACACCTCTTTCTACTTGCTCGCCGTCTGGTTCAACAAGATCAGTGACAAGACAGTGGCTTGGTATGCCAAGACCAATGATGCAGATCCAGCGCTGGTGCAAGTTTCATCTGGTTCACGCCTCCTGCTCAACTCCAATGGAGCACTCTCGCTACAGGACTCCACTGGCACAGAGGTATGGACTACCCAAACTGTGGGTGCATCCTACGCTGCCATGCTCGATTCTGGAAACTTTGTACTGGCTGCTTCAGATGGCTCTACCAAGTGGGAGAGCTTCAAAAACCCTACAGATACCATCCTGCCCACTCAGGTGCTCAAAACTGGAATGAACCTCCGCAGTCGGATCATCCCCACAGACTACTCCAATGGCCGGTTCCTCCTTGACCTGCAAAGTACTGGTGTGTATCTTTATACCGTTGCTGTGCCCTCCGGTTACAAATATAGTCCCTATTGGTCCATGGATATGAACACCACAAATCTGGTGTTCAATGCAACTGGTGTGATATACATCGGCAACCAAAGTGAAATCATATCTAGGGTGATCAGCTCCATAGCAGACTACTACCTTCGTGCCACACTTGACCCAGATGGTGTTTTCCGACAATATATGTACCCAAAGAAGACCAGCAACCAGAGTAATCAGACATGGTCAGTAGTGGACTTCAAGCCCCCAAATATCTGTGATGCAGGGATAACAAATGTTGGAAGTGGTATTTGTGGTTTTAACAGTTATTGCACATGGGATGGCACAAACAACCAGAGTACCTGCAGCTGCCCAGAGCAGTACTCATTTATTGATACCAAAAGGAAGTATATAGGCTGCAAACCAGACTTCCAGCCACAAAGTTGCGACTTGGATGAAGCAGCAGTCATGATGCAGTTTATGTTGATACCGGTGAGCCATGTTGATTGGCCACTGTCTGACTATGAGCAGTATGCCCCGATAACTAAGGATCAGTGCCAGAAACTCTGTCTGACAGATTGTTTCTGTGCCCTTGCTGTGTTCCGTGATGAAGACAGTACATGTTGGAAGAAGAAGATGCCTTTGTCAAACGGCAATATGGGGGATTCTGTGCAGAGGACAGTCTATGTCAAGGTACGAAAGAACAACGGTACGCAGTCTGAGATTGCTGATTCCAACAAATGGAAGAAAGACAAGAAGAACTGGATCATTGGAAGTTCATTGTTTTTGGGAAGCTCTGTATTGGTGAACATTCTGCTGATTTCCATAATACTCTTCGGTACTTACTGTACCATCACCATAAAGGAAGTCCCATCTATGCAGTCATCAAACAATATAGGATTGCCCTTGAAAGCCTTCACTTATACTGAGCTTGAGAAGGCAACCAGTGGATTCCAGAAAGTGATTGGCACTGGTGCCTCTGGTATTGTGTACAAGGGCCAGCTACAAGATGATCTCAGTACCCACATTGCTGTCAAAAAAATTGACAAGCTTGAGCATGAAACAGAGAAGGAGTTCACCAGTGAAGTCCAAACTATTGGACGGACGCACCACAAGAACTTGGTCAGGTTGCTAGGATTCTGCAATGAAGGAAAAGAAAGACTATTAGTGTATGAATTCATGACCAATGGATCACTCAACAAATTCCTGTTTGGTGATACCAAGCTTCAGTGGAATATAAGAGCTCAGCTTGCTCTAGGGGTGGCAAGGGGGCTGCTATACTTACATGAGGAATGCAGCACACAGATTATCCATTGTGACATAAAGCCCCAGAACATCCTTCTCGATGACAACTTCACAGCAAAGATCTCAGACTTCGGCTTAGCCAAACTGCTCCGAACCAACCAGACACAAACAAATACAGGTATTAGGGGTACCCGAGGATATGTTGCCCCTGAGTGGTTTAAGAACATCGGTATCACTGCCAAGGTGGATGTTTACAGCTTTGGGGTCATCCTGTTGGAGCTTGTCTGTTGTCGGCGGAATGTTGAATTGGAGGCTGCAGAGGAGGATCAAAAAATACTGACTGACTGGGCAAATGACTGTTATAGGTGTGGCAGAATTGATTTTCTGGTGGAGGGTGATGACGAAGCAATTTCTGATTTGAAGAATGTGGAAAGATTTGTTGCAGTGGCATTGTGGTGTCTCCAGGAGGACCCAACTATGAGACCTACAATGCTGAAAGTGACACAAATGCTTGATGAAGCAGCTGCAGTCCCCAGCCCTCCTGATTCTACTTCCTTTTCAGTACACTTCACTAGCATCACTCCTGCATATTGTCATATTTATGTATGAAGCAACAAAATGGTGTGGGAAATTAGCTATAGCTATCTACTAAAGTTACATCTGCTGATACTGTAGTGTTGTTTATGTGTACTGTAAAGAGCACAGCAGTATTGTTTGTGGCCATAACACTGTAGTAAATAAATATTATGGCGGCTTCATCTTCCCAACTTGATGTTTCCTTAACATAAATTATTTTCCAGTAACAAATAAATTAGGTTATGACTTGGTGATTCTATCCATACTTGTTAGGAGAGTTCTCCTGAGGCAGTGGCCAGTGAGATCTACTGCAATTATTATCCATTGGCCTCCTCACATGGCTGGAAGAGCCCAAAGGAAGTAAGATGAGCATCTTACCATCAATCCTCAGATCCATGACATACATGCACAAAGAATTTTGAGCTCAAAGGCTTATTAAGCCTTCAACACCCTATGGGAAACAAAACACAAGCATAATTTAAGCATAAATTTGGATAAGATCCACCCTATGGGAAACAAAACACAAGCATAATTTAAGCATAAATTTGGATAAGATCTATGTTTGCTTTTAAGCAGAGTTAGTTTGGAAGTGCTATGTCCTTTACATATTTGTATTACAGATGACAGCTTCACTTGTTTTCACCATGTAGAACAGCCTGATGCATTTATCTGTTAAAATAAAGGAATAAAGCCAAATATTTTACCCAAATGAAAGGAAATTTTAGGAACAAGGATTATAATTTTCTACTTCGAACAATTATAGTACAAATATTGATCCACTCTCACAACTTTAGAAGTTCAAACACGGGTCCTTCGTTTATAGTTTTCTTGACGAATTTGGCAGTAAAGTTTCTGATGATGATTCTGGTAGCTTGGGAGATTTGGTTCTTTTGCAAGCACTAGTGTTCTAAGGGCACAGCAGAATGTGTGTTATTTGGGCGCCTGTCCCTTTTTCATCTTCTTAATATAAATGATTCACACTCTCCTGCGTTTTCGAGGAAAAAAGGCTTAGGAGATTTGGAAGCACCACTGTCTCTTTAACGGGGAGGTGCCTGCAATTGTGCTAAGATGAATTTCTGAGGAATGCATACTGTGTTGTGCTTCTAGTGCCAAACACCTTCAGGCCCTGATGGCAGTGAAGTATTTTACCCTTGTGTTCTTGTGGCAGCATGGTCGTTCCTTTCTCCATTTAGACCCTGGTATTCCCATTCTAGAACAATGGTGGTGTGAGTGTTTAGTTTGGGTGTGTTGGTAAGTTGGTTTCTTTCCCCTTTTTTAAGAGTTTGAGTGTGCCGTGGACCCAATTCTTCCCTTTTCTTAATGAAATGACACACAGCTCTACTGTACTTTCAAGAGGGAAAAATAAATCAAGCTTTCAAGAATGGAGAATTGATATTACAGCATCCTTGTCACAAGGGCAGTGTCGAAGTCATCAGAGACAGAGGATCACTTCTTTTTTAAAGGTAAAGACAGAGGATCACCTAGACGAACCCTTCACCCAACTCTTCCCTTCCTTTAATGAAATGCCAAAAGGTTGTTTAGGTGTTAGGTTATGGTCGTGTCATTTTGTATCTCAAAGCCATGAACGTAACCTGAAAGGTTGAGTGTGTATGGTTTGTGTTTTTGTTGGGTTCTTATACCCTATTTTCTTGATAAAATGGTATACAGCTCTCCTACATGTTCAAGAAAAAAAAAGACGACATGATAAAAACCCCTTCAATCCAGCCATATTTGGCTTTGGATGTGTCAAGAAGTATATAAAAAAGGATAAGGATGCTAGTCACTAGAACAATTTCGTGCACAATTTCAAATAACAATTCTGGAACATATTCTTCTCACAGCTGCTAGAGGTTCATACTGAGAACATACTCTTTGGTCACACTAACTTTCCATTGAAAAACGAAAATAAGATGCTGATGCAGCACTATTCAACCACAATTGATTCTCAAGCCTTGATTACTACAGAATTCTTCCATGTGAAATATAATGTTTTTCACTACAACACTCTTAATTATTGCATAAAGGTCCCCAACCACACCCAAAAAACATTATTTGCTAACTGTATCAAAAAAAAATGCAGCAATTGCTCCTTATACCAAGTTAAATTATGGTGTAATAATATCAACCACCTTACACTAGTAGAATGTCCTTTCAAATACTTACCTAATGACAACAGTTTGTTTAAGAAACAAATTTCTAGAAAAAAAATAATCGAAGGGCTCGATTACACAAAATTGAATAACAAGTGGATCAAATCAACAAAAGTGGACTTTGAGGGCTTTATTGCACAATTTGTAACAGTGATAACACAAATTAACCACAAATATCTTAGATGTGTAGAAATTATTCAGTTAGACTATTCCTAGTGTACTTTCATATCCAAATCCAAGAGAATGCAATGGCCATGTCACTAGGATATCATGAAAAAGATGTGTAGAAAAAACTCCTACAGAGCATTGTATCATACTGTTGTTTCCTAGGACATTCAAAACAATAATTGTCACATGCGTGGACAAAAAAATATGAACACAATTGTTAGTCCTTGATATCAAGCCCAATTGTATAACCATGATGATATAGCTTTCTTCTCTCAATTCTTTAATTATGTGGTATGCCAACAAAAAAATCTTACATGGCGCTCATTAATGCATATGCTAAAATGCAATGCGATTAACCCTTCAGAGAACTCTAAGGCTAGGTAGGTGACATAATTGTACGATAGAGTAGTGTAAATTCCCATGCTTCCTAAATCCTCATCCTACTTACTTAATCAGTTCACTTCCATAATGTCCAGCTTGATAAATAAGTTCCAGTAAACAGCAAGAGAATGCTATAGATGATTAGACATACATGCCTATAAAAAGCATTTGAATGATGGTATTCAGGCATTCATGTTTTCATGCAAATAACTTGCGTGAATTATGCATCTGTATGCAAGAATATAGTAATAATATGCATATGCTTGAACCTTGCTATGTGAGACATTCTGTGCAATAGAAAAGGAGACAATGCTGCCCCATATGAGGGGCTGAGGCTCCAGTATAACAAACACAGATGCCCTATAAACGCATGGCAGCGTCACCATTGGGCATCAAAAAATTACAATGTTGCATGTATGTGATAAATCTAGAGAGACCGGTATTTCATTGCATATTTTACAGTCCAGAAAATCAGAACAGCTGTTTTCATGGTGTACCTTTGTCATTAAATGCTTGTGAATATTAGAATGAGCAAACATCCTTCTTCTAATAAATTGAGTGTATTCCAAGAGAAAAAAAAAAGAAGAAGAAAATTCAGAAGGAAGAAAAGGGAGAAGGGAGGGCCACCAAGCATTTCCAATCCTATTTGCCATGGAAAATGCCAGTACACACTGAAACATACGGCTAAGAGGTAACAGCAAACCCAAAATTCCACCAGCAGCATTCAATCTATCAGTAGGCAGATTATGCTCCTTCATTCGATTGATTCGAACAAGTGCTATTTCTTCATACGCATTGAGTCACTGTGGCCAAAAAAATGCAACTGGCTACGAGAACCAGGGCCGCACGGCGAACGAGGATATACTTGCCTCGGAGTCGGAGGGGAGCGGAGTAGAGGACGTGGAGCGGCGGCGGGCAGACGGAGGGTGGCGGCGAAGGGCTGCGCTGCCTGGAACGAGGCGGGTGGCCTTGGAAAGCGGGAAGGGTCGCCTAAACTGTCCCGCTGCAGCGGGCGGCCGTGGTGGCGGAGGGCAGAGGGGAGGATGTTGGGGGGGGGGGGGACGGCGGCGGGCGGCCATTGGCGTGGGAGGGAGATCTCGGAGGAGGAGACGCCGGCGGCCCACTGCGCAGAAGGGGAACGCCGGCGGCCCAGGTGAGGCCTACAACGGCAAGAAACAGAGTCGGCATCTTAGAATTTCCTTTTCCGTTGTTATTCCTCTTTGATTCATTTAGCAAAGACGATTTTCATTTTCACAAACATATATTTCTAGCCAGGAATTCCAGCAAGTTTCACAACTCACTTTAGAACATTTTGTAAGTATAAAATGAAGTATGTGTAAATTGTTGGATTTGATTGGACATAGCCTATTTTTATTTAGCAATTAACTTAAAGCAAAATCCAAGATTATGATTGATTAATGAATGCTTGGTGTAAATAAGGTTAGTTCTATATAGAAAAGAATACTCTCTCCGTCCCTAAATAAATGCACATCTTCTTTTCAAGATGTGTGTATAGAAAACTGCTAAATGCACATTTGACGCAAGTTTTAAGTAAATGTAAAAATTTTTTCTTGGAAACCAAGTTGGCGTTTTGATGCGTTTGAGAGAGAGACTTGGCAAAAATGCCAAGCCATCCACAACTAAAAAAAATCTCGCATGCTATTGGAGGGCCGACATTCGCGGAAATTTTTTTGGCCGACGGGTCCGCTTTCCCAAATACCAAGTTTCATTTGCCAAATCTCTTGAAGTACACCTATTTTTAGACTTTGCATTTCTATTTGGGACTTTGCAAATAACCACAAATGCTTCAAATGCCAAGTCCTCTGGAGATGCTCTAAGACATTTGTGTTTTGAGACAAATCCACCAACTTCAAGGTTGAAATAGTGAATTAACATTTCTTTGCATTTCTTCATTTTGTACATGATGTGTTCTTAGTGAATTGGGTTGCCATGGAATGGGAACCAGGAAGGAAGTGCTCTACGAGGCTCTATTGTGTTCGCCACTAGCTCCATAACTGTGGATGATATGCGAATTCTTGATGAAGTGAATGCCTACTCTTTTTTTTTTTTATGTGCATTTTGAAATGTCCATACTATGCCGTTTAGATTTTTTTTAGATAAAGAACTATGCCGTTTAGATGTATCTCCTTTGAATGATTGAGATAATTCGAAAGCCCATACAAATCGGTAATTATGCAGATCTTCACAGCCTCCATATTATATATGCTAAAGGGGCAGATATGGGACTCCATATGCTAGAATCCTGAAGGATTTTATCTATCCTTGTGTTGCAACACACGAACATGGGTTGTTCGGCTCTACGGCTCATAAACTGGCTGATGCCGTTTAGAGCGTGAAATAAGCAAAAATTGTGGTGGCCGATAGGAAATCATATAGTAGCTAGAAAAGAGAAGAAAAGGTCCATGGTGCGAACTGCGAAGTGTGTTTGGGTTTGTGCACGGTGAAGTCTTGCTTCTACGAACGCCGTGAGCTGAAAGGAACTGCACGTAAAGCGTGGGAACGAACGGAAATGATTTGAACCGAGTAAAATACAAACCCATTCCAAACTTTAGATGAGGTGTCATCCCGGTCCATAAACATTTAAAGTATGTCATTAAGGTTTCTAAACTTGATTTGGGTCTCAAACCATCCTATTACGGGTCTTAGCCTCTTTCATATTAGCAGAAAACCCCCTCTATCTTCAATATGTTTAGCAATGCTTGCCGGTTACCTGATCACAGCACGCTCGTTCATAGCATTAAAAAAAAGACAAGCATCAGTGAGACAAACGTCATATATCCAGCCGGCTTGCGCTTGATCAGAGCACGCTATTGCCAGGAAACAAATACACATCGGTGACCATGGTATCTCCAAGAACATCAACGCACTCTCCATCATTTTTTTTAGACGAACATCACAGAAGGCCCCATATAAACAATCTCCGGTTGCCTCTGGGACAAAGAGTACAATCGCATCATCCAGGCACACGGCATTTAGCATTTAGCAAGCTCTCTGTTTGTGCTGAATAATAAAGTAAAGCCTATCTGTGGGAGATAGAGGCACGCAAGGTTATCTCAAGATCTGTGAGAGCTGAGGCCTCCGCGCGTCCAGGGCCTGATCGCCAAGGGCCTAAAACCTAAACCTGATCAGCAACCTGATCGCCGAGGCCTCCACCCGTCCAGGAACGTTCTAGGCGATCGCCTCTAGCACCTAGGCCTCATAGCGAGGATCCAAGAAAATTGCGTCCAGGCGATCGCGTCCACGCCGCCGCGAGGAGTACCAGAGGGTGAAGGATAACAACTGAATCAATGATTCAAGTTAGGGGCCTAATTGCAATACGGCATACGTCATGGGTTCTTAGCGGGTTGATTTGAGACCCGAATTAAGTTAAGATAGCATAATGACACACTTTAAAAGTTTATGGACCGGGGTGACACCCCATCAAAAGTTTAAGGACCGGGTTTATATTTTACTCATTTGAACCTGAAGCAGCCACCGTGATCGTCGTTCCTAGCATGCAACGGGAAGCAGCAATCCACGGCGGTTGATTGTGGTGTCTTGCTTGTCCGCTAGCTTAGGGGGGGAATCTCCTGACGCGTCCATGGAGTAGATATTCTCGTCGGATAGTAGAAAGTAGCAGACGCAGTCACGACTCACGAGTCGGCCGCCGCCGTGAACAGTACAGCGACGTCGGAAGCAGCACCGCACCGCACCGCCGGCGGGGTCGCCCTCCGACGGCGACCGCGCACTGAACCGTCGTCGTCGTCGTCTAGATGGATGCTGCTGGCACGGTTGGCGTAGTGGTCAGCCTCGTTCATCTCTTCACACCGGCCGGCCGGCTGGGAATCGACGGAAACCGCCAAAGATTTTGTGATGCAATATAACCGCAAACGTTACAAAGCTAAAACTTGGTTATATTACTTCTCTACTCGTATGTGACTACAAAGTTACTTGGATTTTGTGATGCAATGTAACGATTTTGTGACTGATCATTGAGCACATCTTTGTGAGTAGGTTAAAGGTCCATCTTTTCTTCCTGAAGAGTGAAGAGCATTGCTATAAGATGAATCCACCTTTGGAGAGGCAATCGTATTCCTAAAAGCCAATGGCCAGCACAAGCATATACAAGTCGGCGGGCGGCCGGGCACGTGCGTTGTGTGGAAGTTAAATCACGAAAACGGTGGCCGCGGCCCGCGGACGGCCGAGATGTCATTCATCATTACCAGCACGCACGTTTTTCTGTGCAAGATTCAAGAAACGGACAAACTGAAATAGCAGGGGGATAAAATCCCAGCACGCAAGGGAGCTCCCTGTTTTTATTGAAATAAAACAAAATGACAAAAGTTCTCTGAACAAAATTAAGATAAAAAAAGCTTACAAAGAAAATAGAAAAAATTGCACATAAGCTTCTACCCATGATTCTATCTGAGGGTGATACTTTGACTTTGCTCTTAGTATGATAATAGCAAATTTGTTCCTAAAGATTCCTTTGCATCGAAGAAGGGAAGCCTGAATCCCTTTGAATAGCAAATTTGTTCCTAAAGATTCCTTTGCATCGAAGAAGGGAAGCCTGAATCCCTTTGAATATCACATCATTCGTAACCATCTATATGACCCAACACATTGTTTTCGAAGGATTTCTAGGAAAAAAATACAAATGTAGCTGAATTCGAAAAGCATCAAAGAATTGCTCTGAAGAAGAAGCAGCTGGTATGATCAGGTTCAGAGTATTCCAACAGGCCATGGCAAAGGGGCAATCAGACATAAGGTGGAAAGGATTCGTCGATGCTATGGGTGCAGAAAACACAATTGTAACCCTGCAAATGCATTGATTTTCTCCTTGGTATCTCTCTTGTACTAAATCTGTCTTTAAGGAGTAGCCAGAAGAATAATTTCCTCTTTGATCTAACAATAGCATTTTCAGACCCACTTGTAAATTGGTTGTGTATTTGAGGTGGCCATTACCTGCTTATAAGCTCTCTAGCTCGAGTATGTTCTTGTACCCCAATCATTGATAGTTAGGGAGGTGAATACAACAACTACTTTGTTGAATATTTTTTCTAGGAAAGTTATGCTACTAAATATCATTAGATATGATTTAATATTTGAAAACTTCATAGAAATTTGATTTAGCTTACAAAACTAAGAAACCAATGTCATGGTTTTTTTCTTAAAATCATGTCATATCCTATGGTGTCTAAAAAGAAATTATTGGAGACTTCTAATTTCTATGATCTCATTTAGGTTTTGGTTTCCTAGTAGAGGCTCTTGTATCTGTTATAATAAATTCACGTTGATGAACAAGACTATAAGATGAACTCCAAGAAGATGAACTCTAAAAGGACTATAATATGAACTCCAAAAAGAAACTATTTGAGACTTCATCTTTTTCTTCCTGAAGAGTGAAGAGCACTCCATTGCTATAAAGATGAATTCTCCTTTGGAGCAATCGTATTCCTTACAGCCGAGGGCCAGCACAAGCAGACAAGTCTGTCTACAGTCGGCTGCCGCCCGGGCACGTGCGTCGTGTGGAAGTTGGATCACGAAAACGGCGGCCCGCGGCCCGCGGACGGCCGAGATGTCATTCATCATTATCAGCACGCTGGCATCCGTCTCTCTCGTTTTTCTTCTCTTCATTGAAGATTCAAGAAACGGATGTAAAAAAAAATTCAAGAAATGGACAAACTGAAATAGCAGGGGATAAAATAAAGAGCCTTTTTCTTCAGAGCCACTAAAAAAAACGCCATTCTCGTCCAAACCACTGAAATCTTCATTCTCTCGCCGGTGCCCAAACTCGAAAATTTTGTTTCTCCCAAACCATTCCGTCCACTTCTCTACATAACGGTGTCAAAATGCATTGGAGAAAGTCCTAAATGCCCTCCAAGTCAGTGACAGCCAAGTTCCACCATCTCCTTCTTTCTCTGTTAATGACAAATGGACCCCACGCGTCAGGTTGCTCATCCCCAACCTCCGGCCGTCCCTCTCCTCCATCTTCCTCTATGTCCATCGGCCATCCACACCGGCCAAGCCTCCCTCCTCGCCGCTCCCTCCTCTCCCCTGCTGACCACTTGCCGTTGCGGCGCGGCGCGGGCAGGCGCGGCGGCGCCCTCCCCAACCGCGAGCCTGCGCCGGAGCTCGGCGCGCACGCGGACCGAGACGAGGATACAGCGGCTCCCCGGCGCAGCCCCCACCCCGACGACCGACGACGCGGCCGCGAACCTCCCCGACCGGCGACGGCACGGCCACCGTAGCGGCGCCCGGAGCTTCGGGCGGCTTCGTCCCTCCTCCACCTATCACGGCGCGGCCCCACACGTCCCTGCCGGGCCACGCGCTCCACCGGGACCGGCGCATGGGCACACTACCTCACCGGCCACGACACGTGCGGTGGCGAGCCGAGCCGCGCCGCGGATTTGAGGGAGCAGAGCCGCGCCGCCGGATTTGGCGGAGGAGGAGCCGCGCGCCGCCGGATTTGGCGGAGCAGACGAGCCATGTCTTCCTTGCGCCTCCCCGCGCCGGTCTCCTCCCGTCCAAACCGGCACCGGTGACGCTGCGCGTCCCCGCCACGGGTGTGGATGAGACGACGACGCGGTGGAAGGGAGACGGGGGAGGATGGAGTAGGAAGGGTGGCGGCGGGTGAGAGGCCGCGGGGGCCGCGTAGGGGCTGGAGGTTGATGATGGACCCGGCAGCTGGGGTCCATCCGTCGGTGAGTGTGACACAAAGAGAAAGGAGGGTATTTAGGGACATTTGTATTGACCGGACCCATACGCCGGAGGTCCCAAACGGCAAAAACAAATGGAGCATGGGACGATTTAATGGCACGAAAAACAAAAGTTTAACTTGGGCACAAACGAAAGATTGAAAATTTTAGTGGTTTGAACGAGATTGGCTTTTTTTCTGATGGCTCTGGAGAAAAAGGCTCTAAAATAAAATCCCAGTACACACGCGGCCTTTGCGAAGCAAGAACGCAACAGCCGCCAGCCTCTGTCTTTCTCTCGTGCTCACTCTTTTGCTCACAACCTCTCCTTTTCACTCCCTCCCAAAAATCTAATCTTCCTACCAAAAAAATCAACTCTAGGCTTTTGCTTTTGCTCCATCCCCGCCCCCTTTTCGTTCCCAGCACGATTTGCTTTTGCTTCGCCCACCTAGCTACTCTTAGCTAAGCTATATTAGCCAATCAATCAAGCAGCACCTTCTCATCATCATCATCACTAGGAGAGGCTGCACTGCAATCATCGGCCAATCCATCCAAAATCCCCTCTCGCCTCTCGTGTCTCCTCTTCCAATCCCCCATTCCCCTCGGTGCACGCGCGCGTTCTCGGCGCCGCCATGGACGTCAGGCTGCTGCAGCTGGTATCCGCGGACGCCTCCCCCCTCGCCGCGGCTCGGTCCCGGTCCATGTCCCGCCCTTCCACCTCCGCGTTCCAGCGCCGCCAGATTGTCGTTCCGGGCCGCCGCCGGGCGTCGGCGTCGTCGTGCAGGTCCGTCCGCGCCCGCTCCGCCGCGGCGACCGCGCCAGCCGCGGGAGGCATCTCCGGGGTGAGGATGGCTATCGAATTTGTTTTTTTTTTTTTTCTTTCAGTTTCGCGTGAATTCGTTGGTTCAGATTAAGATTAAGAATAGCGATGCTATTTTTGGTATCGGCCGCCCTATACCTGGTCTTTTAAAATTGAATCAAAAGGCAAATATGCTTTTTAGATAAAGAAAGGCAAATATGCTATTGCTGAAATAATATGACCCCAGTTTCCCTTCTGCAGCTGCTGTTTATTTTGCAATCAGTTCATATTATGGCTCACAAAATTCATGTTATGGCTTCACGTGCGCTGCGCTAAGCTGTTACAAGGCTGAATACAATTAACATAACAGTCGCTGTTGCTGAAATAACCTCATTACAAATTCTCGGTAGATCAACCACTGACGTCTAACACCACCACTCTTCTACAAAGATATTTTTGGAGGGAGGCATCGCCCCAGGTGACAAGGGGATATCGCTTTCTGTTTACCTTCACTTTGTGTTTTTTCCCTGTCTCCGTTGGATTGGATTCTTTACTTATTGTTTGGTATATACCAAGCGCTTCCTTCCTTTCCTACCAAAATTCTTCCAACATTGGACGTGGACTCTTTTTTATTCTTTTTTCCAAAATTCATCACTAGCGTCTATTGTTCAAGTCCCTTATATTCATAGGTTGTCCAAAAATTACTGCTTAGTATATAGCCACCAATCACTAGCGTCTAGCATTAGTGCATCACTATGTATGTATTCTTGTTTACATTATTAGCAGCAACAGTGCTCCATGCCCCAAATTTCAAACTAAACAGGCACATTTTCATTTTTGTGCAATTCACATTCGTGTCATTGAAATTCCTCCTTCACCAAACACTTACATTTCTCACCCGCAGAAAAAAAAAAAAAAAAAAAAAAAAAAAAAAAAAAAAAAAAACTTACATTTCTACTAATCTCAAGGAATTTTTTTCTCAGTGGTACCAAATCTGTCGTTTTAGCCATCAATTTACGATACCTGCTCCCTCCTTGTTCAGCATAGCAATGGAGTGTACACTGTTGGTGACTTCATGACCAGAAGGGACAAGCTCCATATTGTCCAACCTACTACACCGGTTGACCAAGGTACCTGTCCTTATACCGTGATTCTCATGCGTTCATCACTTGCTTCACAGTTTCCCAAGTTACTAACTTCTACTGTTTCTTTGCGTGCAGCCCTGGAGCTGCTGGTGCAGCACAAGATCTCTGGCTTACCTGTGGTTGACGATGATGGGAAGTTGGTTAGTTTATTCTAAACCTTTTCTCCAACTGTCGTGTATTCTTTTAGTGCTTACTCATTTGTTACTGACCCACACAAACTTAGCTGACTAGTACTTTGTTAGCTTCGGCTATTACATCTACAAGTTTGGCTATTATCATCAAAGTTATCTATGATGTCTATTATATTTTCAGTATTTTCTCCTGCAGGTTGGGGTGGTTTCAGATTATGATCTGCTAGCTTTGGATTCGATGTCAGGTATTTATTTCTTCCTTGAACTTGGATTCTGTAGCTTACAAACAACTCATATTACACCATATGTTGTTCATAACCACACATAACAAGTGTTATTCATGCTACCAATTATACGGCAACTGTCTACCTTGTCATTTGCAGTATATTTGTACATCACTTCAACTCATACAGAATGTTGTATGTTTTCCATTACATTTCTTCTATCCTGTAATTCATAGTATTCACTGTCAGTTATGATATTTGTCTCATGATTCAGGAACTGAGTTGGCCGATAAAAATACAAGCATGTTTCCTGATGTGGATAGTACATGGAAGGTATTGTTTGTCTTTTTCTGTAGCCTGGAATATACATTGAATGAATTATTCATGCTGGCTAGTGAATACTATCTCAAAATATAATCTTTTTCTACATCAGCTGTATTTTCTTGACCTTCTTAGTGCCACGTATCGAGATGGTTTGTTGTGGAGGCCTCTTTAAGCAATTTATATGTTGAATAAAATAGGTCCTAGTTATAACAAAATGTTTTTAACTACATCAGACCTCCACCTTTTTAATTGTTATTGTGTTCTGCAGTACAGTTTGGACCACATTTTTGCTAGTCAGGAATACCTGATCTGTAAACACTATACCTTTGTGGCTTCATAGCTGTTAAGATGAGGATAATAATCAGCTCCATCGTTTATACAATCAGATTATTTATCTAATTAGCTTTCACCATTTTCATGAACGGATTATTGTTTTTTCTCTTCATGATAGACCTTTTTTAACTTATACCCACTGTTCTACAGACATTCCGCGAGATACAGAGACTATTAAGCAAAACTAATGGGAAGGTCATTGGTGATGTAATGACTTCTTCACCTTTAGCGGTGCGTACAAATACTAATCTGGATGCTGCTGCAAGGTTGCTGCTCGAAACTAAGTACCGGAGATTACCTGTAGTTGATAGCACGGGGAAACTAGTGAGTGGTTCCTTCATTCCTTGCAATTTATGTTCATTAATTAACAATACCCTTAACTAACAATACCTTTTTGTGTTGAAACACAACTCAATTTCCGTTCCTGTAGGTTGGGATGATTACAAGGGGAAATGTTGTCAGCGCTGCCCTCAAAATAAAGAAGATAGCTGAAGAAGGTGCTTGAACTAGATTGCTCATCACTGCTTGGGGTTAATGATGCAGCCATTACTTTCAAAAGAAGTAAATCATGCAGCCATTTGGCATTCAATTCATTGAGGCATCGATTGGTGATGTTCCTTCTCAATACTAGGTAGTGTACTATTGTATAGCAGTGTGTAGGTTCATATTCACTGTTTCTCAATATTAGGTAGTGTACTATTGTATGGAAATCTATATATTCTTGCGTTAATGATCATTGCCTTCGTGACGTGAGCAAATTGAGACCTGTGACTTCAAATTAAGCTCTTTTCAAAAGACAACATACGTAGTATATGAAGAGCTGCCTTGTCTCCTTAGTCTCTGTATATACTGCCTGACAGTATGAGAGGTTCAGTGCAATACATTTATGCATTGAACACAATCCTTCCTGCTTTGAGCGCATCGATCGCACCTGTTTGCTTGAACTTATCAACCTGCCTTATCGGTCATGTTATAGTGTTTTTCTCTCATAACAAAACAGATTTATCAGCTGCAGAACAGGTACCATACTACCCTGGCTGATAAGTCATTCAGGATTTTTTTTAGCAAAACTTAGGAGAGATCATTTATGCCAGGGGACAGGGGCAGTGCTGTGCTCCTCCTTTTCTCCCGTGCGAGAAGGGAATTAGCTTTCACCATCAACTAGCGCGCGCATGTCTAGGCTGCCGGTTAGCAACAATATTACTTGGTCTTGAAAACCTGGTTCTTGATAGTCACAAAACTATATTTGCACAACATATTATTGAATCAATACATACAACCTGTGTCATTTGACAGTTCTTTAGATATGCAAGGTGTCTATCTTGTAAACGCAAACTAACATTCATTATCTTTGCTTGAACATCATATCCAGGTAGACCTTCCTGCTCAGCCTATGCATTGTCCAATAATGGAGGACCATACTTTGTTCCCTGATGGGTTCATAGTCCATAGCTCTGACGGCATTCAGCAATTACTTTGCCAGTAGATATGATGCACTTTCCAATGGCGTCTAACCTGAAAGGAATGATGTCAGGTCATTCTAATCAATAAATAGCCAACAAATGAAGGTAGCAACACATGGTGCAGGTTTTCATACTCCGTACCAATTTTTTTCACATCTAATTAGTTATTCCAGAAAGTAGTCACTATGTCTTGTTCAGTAGAAAATAATCGCTCTCTCTTAAGAGTTCCCTCAACTTCCAAGTCAGGCAGTAGCTATGAAAACGTCATTATAATCTGCATTACAGTCTGCATTACTGTGAAACACATAAAGAAGCTGCTATCGAATCTACTCAAAATGGCACATTAACATCGTGGACAACACTCATGGCGAGTTCAATCAAGTTTAGAGGTAACTAAGACTAATTTTGGTACAGAGGAGGGGGAAAGCAAGTGTCCTGGAGCTCGAATTGAATCTTACTTGTCTCTTAGTTTCCTTAGTCGAAGCCAATGGCAGAATGAAAACAACCAGTTGGTGTACCGATGACTTGTATCAATTTAAAACAGTCATGAAATATGGAAGGGCTAATTTTTAGCTGGAATGCACTGACAGGCAAGGAATAATTGGCAAAAGAGAGATTTGTACCTTCACATTTTCATGTAGCAACAATAGCCTACATGAAAACAATTATGCACTTGAAATCTTGCATGGACACATGTAAAGAATATGATAAAATGCAGCACACAAAGAAAAAATTCAGAAGGTGCTATTAGTAAAGAAAAGGTAGCCTAGGCTAATTTTTTCTACTTAGCAAGCACCCCCAAACAATTAAGTAACAATCAGGAAGGCAAATGCCCAAGTAGTCACATAATTAAGTTTTTTTGGTACCTCTAGAACAAAAGCTGGAAATTTATTTCATGAATATTAGCTGCGCACTGACATAAGTAATAGAAGATCAATACCTGTGCTGGTTTCGAAATTTAGTGCTGACCAGTGAGGTTTTGGATCTCCAATAACCCTCTCATTTCAATGAATTGGTAAAACTGAGCAATAGCTGCTACTTCTGAAGCTAACTTTGCAAGCCTCTTGGTTGACCCGGTTGCAGCAAATTGGGAAGTTGACCCGGTTGGCCGGAGAATCAAGAAAAAACGAATATGAGGAGTATTATTTTAAAAGGAACATATAGTAGAATATATTCATGAAGTATGGATAACCTGTATACCTAAATAGGGTATGATCAAGTAAGCAAACGCATTTTGATGCAACCATAATCTGTATTTCAACCAACTACTTGAGAGCTAAACTGACATGGCATGCAAAAAGAGGAATCCAACTATTGAAGGCCCTGAAATTTTCCTGAACTAATAGGCTATCTAGAACAACGACAGTCCTATGTCCTACATTTTAATAACGTGAACCTTTGCGAGATCGGGCTTTGCACACCGGAGACCAGAAATCTAATCAATATGTGCTTTACCTAAAATTCAATATAGAATAGTGACATATCTTTCAATATCATGAAACTTTGAGAGGTCATTTTGTAACACATTGGGGGCTGGAGGGATGGACAACAAATTAAACCTTGCATTGTCTGAAATTAGTAGTCCATAGGGTTTATTGTATACCTGCATGCCATTATCTAAATCTAATCTAATGTGTACCTAAAGTGATGTGATCTGATTATAGAATCTAGGGGGCAATCGGTCCCGGAAAAACTTTGGAACTCATAGATGGTTACCTTTCCTGAAATGATATCTGACACTATAATATTCATTATCAGAAACCGCTGAAGTAACGAATATGTCAAAGGAAAATTTAAAATTGGAGAATCAAATCATGAAGTGGTAGGTTTCAACATGTGCCTGCAAAGCAAAAGAAAAGGATATTAGATACAAGAAGAGTCCATCAGGTGGAATGCAGCTATCCTGTGACCATTACAGTACAAAAAAACATGAGTCGAGCTATGTAAAACAGAAGCATGCTTGCATAGAAAGAGCACATATAAACCTCCTATAATGGATATGTATATTTTTGGCAAAGATGGCATGATCCAGAGAAGCAGATAAAAATAGCATGTATTCACTTGAACTTGGAAATTCGAAACTAAACCTAACAGTACTCACTAAAGCGAGAGTATCTGCAAATCAGCTGACTTTATTTGCCATTCTCCATAATGTTTTGCTATGAAACTTAAGTAAATGGATTTAATTCACAGAAACACATAAAAATAATTTAAGGATTTGTAATGGATTTTGCTAAGCACTAACTGCTGATGGACATCAATCCCCGCTATCCTATCCTATTTCAACAAAGCTAAACTCATGTACGATCTGAGACAAATCTTTGGTATCATTACATATAAAAGAACTGGACTATTAAAATAGAGCATCGTTATTCTGAAGTAGCATCATACCTTCTAGGAAGCAGGAGACTGTAACAGGCATGGTAATGTTACTGTTTACCTACAACAAATAAAGAAAAAATCTGACCAATTAAAGTTCACCTTGCAAATCAGGAGATAGGAAAATTCACGTAAGAATCCATCGAGTTGGTCAGTAATCTGAGTAGATACAATGCACAGATAACTCAAAAGCAAGTAGAGGAGTCACAAGAACCGACCAAAACAATATCTCAAAAGTTAATCGAACCCCTCGCCTTTCTTTAAGAGCTCGGGAACCCAAACCATAGTAAATATAAAGTATAGCTAAATTACAGAGTTAGCCAAAATATCATATAGGTAAATCATAGTAAATACTGATATAACCCAAACCATAGCAAATATTGTAGACCCTTTGCACGGTTATGTTTCCATATAAGTCCTCCATACTGAAATTTTGTGTACCCACGGCATGGAGAAAGTTGCCACACATGAAATCGAGCAAGCCATGGTTACTCCATTGAGCAAACCATGGTTAAATTGCAGAGTTAGTAAAACTTCATATAGACCATGGTAAATATTGATATAACAAAGGCATGGAAATTTTTAGAGTAATATTTGTGCAGGCTCAAATCATAGTAATTTTTGAACAGGCAGGCCAAGTTCATGTCCTAGTCATGGTAGAAAAAATAAAAATTAATAGCAGAGCAGCATCATCTTGTAACGTCACCATGGATGGCTCATAGGCCACTTCCCAAATCAAATTTAGGCACTTTCTAATTCGAATTTAACAGCACACCCATGAACAACGATTGGGAAAAAAAGAGAGGAGAAATCACAGTTTAGGGTTTGGCACATCCTTACCTAGGGTTTCATCGAGCAGAGGAGAGCACGTTGGTGGACAGCAGGAGGCAGTAAGAAGCTTGCGCAGAGGACGGGGAAGAGGGGAGGACGCCGCCGGTCTGCACCCATGCCGGCGCGCAATGACGCCGCAGCCGCCGCCCCGTGCTCGCCGCCGTCCCAGGCCGCCGCCACCGTGCCTCGCGCCGGCACGGCCGGCCGCGCTGGGCGGCGCCGCTGCATCGAGGCCGCGCGCGCCCCCGGGGCCGTGCCGGGCCGCCGCCGCCATGCCCCGCGCTGGGCGCTACCGCCGGGAGGGAGGCGCGGGCGCGAGCGGCGGGGAGGTGCGGGCGGAGCGATGGAGCGGGTGAGGAGGAGGGAGAGGATAAGGCCGTTTTTTTTTTTGGAAGATGCTAGAAGTAGAATTGGAAGCCTGATATTTATTCGGTTGAATGGCTTCGGACGAGAAGCTGGGGGAAGCTGAGTAGAAGCCGATTCTAGTTAGAAGCTGGAGCGGGTAGAAGCCGCTTCAGTTAAATCTGGCCGTCAAAGATGAAATCTAAGGGTGGTAGAAAAAAGGGTGACGTGGATAGTTGTTCCTTTCGTGGAGTCGGTGCACTTTGTATTTGTTGTTATTTGTTAAATGGGTAACGTGTTGTGGCCGGTTGGGCTGCTTGGCCTTTGGGCTTTGAGTGGCCCAACACAGTCAGCCCTCTTTCCTTCTTTTGTTAATTATTTATTTCTTCATTTTTCAGTAATATACAGTATCCTTCACAACTGAAACAACAAATAGATGACGTGATGGTTATCTTGGGTAATTAAGTGCACACGTGGTACCTAGGCTAAACAATGCAACCTACGGGGGCACCTGGCATCCTGGCATGTGATGTGATCCCCGTGGTTGGAATTGGAGGGCGGGTCATGTGAACCGAACGTGTCTTGCTCATCCTGGTCATCAGCTAGAGCAGATGCAGATCTGAAACCACTCTTCTATAGCAAATGCTCTCCCAGTCCCAGCTGTAGTGTAGCCTCATCACGGGCATACTAGCTAAGTGACTAAAAATACCATATATATCTGTCGTGTATGGGCCATTTGATCCCTTCCCCCCAAATAAACAAACACCCATCATTGTATATTATCCAAATGCTCGATCAGATCGGTACATAACAATACACGTGAAATTCTCCAACGAATGTGCCGACGACGACGTGCACCGACAGAGGTAGATTAGTACTAGTTCCTACACCGTCCTTCAATAAATTATTAACCCTGAATAGTTAAACAAAACTTGGTCAAAGAAAAACTGATGCAATTAATTAATTTATGCAAATAACCACCCTGACTATTGTCTAGAAGCAGCTAGCCCATTCATCTTCATTCCCACAACTAGCTTTCATTTGCCTGTTGCTTCGGTTGTGAAAAAAGGAACGGAGACTTTTGGCAGCTTAATTTGATTTCATTCTCAGCAACTAACCAACCTCCTGTGCCAAGGTCGGGTCCCAGGCGCTCCCAGCCTCATCTTTATGTGAACACTCTAGTCCCTTTAGCAACAGAGATCATCATCTGGAGGTCACTAGCTAGTTCCTCCGGTCATTATAGCAAATAGAGTTGTTGTAGATCATCATGCATCTTTGCCGTCTTTATGTCTAGGCATGTTTAGAAGAACGTAGCATAAACGAATTTAATAAGAAAATAAAATTCGATTCTTGCATATTGTTTCTTTAGAATTCGTGCATTACAGAAACTAAACGTATTAAAACCATTGGTTTCTTAAGCTTGATGACAATTGCAATAGTATATTCCGATCCTGGGTTATCAGTACAATTAAACACTCCTTTGATTTAATTAATTTTCTTATTACTATGGAAACAAACCAATTAAACAAGCCACTCGCCAACATGTACTTTATTAATCATCATTAGATATAGAGACGAGGTAGACATTGTATGAAGAAGAGCAGCCGTACGTGTGACAATAAAAAATTCACGCTCAAAAGGTCTTCCACTTTGTAGTTGCTTATCCAGCCTCGTCAGCAAAACCTGGAAGCCTCCAAGCATCTATCTCCCCCAAACCTTCAGCACGACGTCGGTGAGCCTGAGGAGCTCTGGGTTGATTTGCATAAGACAGAGAAAAACGGCTCGAATAAACAGTATCATAAACAGTGCACGACTTGAGGAGTCGAAGCCCCTAGAAGAGCTTGCAAACGATTCCTCATCAGTCACAATCATCGCTTTAAAGGTACTATTAGTCTAGCAGATGGGCGTTATTGGCATCTATAATAAACGTTATTAGTCTATCTATATAGATAGAGACACCTAGAAGAGAGTAGAAGTGCAAGAGAAGTACAATTCAAGATATGCACCTAGTAGTTCAAAAACAAATGGGTTTGAGCTTAAGCTTTATTCAAAGGTTAGACTCAGAGCATTTTTGTTTTTAATCAAAAGACCATATTAAATGCCCTCTCTATTCTCCGACCATATCCAAATACCCTTAGATGTACATTGTGTCTTGATATGTCTAGATACATAGTAAATGTAATGTACTTGTAATATAATAATTGAAACATAGGAAGTTGGATGTAAAATATATACTCCATATTTTTCTTGAGAAGGTGATGACAAAGCCCCAAATGCGGCACTTTGATGTTTGCATTTATATGCCGATATTTTTGTGCCTTATTGTAAATATGCTGATTAAAATTTACATTAGTGAACCGGACCGTCGTGGATTTTCAATAGTGAACCGATAACAGTTTTAAAAAGTTCAAACTTGTATCAAAGTAGTTGTATCAGTGGTGCAAAGTTTTCTTAAAAAACCATCCTTACATAGAATTTACATTTTTTCCGTTTGAAAGCCTATGGAATTTTATTTACACCAGCCCGTTACGGCTAAAGAAAAACACACCAAGCCGTTACTCAATTTCCTTGATTGATTGATGATTGATCTACAAGTCGGGACAAAAATACCCCCGTCTCTTCCGCCTCCTCCATCGCCACTATATAAACCCGTGCCGCTCTCTAATCCTCTCTCTCGCTCCCATTAAGCTTTCGGTCTAATCTAACCGAGAGGAGCAGAGTTGGTTGGGAGAGATGAAGAACTCGGTGTCGGAGCGCAGCTTCCTCATCGAGACCGACGACGACGAGGAGGACGGGAAGCGGCGCGGCGGCCATGGCCATGGCGGCGACGAGTCGGGGGACGACGACGGCGGCGGGTCCGGGTCCGACTCCTCGTCGGCGTGCGACAGCCCGCGGGCGGTGGCGGCGCGGTGCGGCCAGCCGAGCTCGTACACGCAGCAATGGCCGCAGAGCTACAGGTAACCGCTACCTCCGCCCTTGTCGGCTCTATCTCTTCCGCGGTTCCGCCCCCGTGGCGGCGCGCGGCCGGCACACGTAGCGTAGGAGGCGGGACGGGAGGGTCCGGCCGCCGCGTCGGCCGAACTTTTCCTTTTTTTCTCTTTCTGGACTGGAATTGGTTTATTTATTATTTTATTGTTATTAGTTCTCTGCGCCTCTCAATCTTTCCAGAGGGCTGCCGCGTGGCACTACTAACCAAATGTTTACACCCCAATGAAGTGAATTTAAACTACTAGAATATCCCTAACAGCACTTAGATCAGCCATTACAAAATATATGGATAGATGAAGGTGAATCTGGCGCTTTGAAGACAGTATCAATATAAAAAATGGCACTTATTTAGGACCAGATCCAAGACTAGTAAGCAACGTACCAACTCGTAGTCTGATGATTATTATTTTGGTCCAATTTCTCAGATAGAATGAAAATACGCCGAGTACCTTTTTGTCTGTATGTACTGCTGGATTGTCCTGTAGCACCATTACACCTCGAGTGTCACATCAAGTTCATCTGTGATGTGGTTGTCATTGGAATGTCTAGGATTGTGCGAAAATGATGAGTGAAAAGGCAGTCTGTGGTCATTCTCGGTGGGAGTCTACGAACAGATGGCTTTTTCAGTACTCAAGGGGTGTATTTCTTCTTTCTATAATGGATTTTTGGTTTTGCTGGAAAAAAATATATTATAAGGCCATTGGCTTCTCAAAAGGTGGAGATGACCAGGTGGATGTGTGGACGAGGTACCTCCCAACGTTGACATGTGGGAACCCGTGATGTGCCACAGTGCCAGTAGTATGTACGATGTAGTACACCTGTCTGGTTTCCAGATGTCTCTCTCTATGTTGGGTCCAGGTTGCATTGGTTTGATCTGCTCATCCAAATATATTATGCACTGAAGTTCAAATCTAAGAGAAAACCATATGGAAAACGGAAAACTTATGAGATAATAAATCAACTGGAGATCGTAATGGGAGATCAGATAATTACCTTCTTTTTTAACCCACAAGTTAGTAATGTGATCTCCAGTTACCACTGACCACTTCATGTCATGCTGAATTTCCTGACAAACTCTTTTGACATTTATGCTTCAATTTAACCCTTCTATATGCATCCAGTAGCAAAAATAGTAAGCACATTTTCCTCTTCTACAAGCAGGCAATCCATTGACATGTACAGCAGTGTGCACTCACCCAACCTGAGCTTCTTGGGCACGGCATCACTGAGCCGGTTGTCCAACTCGTTCCTGACAAAGTCATTCCAGGGGAAGCCACCTGAGATCCTCTCCAGCTTAATCAAGCCATTACTGCCAACAAGCATTGCTTCTGCCAGCGATGACCAGCAGCAGCAGCAGCAGCATGAGGACGTCCGGAAGAGCTCCCATTACCTGCCACCATCGCGGAAGGCGTCATCGCTGCAGAGGATCCCCGAGGACCAGAGACCTATGGTTGGGGTGCATGACGTGGGGCCCTACCGGCAGTGCTCCTATACCCAAGCGGTCATGAATGGTAAGTAGTATCACAAACTCAACTTTTAATTTATGAGCAATGCATGGTTAAAATTTAAAGTGAAGCTACATAGAAAGGAACAAACCTGCATTTGAGTGAATTCCAGAGATCATGCCCATTCCCTTCTAAGAAAAAGCGAATAAAAGCAAAGATAAAATGATACATTGGTTTAGGAAGACATACCACTTATTTCTTGATGCATGAGTGCAGAGTGGGGTCTGATAATAATAAAATGCTGATCTGTTTTGAGGATATTTACGTAAATAGGCATCAAGTCACCACTGCAAAAAAAAAAGTAACAGACAGGGCAAGGAAATTAGAGAACTCATCAAGTCAAAATTCAACAAAAAAATTGGTGCTACTTACTACTAGGAAGGCTTGCAGGATGGAGAATTAATCATGGAGTCTAGTAATTTAACCTTTCTTTCTGCAATTTAAACAGTAGCTACCAAATTGAATTTTCCAAACCCTGCAGATGTTGCAACTTCAGGGTAAAAAGATTATAAGGCCTTGCGTAAAGCCAGCAAAACTTCACTAGATTTAACTATGCATTATACACTGAGTTGTCATGTTGATTGTGATGGATGTTAGAGGCATCTTAGAGGATTCAGCTACTATTAAATATGCTCAGTTCAAGTATGTGCCACACCACACAAATATGACAGAAATGGACATGTTGCTCTTGTGGTGCTGCTGTGCATTGTTGTTCTTGGAACAGACAACTGATGATGGGACCTCAGCTAATTACATATCATAATTCATTATCTAAAATATATACTGTAATTATGTTTATAACATGGGTGCATCCTCCATGAAATTACACCAAAGGTTCAGTCTTCAGTGTTCACATCATGTCCAGAACTAATCTTACTCAAGAAGTGTCATTACTAAATACACTGTCAATTAGTTCATCAACTAAATGCTTTCAAGTTTCAAGGAACATACTACTCTTCAGTTCACTAGATTTTGCAAAAGCAGACAGTAGTCATGTATGTTTCTTTGGTACATCTGTCCTCTGTTGGCATGCCAAACTACAGGTACATCGATTGTTTCTTTTCTATTATTGGCTTATATATAATACATGGTTGGTGAGTCAGTACAGTCATGTGACAGGAACATGAGTCATGGACAACTGGGCTACAATTGTCCTAGGGGCATATGGATTTATTAGATCTGTCTTTGTCAAGTTGAAAGGGAAACCTTGTCCTAATCAGATCATGCAATATTTAGGTCATGATGAAAATTAGGCCTTCAGAATCTGCACATGTGGGAGTTATCTATGAAATTTATATGAGGCATTAAAACCCACGTTTTTTAAGTACCATTTTTCCTTTAACAGTTATATGTGAAGTTCTTGCTTTGGAGATATTTCAAACCAACATCAGTTGATTTCTTTTGCGTATTCCAGGGAGAGAAGTCGGTAGAATTAGTAAGTTTGGTTCTGCAGCTTCAGTTCCTTGGTTACATCTCAATTATCAGATAAAACAGATAGAGAATGCCAAACTTTCTCCTTTCAGTGTTTAAGCCATAATAGAGTTATAATCTTAACATGTACTATTTTCGTTTATGTAAGACAAAGCCTTATTTCAGTTACTTGCCTGTCATATGCAGGAGTGAATGTCTTATGTGGTGTGGGGATTCTGTCAACACCTTATGCCGTCAAGCAAGGTGGCTGGGTTGGACTAGTGATACTGGCAGTGTTGGGTGCACTGGCATGGTACACTGGCATACTCCTGCGGCGTTGCCTGGACAGCAAGGATGGCCTCGAGACCTACCCTGATATTGGACATGCTGCCTTTGGCACTGCTGGACGTATCATCATCTCGGTAAGTATTTTCCACACTATCTATTCTCGCCTGTTATTCAGTTTTGTATTCTTTATACTATACAGTGCAATGGAGGGTGGTTTTGTGCTAATTCTTCTGCTTTTGTGTGCCTTTGAAACCTGCAGATAATCCTGTATATGGAACTATATGTAAGTACAAAAGATCCACCATTTGGTTTCGTTCACTCTTAGCACGGAGTACATCTTTTTTTGCTCTAAAACAATAAACTTGTCCCTCTCCAAAAAAAAAAAAAAGGCTTCCTTTAGTAGCCTGTCTGATATATTCATCATTGCTCTGCTAGATGGTGTATGCAATAAAAGAAATATAATCCAATAGAAAAATATATATTCTGATCATTATGAGAAAATAAGGACAGTTGGCAACACTTGCATAAACTGCCTGAACTTTCAATTTTGCACTGCTGAATCTTTTTCTCTCTAAACTACAGCACTCGCACTATATTGCCCTTGCCTCTTATGAACATCTAACTATATGCTAATTGGTCCTGATCATTTCTTGCAGGCATGTTGTATTGAGTATTTGATATTAGAGAGCGACAACTTATCGAAGTTGTTCCCAAACGCGCACCTGACCATAGGTAGCTTGACTCTGGATTCACATGTGCTATTTGCCATCCTGACTGCTCTTATCGTCATGCCTACCACTTGGCTTCGCGATCTCAGCTGCCTCAGCTTCATTTCAGGTACCAACTCACTTGTTGCCTCCATTGTTTATTTCACCAAATACACTTTCCTGTTTCATAGTTCGCCGAGGCAATCTTGAGAGGAATCTCATCTTGCAATTTGTGCATCTAGCTGGTGGAGTCATTGCGTCTATCGTCATTGTCTCCTGCTTGTTCTGGGTGGGACTTGTTGATCACGTTGGCACAGTCGAGAGTGAAGGGACGGCACTAAACCTTCCTGGAATCCCCATTGCCATCGGGATATATGGGTACTGCTACTCAGGCCATGGAGTGTTCCCTAACATCTACTCTTCTCTGAAGAAACGCAACCAGTTCTCTGGTGTTCTTTTCACCTGGTAATAAAATTACAGCTGTAATTTGTATTCAGATATTCATGATCTCATGCTTTGGTTTATGTTTGTTGTCAGTATCGCTCTGTCTACTATTCTGTTCGCTGGTGCTGCAATCATGGGATACATTATGTTCGGTGAATCTACAGAGTCCCAATTCACACTGAACTTACCCCCAAATCTTGTGGCTTCCAAGATTGCAGTCTGGACTACGGTAATTGTTCTTTTCTGGACTCTAGATATATATAGAAAAGAAAATTATGGCCTCTAGCTAAAGTCATAATGCGTGTAACAGAGTATAATCAAGTTTTTTTTTTTATGAAATGAGTATAATCAAGTTCAGTCGCATTTGCTAGGAATACTTAAATGCTTTTATGTGGCAAGTTATATTCTCCTGACTGTTTGCGCTTTTTGTTTTGGTGCAGGTGACGAATCCAATAACCAAATATCCTTGACTTTTATTTCAGCTTTCTGTGTGCCTTTGTTCCCAATTAACATTATATGATATCTTACTTTCTCTGATCACATGTAACTCCATCTAGCCATCTAGGTTTGTCCTAAGTCAAACATTTTTTTTACTAGAATTATCTATAAAAGTATTATTTTAAAGAACAGATTATTTGTTATTGATAATGAATGTAGCAATGCCAATGTCATGCTATCGTTCTATATAAATTTTAGATATTCATGGTCAAGTAAATAAAATGTTTGACTTAGGACAAATATAGATGGACTTGTGATTGTAGGAAGTACTATTATTCTCCTCCCAAAGTCATTTATCAACTTCTAACGGCTAATCCATTTTTTCTGAACAAATTTAGTTTTAATCGTTCTATGTTGTTTAATAGTGTTTTCTTGCGTCACACGCTATGTCCTTAACTAATACCTACATATGCACTAACCATAACTCCTCTCGCCCTGAGTTTGGAGGAACTGCTACCTCCAAATCAGCAGACATACCCCAACATAATGATGCTTAGATCCGCTTTGGTGCTATCTTCCCTTATTATTGCTCTGTCCGTACCATTTTTTGGTAAGTTTGTTGATCATTTTTCATCTCATTTTCCTAGGACATTCTATAAGTAGTGGGAATAGTATGAAATTTTCCTATTAAGATCAAAAACTTTAGTATTTTCTTTTTTTCCCCTGATTCTCTGCTTCAATGGTTGTTGAGCCTTTTCAGGACTTGTCATGTCACTGGTCGGGTCTTTTCTCACCATGTTTGTGGTGAGTTCACCTTCCGAATTTTTTTGAGTCTTTGCTTGTATATTTCTTTGTAGCTAATTTGTATTTCCTTATAGGCCTATATTTCCTTCCGAATTTTTTGAGTCTTTGCTTGTATATTTCTTTGTAGCTAATTTGTATTTCCTTATAGGCCTATATTCTACCATGTGCCTGCTTTTTATCTATCCTCAGGAGTAAAGTGACCTGGTATCAGGTAAAATATGTTTTTACTTGTGAATTAATTATATATTTTGCTTAAATGTCCATTTTTTTGAAAGGTGCAAGAGCGCCATAAACTCGCTTATATTAATTTCAAATGTTTTTCTGGCTTGAAAACTGAAATACTTTGTTTCTTGTTTATTCTCCAATCCTTTCTGTGCAGGTAGTACTTTGTGTGTTCATCATTGCCGTTGGACTTTTCTGTGCTGGTGTTGGCACATACTCTTCTCTTTCTAAGATAATACAACAGTACCAATGAATTTCCCTAGAATTATCTTGTGTCCATGTGTTTGAGTAGCCTGTTTTTTGTTTCTGGGATGGTGTTTCTGGTGTAAAATTGTTGTTTGCGTGAAAGAAATTGGAGGAAATGGAAAGAATTAGGCAGGTTGTATTGCCGGAGGAGTATTTTTGTCTGAAGTTGTTCTCGGATGGCAGAGGCCGCTGGTGACGATCTTCCTGTGTCATTTTTGTTAATATCCTGAGGTAATTTGAACCGGGATGCTTTCAGTATCATGTTAGTAAAGATAAATTATAATATGCTTATTCTGTTGGTGGCTTGGCGCTGCCATAATGCCTTACATCCGTATTAGCTTCTCTTAGAGCATCTCTAGCAGATCTCTTTCCTTAAAATAAAATCTGATAGAGGAGATTGAGAATACTTTATTGTTGACTATAGGACATATGTGTTCCAGCAGATGATGGTGTTTGGATCCTATAGCTAATGATTGTTAGCCCATATTTGTGGGTACCAATTAGAAAGCCTAAATATGAGTTAATTCTGGACAAATAAGAGACTAAATGGTGGTAAAGTCCATTGGCCCTTATTAGCACATAATTAGCTCATGTTTAACAAATTTTCACAAGGTGGGCTAATTGTTAGTTAACTTGCAATCCGAATAGTTACTCACATGTCAATAACAAAAAAAAGGGTTTCTCCTTTTTTTTTTCCTCTCTTCCTCCTATTTCCCTCGTCGATGATAGAGCAGAGGCGCACGCGAGCAGCGACGGCTGCATTGTGGGACAATGACAACTACTCGTGTGCCATCCCATTATAGAGCACTGCGGGAAGATGGTGGGAACAGGATCCTCTACCTGCCGTTCAATGCCATCCGACAAAGCGGCTGAGCCCAGGCAACACCTCCTTTTTTACGTGCGTGTTTTGGCCCAATAACACGACCTGCTAAGGGGAAAAAGCAGTTAGTGGCATTCCTCTTTTTCGGCACGACGACTCTGGCGCAGACACGGCTATTTTTGGTGTCGGGGTTGGAGTCGGGACAATGGAGGCGAGGCGGCGATCATCGACTGCTCATGGTATATTGCTGTTGATACGATTAATTGGTGGAGACGCTACACTCCAGGATCTTTCTCTCTACTAAGATTTTTCGTTGTTCTAATCTAGTCGTAACTGACATCGCTAGATGTGTTGATATGGATTGAAAGAAATTCTTTGTCTGCGTGAAAACGAAACCTGCATGTTTCATATGGCCAGAAATAGGTATGTAATCATCCTAATGTAATCAACCACGTTTTAAATGGCGGGCTATACAAAATAGCGGCAGTATGTCCTGGCCAGCTATATGGCACAGCTCCAGGCAGCTTAGCACACTATAGCGCGCTATTTTAATGCAATCAAGCAAAAGTAGCAAAACAGTCAATCAATTAAACGCTAAACATATTCCCATGATAATTATCATAATATGATAATAATAATAATAAGCTCATAAGCCATAACTCATCCACAGAATAATAAGTTGTAGCAACCCCTTGCCGCCGGCGATCGCTGGGACATGAGAAGCAAGCGGTTCCGATAACGAGCAGAGGAACACCTCTGAATCTCGATTTGATTTCTTCACGATAAAGTTCATGGTTCATTACAAGCAACGGCACGGCTTATATGCCGGCACCCCTCTGGCACGAAGGCCCACAATCCAGAGACTCAAAGTCTTAACACTTAACGTAAACGATACAAATACGTAAATGACTTAGAAAGACGCCTTGCTTCAACTGGTACGCCTTCATGCCGTGACATCTCCCCCCGCCGAAGAGGCTACTTGTCCCCAAGCAGGTGCATTCGGGAAACGCTCTTTGAGCACGTGGTAATCCTCCCAAGTCGCGAATGAAGATGGCAACCCCGACCAACTGACGAGCACCTGTGTAACAGAATTATTACCTTTCTTCACAAGACGGCGCTGTAGGATCTCCTCCGGTACCGCTTGAAACCTCCGGTTTGGTTTTGGTAATTAATGACACTCAAACGTTGCTAATGCTTTGCTCTAAGTGTGGTTAGACACATAGCAACGTGACGGTGGATGATGGAGCATGGTGATCACGGTGAGGAACATTGTGGATGTGAAGTGATCAAGCTCCGACGGAGGCCCATGGAGATCAAGGTGAAGGTATACTTGATAGGGCTTTCCGATTTAGTGGTCGAGACACTTAGCGAGTGTGACCACATTTAGGATCGATAACCGACTATCAAGAGGGGTTTCCTCGGTTCATTCGCGGTCCTAAGTGCCTCTAGTTGTGACTTTGCATGATGCATGAGAGACTAACTAGAGGGCTAACTCTTGCCGACGTGGTCGTGCTTGTACTACTAACTCCGGTGCTTGAGACGAGGTCTACACTTGGTGGAGTTGGAATTCAAGGCAAGAGATTGGACTTGGAGCGAAGACGGCGCAAGATTCTATGGAGAAATCTTCTTCAGTGGGCGCCGGACGCGGGCGTCGGACGCCGGGCCAGAGGGCCGGACGTGTCCGGTGCGTGCTGGCTGGCGTGGGCTACTGGGTCGGGCTCGGCTGAGCGCCGGACGCCGAGGAGGCGCGTCCGGCGCGCGCCAGACGCCGACCAGTAACTTCTGGAGTTGTGCCCGGGTTGCAGACGCAGGCGCCGGACGCTGTGTTGGAAGCGTCGAACGCGGCGTCGGACGCTGACGTGGCAGCCAGTTCTTTTGCGACGATCGGGCGCGAGGGCGCCGGACGCGTCCGACGGAACACGGCGGATGCGGTCGGTGGACGCGCCAGGTCAGCAGACTTCAAACGCAACGGTCGACTCCGCGACGCGCTGAAGAGCGCCGAACGCGTCCGGCGGGCTGCGGCGGACGCGTCCGGCACGTGTTGAAGCACCAGCCCGAGGGGCAACGGCTATTTTTGGAAGAGGCTATTTTTGGCCGGCCTTGGGGAGCACTCTTCGCCATTTCTTCATACCTGAGCATACTTTGAGCAAGAGAGACACTCCCCCACTCATCTCTTTGATTCCTTTGCTAATCTTGAGAGAGATTTGAGTGAGAACAAGTGATTTGCATTGAGAGTTGCATCTAGAGGCACTTGTTCATCGAGTGAACTGCGGATTCTTGTTACTCTTCGGTGATTCCCGTCACCGTAGACGGTTTGGAGCAGCGGGTGGTGGTTGAGCTCGAGTTGGTGATTGTTCGAGGCCACACCGGGTTCTTGTGAGGGGTTCTTGATCCTTCCCCGCGGGAGTTCACGAAAGGATACTCTAGTGGATTGCTCGTGGCTTGTGGATCCTTGTCTTGTGTGAAGATTGCGGCTCCCCATTGGGGTCTTTGGCATCGAGCCAATTGAGCGGGCAACTCACCAAGCAAGTGTATCGCCACAACGAGGAGTAGCTTGCCGGGAAGCAAGTGAACCTCGGTAAAAAATCATTGTGTTGATTTGTGATTGCCAAGGCTTCGACCTCCTTGTGATTGTGCTTGAGCTCTCTAGGTGATTGGCTACTACACGGTGATTGGCCATCTTCTACTCTTCGCGGCGGTATTTTACCGCCCCCTGGAACCGTGGCGTGACCTCGGAATTTTACCGCGGAAACAAAGTTCCGGAACCCTAGTCATGAACAGTTCCTCGCCACACACCACCGCACAGCAGATCTACTTGAAGTTTTTGGAATTTTACACGCCGACGCGCGACGCAACCCTGACTACAGATCGATGCTGGCCAGAATTAAGCAAGCGAGCTAGTAGGTAGGAGCTCACAATGGTTCCGCCGCCGAACCCGAAGTTTGTTGATGCCGCTCCCCAGTCGATGCAGAAACGTCATCGACGGCGCTGGTTGAGGTGGACGCGCCGCCGGTGAAGTCGCCCGCCGCGAATCAGCACGATGGTCGCCTCGCGGTGATGGAGATGTCGAAATTCACCGCGAAAGTGCTTCCCCGTGTCGATATGGTGGTGCTGGTGGCCGCGTACTCGAGCTGGACTGGAGATTCCCGGGAAAATCGAGCAGAAACGCGCAAACGCCGAAATGCGACGCGGAGCTCGATATCTCGCCGGAAAACGCCGCCACGCGAGGAAGCTCGAGTCGGGTGGGTGGGTGGGACACGGAGGGCCGAGGAGGAAAAGGGAGCTGATACCACTGTAGCAACCCCTTGCCGCCGGCGATCGCCGGGACGTGAGAAGCAAGCGGTTCCGATAACGAGCAGAGAAACACCTCTGAATCTCGATTCGATTTCTTCACGATAAAGTTCATGGTTCATTACAAGCAATGGCACGGCTTATATGCCGGCACCCCTCTGGCACGAAGGCCCACAATCCAGAGACTCAAAGTCTTAACACTTAACGTAAACGATACAAATACGTAAATGACTTAGAAAGACGCCTTGCTTCAACTGGTACGCCTTCATGCCGTGACATAAGTTCCCATGATAATAAGTTCTCATGACAACTCAATTCAGAGCGGGTTGAGCGGATCACGGTTAGCGCCTAAATAGCGGGCTACGACGCTATAGCGGCAATAGCGCTACAAAGAGCAATATTGTCGCGACGAGCTATCTAGGGCGCTATAGCGCCACTATAGCGGGAAAATAGCGCACTATGTTTTTCATGGGTAATCAGCAAGCAAAATGACGAAGAAATGAATGGTGTTAAGCCCTATGGATCCTATTATCTCTTCCACCAATGTGTCTCTGCCTAATGAACGGTTCAGCACAACAAACCCAAAGAAAAAAGAGGTGGAAACAAAAAAACTCGAAGTGCAAAAGAACTTGGTTTGACAAGAAGCGCAAGTGTAAAAAAATGGAGTTAACAACAAAGAAAACAGTATAAGGTATTTGACAAGAAAAAGAAAAAAAGTTCAAAGGTTTATGACAAGAAAAAAGGAAAATGTTCAAAGGTAGCTGGCAACACAAATCTCTCTAACTGTATTTGCTACAAAATGTTTCAATTGTAACTACTTGATTATCTTGTTTCTGATCAGAAGCAACAAACTATAGAAGTGTTAGTCGATGATGACTCAACACTACAAAATGCATGCTCAAACCATCAATCTTTACCTCAGGAAGAGATCTCTGAATCATACATAGTCATTGTTTGTCTCAACTATTGACGATAATATTACAAAGTAATACATTTTTTCTTTGAATCATACATGGTTATTATGTTGAACTGTTTTTCTTCTATTTTTCATGAGGCAATGACAAATTGTGTTATTGGTGAATTCTAGTAGTACATGGCTACATGCATTTGTAGTAGGAAGAATGCCTTTTGCCTGCTGAAATATAGATTCTTTTTGGATTAGCATTTGCATTTGTGGTTGAAGTATAAAGTAGATGGAATTGTAAAGTTCATATGACCAGCAATCCACCTACTCGACGAATTTGCAACACTCAACAATACTTTTTATTTAATTCCAAGACAATTTACAACAAAATGACAATATATAAAATTTGCATGATTTTGATGCTTTCGATGCAACCATAATTTTCATAGTTTGCAAGCTCTTGCATAAATCGCACTTTACATAACGGTAGTGATGAGCATGGCGACATACTACGCACTACGGGGTGACGACAATCCTACAGGCTCAGAGAGTGACGGCGAGGTCTGGCGGTGGCTTGTCGCACTGCATGGCGGCCTTGGTGGCACACATGGATGGATCAATAGCGTGGGACCGAGAGTTCAGTAAGATAGAATAATAAGTTGACCCCCGCAAGAACTAACATATGCATTTTTAAACTATGCTTTTACTATGATGATAAGAAGAAGATAGCCAAATTAACTACTCCCTCGGTTCTAAATTATAAGTCGTTTTAATTTTTTTGTACATCCATTTTACTTTTTAACTAGATCTTACGTATGTCTAGATACATAATAAAAATGAATGTATTAAAAAAAATCAAAACGACTTACAATTTGGAACTAAGGGAGTAATTTGTAAAGAACAAATAAGCCTTTTGCCAAACTCTTTATTTAATAATCACAAAATTGCATGGTTACCTTGTACTTGAGGATAGAGCGAAAAAAGATGCCAGCTCCATCTAATTAATCTAAGACTTATGTTTGGCAACATATCTCCACTAGCTTTAGAAGTCGTTTTCTGCTAAACGGAGTAAAATGAAGTGGCTTCACTAGTGGAGCCCTTAAAAAGATGGCTTCACCTGGCTCGTTCCCAATCCTGCAAAGCAGTCCCTTATACTTTTCATACAAATTACGCCATGTACCATTCAGGAAAATGCTCGAGACTTTTCATTGTCCTCCTGCTGTCTGCGTGACTCGCACTGTGAACGAGCACGTTGCCATGGATGGTGCCCTGGCTTGGTAGACAATTGACCTCTCATAGCTATGCATGACAAACAGTGAATAACGTGAAGCCGTTTTATCAACCAGTTTAAACTTTGACCCCGTTCGGCTGGTAGATAAGTCGATAAATTTCAGCTGATTTAATAGTATTCTGTGAGAGAAAATAAGTTGAAACAAGTCGAAATATGCCAACTTAAGACAAACTAAACAAGGCCTTTATTGGTGGAGCCATTTGTATGTAGAGCTTACTCCCTCTGTCCTGAATTAAAAAGCATTCTAGAATTTGGGAGGTGTCCTCAAATATAGTGCATTTAGAAAAAAAAAGATAATATTTACTTAAATAAGAGTACGTGATTGTTATTTACAAGGAAGGTAACTCATGTACTTGCCATATTTTATATAAGAACTAATAGTTCACCCTTTAATAATGCAAAATAAAATCAGATTTTAGTACATTAGGAAAGTGAATGAGGGGTACATGCGTCTATTGCCTTCTCTCTGATTTTGTTCTACAATGTCTAGAATGTTCTTTAATTCAGGACGGAGGGAGTAAGTAAAAATGGTTTCACTGGTGTCTGGTGAAGCGAATCCCTATAACTAAACCGGAACAAACACTACCTGAACCGAAATTTGAGTAGCTTGCCATACCCGTTGCCCATCGTTTTTTGGAAAGCAAAAAAATCGAAACCAAAGGCCAAGCCTTCTCTTTGTCCACCCCAGCAGCAGCTGGCCCAGCACGCGGCGGCTCCAGCCTCCAGAAGGGAATCGCATTCCTATCTCCTTCTTTCCCGGTGCCGAACCCTCCAAATTTTCCATTCCCTCCCTCCCGCCCCTCTAAACCCAAGCCCAAAACCCCGGAAAACCCTAACCCTAGACGCCGCCACCCAACCCAACCCACCCCACCCATTTGTTGTTGTTGCCCGCCCGCGTTTCGTGCTCTCGTTCAAACCCAACCTAATTTTTCGCGAGCGCGCGCGTGCGTGCGTGCGACGATGGCTCCGTTCGGCGACGGCGGCGGCGGGGGCGGAGGGGGCGACGCGCTGCGGGGCTGGGACCCGCTGCGCAGCGGCAGCGCGCCGCCGACCATGGAGGGCGCGGCCGTGGCGGCGGAGCGGGCGTTCGGCGGCGGCGGCGGCGGTGGCGGCGACTCGTTCTTCTCCGGCGGGATCGACGCGCTCGGGCTCGGCGCGAGGGTGGACGATGCCGGCCGGCGCCGCGGCGCCGCCGGAGCTCAGGTGAGGAGTCGTTGCCCTTGCCGCTCCGTGAGCTCGTCGATGGGTTCGGTTTCTTTGGTGGATTTGTTTAGATTGGATTGGATTGCCGTTGCCGTGGTTGCGTCGTTGACGCTCTGAAGATTGGAGATGCATCTCGCGGGTTCTACTCGGATTAGTTTGATGTTCTTGCGTTCTTTGATGCTTGGGTTGGGATTCGTGTTGTTCCCCCCTTTTTTATTGAATAGATTGAAAAAAAAAGGTTATGTGTGCAACGAAGTTGGCGGAAACGTGAAAGTTACCATCTTTAGTGCTGTTTGGTTTCCGATGCTAAACGAAAGTGTTTCTTGTGTGACATTCTGTTGGTTGGTTCTTGCAGGTGTTTATATCTCTCTTTTAGATTAGATTAGATTAGATAGATAGATTACCGTCTTTAGCGTTGTTTGGCTTCCAATGCTAGGCAAAATTGTTTCTTGGGTGACATTCTGTTGGTTCTTACAGGTATTTATATTTCTGTTTTAGATTAGATTAGATATATGCTTGGATGTCAGGTCGGATGTGCTGTTGTTATCTTCTAAATATAGCATGAGATCTGTGTGATTTTGTTAAAAAGATTTGGATTTGCCACAGGTACTTGTTTGGGCACAAGTCAGCATCAGTATATGCGGCCGCCTACTGAGAAATTATTGCCAGCGGTTAGGAATTACGTTTTCTGTGTCCATTTGCCATGTCCAGACCATCATATAGAGTGGCTTGCTTTGATAACTCACCAAGATACATAATTTGAGGGATAATTTCTCTTCCTCTCCCATTTAGCAAAAACACTTTTTCTTCTATTTAGAGACAATTAATAATAGTTATGCTTCTTAAAATCTAGCTTTACTTCAGCAGATGACTGTTTTTAGAGACAATTATTATTTTACATGTCAATCTGTTGGACGATTATCTTCAATCTGCATTTGCTTCGAATTGAATTCTACATGCAATTTTTCTTATCTGTTCTGGTGCCACTGGTCGGGGGTGGAGCTTGCGATAGGGCAAGGAGGGCGCTTAGTAATGGGCAATTACGTGTAAACCATACTTTTGGGCATGTTAATCATGGCTATACATTTTAGTCAAAGTACTGTGCATATGGCTAAAAAGGGGTAACATGTACAGTGGGTGTGCTGGATTAGTGGTGAGGGGTTTTCCAGCCCAGGCAGCACCTTGCCTGTATGGTGTCCCTTTGTTTTGGTACTAATATTTACTTCTATGTTTGCATGCTTAATGATTTATTTTATACCTTTTTTTTTTTGTAAAACCTTGTATGTATCTCTAAGACCTTTTCATGATTATTATTTTTTTTAAACTTTGTTACTCCAATTTCTTTGCCAACTGTTGGAACAAAATGCCTTGTTCATTCAAAATAATTTTGGCTTTATATATTTGCTTCAGGAACATTTTGGCAATTCTGCATCTTTATCTGTTGGACCACCTGGCCTCCTACTTAATGGTACTGGAGACTTGGATGAACGGCAGTTTGGACCGAGCAGAGTTCATAGTAGTGGCGCTATGTCAAACTACTCTGCATTTGACATGGGTTCGCTTTGGACAGATATGGATCCTGACAATGCTGAATATCGCAGAAACATCCAGAATCGCTTCATTTCAAACATAGAAAAGATGAATGCTTATGGCAATAGGGATCTTAATGCTTCCTATATGGCTGATTCTGATCTTTCAGATGCTTTATCTGGGTTGAGGCTGTCTAATAGCCCAGTAATGGACCAAAGGAATCATGGGGAAGAGCTACTAGATGAAATACTCAAGCGTCACAGAGATTTCTGTAAAATTGGTGATGAAAACCGATCACTTTTGGTGGGTAATGTTTTTCGCGCACCTAGGTTGGATGTGCATCCACCACCAATATATGGAGATGGTATTTTACGGAGGCAGACCAGTGCATTAGATGGTTCCAATGTTTCAAGGATCAGTCGCCATCACATAAAGGGTGTTGATCAATTATCTTTTGCTGAACAGCTAGCTATTATGCAATCAGGCAATTTGCCTAGAGGAACCAATCTTTCTCGCACGGCTATGACTAATAGGATCAACCCCATGAGCAATAGATACAACAGCAATACAGACCTTGATTTGGTTAGGAGCCGAAGGGCGTTCCTTGAGGATCTACTTGCACAACAGTATCTGCAGGAGGATAATCTGTCATATAATGATAGTAGGATCTATCATGATGAGCCTCGTTTTCCCTATTCAAGAATGCAAAGATCTGGATCTGGATCTCATTTTTATCCAAACTCAAGGCACACTCTATCCCATGGTGATCAGCAATCATGGCTATTCTCCCTCAATAGAAAGGCAATGGGTAGAAATACTGGATCACAGGTCTATCACGACAATACATTAGCAAACTACCAGGATGTGCCTTCTTTGGATAATGCAGATAGAAATGGGGCTAATTCAGTAGAGCTGATTGATGTAGTGGGTCGCGTTAAGGAAGTTAGGCAAGTCTTTCTTTCATTCTACATTTCTATTTTTTTCAACAGAAAATTTCATCTCATTTATTTTTCATCTAATGCAGTATGGATCAATATGGAAGCCGGTTTATTCAACAAAAACTCGAACTTGCATCACCGGATGACCGAGAAAAAATATTTCCAGAGATATTATCCAATGCCATTACTCTAACAACTGATGTTTTTGGCAATTATGTTATCCAGAAGGTATATTTGTCTATCCTAGTTGGATTGTTTATATTTCTTGTGTAATCCTGACACTTGTATTGTGATGTTCTCAGTTTTTCGAGTTCGCTACAGAAAGTCAGTTAATCCAATTGGCAGATCAGCTCAAAGGTCATATTTTGGAACTCAGCCTCCAGATGTATGGTTGCAGGGTAGTTCAGAAGGTCTGTTCTATGTTTAGTATTATGTATGTATATATATTATGCCATCAAAGCTTTGAACAAAATACATGATCTGTCTGTACTTTGTACCTTTTGTGTATGCACATGCAATGTTTTGTGATTGTTTACAAGGTCTCTTTTCTAACCTGGTTAATGCTGTTTTTTTCACATAAATGGAAATGGATTTAGTCTTCAGCTTACTTAGCACACATGAAAATTCTGCATGAAAGTAGCCAGAAGAAATAGATTTGCTTATATAAAGGGTTATGGATATATTGGCTGGGCATATGCTGCTTCCAATGGTGGTGCTGAGCAGTCCCTGATGACATTGCAATTTAACCACAGAAACTTATATCAAATTTCTTTTTCTCTATTAATGTGGTAATTTCGGACTTGTTCTCTCCTAGATTGATGTCACATTATTTTTCCTAGTTAGAAAATTTTGGAATTGCTTGCTTTTTCTTTCCAATGAGTATTGATGCTTTCTCTAGGTGCTTGCAATTAGTTTGTGTAAAACATTAATAATATAATATGATTTCACTATGATGATTGCATTTATTCTGGTGTATAAATGCTCCAGTTGTTTTGTCTTGTCTCTTCTGGGTTTCATCTCTAGCCTACCCCAACTTGCTTGGGACAAAAGCCTATGTTGTTGTTGTATAAATGCTCCAGTTACTTAATGATTCACTCCTTCCGTTCAAGAATACAAGGCATGTTTTGTTTTGTCAGGTCATTGAAGTTACCTTTCACCATTGGTTTCTCATAAAATATATCATTTGTTCTTGCAGAACCAGTATTGTATGAAAGCATTTGAAGTTTGTGTCTAATTGTATAAATTCTTGTACACAAAAACACTTGTATTTTGGCTAATTGTTGTAATACATGAAGTTTGATTTTTTTTTTTTCAAAAAAAAAATGTCCTGCACCAAGTCAGTATGTGGGTCTCCTGTCTCCAGTTTCCAGTCTCCACTATAGGCCAATATGTTTTATGATATTTAGATTCAAATTTCTACGATTTTATTGAGTTAGAGTGAAGTGTTTATTTTAGTTTTAACATGCTGGATATTTTTTACTGTTATGTCATGATTTCTGACTACATAACTTTGCCCCCTTTTGTGCAAACTTTGTTCATTGTGGTGTTATCTTTTTTTTTTCTAATTCTAGATCTAAATCCTAGTTGCAAGTCCTTTGGTGGTTCTGTGCCTCTTAAATTAGTGTCAAACGGCCTCTTCATTTCACATGTGACATTGTTATGAAATCTTCCCCAATTATAATTTGCTTTATCTGATTTATGACCTAAATTACTGAACTTTGACTGAAAAACTCAAAGGTCCAGCAGGCTGTTAGATGTTTGAGGATTGGCTATAGGATTTCCTGGTCATCATGTGGCAATCAAATGATTACTTTGGTTGTAATCTCATTTGTTAGCAACAGTTAATTTCCCTCTTGGAAATCTCTGCTTACAGCTGCATTGCCAACTCAATTTATATTAACTCTGGCCTTAATGGACGTCATCTTGTGGGCTGCCCACGTTTGCTTGAATCTCTTTAGTCGTTCTGATCCTTTTGAAATCCAATGGTATTAGAACCAGATGCATTATGTTTTTTTTTATTTCTTTTTGTTGATCTCCTGCACCATGTCCAATGAAGTTTAATCTATCCAGTGCTTTATGAGATAATTTCTGTTGTTCATTATTAACAGGTTTTGGAGGTAGTTGATATGGATCGAAAGATCGACATTGTTAATGAGCTCAAGAATTATATTCTGAAATGTATTGGTGATCAAAATGGTAACCATGTGATCCAGAAATGCATTGAGTGTGTTCCTGAAGACCGTATTCCGTTTGTTATTGATCCTATACTTTCACAAATTCTTGTTCTATGTACCCATCAATATGGCTGCAGAGTCATTCAGGTACATAATGCATCATTGCCTTTTTTAAGATGAGTCTTGATCCATGTATTAACTAATTTCATTGTTACAGAGAGTTCTGGAGCATTGCCATGATCCTGTGACTCAAAGTGCTATCATGAATGAAATTGTGCAGCAGACCTTCCATTTGACGGATGATAAATTTGGGAACTATGTTGTTCAAGTATGTGAATTATTTCTATCCCTGCATGTGTTTATTTGAATATCTAACTTCTGATTTCCATGTTACATTGGAATAGTCACTTCGGTGAACTCAGGAACTATGTTAATGATGTTTGAGCAAATTGAAGCTGCTTGTTGCCTTTGCCTCTGTTGTACTAACTTGGGTTTTTCTTGTGTGTGAAATTATATAGCATATGTTGGAACACGGGAAGCCAGAAGAGCGTTCGTCCATCATTCAAAAGCTCTCAGGGCAAGTGGTCATCTTGAGCAAGCAAAAGTTTGCCTCTAATGTCATCGAGAAATGTTTAGCTTTTGGAACTCCTGAAGAACGTGATAGCCTTATTGGGGAAATCATTTCATCTGGTCAAACATTTCAGGTTTGTCCTATTTTCTATTGCTGGTACCACTTTAGCATTCCATAGACAAACCATTGCACTTTTATGCTTGATTCAGTGTTTAAATACATTAAAATTACATCTGCATAATTTAACCTAATTCATGTTGTTGCTGTATTTTTCATGACAATAATAGATGCCATTCTGGCATACATTTCACACATCAGTAGCACCATGGTTAGCTACATTTCAATTGGCACAGGCAGTATGTATATCTTGTACATACACATGGTGCTTTGTCTTTACTCTGTTCTGTGCATTGCCGTGTTGTGCTTTGTCTTTACTCTGTTTTTAGCATTGCCGTGTTCTTTTGTTGCAATCTTAACAAGTTTGATGGTGATCTTAAATTTTTAGAGTTATACAAATGCAATTTTTCATTCGTGACGCGAGTATATTCATCTGTTTTGCAGGAACTGATGAAGGACCAGTTTGGTAACTATGTTGTACAGAGAGTCCTTCAGACATGTGATGACAAATACCTAGAGATGATCCTCTCAAGCATCAAATTACACTTGAATGAACTGAAGAATTACACGTACGGGAAGCACATTGTGGCACGGGTCGAGAAGCTAATTATTACAGGAGGTAAGCAGACAGCAAATAATCTGCATTGCGATGCGAAAAAGAATCTGATGTACTCTTATACTGAACCAAACACTTCCCGGTTTCTGATTTCAGAGAAGCGAGCAAGGATGGCGTCCCTGAGTGGCCAACATCAGCAGCCACCGAACTGTACAGCTGTAGACGCACACTAATCCCTTTTTATGCATGGGCCTTGTCACACATTGGCGTCAAATACGACGAGCAGGTGGCATAAGTGATGCAGAGAGTTCGGTTTTACTACATGGTTTGAATAGGGTACTCGGAGATAATCATGGATTTATGTTGCCTGTACATAACCAGGTGGTGTTTTTCGGGAAGCCAGTAGTTATTAGATGAGAGGTTAGGTTTTTGGCACTGTAAATCCTTTTGGCCATGTACAAGTTTATTACCTACAGTGGATAATAGATGTACATTGTGCTGGAGCGTTAGCTTTTGGTAGATGAGACCGGTGCTAGCTGTGCTGTGTAATATATCTGGTGCTGCTGGTCTTCTCATGAAGTCGGTAGAGTAGAGCTCCCAATGCTGTTGGTTCACCGTTCGAAGTACAGTTGCTCTTTTGTAGCACTGATGAATTCTTCAATTCTATGCTCGTTTTTCTTTCTTTCATGGTTATGTGTGCTTGTTCAGTTGTTTGGTCTGTTATTAATGTCTCATGCATAATTTTGTTGAGATACGAGGTGTGACTCGATCTGAAGCAGGAGGGGATGATGGTGCATATTATGGCACCCCTTTGGACAGCCTTGCCCACTTTTATTTATTATGTATATAATATCGTAATAAGGTACACGCATACGTTACCGTGGTGCTGATACATATACATATGCGGATAGCAAGGTACAGGATACTTGCATGGCTGGCACAGTGTAGAAGAGAAGTCATTGTAGCTCGCAGATTAAGGACCATGCTCTCCCGGTGGTTGACGGTAAGCATATTTCTTGAATGTTGCATATGCATTTGCATTTGCTCGTCCTGTGACCTCATCACGGCTCTTATCTGTAGCTCTTATAGGGGGCATCTCCGCAGTGCAATTGCTGATGAGGACAAGCATGAGAACAATACACACAAGAATCTTCATTATTGCTCTTGCTCTTGCTCTTGGTGAACCTGATTAACCTGAGGCCATAGAAGTCATAAGCGTTAATGAGTTGGTATTCTATCTCTGTAGTTCTAAAGATTCTTTTTCTTGCCAGAGACTATCTGAAAGATAATTGTTGACTTACAGATCATAACAATTTAGAAGTCGTCAAATTTTGTATTATGTAAGCTCATGCAACAGTAGTAATATACATAAATAATATGCTGTACATATTACTAAGAGAAAACTATTCTTTGTACATAACTTTCACTATGTACCTAGATATATCACGTCTAGACATATGAAGTGAAAACTATAATTTCAAACTAAGTAAAAACTATAATTTGGAAGAAATTATATGAAAGTGAGCTACAAAAGAACTGTTGTGATATTAATTCTGGGCGTACCAGCAGCTATACGGAGGTCCTTGCTAGCCAGCAATGATCTTTGGCTGGTTCGATATGTATTTTCGTGGTAGTACCCAATTTATAGAAGGTGTAAAGACTGTTTGAGTCAAGTACTTTTTGACGCATTCCTTATTGCTAGTCCTGTAGATTGGCGCAATAATTAATAGGCAAAATATGGTGGGTTGCAACGTTATCTCATGAATTTGAAATGACGGGCTGCGATCAATTCTTGTCTACCCTCAACTTGTGGTGTCATGGTGCCTGAGTCAGTTTACTGTGAATTTGGAAGGTGATGCAATTAAAGGAGCAATATTTTGGCATACCGAATCATGACATTGTAGTTTCAGCAAATTCTTATGTGCAAAGCTATTGACTAGTGTAGATTTCTGCTAGAGAATATCTCAAAATGGCAAAAAAAATATATAAGGCCTTGTTTGGTACACAAAAATTGAGAGGAATTGGAAAGTAATTTAATTTGAAATGAAAATTATTTTTATGGATATTAGTTTGAATTTATAGGATCCAAAGAGACGGTAAAAGGAATATCTCTATTTTCACGAGGAACGTCTAACAATTTCTTTCTTAAGTGAATCCTAGACTATCAACTTTTCCTCGTACCCCCACCCACAAAAAAAACATTATCTAGGTATAAAACTAGATTAACAACTAGCATATTTAGCACCAAGTTTACAACCAGACTGAAAGAAGACAAGAAATTAGGTATTAATATTGATCCTATGTGTCTATAAAAGATTTCAATTCTAGTACAGTACTAAGTTAAAGTATCTTAAGTTTGATTAACTATAAATAAAAATATCAATATTTAGGATATTAAATAAGTATTATTAGATTTGCTATGAGTATGTTTTCATAATGAATAATTTGACATCATAAGCATTAATATTTTTATGTATATATCTGGTCAAACTTTAAACACAATTAATCAAGAGTGCATCTAGAATTGCTTTCTTTCGTGGACAGAGGTAGTACATGGACCATACATTCCAAAAAAAAAAAAAGAGAGAGACATATGGATTTTACTTATAGAGGATCCACAAGTCTCTTGAAACATACTCATATGCAAATCGTGTATGTATTCCTTGTTGTTAGCCCTGTAAATTGACACTATATGCAAATCGTGTAGGTAACGTTAACTCTTGAGAATTCAAAATGACAGGATGAGATCAGTCTTGTCTATCCTTAAGAGACTAGAGGAGGCATGATGGTTGAGTCAGTTCACTGTGAATTTGCAAGATGATGCAATGAAGCAATTTATATTGGGGAATGCTAATTTTCGAGCGTGCACGATCTTGTGGTGTGGCATGCACATCGTCGCGGCCTTTTGATTCATGAGTGGAAACCACTCGCTGTTTCCCGCGACCCACTCGTGGCTGTTGCGCAGACCTTGGCGCCCACTCGTGGAGGAGGGCGGGGCAGGAGGTGGGCAAAGTGACTTGCGGGGAGGGAGATGCTGGTTAGAGGCGACAAAGATAGGGGAGGAAGGGATCGAAGGGAGGAAGACGAACGCCGAGGAAGAAGGTGACACACACCGGAGAAGGAGGAGGCGTGAGGACAGAGCTATGTCCGCCTACACATGCGGGCCATAGTAGTGTCCATTATTATTTTACTACAATGAATGACAACATTTGTAAATGTCATCTGGAAGCTCAAGTGCACAAAACTGTTACTAGTGAACAATTCTGCTAACAAAATATTTCAAAACTAAAAATAAATATACAAATGAATGTCTATTGTCACAAGGAATGCAGTGAGTCACATTGAAGTTCTCCTCTCTCTTTTCATGAAAGCTTAGCCACCCATGTTCTCTAGCAGCAATACGGCTTTGCAAGGTGTACTGCTTCAATTTTTGAAATGGTTTCTCTGTCATTTCATCTTCGTATGCTAATTCAATGAACTTATTCTCGTACGCTACTAAACTTATTCTCTTAGCGGATACCAAGTCGCCTATCCATCACAATTTCTGGAGAAAAGACTGAGCCATGAGACTTGGGCGATCCACATTGTCCATTAAAAATTTTAAATACGATGCTAATAGATAGACTAATTTCATAATTACTCTGCAATCTTCTAGCTAGTCATTAGACAACTACTTAATCCATTCCAATTTATAAGACGTTTGACTTTTTCAACCCAAGTTTGACCACTCGTCTTATTCAAAAAAATTTGTAAAAAAACAGTCAAATTTAAGTTAGTATTGAAGAACTTTTATTAATAAAGGAAGCCATGTCAAAAGAAATGATATTTTGAACAATTTTTTGAATAAGACAAATGGTCAAAGTTTGTGTTAAAAAAGTCAAACGTCTTATAAATTGGAATGGAGAGAGTAGATAGCAAATCCTCGTTAGTTCAAGCTCATTTTTAATCTCAGCTAACAACCAGACCTACCTGAACGAATCATATACCCTTAACATAATAATATGAAAATATAAAAATGTCAACCATGAAAACTAAGCTGACATTGCTCATATCGTAGCAGGAAAAACGACATAAACAGAAGGAAGTAAATAAATTTGATGATTATAGAAAATATGGGAAGAGGTGAACAATAATATAAAAGAAAAATTAATACGGCCCAATCACCAATTTTTCCATGATGAGGTCCCCACCGTCAGAGGGACATAGCAGCCCTTCCGCCTCCCACCCTATATAACCCCTAGTCCTCCGCGACATCCGCCCGTCCCCATAGCCCCACCAGCAGACCCCACCCGGGCCCACCTCGCCGCCCCCAAAATCCCCTTCCCCCAAAATGTCCTCCTCCTCCTCCGAACTCGTCCTCTACAACCTCGTCCCCGCCCCGCAAACCCTAACCCCTCCCTTCCCCCCAGCCGCCGCCGCCGCCGCCGCCGCCGCCCCGACCTCCCACCTCCCCCGCCGCCGCGGCGTCGGCCCCGACCCTCCGCGCCCGGGCGCGCCCTGCCGACCGCCACGCGAAGGTCGCGGGGCGCGGGCGGCGGGTCCGCATCCCGGCCATGGTGGCGGCGCGCGTGTTCCAGCTCACGCGCGAGCTCGGCCACCGCTCCGACGGCGAGACCATCGAGTGGCTGCTCCGCCAGGCCGAGCCCTCCATCATCGCCGCCACCGGCACGGGCGTCACACCCGAGGAGGCGCCCTCCGCGCTCGTCCCCGCGCCCGTCCCGTCCTACTACACCGCGCTCCTCATGCATCATCCGCTCGCCGCCGCCGTGGAGTACCCTCCCGCCGCCTCTGCGTCCGTCTCTGGCGCCGCGGCAGCAGCCAAGGAGAGTAATAACTAGGCCTAGGTGGAAGAGGGTTGTCAAATGGGAGTTACTGTGCTTAGGGCTCAAAGTTAGTTAGTTAGTTAGTTAGTGGCTTAGGGTTAATTATGTGTGCTCTGTGGTCATGGTCTACCCCTCTATAGTTAACTTATTTACCTTGGGGGATTGTGAGTGATTTAGGTAGCAAAACTGATTGAGGTGGTAAAAACAGAATAGGGGAGATGACATCTTCCTAAGTGGTTGTTGAGTTCTACTTCTACTGATGTTGCAAACAAAGTCTAATCTCTTGTGAATCGTTCTAGTGCTACTGATTTCTATATCTTAGTGCTTCAGTAGTTTGTGAATGTTCTTTTTTCGCTGTGTGTATGTATGTAGTTGAGCAATTGTCCCTTTGTTAGCAACTGGATTTAGTTAGTTACACAGCATAGGAATTCGCCCTGATTGGTTCATGCCGTGCCGAGGGCTGGGTGTAACTGAAGATGGGAAGCTTCCAAGTTATCTTTCTGCTGCTTGCTTTCCTGATCTTACTGTCTGTTTCCGTGTTTTCTGAATTCTGCTACAAAAGAGATATAGCTACCGTTAATTTGCTTGTGCTTTGGTAGCAAAGCCATATGTGTTTCATGATGGTATTTTGTCGCACCTAGCAAAAGGGTGGTCCTCACGGAAAATGTGTGTTTGCACATATAGCTTATTTGTTTGGATGCCAGGTCAAATGCCTATACATGTCTTGTAAGGAGGAATCAGTTGCCAACTAATGATTATCTATTTGATATAAGTATTCTGTTAGCTATTTACATTTACCCTATCTTTGTGTCACATATGTACATGCTATGCAGAAGTTTTTGCTGTCATGATTTTACTTTCTGCAGTTTGACCATATACCAGCTCTGTGCGAAGTGTGCCCTGAAGATCCAGCTAGTATCTTGATGTGAATACTTGTGCAGCTTTGTATGATTTCGACTTGCCAATACATCTCTAGATATATTCAGGTATGGATGATTCGATATGTTAAACTATGCTCCTTTGAGAACTACCTTCTAATGCTGTGGTGCCTGAACTTGCTAATTTGGGCAATTCTTTGGAAGTTTGCCTGTCACCTGCCAGACACCAATTTGTATAGCAAACACATTATCGAGACAGTACTTTTCAAATAAAGAAACTAGTTTGTTGACCTGATCTTTGTATGGTGTTACCACAACTGTCATGATGCTGCACCAAAAGCTCTTTCTTGTCTGTGATGCCATGCAGGATGTATCTCAGAATTTAGATATTTTAGCATGACATGGATTTTCCCCTGGCATTATTTTGCATGTAAATTTTTCAAAGACAACTTCGTGTTCACATCTTATGGCTGCCAGGGTGTTCTAGACATTAACCATTATCCGATGATGATGTTATTTATATTATTATTACGTTTACCATAGAGTTAGGAATTCTACTCAAAGGTGGTATGTGATGAGGCATTGGTGGCAGTGGGTTGGAAAACTACCAACTTGCCTTTTTTTCTTGCTGCCTGGTGTTATTGTTTGTTTGTTTGTCATCCAAATCTGAATGAGTGCTGGAAATGGAGCTTTGGCTGCAGTTTTTCTTCGATGGGCGTCAGCAGCCTAGTTATATGAGCTATATGTTTGTATTGTATTTTGTTGTATCTGAGAAAGGGTAGCATTAATGGAAAATGGTGGTTTGCATATTCACTTTGCTTCTTTGAATGTCAGGTCAAATGCCTATACACCTCTTTGAAAGAGGAAACTTTACATAAATATCTGCACAATCGGTTATCAGTTGAACTTGAACCAATGGGTCTCTTTTCACTGTAAGTATGCTACCACCCTCCAGCTGCATATATTGGAGTCGTATCAATTACATGCACAAGTGAAAGTATTACCATGTAATGATTGTGCCACTTCTACAATTTGGTCTTATAATAGCTCTGCATGCTGTGTGCCCTAAAGATCAACTAGTATGATTTGACATAAATACTTGTGCAGCTTAATGTGTATTTGACTCACCAAAATGGCTTTCGAATATTCTCGTATGGATGATTTGATGTTATGTTTAGTTATAGTCCTTTTGGGGCTGACATGTAGTATAGTGGTGCATGAACATGGTATTTTTTTTTTCATCTTGCCTGTGGAATCTCTGGGCCTATTTATATTTAGCTGAAAGATTTTCCAGAGTTTGTTAGTTGCTTGGCTGTTAATGATCTGTTCAACTTGTCATATACTCATATTAATGAAACAATAATTTTAAAACAAAAACAAGTATCTTGACTTGATAGTGCAACATATCCAAAGAACTATCTGTGCCTAAACCATAACCTAGGCTATCAGCCTCCTTAGACTATCAGTTTTAGTACCATTATTAGTATCACTAGTACCTTTTCTGATGGCTCTTGTTGGGTTTCATCTTGAGCTTTACTGGTTATATGCTCAGGACTAAAAGATGTCTTGTGTTATGTCCTGTGGCTAGGCAATGGGCCCAAATTTTCCTTTGATTTGTTTATTTCCTAATTAGTTGTCATAAAAATAGAGATGAGATCCTCCTAGATTGGTGTGTATTAGGAAGTGATAGATAACCCTAAACATTTCTTCAGAAAATCAAGCAAAGCGACAATTCTGTTGCTGGGCTTCCTCCCTGCGTCTCTCTCTCTCTCTCGTGCCCTCATAGCGCCCACTCACTGCTAGGGGTTCAAGCCCCGGTCACCGGTTTAGTACCCCTACTCCCTCTGTAGTTGCTGTAGGATCCTCGATCCTATCACCTTGTTCTGGTTATTCTTGTGAATCTGTTTGTCCTGTGGTAACCAGTTGTCCAGTTCTTCCACTAAACTAGTCTCCACTCTGTCAAAATTGCCTGTCTTAATTTTGTGCCCAAATGATCTGCTTGTAAATACTTTTGAGCAACTTCAGGACAATACTTGGTACTCAACCTCCTTTTGTGCCCATGGATACTCCTACTTAATTTATCTGAATTGATGCTTTCTGCTTTTGACCAGAGTGCCCTATAACTGCAAGTTTGGTCATTCTTAAGTGGCAATACAGATTTGATGGAACCCTGCCTATATTACTCTTGGTTTCTCGAACTAGTTCTGCAAGTCAGCATCTTTTAGTAAATATCAAATAATCCTTGTACTAGAATATACAGGGGATCTAAGTTTGTCCTAAGCAAAACTATCCCAAGTTTATAAAGAAGAATATCAATCTCTACCGCATAAAAGTTATAAAGCTGCATGTACGTTTCATAATGTATCTACTGATACTAATTTAATGACAACATTAAGCACACAAGTTGTGGGTGAGACATCGGCCAGGGTTCAAATCCTGGTAGCACTTGAAAAATCCTCTTGCTGTTAACCCAAAACGTAGTGGGATGCTGTCCTGCGATTCCCGTGGTTGGTTTGGGCCCCCAACTATTAAGGGTAATTGTGGGCAATTGCAGTGGTTCCCAGCTTAGAAGGTCATGGTTGGCCTAGGTAGTGTGACCTACTGACCCAGGCTTGTAGTTGGGATTTTTTCGGTCAAAGGGGTTCAGGTATTTCCCGATCAGTTTGACTGAGTGCTGTCTTAGTGCAATACCGTGGGATGGTCTTTCCTCATGGATGAGTTTTCCCCCTTATTTTTATTTTCTATAAACCTGATCAAAATTGGAACAATGACCCTTAACAACTCAGAAATCCCGTACATTTAAGAATGGAGTTTTAAAATACTTTTAGTTCAGGACTTGGAAATCTGAAATATTACTCTGTTACCTAGTTTTGCTGTAAGTTTCGATTTCCAAATTGGATCTGTCTCCTTTTTCAACTAAAAAAGTCCTAAAGCTTTTATTGAATCTTGAACACACTGTTGCCTCATCCTCAAAAGTTTATTCATGGTTCTTGTTAATATTAAATACTAATGAGGGAATGGATTCGCTGTTTATTGATCTTTTTCAACTAGATAAGTCCTAAAGCTTTTATTGAATGATGTTTATTCTCAGCTTATCTTTTTGTGAAATTGTAGGTTGAAAGAACTGTGGAATCAGATTTGTGTTCCTGAAATTTGTGATTGAAAGTTAGGGTGCAAGACATCAAAGTTTTGAAGGATGTTCCTAAAACGTGTGGCCAATTTGCTGTAATAATGCTCTTTCTAGGGCGTGTGATGAGTATGTTTTTTTTTCTGCATACTTCTGGACTACTGCTTGCAATTTTAGTTCCCAAACCACTATTGATTGCTTCAGATAACTGAGTAGTTAGGGTTGATCAACCGTTCTTAGATTTTATTCTATATATATATATATATATATTCGGGTTGAGTTTGCCTGTGCTCTGAACTGGGTTGCCATAAAAGCATGAGGGTCGAGCTATGGTTTGTTTATAGGTTACACATTCAGCTCGGCTCGGCCTTTTCAAATGGATAGGGCTAACTGGTGGCATGTTTTTTTTTTCTGGGTCAGTCTCTAACTAGTTGGTATACTCAAAATTTTTATACTCGCAAAGAAAGGAGAAACAAAAAACAGCTTTACTTCATTTTTTCAACCAAACGCTTCTAGCTCTAGATCTAGAAATGATATAATCTGGCTCTTAAATATACAGAATGTATGGACCTTCTCAAGGGTTATTAAAAAAAAAAAACTCAGCCCATGGGGGAACACAGATGCAGGTTGAGAAAAACCCTCGAACCTCCCACAAACATGTGCTTTGGCATGGGGTTAGATGAGGGGATTTTTTCACCTTCGGTAGATGGATGAACACACTTGCGAGGGCTCAAGGACCTCTGAGTGAGCGCTCTAATAGGGGGGTTCGAACCCATCGCCTCTCGTAGGGTGTCATCCAAATTTCATGATCAACTGTTACTTGGATGTGGACTCAATTTTAGGAGTTGAGAAATTATCCACCATGACACTAACTAAACCTTGTACCAATTCATTCTTCTTTTCTATCCGATGCTTCTTCTCTCTCAACGCGACTGTCCTCGCACATCCATCTTGACCTGTCGACAATATCTTCCTCCACATCCGTCTCGATTGTGGCTCTGCCCCACCAAGCCATGACCTGTCGATGGCCTCTCCCTCCTCTGCATTCGCCTTGGTTGTGGCCTCACCATGCCTGCTCTTGGCCGTGGTCATGGCTGAGCCAGCTGTGCCGCTCTCACTCGCTCGACCGTGGCCACAAGCAAGGAGGAAGACGAAGCTTCTCCTGTTCATTTTTCCTTTGGTCCTTGGATATTATTATTTTCCCACGAAAAAAATAGTGGGCTATTTCTCCGCTATAGCGGCGCTATAGCGGGGCTATAGCGGCGCATAGCTGCCAGAAACAGCCGCCGCTAAATTTGATAGCCCGCTATTTTTTTCATGGTTATTTTCTTATGATTATATAAGCATAGTTGGAGCCCTCCTAAATAGATTTGTAAGAGCCTAGCTTTATGGTGGAGTTCCTCTGCTTTTGCAAAGCTGGAATTGTCCCAAAAGAGCGGTTAGTTTCTAGACGCATAATTGTGAACACCTAACAAGGTTTCTAAACCATAAACCTCTGCTTTTGCAAAGCTGGAATTGTCCCAAAAGAACGGTTAGTTTCTAGACGCATAATTGTGAACACCTAACAAGGTTTCTAAACCATAAAATATATCTCCAAGTAAAAAATTTCAATAAAAATCCTATTAAATAATTTTTTGCTCACAATAATTTTTTTACTTGGAGATATAATTCATGGTTTAGAAACCTTGTTAGGTGTTCACAATTTTCTTTTTTAATAAAAAAACACCTTGGAAACCATTTCTAATCATGATAGGGAGATAGTAATTTATATGTTTTGAGATTGTAGGGTAAGATGTCTAGTTTTGAAGTTTGATGAGCCAAATCGTATCACGATAGTAGTTCCTAGTGGCAAAATAAACTTTTTCTATATTTTATAAAAGGGAGAATTAGACCTAGACTTTGGGCCTAGTCTAGTGATGATTGTGGAAGCTTACCAAATTCTTATAGAAACTTTCACAATGAAATAAGAAATAATACCAACAAGAATGCATCGCTAAATGCGTCCATGCTATGTGTTCATGTTAATTGCATCTCTTGGTTTACAGTGGAAAGTTTCCATGTACACATTGACTATAATGTTTTGAGATTTTTTTCTTTTTTGTATTTTCTTTATCTAAATCTTTTTTTGGAGAGTTTAAAATATTTTTTTGTCTCTAGTATTTTATAAAAAATTAAAAAGCATGGAGATATAGTTCATAGAGTGTTTACAGTTTTCTAAAGTAAAAAAAAAAAAAAAATGCAAAGCCATCTTAAAATCACTATTGGCAAGGACAAGAAGGTAATTTAAAAAGTTTTGCATATAATTTGAATAGTTTTGAGACTTTAGAGCAATAAAGATGTTTGGTTTTGGAGTTTGAGGAGAAATAGACCATGGCGATTGCTTATAGAGAGGTAAGAGATATGGACCTTTTTTTTCTATCTTAAGATATTTTTTTGGAAAAAGTCTAGTTTTGGTCCCTCAACTATCGCAAAAGTTCACTTTTGGTCCCTCAATTTTAAAACCAGACAAAACGCGTCCCTCAACTTTTAAAACGGTGCAGATTACGTCCCTCGGTGGTTTTAGATGGCGGTTTTGCTACAGTAACGGAGGTTTTGCTACAGTGCCACTGGTTTTGTTTTATCTTTTTAATTTATTTATTTAGGCTGAACCTTTGAAAAATCGTAATAAATCACAAAAAATCAAAAAATGGAAAATATAATTTTAGTGGACTCCACATGAGTAGATATATACAATGAATATATAATATGGAATACTTTAGTATAAAGTTTTTGCTATAAAGATTTTGTCTTTTATGATAAAAAGAAAATCTTTATAGCAAAAACTTTATACTAAAACATACCATATTATATATTCACTGTGTAAATGTACTCATGTGGAGTCCAACAAAATTATATTTTCTATTTTATGATTTTTTTTATGATTTACTATGATTTTTCAAAGATTCAACCAAAAGAATTAAAACAAAACCACTGTCACTGTAGCAAAACCACCATCAAAAACCGCCGAGGGACGTAATCTGCATCGTTTCAAAAGTTGAGGGACGTGTTTTGTCCGGTTTTAAAATTGAGGGACCAAAAGTAAACTTTCGTGATAATTGAGGGACCAAAAGTAGACTTTTTCCTTTTTTTTTTAGGAACTTTTATCTCAAGATATATGGACTTATATATCTTTGGATGGGCTTAGGCTGGTGATCATCGCGGAAGCCCAGTAGGCCGGTGCCAAGCCATATTGAGTCCAAGGTTTGGCCGGTCTAGTACATCGAGTCATCTCTTACTGTTGCTCAAAAAAAAAAAAAAGAAATCAAGTCTTCTCTAACTACTAACCAAAAATTGACTCTTGGTAGTGGTGGCAACAAATAAATGGCATCCTGATATTCCAACATGAGACCTCTAATGCAGCTATATATACACCCGGGAGCAGTGTATAACAGAGCAGCACATCAAGATCCACATTGAATAAATAAATCAGTTCTTCTGCATATACATATAACTTGAGTTTTCCATGGCGCTGCTCGTGAAGATGGGCGCCAGTGCCCTGTTGTTTGCTGCTCTTTTCGTCGCCATGGCCATGGTCTTCTCATCCTGCACTGCATTCTCAGGTATCGTAATAACTTGTTTCTTTTTTCTATATATAATTATTATTATTTATATGCCGTGCTGGCCTTGGCTCTGACAATGAAAGTCAATTATTATTATAATATAATTGTATTTTGGATGGAGCGATATAGACCACTGCCAATATGTGGTGCCGTGCAACGGGACGACGTGCTTTGAGTACTGCCAGAAGAACAACTACAAGAACTTCCAGACGTACTGCACCCGGGGGAAATATTACCCCATGTGTTGCTGCCGAGTGCCTTGAAAAACGCTATCAGCCGGACGACGATCAACGGCCGCCGGCCTGCAGCTGCCGGCCGCCGTATAAGACAAATTGTTTGTTGTTTTTTCTTTTTCAAATTAAATGGCGCGCAACGGCGGCGGCGGCGGCACTGCGATCTAGCTAAGCTGTCCTATCAGGGTCCACTTGTTAAGGTTCAGCAATACGTAATAATATTTTTTGTAACGCCGAGGATTCAATATATTTTGGATATTCCTTCAGAAAAGGTGTATTCAGATTCAATAAAACTTATGGATACAGTATTTGTTCTGTGTAATTGAAAATCAATGGGTTTCTTTTGTTTTAGCATAACCAAACATCAAACATGTTGAAGGTGAATTGATGCGATTTGTCATCAGAAAGATTAGAACTGCCCATCAAATCTTAGCAGACCAAAAATAGCCGGCCCAGGCCCACCCAAAAGCAAGACAACGTTACGCTAGTATGGCCCATTTATAAATTTTGTTCCAGGGCATTGCAACAATTGATGGAGCAACAAACAATCACCGTGAGGGACGCAAATATCAAACTATGTTGTCCTAACATTGCAATAGAGTAGACTTTCAAAAAAAAAAAAAAAAAAAATTGCAATAGAGTAAAAAAAAAAGAGCAACTTTGACCGAATAGTGAGCTGAGCTTTTACCTCCTTCATGGATGTGACACTTTGCATATTTGCTGAACAATCTTATAACTAACCAAAAGTAATTCGGTCAAAAAAACTAACCAAAAGTATGAACTGATCGAGCTTTCGTACCAAGGAGATCAGGATGGGATAACCGCCTCTAAGTCTGTGGGCATGAAACAAGAACGTCATCGATGACAAAAGCCTGAAAGATACTCAGATGCATAATAAAATCTACGCACCTAGAAAAAATATTTATTCTAGGCACATGACAATGTCTCCTAAATTAAGGTTTACATCCTAGGCAAGTGTGGCACTGGTGTCAACTGACGCTTATACTTTTGGGATTTGTGCCATGGTTTTACTCTAAATCAAGTCACTATGCACGTAATCAAGGCACTACGGCACAATAGTTGTTATTAGATGTAGTTAAGATACATGTTCAGAGAGAGTGCCACTAGAAATATTTTTCAAAAACAAACAAATACAGAACCAATAAAATAGAAAAAAATTATTGTATCTGAGCATTTTTTAAAAAAACTTCACAAAGGATTTAAACCCATGATATCAAGCCTCGAGTAGAACTTCCTACAACAAAACAACATACGGAGTAGTTACATATGGGATACTATTCTTATAATTAGTAAATTGTCCTAATATTTTTTTTGATTATTTCATCAATCAAGTAATCTCAAATGAAAAAAACTACGAAGCTCTGGATCTTATAGAGCACTGTAATGGTGATAACACCATGTATTCATCCTAGTCATTTGATTTTTTTTTGAAATTTCAAATTATACACATTTATTCATCTAAATCCACACTCCAACACATGTGGATTGAAGTGGATACACATTCATGGCCGGTCTTATGGTCCGCAAGCTTTTTTTGAGACCACGCCGTTGCGCGCATCTCATTAAGCAGAGTAAAGAGAAAACAAAGTTCGGGAAAAACAGAAAACAAGCCACGCAAAATGGTAACACCCTGGTTACTAAAGGCGCACTCTAAAAAAAGCCGACCACCTCCACCCAAACACTTAAGAGGCTACATGATGACATAATTTTTCTTCTACAACACAGAGAACCACCTACAGCCTTGCAAGAAGCACTCCTAGCTGCCTGCACCCTGCCGAGACCCAGGTCTTCACCTAAGAATAAGATCCACCAGCAGAACAACCGTTGTTGCAACACCATTGAATGTCCTCGCATTTCATCCTTTCCAGAGCAGCCAACCCATGAGAAAGAAGGTGTCGAAGCCCTTTCAAAGCTGTTTGGGCACCTTCTTCCTGCAGCGAAACCACCACTGAAGAACAGGCTCTTCCCTCACCGTGAATAGGCCAAGCAAATGCAGCCTAGCCAGGCAGAGCTGCCACACCTCGCGGCTGAAAATACAGCTTAACTTGTGCAAACTTGTGCCGAAATTTGTAAGCCAACCTAAAGTGAACTCAAGACTTAGTTATTTTAGCTATAGCAAAGCTTGTATATGCGTCACGAGTGATGTACGTGGCGCCGCAGGAGCAGGGGACCGTGCTCTGTTGTCAGCAACCTCAACAACGGGGCACGGGACAAGGACCAGGCGGGCGCGAACGACATCGACACGGGCGCGGTCACCACGCCAGCTGGCGAGCCGGAACCCGAACCACGCCGTGGTCACCGCGAGCGCAGGACAAGCAGCCGGATCGCTGGTCCCGAGTGGGCGTGACTCGAGTGCGTCGACGCAGCTGCGCCTGCGGAGTCACGCCGGCCTTGAGCCATGTATAAATGCGAAAGAGTCGTGAGCGAGAGGGTATCATCAATTAAACTGAACAAGCAGCTTGAACTACCTTCTTCCTTAAGAAACAATGCTACCTACCCTTGCTCTTGCTCCGATCCCCTTTGCTGTGCTTTCTACCCCAAATTCCCCAATTCCGATCCGAGGTGCTATCAATTGGTACTCAGCTCCAGTGATTCGCGTACGAATCCTTCGATCCAGCCCACAACGATCCTTGGTTGGTTCTTCTCGGCGGCGAGCGGTGAGCTGCCGATCGCTGCTTGAGTCCCGTAATTCCAGATCACGCGGGTGTTCGTCGGATTCAGCGATCTAGATCGTCGATCCCCACCACCACCACCACCGCCACAATTTCCACCCAGGCCGCCGATCCGCTTCACCTACACTCGAAGGGATCACGCCGCCGCCATGAGTTCGGAGATGCAGCAAGTTTTGGCGGAGATCCAGAAGCTGTCGCTCAACACCACCAAGCAAATCGAAGGCACGCAGAAGCAGATCGGGGATGTCAACGCCAACCTGGACCGCCGCTTCAAGGATTTCGAGGAGACCGTCGACAAGCGCTTCGTCGACGCGGAGCACGCCATCGAGCAGCGCATCATCGACGCCGAACTTCGCCAGGACGGCCGACTCCAGTCCACGGAAGGCGCCTTCGAGAAGTGGCACGGCGAGCATGACAACACCATCAACGACCTGCGTCTGCGCCTCGCCAAGCTCGATCGCTTCATGAACTGCGTCGTCGTCGAATCTGGTGGCGTGTCCGTGACGGCCACGGAACCACCGATCTTCGACTCGATGCCGGTGAAGTCCGAGCACCCTGCTCAGGACGGATGGGAGCAGCACGCCACGACGTACTCTGCGAGCTATGAGGCTGCTCGGCCCAGCGGGCACCGCGACGAAACACACCACCGGGAGAGTGTTCATGGGGTTGTGTACACTCACACCCAAGAGCATTCCCCGGTCAAGGGTACGCTCGATCCTTCCTACCCTCCCCCAAAATTGCATGGAACAGCTGAGGATTTGATGCATTTTCATAATAGGCCCCCAGATCCTTACTACAACCCAACCGGCAAACTACCAAAACTCAATTTCCCTAGCTTTGATGGTACTGATCTCCAGCATTGGATCACTAGCGCAGAGGATTACTTTGTCATGTATTCTGTGCATCCGTCAGTTTGGATCCAATGTTCTCGCATGCAATTCACTGGACCAGCGAAACGCTGGGTCCAATCCTTTACCACTCAGCTCAAATCTATGTCCTGGACTGAATTCTGTTCTGCCTTACGGGTGCGTTTCGATCGTGATCAGCACCAGTTCCTCTTACGCCAAATGAATCGCATCCGCCAAAACAGTTCAGCCACTGAATATGTCAATCGTTTTGCCGAGTTGGTCGATCAGCTCAATGCTTATGATCCTTCCACTTCACAAATTATGCATATCACCCATTTCATGGACGGCCTGCAACATGAAATCCGTGTTGTTTTAATGGTTCAAAAACCCGAGACCCTCGATGCTGCGTATTCTCTCGCCATGTTGCAGGAAGAAGCTGGGGATCCGGGCAGGAGGCGTGAGTCCAAACCTTGGAATCAAAGGCCTCAATAGAAGCCATGGGAGAAGCCTTAAGTGCCTCTTGCTCACAAGGACACACCAGCCGTGAAGCCGGTGGACAAGCGATTGTCAGACCTCAAGGCGTAGAGAAGGGCGCAAGGGTTATGTGATTTCTATGGTGAGAAGTATCACCGAGGACACCGCTGTGCGGGGCAAGTGGGCATCAAGGCACTGGAAGAGGTCTATGCATTGTTCCAGCCTGAACCTACTGTAGAAGATCCGACAATGGACGAAGAAGATTGTGAACCAACTCCAGAGACTTGCTGTCATCTGTCCACGGCTCAACAGGTTGCTTCAGGTGTTCAGACACTTTGATTCCAAGGAACATTCTGTGGCCGAGAAGTTGTCATATTGCTGGATTCCGGCAGTACATCCTCTTTTGTGAGCAACAAGCTGGTGCAGTCGGTGGCTCTCTCTGCCTCGCAGTGTCAGCCGTTTGAGGTACAGGTTGCTGATGGGAATAGAATGCAGTGTTCTGAATTTTTACCTGCAGCTTCGTGGTCCATCCACCAGTACACCTTCGCACATGATCTGAAGATATTACCCCTGCCTGTGCATGACATCATACTGGGTATGGATTCGCTGAGCCAATTCAGTCCAATGAGAGTGGATTGGAAAGAAAGATGGTTGGTTGTTCCTTATCAAGGGACCACAATTCGTCTGCATGGGTTGCCCGATTCTGATGACTGTTGCTTGTAGGATGATCTGTATGTCCAGATGTTTGGCATGACTGCTACCAACTCCCCAGGTTTGGATGCCTTACCACCAGATATTCTGGCCCTACTGTCTGAATTTCCTTCCACTATTACTCCACCTGATGGGCTTCCACCACAGCGGGATTGTGATCATGTGATTCCACTCGTGGATGGTGCTCGACCAGTAATTGTCCGGCCCTACCGGTACCCACCGGCGCTCAAGACTAAAATTGAAGCTCAAGTGGAAACAATGCTGCAACAAGGAATTATACAGCCCAACTCTTCTCCATTCAATTCCCCAGTCCTGTTGGTGCGCAAGAAAGATGGATCCTGGCGCTTCTGTGTCGATTATCGGTATCTGAATGCAATGACAGTAAAATCTTCCTTTCCAATTCCAGTGTTTGAGCAGTTGATGGATGAATTGTCAGGGGCCAAGTATTTTTCCACTCTCGATCTGCTGTCAGGTTACCATCAGATTAGACTGAAGGAGGGGGAAGAATACAAGACAACCTTCTCTACACATGTGGGCCACTATGAATTTCGTGTGATGGCATTTGGATTAACTAGCGCCCCGGCAACATTTCAAGGAGCCATGAACCAAACACTGAAAAACCTTCTGCGCCATTGTGCTATAGTCTTCTTTGACGACATCCTGATATACTGTCGGTCCTATGAGGAACATCTGGAGCATCTGCGGGCTGTGCTCAGTTTGTTGGCGCAGGATAACTGGCACATCAAGGTCTCCAAGTGCAAATTTGCACAAACAGAGATAGAATATCTGGGCCATGTAATTTCAGCTGCCGGTGTGTCCATCGATCCTTCTAAGATTGAGGCAGTGGTGTCATGGCCGAAACCATCTTCAGTCAAGGAACTGTGCAGTTTTCTGGGCTTCACTGGATTCTACAGAAGATTTGTGCGTCATTATGCCATTATTGCACGTCCTCTCCATAGCCCGCTCAAGAAGAACACTCTTTTCGTATGGACATCTGAACATGATACAGCGTTTGAAACTCTGAAACAACAGCTATGTTCAGCACCAGTGTTGGCACTACCAAACTTTGCCCGACCATTCTCAATTGAAACCGATGCTTCGGGATATGGAGTGGGTGCAGTGTTGCTGCAGGATGGTCATCCTCTTGCATTCTTGAGTCGTGCCCTGGGACCACGGAGCAAGGGTCTCTCTGCTTATGAAAAAGAGTACATGGCCATTCTTATGGCAGTGGAGCAGTGGCGCTCTTACTTGCAGTTGAGCGAATTCTTCATATTCACTGACCAGAAGAGCTTGGTTCACCTACCAGATCAACGCCTTCATACGCCGTGGCAGCAGAAGATGTTCACCAAGCTATTAGGGATGCAGTACAGGGTGGTGTACAAAGTAGGCTCTGAAAATCGGGTGGCCGATGCCTTATCTCACCACCCAAGGCACTTTGGGATCACTGAGAATGATACAGTTCTTCCCCAATCTCTGGACACTTGGCTTCAAGAAAAACATACCATGACAGGCTTGGTTCAGCAGCAACTACTGCGCGCTCAGAAGAGAATGAAACAACAGGCAGATAAATCTCGATCTGAACGGACTTTTGCAGTGGGTGACTGGGTTTACCTCAAACTCCAGCCCTATGTGCAGACGTCGTTGGCACCCCGAGCTAACCAGAAACTGTGTTTCAAGTTTTTCGGCCCATTTCAGGTTCAAGCTCGGGTGGGCGCAGTGGCATATAAACTGTTGCTGCCGGAGATGACCACCATTCATCCGGTGTTCCATGTCTCCCAGCTCAAGCAAGTGCTTCCACAAGACCAAGCCGTCGTGTCTCTTCCTTAGGACCTCGACGGACTCCAAGTGCCGATGAAGATCCTCCAGCGCCGCATACGTACCGTCGACAACGCCATCGTCGCTCAAGGCCTCATCCAATGGTCCAAGCTGCCACGCTCGCTGGCCACTTGGGAGGACATCGACGACCTTCGACGCCGCTTCCCGCGCGCTCCTGCTTGGGGTCAAGCAGGCTCTCAAGAATGGGGGAATGCCAGCAACCTCAACAACGGGGCACGGGACAAGGACCAGGCGGGCGCGAACGACATCGACACGGGTGCGGTCACCACGCCAGCTGGCGAGCCAGAACCCGAACCACAACGTGGTCACCGCGAGCGCAGGACAAGCAGCCGGATCGCTGGTCCCGAGTGGGCGTGACTCGAGTGCGTCGACACAGCTGCGCCTGCGGAGTCACGTGGCCTTGAGCCATGTATAAATGCGAAAGAGTCGTGAGCGAGAGGGTATCATCAATTAAACCGAACAAGCAGCTTGAACTGCCTTCTTCCTTAAGAAACAATGCTACCTACCCTTGCTCTTGCTGTCTGATCCGATCCCCTTTGCTGTGCTTTCTACCCCAAATTCCCCAATTCCGATCCGAGGTGCTATCATCTGTTTTGCAGCGTGCAAGATCGATCAATGTTTGACGCTCCTGGGTTTCCTGGCAACCTCCACGTCCCGGTGCAAGTGCAACTGCAAGTCAAATCGCACGCGTTGACCTATGATTGCCGAACTCAAGAAGTATGTCCAATCGTCCGTACATACAATATATATTTCATCTCAATGGTGCGCACCGGGCATCACCTCAACGCAAGTGCCCGTTAAATACTTTGCTGACAATGATACTATTGACCTTGTCCGTCTCTGATCATTGGATCGTACTAAATCTCTTGATTATGATGCCGTAAATTAACTATGAGGGCATACTCAATATATAACTCAACCAATACTCCACGTCGATTTCAAGTAGAGTAGTCCCACTTGTAGCATTAGGAATAAGTTGTTGCTTTTATTTGTGAGAAGTTGAACACGAGCACATTTTAAAGACTAAATTGCATGGACACACAAACAAGCACAATGCGGAAGTTTGAATGTGGTAATGAGCAACGAAAGGACAAACTCTAAAAAACAAGGACATATCCCATAGTCCACATTTGAGCACCATCATTGCAAGTGCTCCTAGTCACTAAGGGCTTGTTTGGTTTGAATCGTTGTAGGCCCTACACTACCGGATCCGGCGCCTTTGCCTACGGCGCGATGCCGTCGGCAAAGGCCTTTCTGCCGTCGGTGAAGGCTTTGCCGACGACAATCTGACGTGGTCGTCGGCAAAGCCCCGTCGGCAAAGATTTTCTCGGCAAAGGGGACTTTGCTGATGGCCACGTCAGATTGTCGTCGACAAAGCCTTCTGCTTCCTCTGCGAGGCGCCACCACGAATCCGAGGCAGGGGAGCGCGCCGTGGCATCCGCCACTTCCTCTGCTTCCTCGACGAGCCTCGCCGTTCTCTGCTTCCTCGCCGCGAGGACGCGAAAGCCCGCCGACGCCGTTGGCGGCGCCATCTCCGTCGGACGGGGGCGCAACCTCCTCCCCGCCTAGCCTAGACGTCTCGGCCTCGGCGCGCAGGCAGAGTGGGCGGGAAGGTGGCGGACACGGCCGCGACGATGAAGTTGGCGAGGAGGAGCATGAGGGAGTGGCGGTGAAGGACAGCAGCGCTGATTTTGGAAGTTGAGCGTGCGCTGCTATTGCTCCAGGATGTCAACATTGTGGGGCCCATTGGTGCTGTTGGTGCTTTGCCGTGAGAGCATCCAAGGGAGGTATGGCCATAGGATGTCGACATGGGCCACAACAAAGCACCAATAGAAAAACACGGGGAATAAAAAAACAAAAAAAAATTGCCGACAACCAGGGCCACCGGCAAAGAACCCTTTGCTGACGGCCCGGCCATCGGCAAAGGGTTCTTTGCCGAAGGCTGGCCTTTGCCAACGGCCGGCCCTCGACAAAGAATTCTTTGCTGATGGCTTATTCCTTGGCCGTCGGCAAAGAATTTGGCCGTCGACAGCGATGGCGATTCCTGTAGTGCTAGGCGTTCAAAACCGAAACGCCTAATAGGTTTTCCACACACAGAACAAACAAGAGCTAAGTCTTCCTCGGGTCATGTGTTGAACTTGCCACGAAGATTGGCACAACAAAGGCAATAATAGCTCACCACCACTGCTGCCTTGAACTCTGCTTATAAGTCATCCTAGTACCAACCACTATGGTGCTTCTCTACCAAGGAAGGAGTCTACATGTCCATTACACACAAAGTCTCGGTCACCCCATACCAAGCTCAGATGGATGATGTCACCAGAAGGCCACCAAAGCTAGCCTCAAGTGCTCCAGCTCTCCGAGATTGCAAGACACAATGTCGAGCTTACCTAGCTCATAGGCTAAAGTTAAACACTTGCTTAAGATGGTTCTAAGCACAATACTTGTTTTGGATTTGAAACTCTTGTATGTGGTTGGAGTGTATCATTAAGTGTAACAGCACCCTTTGGCTTAACTGGTCTCCAAATTCATGCTTTCATAGTAACCGAATGGTGATCCGGTGGCCCCCCAAAACCCTCCACCGGATAATTCGGTGGGGAATCCGACTATTGTTGAAAGTTGACGTGTCATTCAGTATCAACCGGTGGCCTTGTTTATGTTGACCATAAACATGAAAATGTGGTCACACTCTTGTACCCAGGGGGAATGGTTCCAAGGGCCTTAGCTAGTCTTCACTCTCACAATTATTGATCATCACTGTACGATCTAACTAGCTAGGCTAATCAACTGATCAGGTGAGCACACCGTACGTTGAGGAATATTCTTTGTATGTAACCCATAAAGTTTCATATTGTCTATATATAAAATTAAAGTGGTGGGTAGAGAGAGGTAATGTGTAAGTAACCCAAACAGCTCCGCCATAATGTCTACATGCAAACAATATGATGAGATTAGCTGTTTCTAAAACCATTTCGCGTTAGGTTTTTTTAGATAAAGGATATATTTCATACCCGGTTTCATCTACAAATAGGTAGAATCAGGCCAATAATTATAAAAAAGGTATCCAATATATCAGGTAAGACCAAAGTCACCAGACAATACTGGTACAGCTAAAAAAAAATAAACTGACGGAAAGAATACATCTCCAATAAGAAGTTCGCGATCTTGGCAACGGCACGAAGCACTTGGTATATGCGCAAAGAAACCACCATGATGCCAGTGCCAAAGCCGACGAACCAAGAGATCTAACAAAAACGAAGCATTCAACAAGGAAATAACATCCGAAGACGCCATCATCGCCCACCAGTGGCACTGGTGTATGATTTTCACCCGGAGAGATCATCCTGAAAAAAGACAACGCCTCCAATGATGAATGTGGCACCCGCAGGCGTCACCGTCGTCGAAACATGGTAGCAATACCAACGCCCACCAAAAGCCATACCGTTATGCCAACGATCCAAATGGGCGCCGCCGACGAGATGCCCCGCCGTCGCCTCTGTCTTGATTTGGCCACCGTCGTAGCCGCCTAGGCCGATTGCCACCACCGCGCAACAGGTATAGCGAAGAGCCAGTGGGCAGCCGATCTACACGGGTCACCGCTCATGGAGCAGATCAACTCCGGCGCCACCACCACCACGGTCGAGTAAGGATCTCCTTGAAGCCACCTGCTAAGTGCCATGGAACAGCAAGCCGACCAGACAAAACTCCGGCCAGCCTCCGTCAGTGCACCACTGCCAAGAACGAAGCCTGCCACCATCGATCCATCTTGCGCCTGCTCGATCTGGCTACTGCCGCCGCGGTCGCGGACGACGGTGGATCGCGACCACGTCGCTCACCGCCGCTGCCGCAAGTCCGGGCTCCGCCTCGACCGAAGAACCCATCCATCCTCGCCGCCTTCACCCCCGTGCTCCTGGCCCCCCGCGCGTCGTCGCCTCCAACAGAGAAGCGACGGAGGGGACGACGAAGCCCGCCACCATCGATCCACCTTGCGCATGCCCGGTCTCCTTGCTGACGCCGCCGCAGTCGCGGACGACGGTGGATCGGCGACCACGTCGCTCACCGCCGCCGCACATCCGGATGCCGCCCTGATTGGGGAACTTCCATCCTCGCCGCCTATTCCTGCTTGGGCTCCTGGCCGGCGCCACCGCGGTCGCGAGCAACGGCCTCGCCGTGCCCCACGCAGCGCCGGCGAGACGCCCCTCCGAATCGCGATTTCCGGCGCCGCCACTCCACCAGAAACGTGGCCCCGCCGCCGCCATCATGGCAGGCAGCTCCGGCGGCGGCGCGGCAGAGAAGGAGGTGAGGGGGAAGGCGGCGGCGCGGAGTTAGGGTTCCGCCCGCGTGGAGGCGGCCTCCGTAGATTCTCCCTCAAGCCCATAAATGACTCAGGCGTATATAAATATAATATTTAATTGTCTGCTTAGAAGCAGTCTAGTGGTTCTTGAGTTCTTCACTCCATTTGTTCTTTTTCTATTTACCAATCTTCAAATACTGCTCTTGTAAAAAAAACCTTCAAATATTGCGTCGTGTCACCCTCCTTATAATAATGGAATTCGATGCTGCTTTGAGCTTTCTCAACGTGACAGATCTAGACTGGGTCCATTGTCACATGCACGCTTGCGGATTAGTCTAACGAAGACATACATGATTGTTTCTCGTGGGGATATATGGATCCAGATGCAGTGTGTCATCGGCACATATATTAAAAATAATCGTATCATCGATCTGGTACGGCATGTAACGGGTATTCAAATTCTAAAAATTTATAACTATTTTACTTTCGACCAAGTTCTTAATAATTGAGTTGATATTCTACTACAACAGGAACATTTTCTAGTTACGGTTTGCAGCTACGGGTCGGGTTTAAACTCATGACCTCTAGTCTGATGCATTTCTTTACTACTATTACGCCACATGGTCAGCTGTAGTTAATTTGATACATCCTTTTAATTTGTATTCACCGACTAAATATTGTAACACATATTTAAGACCCTAAATGAACTCATGGAAAAAGTTTGAAAACATTTTAGATCTTTAAGTGTTGTACATCCGAGGTCATTTGGAAAAGAAAAAAAACATGAATTTCAACCATTAGTTTTAAAATAAAATTTCTAGGCCCTAAGTGATCTAATGAAAATTCATCAGCTAAAAAAATTGTATGTATGTGCGAGTACTATAACTTTGGTTTAGATCATTTCTCCGCCTGACCGAGTTACTTTGATTTTTTTAAAAGAATGAATATTAAAATCTTAATTCTAAAATGCGAAGTTCCGAGCTCTAAACAGTTTCATAAGAAAAATATTACATGTTCCTTTTAGTACACTATAGCTTTTGTTTAGTTTGTTAAAATTACTGAATATTGAATTTGAAATTGTGACAGCTTAAAAACAAAATTTATGGCCTTTCATACTATTTTAAATGGAAAAATCATCAACTAAAAAGTTGTAGATATCTTCAAATACTACCAGTTTCATACATAGTTTGTCTTAATCCAACTTAATTTGCAAAAGTTATCAACATTACTGTGCTCCACGTAATTTTAGAGGTGGACCAAATTGCCTCTAGCTAGATATCTCTCTATTTCCAGAGGCGGCTAGCAATCCCAACTAAGTTAATGATGTATTTATAGTGGCACTAGTAGATAATTTTTCAAATATAGATTTGATGGCTAATATTGTGAATGATGCTTACCGAATTGAGGACTGACTGTTTTTCTATGTTTATGAGTTATATATATTTTTTTCTAAAATGTCAAACAAAAACCTATTATCCATTTCTTTTTAATTCAATGATTTTTTTTTTTTGAGAATCCAATGATTGTTTTTGCCAAATGTCCTACATTTTGTCCCAGTAATTTTTAAACCGATTCCTCAATGTCTATTTGTTTAGTTATAGGTGCATATTCAACGTTATCTTTGTTTAAGGCAGATAAAATAGATCCTTGTATTAGAACCTCTTTTTCATAAAAAGTACATATATACTAAGGTCATTTTAGAGGTCGACATGTTTACAAGGCAAAGGAAGAAAGACCTAGTATAAGTAGTGAATGACCCGAAGCAGGGCAAGTGGAGGGTGTAGTAGATGGTTCCTAAGCCTAAAATGACACTCTCTACGGGACACCACTTGAATTCTACAACGCTTTTAAAGGGATAGAGGGAGTATGTCTTAGGGTTTTTTTTTTTTTTTTTTTTTTTTTTTTTTTTTTTTTTTTTTTTTTTTTTTTTTTTTTTTTTTTTTGATAACAGAGTATGTCTTAGTTGTTCCTATTGTCTAACCCGACAAGTGGTGAGAATTTTCTAAAAATTGTATGGCGTAGACAACATATCTTTCTTTTTCTTTAGGTTTCGATTTGACAGCCTGAGCTGCACTACTGTACAGTTTATATGTTTTCAGACACATGTGCATGCACTTGAGCTGAAGCGGTGGAGTACTGTGACATTAGAAAAATAAGAAGAGCTTGAAACACTTTGAGCTGGTCAACACGGCGGTTAGTTAACTTGATAGAAGTTGCGCCACATGGCTCTCCCTGCTGCACAAATTACTATTCGTAGCTCACAGACAATTGCTACGAAGCTCAAGTATGAACCAAAAGTTGCTGATTGCAGATTACAGGAGTTGTCGAATTGCCCCTTCTCGGCTATACTAGCTATATAATATAAATAAATAAATATATTCCATTCATGGTCGTGGCCCCGCGTTGAGAAAAAAGTACCCCTAAACAATAGCAGTGGAAAAATATCTTCTTGCATTGTTTTTTCCAGTACAATAGTTTTAGCACTGATTTAGTGTTCGAATTCATCGGTAGTTCTTTCCTCTCACTGGAACATGATGCATCTTTTTATTTTTCCTTTTTTTTTTTGTTCAGAAGCACTTTCATGCTTCTAAGAACCAGACGTTAAAGGAATTGTATTGTATGATTCAAATCAGTAATAGTAAAGCTTTTGTGTGTTAGCTAGTGTTTGGATCAACCTTTGGATGGTTTCCCAAATTGGACACAGTCAACGCCTAGCGGGACACACATATGTGGTGGAACCCACAACCATAGCTGAAGACATGATGCTTGACTGTACAATTGGAAACTATTGTGGACACAGACACACGATGCCCGCTAACCACGGTCAAAACATGATCACCAAAGTGCAGTACACCATCTATTCCAAATTCCAAATGTCTAATTTGGAATTTGGAATAGATGGTGTACTGCACTTTGGAATAGAGCTTCTGTTATATACTTAGATATAAACTATGTCTACATACATATAGTTGAAATACAAATGCCTTAATCTTCATGTGCCTCAAGGTCATAGCTAAATCCATGGCGTTAACTGCCCAAGTCGAGAAGAAACCTCCCCTATTGTTGATCCTCTAGCCAAGTTATTCAGCCCTATATGTGAGGCACTCGATTGTTATAATTTATAACTACACACACTTGCACAAGCTGCCGTTGACACAAAAGAAGAAGAAGAAGAAGAAGAAGAAGAAGAAGAAGAAGAAGGCTTCCTTATGCAACCCTTGCAAGCACTGCCACCAAACAAGGACTGGCCAACAAGGAGAGGGGTGTGTGTCATAGGTCAAGTGGCTAGGGGACAATGAGTGATTAGGGGAGGCTGAGGTCAAGGAGACAACTAGCATAGGGAGGTTGAAGGATGGAAGGGCCTGCAGTTGTAGGTAATGGGAGAACCGATGACACGAGAGCGGCGATCGTTAGTGCGCCGATATGGAAGAAGATGGGGCCACATGATCTAGTCACACCTTAATGTATATCCCTCACAATTTATATGTTTTTTAGAGCTTCAATCCGCTCTAAGTATTTCACGAATCTCAGAGCTACACTATAGTAAAAAGCCAAAGTTGGATGAAGCCATGCCAAACAACAGTCCTAATAAGTTGAATTGCAAGCTGACGACAACGTATATCCTACTCTTCTAGGGTTTAAAAGATGTTTATCAGGCAATCACTCCAAACACAATGGGGACTTCTATTTATTCTAAATTTTATGTTTTAGCCATAGCAACACTAGAGATTCTATCTAACAAATAAATAATCAAGAAAAGCCATAGGCACAACATTGTTAGCCTAATACTATTCCTAGACAAGCAAATCTGCAGCAAGACCTAGTAGATTTTGAAATTTGACTCCATATCATCACAAACACAAGTTGTTTTAACTTGTAGGAGCGCGGACGGGTCATGTACAATACGCAGAGAGCGCTCGGGTAATTTTAGTTTTAGGAATAAAAAAAGCTGGTTGGGAAAAACCTTGGTTTGTTTAATATATTGTAGATAGAGATATAGAAGAGATAGATACATAGAGATAGTAAAAAAGAGTGATTGATATTAGATGAGAGGGAGAAAAAACAGAGCAGGAGGAAGCAGTCAGCTTGGCCCATGTGGCAGGCAGGCAGATCAGAGACAGTCCACACGCCTCCAAAATACTGAATCAACTCACGGCTCCTTTTATCATTTCTCTCTTGCTCCTTCCTTCAGCTTTCTCCCTCCCTTGTGCATGTGCCGAGTACTCGAGTTGAAAAACTGAACATCAACTCCTTGAGACACCAACCAAATCACCATATATACTATTGTATATATACCAAATTTTCTAGCCTGTATGTACACACAGCCCACACCTGGTCAGACAGAGGTACCAACAGAGCAGCAGTATATATTCCCAAAAGCTTCCCTTTCTCGTGCCCTCTCGCAATCCCAATTCGCAAATACGTTTCCGCGCCGTCCCTCCCGTTTACCCAGCCGGCCATCCCATCCTCCTCCTGCTTTGCTGCTCCCCGGCCGGCCACGCTTGCCGCCTCCTCCTCCACTGCCTCGGAATGCGCGATGCGAGGGCTCCGCAGCTCCGGCGGCGGGGTCTGCAGGGCGTCGTCGTCGCCATCCTCCCTCTGCTGCTGTTCCTCCTCCTCGCAGGCGCCGCCAGCGGGCAGCAGCAGGTCCAGCCGCCGCCGCAGTGCCTCCGGCGGACCTGCAGGGCGTGGAGAGGCAGCTCAACAACCTGACCGACAACGTCGCCGCCACCATCTCCGACAACTTCAGCTTCTGCGTCGCCGACGCGTAAGCCTGCTCTGCTCTGCTTCTTGACTACTTCTTGCTGGCCGGCCTGGCGGGGGCGCCGTCGATACAAAGTAAAGATTTTTTCCCCCTTTTCCTGATTGGTGGTATTGTGATCCATCAGGCAGGAGGATTGGAACGAGGCCTTCAACTACACGTCCGACCTCAGCTTCGTGGATCGATGCCTCACGGAGACCCAAGGTAACAAGCTCTCAAGGCCTTTCTTCATTGCTGTTTGACTGGTCAATTCACATTTCAGGATTTGATGAGGTTCCTGTGCTTGCTTGTTGCTCCTTCTTCTTCTGCATTGGCCAGGTTTCCAGTTTAATTAATTCGTTTGTTTGCTTTCAAGTTATCGGTTTTGAATCCGATCGAGAATCTTGTCTCGGCAAAGATTATTGGGCCGGGTGGAGAAATTATTTATTAATGAGATGGGGATTGTCTGCCTTGCCTGCCTGCCAAGGTTATTAGTAGGTTTCATCAACTTGTGAAGAACGTGGACAGGGTCGTCCAAACGCCTCCGATTAATCCCCACCCTGTTCTCGTTACCCACTTTTAATTACAAAAGTCACAAGACTTTACATGAGTACAAAAAACCCCGACTTTCGCTTTCACACCGTGTTGTTTTGTTGTTCTTGACTTCTTGTAGTCCCTGGATTTCCTGCTTCCCAGATGTCGACGTTTGATAACTGAAAAGAAATAATCTTTATCTCTTTCCAGGCTAGCCAAGTGCCTGACAGGGACTTTGTCAGTTTGAAACGTTCTCGCTTGCGCGTTTCTTTAGCACTGGATAGCTTGAGATGGATAGGATAGGACGCATCGGTGACATGCATCTGCCACAAGTGGGACCCCTAGACTATGACAGCAATTTGTTTCTGACTTGCAGTTGCACAAAGAAATTGTGTGCAGTAGCTGTAGGCTGTAGCTGAAGAGGACTTTGATACACTTGGGTTTGACGAGCTCAACACAAACGAATCGTATGATGAATTGATGATCGTACCTAATGACGTTTGTAATGTTTAGGCATTTTTGACTCATTCTTGTAACAAATGAACTTGCAATTTATTCATCATATTTCACTTACCACATGAATCGAATTCGATGCTGATATATGTTCAATTCAATCCTAGTGTATAGGTTAAATTTTGGAAAACAAATATCAGGTTCAAGGCCACCGTACTGATTTTTGCATTGTATGTAATGATGTATAATTGGTTCATTCAGGCGATCTGCCTCAGCGTCTCTGCACACCGGATGAAGTAAAATTCTACTTTGAAAGTTTGTATGACCGTGATGGTGACAAGAACATCAACCTCAAGACAAACATAAACTGCAACATATCATCTTGGGAGAAAGGGTGCGATTCCGGATGGGCTTGCGCCACTGATCCAGCTATAGATCCCAGGAACCGTGGTAGTAACAGTATCCCGCCAAGAACAAGCAAATGCCAAGCGTGCTGTGAGGGATTCTTCTGCCCCCGCGGTCTTACTTGCATGCTCCGTGAGTTTCATTACTCTGACAAGTTCTAAACACTTTTCCTTTTTGTTGAATGTTCGTTATTGTATATTAGTTAGTTCATAGAAATCGGTTTATTGGTTTGTGCTGACTTTGTGTTCCTCTTGGCGTCAGCATGTCCACTAGGCTCATACTGTCCACGTGCCACGGCGAATCAGACAACTGGTCTTTGCGATCCGTAAGATTTTTCTTGACGCATTCCTAGGCTTGTTGATAAACAAACTCAGTATTAAACAAACTCAGATTTTACATGTATGTATCTGAATTGTGGAACTTTGATCAGATACAAGTACCAGATAACTCCAAACACGACTGGTAGTAATAGTTGTGGAGGTGCTGACATGTGGGCTGATATCCAGAGCACTGAAGAGATCTTCTGCCCAGCTGGTTTCCACTGTCCAAGCACAACAAAAAAAGATAATTGTCGCAGTGGGTACTGATCTATTTTCTCTATCTTGTACTTTTTCTTTTGAAGAGACTATCTTTTACTTGAACCTTAACGAAGTGAAGTGGTCTGACCTGGTCGTTATTGCTTCTTGTTCTTCTGCAGGCACTATTGCAGATTGGGTTCCACTGCTGAAAAGAGTAAGCACCGTGAACATGACTTTGATAACACAATCATACAAACCTTTTTTCAGTGAGCTGATATAGGATTAATTTGCAGAGTGCATAATAAAGGGCTCCTGTGATGAAAACACAGAGAATGAAGACATCAAAATTCTTGGGGCTTGCATAGTGGTATATTCTCTTGCATGCTTTTGTAATTTCAGTAAATGACTATTTTATGTTATAAAACAATGTTGTAATCAACTGCATTGCACGGTGCTTGTGCCTGCTGCTTCTTAAGTGATTCAAACTTTGCCATTCTACGCAGGGTGTATTGTGCCTGCTGCTTCTTATCATATACAACTTCTCAGACAAATTCCTCAGCATCCGTGAACGGAGGAAAGCAAGATCAAGGGAGAATGCCATTCAGCTGGCTCGGCAGCAGGTGAAGGCGCAAGAGGGATGGAAAGCGGCAAAACAGTTTGCAAGGAGGCATGTGAATGGTATGCAGGGTCATCTTTCACGCACATTTTCAAGAAGGAGATCATTTCTTCAACAGATAGAACCAGACAACTCTACCCGTAGGGTGCAGGAAGCACCACTGATGAGTCAGGTCCAGATGAAGGAAATGTCAGATTCTGGTGTGTTTGCTCCTGAGAGCACAAATGAGATAACAGAAGTAATGCCATCAGTTATTGTAGATGTCAGTGATGACGGAGAAGTTATTGCCACAAAGGAAAAGCCTGCACCAAAAGGAAAGCACAGATCAACCCACACACAAGTATTCAAATACGCATATGGCGAGATTGAGAAGGAGAAATTCCAGCAACAGGAGAACAAGAATCTAACTTTTACTGGGGTGCTTGCCATGGTGAAGGATCAGCAGAAGGAGATAACTAGGCCTTTGCTCAAGGTTGAGTTCAGAGACCTGACTTTGATGCTTGGAAAGAAGAAGCTCCTGAGGTCTATCAATGGTGAACTCCGGCCAGGGCGTGTAACTGCTGTCATGGGCCCATCAGGGGCTGGCAAGACCACGTTCCTCAATGCCGTTACTGGGAAGGTGAGCGGCTACAAGGTGACGGGTTCTGTCCTTGTCAATGGAAAGAACGTTAATATTCGTTCTTACAAAAAGATCATTGGATTTGTGCCACAAGATGACATTGTTCATGGTAACTTAACAGTGGAGGAAAACCTTTGGTTCAGTGCAAAGTGCAGGTAATGATTTTAAATTAAATACAATTTTGTAGTTATCCCACTAGTTTCTGCAATTTTTCAAACAGAGCAATATTTAACAATTCTATTGTAAACCTAACAGGCTATCTGCAAGCATGAAGCATCGTGACAAGGTGCTGATAGTAGAGAGAGTAATAGATTCTCTGGATCTTCAGGGAATCAGAAATTCATTGGTTGGCACTGTTGAAAAGCGTGGGATTTCTGGGGGTCAGAGGAAGCGTGTCAATGTGGGCATTGAGATGGTGATGGAGCCATCCCTTCTAATCCTTGATGAACCAACATCTGGCTTGGATAGCTCTTCATCACAACTCCTCCTCAGAGCTCTTCGGCATGAAGCAACAGAAGGTGTGAATGTCTGTGCTGTTGTTCATCAACCGAGCTACACATTGTACAACATGTTCGACGATTTGATACTCCTTGCGAAAGGAGGGTTGATGGTTTACAATGGCCCAGTAAAGACAGTCGAGGAGTACTTCACAACTCTTGGAATCCATGTCCCTGACCGTGTAAATCCCCCAGACCACTACATTGACATTCTTGAAGGAATTGTGAAGCCTGAGTCTGGCATCAAAGCTAAGCACCTACCAGCGCACTGGATGCTAAACAATGGCTATGAAATACCAAGTGACATGCAAGATGATGTCAAGGAAATTGGTGAACAAACCCCACAATTCAGGTCCAGCTCCTCAATATCTGGGTCAACCCCTCACTGCCTCCCAATCAGAAATGCGTTTGCAGAAGAGCGTGACCGTCTCGAACAGCATTTATCAAAACCAAAGGACTTATCTAGCCGAAAAACACCAGGGATATTTATGCAGTACAAATATTACTTGGGAAGGTAAGCTCGCTCAATGCAACCATTTCAATCTAGACTTCTCACAATGTTGAACAACTACTAATCAGTTGTTACTGAATATATACCATTCAGGGTTACGAAACAGCGGCTGCGTGAAGCTAGGCTGCTCATGGTTGATTTCCTGATACTAGGCCTAGCTGGTATCTGCTTAGGGACGATAGCAAAGCTCAGTGACAAAACATTTGGGATGCCTGGATACATATACACTATAATTGCAGTTTGTAAGTTCAGTTATATACACCCTGCTTTCACAACGAACTAGATGAAAAGTTACTGACATAAGCTACTACCATGCAGCTCTTTTGTGCAAGATTGCAGCACTGCGGTCATTTTCACTGGAGCGATTGCAGTACTTTAGGGAAAGAGAATCTGGGATGAGCTCGCTGGCGTACTTTCTTGCTAGGGACACAATTGATCATTTCAGTACTGTTGTGAAGCCCATCATTTACCTATCTATGTTCTACTACTTCAATAACCCAAGATCGTCAATTGCTGATAACTACATTGTGCTCCTTGCGCTTGTGTATTGTGTGACGGGGATAGGATACACTTTTGCTATCTGCTTCAGTCCTGGCTCAGCACAGCTGGTAGGTATCATGACAATTAAAATTTTGGTACAACATCTTCTGAATGATCGGCCCACATACATATACTTAACCTCATTCTGATGCTTGTCACAGTGTTCTGCACTTGTACCGGTTGTTCTAACTCTGCTATCCACTCAAAGGAGTACTCCAACATTTCTCAAGAGATTGTGCTACTCAAAATGGGCATTGGAGGGCTTCATAATTGTAAATGCCAAGAAGTAAGTACTTGTTCATCACTGTCTCTGTTTTCAGGCTACAGTTTTTGCTTTATGCATGTCCCTGTTGTAAAACTTGAACTAATGGGACTTTTTGTGCAGGTATCCTGGAGTTTGGCTTATAACTCGCTGCGGCCTGTTGTTCCAGAGTCAATTTGATATCCACAACTACAAGCTCTGTATTTTGGTTTTGTTCATGTATGGTCTGTTCTTCAGGATGGTGGCGTTTGCTGCAATGATTTTACTGAAGAAGAGATGAATGTAGTATAGTTGTACCATTTAGTTCATATCTAATTTCTTCATTCATTTGTACAATTGTAAATGAGTTCTGATGAAAGGTTTTATAGCACTGACCGGTGTACAGATGAGAAAAAGACAATAGAAATGCAGAGTTTTTTTTTTCCGGCATTGTTCTTTTAGGTGTACATCCGCCCCATCTCTGAATCCTGTGGTTGCGCTTGAACAAAGAAGATTAAAAACAGAAAATCTGAACTGTTAGATCTGTGTAGGAACATGATTTTGTTCTAATTCAGTCCGAGTTCATAGAAAAATATATTGAAATATATTAACATCTACAGTACTAAATAAATACATACACATGACATCTATAATACCGAATAAATACACTATGAAGACAACTGTGATATTAATATATTCCCTTTTCTAAAAAAAAAGAAATACTTCAGTACATGTCATGAAAAGCTGCTTTTCATGGCCAAGATCCGTCTTCTAGGGCGGAGGTTTTGCCCCTCACGCATCTAGGCTTAGTGGAGAATGGGAGAGAGATTAGATTGGTTTGATAATATCTTTGCTTGACTCCATCGTCGGATTACACGGGACTATATATGGCCAGAGGCCCAACGAACAACCGAACGATAGCCTATTGCTCCTAAACTCATGGGACTCTAAAAATAGAAACTAACTTAACCTTCCTATATCTTAACCACTAGTTGGCCCCTCTGCTGCGCCGGCCTCTCCCCCGCCCTTGGAGACCCAGCTCGTCCTCGAGCTGGATAATTGCCGCAGACCTATTTGACGGGACCTAGGTTTAAGCCTTTTACATCTCGGCTTACCTTTGTTTATTGAAGACTAAAATTTGAAATACATTTGAAACTAAAATATAAATTTGGACGACAGCTATATCCTCTTGCCCTCTTGGATCCCAAGGAAAGAAATGAACTGTGGACTTCCTGTTGGATGAAAGTTGAAAGATGTACGAGCCCGTTCCTACGGTGGATCTGTCCAGCAACAAGGCAGGTGCCTGCATGAGGGAGACGACCATCTGTGGTCGTGCAGGGGGCTGCATACCCAACTCTCGACTTCTGCGGGAGGTGCATAAACTACAGACGAGACTGGGTAGTTGAACGCGCAGGCTTGAGGCGGTGCAACGACGAGCTGATCAGCATGCGGATCTTTCACACCATCCGGCGGGCAAGGAAACCTCGTCCTGCAGCTTGCAGGCACACCGATGCTTGCTCCTCGGATGCTTTTGCTGCACGAAGAACCTGCGCTTGGCGGCGTGCCAGGAGTCCCAGTGCCGCTGCCGGAAGGCGTACTGCCGCCAGGCGTTCACGGTCCTCCTTGTCCTTCGCCTGGAGTTGCGCCCTGAGGCGATCCAGCAATGTGGACATATGGCGGAGCTGCTCAGACATTTGGTGATTCCCCTCAAGGAGGGAACGATTCCCCTCAAGAAGGGCATGTAAGGCGGCGGCAAAAGGGGTGGTCGGCGCGGCAGCGGCTGGAGTGGTCGACTCATTGGAAGGGGTGGTCGACGGCGGTGGCTGGTGGACTTCCTGTTGGATGAAAGTTGAAGGAAACCTCGTCCTGTGGCTTGCAGGCTGCCAGGCCGGCGCAGCAGAGAGGCCAACTAGTGGTTAAGATATAGGAAGGTTAAGTTAGTTTGTATTTTTAGAGTCCCATGAGTTTAGGAGCAATAGGCTCCCGTTTGGTTGGGCGTTGGGCCTCTGGCCATATATAGTCCCGTGTAATCAGACGATGGAGTCAAGCAAAGATATTATCAAACCAATCTAATCTCTCTCCCGTTCTCCAACTAAGCCTAGACGTGTGAGGGGCAAAACCTCCGCCCTAGAAGACGGATCTTGGCCATGAAAAGCATAGCGTAGGTCTAGTTATCACCATGGACCCAACGTCCATGACAGTGCATTTAATCAAGTTAATCGAGGAAAGACCAGGAATTCCCCTAGATCTAGATGGATGGGACTAAAGGAATGAGAAAATTTTGCTTCATCATTGATCAACAGTACACACAAGATTCAATGGACGACCGGCCTTGTCCTCCGTCTACGGAAGAATCGACAATTAGGGGACGACATGACTACCGGCGTCGGCGTGGCTCTTCCCATCAGACCCTACGATGGCCCATGCGGCCATGCAGTGTGGGGTGGCTGATCCTGTTGGGCAATCTCTTGGGCCAGCTTCTCTCGCCTGGTTTCCCAAGAGCAGGTTTGAGATGGACCCTCCATTTATGGCTAGCGTTCCTTGCTGTGGATCCTTCGATTGCTCTCACGCCATCCGTTGTTGATCCTTTCACAATTTTTTTTGAGGGGCTCGGTGGGGAAAAAAACCCACCTATTTTTTTAATAAAGGAGGAGTAAAAAAGTTGCATTACAAACACACGAGATGTGCAAAGGGGAGCTGACAAAGCTCAAAACAAAAAGCTGGCTAACATTAAGCTATATTCTCAAACCATAATCTAAGGGCGCCAGCACGGCCAGGTTTGGCCTTGATACAAATCAAGCCAATTTCATCTTTGAAGTGCACCTTTCAACTATTGATATTGCAGGCTTTTCCATCAAAAATTTTTCCATTCCTTGAGCATCATATACTCCAGCAAGCAGTTATGAAAATTTCTCTAAAAAGTGAGCTCCCAAAACTAGTCCTTGCTTCGACGACCATGTCCAGAGGAGGAAGATTCAAAATCCAAGCAATTCCAATCTGATTCCAACAAGATTGGCTGAAGGGGCAATCAAAGAAGAGATGCATCACTGCTTCTTCAGAATTTGAGCTGCAAATGGCACAAGCATAGCTGGGTAGGTGCATGTGTTTTCTTCTCAACGCATTTCTAGTGTTCAGCCCGTCTTTGATTAGAAGCCAAAAGAAGAATTTATGACAACTATTGAATCAGTTGAAATCATCCAAAAAAAAAAACCACTAGCCGAACGACTATTTCAAACTTATTGACAATAAGTAGCTGTTTGCTGCACATCTGGTCACGTTAGCTGCCATCCTTGGGAAGGCGCAGGTGCCAATGATCAGGTTCTATCTTTGGTGGTGCCGGTTGGCTGCCGATCTATTTGTTTGGATCATCCCCTACTCTTCTTCCAGTGAGCCCTTACATCTTCCATTTTGAAATCAAATGCCCATTGCCTTAACATCAAGGACCAACATAATTATGTTACGGATGTGATGATCCTCATGCCTCATCTCTCTTTTACATAGAGGCTAAGGACCATCTCTCTTTTATATAGAGGCTTAGAATCATCCTTTATTATTAAGAGTCAGAGAGATTTAGCATGACTATACTCCTGCAATAGTTACCCTTAGTTTTTCAACAACAAACATAAGATGCTTAGACAGTATATTGATGATATGTACTCTGTCGATCGAAAGTCATGTGAAATATTCACTCTTCTTTATTTCAGCAACAGAGCTTTGAATCCTGAATAGTTTGACACATATGGCGAGGCTTAGATAAGGGTTCATGGGCAATTCAAGTTAAGATGAGTGCTTGTGAGTGAAGTAATGTGCATCTTTGTGCTTTTGGCTTGTAGTCTGATCAACTGTACTATTGGAGTTTTCCTATCTCTTAGATAGATAGCTTGGTGGAGGACTAGATGACCCTCCTGCAGGAGTTGATTGTCCTAAGGCTCTTAACTTTATGCTTGGTTTTCCTCGCAAAAAAAAAAAAAAAAAAAAAAAAAAAAAATTATGCTTGGTTTGGGATTTGTCAATCTTGACTTCTTGAGTCAGATGGGGTAAGTTCTTTGTATTTGATCTTGAGCCTTGGTGACTCAAGGGAGGTCAACCATAGTGGGTGCTCCAATTGTATTAGTGGATATTGACATCTATTTGACACCACAAGGAGCTTAACCCATATAGCAGGTGCTCCAACGTGGATTATTAGGTTGTAGTTGCATCTACTCAACACCATAGGGAAGTTTTTTCTTTCATATAATTAAGCATTTCTTTGGTGGTGTATCTTGTTGTGTGCTTGAGATAGTGGTGTGGTTCATTTGGTAGTCTTCGTTCTTATAATTTAAATATAAAAGGACTCTTTGCTTGTGTGATTCAAATAAAGACATGGTTAGAAGTATTAGGCTAGTTTTTTTTTTGGTTCACCCCCTCTTGAGGCTATTCGTTTCTTACAACCACTACTACAGATTTTCATATCACAGCCGGCTCGCAACCCTCATCACTGACGGAAAGTGAACCGGCAGTGAGCAAGCGGCAGTGTTGTGGGTGGTGCATCACAGCCGGAATTTTCACCCCGGCTGCGATGAGCACACAACACTGCCGGCGCATAGAATGCCCCGGTAATGTTATTCGATGACAACACTGCCGGCTCTTCTTAGGACCCGACAGTGTTGTAAGCGCGAACACTGCCGGCTCATTCCAGGAGCCGCCAGTGTTGTCATGGCCAACACTGCCGGCTGGTTCTTCGAGCCGTCAGTGTTGTAATACACGACACTGCGGCTCGTAGAATTAGCCGGCCGTGTTGGCTCGACAACACGAACGGCTTGTGCAACGAGCCGACGGTGTTGTTCGAAACGCAAGCTTGCCGGCTCGTTGCGGCCCGGCGATGATGGTGGTTTTTTCAATTTATTTTTTTTAAAATTTTAAATAAATTATATATTTTTGTTTTTATTTTATAATGCATAATTATAATTATATTAATTACAGTTACAATAATTATAATTATATTAATTACAATTATAATACAAACATCCGGGTTCCTTCCAACATGTTCGTACAACCCTCAAAATGTACTTCTAGTTCAATGAAATAAAAATTACATGAGACGATTAAGTTGGGTTGCCAACTCTTCCTTGTACTTCCCTTCGGCTCGAGCAATTGAAAATAATCCATTCTTCGAAAGCACCATGGTGTTGATGAAGTCCGCCAACTCCGCTTGGAATGCGGCGACTTCGAAGTCTAACAACATTTGGTGCTTTTGTTTCTTCTGCTGTCATTCCAAAACGGAAACAAGGAATCGGTATAATCATAATTTATTTAAATTATTAACGAGACATAGAAAAGAGGATTATACTTACAAGTTCATCGGCTCGCTCGCAGTGTAGCCGAGGAATCGAAACATGGCCCACATCACATAGAAACCGCATTGGGCATTGCCCTTAGGCTGCTTCAAGTACGCGATCTTCTTCATTATTTGAATCTTGAATGCTCTTTGCGTCGGGCCTCTATATTTTATTCGAAGCTTTGTGTAAAAATATTGAATAGGGGAACATTAGAAAGACACATGTGTGATCGGATAATAATATGTTATTAGTATCACTTACTTATTGAATAGTTGCAACGGTGGATCCAAGTCCTTAAGTGGAATCTTCTTTGAATCCCACACCTCAATCGTATTGGTGTCAAGATCGACGGTGATGAAAGCCCAATGACCTCTGCAATCACATGATCTAAATTAACAAATAATCTTGACGAGAAAAGAGAAGTATAAAAACAAAGGTGGAGAACTCATACGCGAAATTGTAGGGCGAAAGTATCGTGGTTTTCCCATTCTTCACGAACTCTTCAAAAATTGGGACCAAGAGATTTAGCACCTCGTCCCCATTACTGATGATAAGCCGTTGATTGACTCTAATGGGGTCAATGAAGTCTAAGTGTTTCCATTTCTGCTTTATTGAAGCATAGCACCAAATTAACCTGCATAAAAACATTCAAAGTTGAAAAAAATTAACAGTTGGTGGCTCGAAAGAGCATTACTTAGGATTTTCGTACTCGATGTCCACCCTCTCTTCTTCTGCATAGTAGTAGACTAGCTTCGGAGGGATAATAGCCACAAATGCAAAATCCTGGTACTGTGAGCTGACGGCCATGTAATATTCGTGCAACTTACGCATCGGCGTAGGAAGATTTTCGTACTCTTCATCGGAGACCAAAGGTGCTCCATATTCAAACTTACGCGCCAATGGTGCCGTCCCAACTGAATCCCAATACATCTCCTCGGCTGCTTCCCTTGTCAACTCCGGACATCCTTGGCACAATTCATCTATCTTTTTTATATGCTCTTTGAAATCTTCGTCGGCCTTTTCATTATTGTACTTGTTCTGTGTGTGCCTTTCATATTCGTTCCTCTTTAAAGCCAGAGGAAAATCAGCGATGAGATTGAAAAAAGGTACATACTGGGACTTGGGTATTCTGGCTGTCCACAGTTCGTCCATCGGGTTTGAAGTGCTACCACTGAACGACCTTTTGTTTTGCCCTTGATCGCCGTGGGCAGCATTAGAAACCGATGCCGAGGACCTTTTCCTTGACTGCGAGGATGTTGTCGTTGCCTGCGTCTGAGGACGACGAGAAGCATGTCCTCTAGTTCCGGATGTAGAGCGACCGGGATTCGCTTTTCTCGCTCGGGTTCCTGAAGAACCCACTGTAAGAGGAGGGGCGGTCACCTGAGGAGGAGGAGGATTCTGCTGACGAGGTGGACAAGGCGAAGGAGTAGGAGGAGTCTACTGACGCAGAGGAGGAGGAGGAGGAGGAGGAGGGGGAGGAGTCTGCTGATGTGGTGGAGTCTGGCGGGCGGAGGAGGAGGAGGAGGAGGGGGAGGAGTCCGCTCACGTGGTGGAGTCTGCTGACGAGGTGGAGGAGGAGGAGGAGGCAAAGGAGCAGTAGGTTGCTGGCTCGGAGGAGAAGGAAGAGGATTCTGCTGACGCAGAGGAGACTCCTGATGAGGACGAGGAGAAGAAGATGGGGTTGATGGCAATTGAGGATGTCCCCTGCTCGGAGATGCTGAGTTGTGGGGTGAGGGTTCGCATTCGTCCTCTTCATCAGAGGACATCTCGTGCTCAATCTTAATGAGGCTCTTGCTCCATGCCACAACAAATCCTATGTTCTGCTCAAGTTTTGGCATGTCCTCCGATGCAGGGTGATCAATGGGTATCCTTCCGTACTTCTTCTTGAGTACCTTGTCAATGGTGACTTTGGCGTACCCCGGCGGAATTGGGGTGCCTTTAATGGTCCCATCTAACATGGGTAAGGCTTGGCCGAGCGCCACCTTGTCTTTCGTCCATTCTTGCTTGATGTACGGCTTGACATTCACACGGTCGGTGATGCTATCGGCCGGGTGAGGCACATCCACATCTGGTTCACCAAAAGGGGTGGACCCACAACTGCTGCAACCCCGTGCTTGTGGTCCTTGAGATTGTTGGGACGTAAGTTCTTGTTCGACCTTCTCTTGAACTAGTTGATCTAGTTTGGAGTTCCATCTATCTTCCACATCCTTAAGCATCTTGAGTGTCTCCTCCTCTCTTGCCTTCTTACTCCTTTTGCGGCTCCGATAAGTTTCCGCATCATTTGGGAAACCTAGCAAACAACTAACAACCCCGGCTCCTCTGGTGCGGCCACCATGCTCCTTGTTCCCGAGTGTTTGGGTGAGCACGTTGTTCTCCCTGTCAGAAGTGCGAGACCCTTGAATCACCTCCTCGGTTATCTCGGAGATCCTCGAGACGAGGGCACTCATGTCCGGATCATCTATGCCTTCACTCTTTGGATGATTTAAGACGCTAAAGCTCCCATCATTACCATTACGACAGTTCCTCGTGATACAGAACATTATAGATCGGCACCCAATGGGCGGTCACAACCTCAACGCCGACTTCAATAAGCTCGACGCTTCTCAAGTTCTTTTTGAAAAACATAAGAAGCTTGGCATATCCACGAGAGCCGCAATGATGAGGAAGTTTGTTTTTGTCGAGTTCTCCTTATTCTGCGTGCTAAGGGTTTGGAACTCCTCGGAATCACGAGTCATGAACTCCTCCCGGTAGGGCCCCGATAGGCCAACTTTGAGTTACTACCAAAATTTGGTTCTGCACCACCAACGATATACTTTCTGTAACACTCACCCCTGAAAGTCTTGAAGCATGAGGACATTATTTCATAGGCTCTTTTCTGGGCTAAGGGTTTGTCATACTAATCTTCCTCTGGGAATGTGAAATACTTTGGGAGCTCCTCATTCCATATTTGCAACTTGATATTTTCGGGAACCACGGACGGGTCCGTATCTTTCCCCTGCCAGTTATAGTACTTCAAGGGGACAAATTGCCTTACAAGGTTGCCGATGACCCCTACTTCTTCACAGATTTCTCTGGTGCAGAAGGGATACCGCGTCCATCATCGAATGTGGTGATCGGCAACTTGCCTTTAGGAAGTTGTGTCGGCCCTCGCTTGTTTCTGACTCTAGTATTACCACTGCTTGCCTGCGGCTCACCGGTATGCGGTGGGTCGGTGACCGGCGAAGGACCTGCTTGGATACCACTTGCTTGCACTGCGGCTCACCAGTATGCGGTGGGTCGGTGACCAGCGAAGGAACCTGCTGGGATAGAACGTGTAAGTTAATACCCCGTCAATGCGGTAGTGGGTGTGCCTACGTCATCAAATGACACCTAAGTTACCTGGTTAGCCTTGCTCTTCTTGCTCATCATGCGGGTTCAAATAAGTGCTCGGGCTCTCTTCTCCCCGCCCGTGAGTAGCGGCCTCGTTGTCACCGACAATATTAGGCGCTTCATGCTCCATCTCGACTCTACGGCTACGAGGAATGCGGTGATGAACCATGGATGTGAATTGACCGTGGTCGATCGGTGCTAAACTAATAACAAGACAATCCACAATTGCCTACAAAAATGATGTACATATTTGACCTACAAATAGGATATATATCTATGACCTACAAGTGCCTACAAATCATGTCCACACTAGCTTGCTGACCAAATTTCAGCCCATTTGGACTTATGGTTAAGGCTACACAAAATCCACAAGCTAGCAACATTAAACCCACATTAAATAGGCCTAAATTACTTTGGACTATGAAACATATCCAATAACAGATTTGAGCCTCCAATTATGGCTAACTATCAACAATTCAGCATAGAAACATCACACAAAATTTATCAAGCTCAAATCCTTAGTAGAATTAAGATGGTGAATTTATTTGCTTATACTAGCTACTAGCACCCTCTAAAGCATCTCCAAAATCTTACAACATGAACAGGTTCTGAGCATCAGCAGGTTCACAAGTTAACAATTGACCAAATTTCAGAGATCATTGCAGCAACAGAAGCCTATACAGGCATTCTGTCGAACAGGTAGGGGGTAGGAAGAGAGGAGCAAACCGCGTGAACAGATGGTGACCGCTTCCGCACGCTCCTAGATGCCTGTGAGGGTGGACGATGCTCCGGAGATTGCTGGACGCGGGGTAGGGGCGCGCGAGCTCCGGTGTGGCGGCGCGCGCGCCCGGTGGTGCGGCCAGCGCGCCCCGGTCTTGAACGGGCCGCGGGTCGCGTGGCCGTCAGCCCCGGAAATGGGCGGCGCGACGGCGACGTCGGTGACGGAGGAGGGCGTCGTCGAGGGGCGGCGGACGGCGTCGTAGGAGGCGGTGGACGGCGTCGTTAAGGGGCGGCGGACGGCGTCGAGGCTGCTCTGCGAGTTGGGAAAGGGCGCGTGGTTCAAAAGACTTGTGAAATTTTTAATAGCGCGCGCCCGCTTATATACCCGGGGAGTTATCACTTGCCGGTTCCTAAAAACCACCGGCGGTGATATGTATATCCTTCTTGCCGGCTCCAACGCGGGAACCGGCGGTGATAAGTATATCACTTTGCCCGGTGCTAAACGCGCCCCGAAAGTGATTACTTGTCAAGCCTTAATCGAATAATTTCTGTTTCGTACAAACGATCGTCTTTACCACGCGGTTAAGGCCGCGTCCTCGACCTGTGAGACCCGCGCTCGAGTCCTAATCTCTGGCAAATTTTTGGGTTTTTAATTATTTTACAAATTTCAAAGAAAAACAGTTAAAAGTGTGAAGTAGTGAATAAAGCAGTTATCCTCTCTAAGCGCATTGGTTAAGGCATAAATGTTTGATCTGCTGGACCCGCGTTCGAGTCGCAGTGGTGTCAAATTTTTTTGAAAATTCTTACTTTTCAAAATAACATCACTGCCGGTGTCAAATGTGGCACCGGCGGTGATGATTTATTTATTGAAAATACTAGATATATTAGTAATAAATAGAAAACTGTGTATTCCCATGTCAAATTGGCTTCAAATTTTTTTCTAAGCACATAAACAGTAAACTAAGTCCCCACACATGATATTAGTTTTTTTTCTAGAGATTTGACATGGTTTGACCATGTTTGACTTGGTCAAATTTTGGATTTTTATGATAATCCACTTTGACCCAGCCCTAGATGGCCTCAAATACAAAAGTGATGAACACAAGGTCTGTCACACTCATCATGATAAACATTTGGTGTAATGGTCAACTCTTCATTTGACAGAGCTTGTACCACTAAAACTTTAAATTTTTGAATTTTGGCACCTCGTATCCAGTATTTGAAACCCTAGATGGTCTCAAACTGATGTGTCTTGAATACCAACTTTGGGCCACTCATCATGAACTACATTTCATACAAAGGCTATTTTTGCATCTGACAAAGTGTTAGAAAAGTGTAGCTCCAAATCCACACGTGCCACATACACTTCCATAAAGTCCATGTGAGATTCAAGAATTTGTGACCGGTGTTGGGTAGCACTGTCTCAAATGCAAAAGAGGCCTATCTATCAAATGTGTATCTAGATGAGTTATATCACCCTTATATTCAGATGTTTTCCATCTGAGGTCGTTTGGTGCCTCAATTTGACCATGTTTGACTTGGTCAAATCTTGGATTTTTGTGATAATCCACTTTGACACAGCCCTAGATGGCCTCAAATGCAAAAGTGATGAACACAAGGTCTGTCACACTCATCATGATAAACATTTAGTGTAATGGTCAACTCTTTATTTGACAGAGCTTGTACCACTAAAACTTTGAATTTTTGAATTTTGGCACCTCGTATCCAGTATTTGAAACCCTAGATGGTCTCAAACTGAAGTGTCTTGAATACCAATTTTGGTCCACTCATCATGAACTACATTTCATACAAAGGCCATTTTTGCATCTGACAAAGTGTTAGGAAAGTGTAGCTTCAAATCCACACGTGTCACATACACTTCCATAAAATCCATGTGAGATTCAAGAATTTGTGACTGGTGTTGGGTAGCACTGTCTCAAATGCAAAAGTGGCCTATCTATCAAATGTGTATCTTGATGAGTTATATCACCTTTGTATTCAAATGTTTCCATCTGAGGTCGTTTGGTGCCTCAATTTGACCATGTTTGACTTGGTCAAATCTTGGATTTTTTTTGATAATCCACTTTGACCCAGCCCTAGATGGCCTCAAATGCAAAAGTGATGAACACAAGGTTTGTCACACTCATCATGATAAACATTTGGTGTAATGGTCAACTCTTCATTTGACGAGCTTGTACCATTAAAACTTTGAATTTTTGAATTTTGGCACCTCGTATCCGGTTTTTGGGTTTTTAATTATTTTACAAATTTCATACAAAGACCAAATCCACTTTGACACGAACTATTCTGTTCAACTTTGTAAAATATTTATTTATAGAGAGTACATGGATAGAATACAAAATAAATAAAAATTATAAAATTACATATACAATAACAAAGACATATATTTCTTCACCGTCAATGTTATCATCCATGTGTATCAACACATTATAATTTGACCGCTTGCTTTCGTCCTCGGTTGTGGCCTACTTGCCATCTCTAGCGCAGCGGCAAGGGTTGGATGCGAGCGGCGGCAAGGGTCGGATGCGCTCGAACCGCACCGGCGGTACTCCTCGATGGGGCGGTCGTACCGCGACCCGGAGAAATGCGCGACCAACTCGTGCATAAACTTCGCGTCGCCTTCGAGTACTAACACCACCCCGGGAGAAAATTGCACAAAGCCCGTCAATCTCATAGCACCTCAAATGAACGCATGCCACTACGGAGGTACACTTCAAGGAATGAATGTCTTGTCTACAACGCACACGATTCACGAGACCCGGAGAATCCAGCTCGTGGGACGGCTCTGTCAATCTCACCGGGCACCCCAACATGCGGCTCGGCTCATCTTCGCAGCATTCTTCTAGCACCACTTGTGTGCACTATTTTGGTGGACTACTATAACACATGCCGATATCTGTATGTGGAGGGTTTTCTCCCAAAGGGAACCCATGTATTTGGAAAACTAGCAAACAACTAGAGAAAGAGGGAGGAAAAGGATCACAAACTCAGATAGAGGTTCCAAGCACGATGTCCATTTTATAGCCCCCATGTTGTCGTGGTAGGTGGGAGCAGTGCTCTTGATGTATTGATCAAAGTGGGCAGAGATAAATTTTTTAAAAAACAATATCTACTTTATATCACTGCCGGCGCTTGGATGGAGCCGGCAGCGATGGGCTAATGGCATTTTTTTTAAAAAAAGCGCCCAGTCCATCACCGCCGGCGCTTTCCACAAGCTGGCAGTGATGATCCAATGGCATTTTTTAAAAGGCGCGCCCAGTTCATCACCGCCGGCGCCTTCCACAAGCCGGCAGTGATAGATCCAACGACATTTTTTAAAAGGCGCGCCCATGCCATTACTGCCGGTTTGTGGAAGGAGCCGACAGTGATCAATACAACGGCATTTTTTAAAAGGGGAGCCCACTGCGGCCACAGGCTCACATCACTTCCGGCCTGCCGCAGTGGTCTGATCAAGGACAGTACCCGCCAGCGTTGGATTTGAACCCGACGAGCATCATTTTTTAAATTAAAAAATAAAAAATGGGAGCAAAATAACATAAAGATTTTTAACAAAAAACAGAAATCGAACCTGTGACCACGATCGAGTCCAGGCGTTTTTTTTAATTTTTTTAGTTTTATATATATATCACTGCCGGTTTGTGTTACAAGCCGGCAGTGATGTCCACGCCTATAAATACATGGCAAACATCCAGGGCATATGCCTGCCTTCTTGTGTTCATTTCTTCCTCTCTCCATCTTGGCTAGTTCTTTAGGCTAGTTTGCTAGTTTTTGTGAAGATGGCCTCTCTGTGGGAGAAAGCCTTTCACATACAGATATTGTTTGTACTCCACCACAATGGTGCACACAATAGGTGCTAGAAGAATTCTGCGATATAGCAATGCCGGATGTTGGGGTTTCCGGCGAGGCTCTTGAGAAGTGCTTGCACTTATGTGCTTGCATTCGACGCCGCGCGGTATTGTCTCTTCAAGCCGGAAGGGCCATACGAGTCATGTATCCCCGCCGAAAGCCTCGAACCAAGAGCAAGAAGGGAAGGATTGCGGCATTCCCAGTTGCCTCCGACAAGCATTGCTCTAACCACCTCGCATTATCTATGCTAGCAAGGATGCTAGAAGAATACTACGAGGTGGTTAAATTATAATGTGTTGATACTCATGGATGGTAGCATTGATCGTATGAAAATAGGTCTTTGTTATCGTATATGTAATTTTGTTGTAAGGTCTTTGTTATCATATATGTAATTTTTTTATTTGTTTTATCTTGTACTCTTGTGCTCTATCTAAATAAATATTTTGTTGTCGTTAACAAAACATATATGTACTCAAGCATAGAGTTTACTATATAAATGTATAAAAAATAAAAAAATAGATATAACCATAATTCATTATATTATGTAATAATATTAAGATAAGTAGATATTACATATCTTGATCTAAAAATTAGTAGAAATTACATATATAATATTATTCTAAATTATATTATATAATAAAAAATAGCGACGGCGTCGACGCCCGCTCCACCACCGCGCCGCGCGGTCCACCGCCGTGAGGATCAAGGATCCACACCAAGGTCCTTCAGTGCCGCCTCCAGCGCCGCCACACGGTCGTTAGCGTCGGCGAGCATGCGGCGCAGCTCCACCGACTCTTCCTCGGCAGCGGCTCGGGCCGCATGTTCGGCATGCAGCCTCTGCCGCAGATTGAGGGCCTCCACCTCGGCAGAGCGGCGCCTACGCCGCTCATCGGCGACTTGGGCGCGCAGGCCGGCGATTCGCTCCGCCGGTGGGGGGGCTCCGGTGGCCGAGATCCTGGCAAAGAATTGGCGGGCCCTCTCGCCGGATGCTCCGCCCTCACTGCCGTCCTTGGGAGCGCCGCCGTCAGACGCCATGAACACGAGTGTGGAAGAATAGGATGAAGGGAGAATGAGGAGGCGCCGGATTTTCCCCTGGCCGGCGGTTTAAATAGGCATCTTGAAATACACATCACTGCCGGCTTGTAATAAGACCCGACAGTGATATGTATAAAAATATAAAAAAAGTTCAAAAATTTTGAGGCGGCTGGACTCGAGCGCGGGTCGCGGGTTCCGGCGCGCGGCCTTAACCGCCGGGACAAAGAGGGAGATCGAAAGAGTGGAGCAAAGGTATAGGTTACTTAACCGCACATAGCGTCTCCATCATCACTTTGCCGGATCGTAACAAGAACCGGCGGTGATAAGTTGGCGGGGACGAACGGCCAAATACCCGCTTCGTCTTCCTTGCCGCGCATTGATGGCGGTGTGAACGATAGGCCACCGGCGACGGTGGCCTTTGAGTCCCCGCCGGTGGCCTTTATAAATCGGCCTCCTCGGCTGCATTCTCCGCCTCCCACCTTCCTCTCCTTCCATTCTCTTCTCTCCTTCGCCATCGTCATGGAGTCCGGCGGCCATGGCGTCGGTGGTGGCCGCAGCGGTGGTGACGGAGCCGGACGCCGGGGACGGCGTTTTCTGCACCCGTCGATCTCCTCCCCCGGCCGCCAAGTCCGCGCGCCGGAGAACCAAATCCTCGCCCTGCGCGCGTAGCTTGCCCAAGAGCGGAGCTGGCGCAGGACGGCCGAGGAGGCGCTGCAGGTGGAGCGCGCAGCCCGCGCGGCGGCCGAGGAGGCCGCCATCCTCCGCGATGCGCTGGCGGCCGAGCAGACGGCCCGCGCGGCTATCGAGGCGGAGGAGGAGGCTGCTCGCAGCCAGCTCGAGGCAGCGGGCCCCCGTTAGGCGGCGGCGAGGGTGCGGCGGCGAGGACGGCGGCGAGCGGACGTCGAACACCGCCGCCATTTTTTTATTAGTTTTTTTATTTACAAGAAATTTTAATTATGTAATGAAAACCTTATCATATTATCAATATAATGAATTTCTATTCCTACGAGTTTCGTTTTATTTATTTTATTATTATTTTGAGCAAGTTGAATTATATAATGAATTATATAATGAATTTGAGCAAGTTGCCCTCTGTTCATGGGGAGGAGGAAGGAGAAGCAGGCGGTGTGCTGTCAGGCGGCCACTGCCGGCTCTCGCCAGACACCGGCGGCGATGAGTCCCATGCTTGCCGGTCTCTGGCTAGAGCCGGCGGTGATATCTGACCACCTAATCACTGCCGGCTCTAGACACGCGCCGGCAGTAATATACTCATCACTGCCGGCTCCTTCGCTGCCTGACGCGAGTCAGGCTCCGTCGAGCTTGGCACCGGCTGTGATGAGTCATCACTGCCGGTTTCGCCATTTTCGACGGTGATACGGTGGGCTGTGATGTGCGAATCTGAAGTAGTGAACGATTTGATGTTGTAGATGATATTGGTGTTTGTCTTACACGCTGCAAAACGATTTGGTGTTTGCCTTATTATAAATTTGGTGAAAGTTTGGTGTTTGTTGCCGGGATTTGCTATATCCTAGTCGCCTAGGTTTTTGGGCAACGAGTTCAGGCCTTGGATGTGCATCGAACGATTTTTGAAATATGTTAGCACAAATGATAAAAAATAATTTTTCCTATAGAAAGACAAGGACGGAAAACAGTTTTTGAGATGTTTTAGCACAAATGATAAAAAACAATTTTTCTGTTGAAAGACAAGTAAAAAAAAAACAATTTTTAAGGACAATTTTTAAGATGTGTTAGCACAAATGATAAAAAATATTTTTTCTACAGAAAAAAGGGACAAAAAATATTTTTTTCTAGGAATAAAATTGCTTGGCGTGTCAGGGTGCACGTGCACGACGGCTGGGCGAGCAGGTGCATGCTGCCATGCATCGCCTGGGAAAAGTGTTGCCTTAAATGTGAAAGTTTGGGAAGTATGACAAACTAGAGCATTTCACATTTCTTCCAAAAAAAAACTTTATATTTTACGACGGAGGGTTTAGAAACAATTTTGGAATGGAAGTTTCTAAAGCACCTGCGGTCATAGTTTAGGGCATCCGTAGTGGTGAACCTATTCACTGAATAAAAAAAGGAATAAAGAGAGAGCCACCTATGCCTCAAACTGAATCATTGAAGAGTCGATTCATACTTATCCAGTGGTGTATGAATCACTCCGACTCATCCCTTCCTGTATAGTACCAAACCGAAGGAATAAAGAAAGCATCACGGATGAGGCGGCCAGGCATCAGGCAACCGCCGAGGGCCCGCGCAGCACTCTCAGTTCCTTATTTTATTTGGATGAACCGATGCAAGATCTTGCATCGACTCATGGAAATTTCCTCGACGAGTCGCATTCTCCAGTCGTTGAATCGACTCATTCAGACTCCACGTAGGCTCATGAGTCGCTTTGCAAATGCCACTGGAGAAGCCCTTACAGAAGTGTGCCAAGCTTTTAACGTTAACAACTGTTGCCTGTCGCAGAAGAAGCCAACGGCAAACAGTTCCTTTTCTTTCCTTTTTTTTTTTGTTTTTGTCTTGTCAAACATTTCTGGTGGTGATTTCTATGTGTGTTATCCAGCTAGCCAGCCGTACTTTGGTGTCCAGTGTGCCCGGTATACTGTGGGGATCTTGCGGAGCACAGAAATCTGGTCAATATATGGTCGATGTAACCAAAGAGTCCCTAGATTATTGAAACCTTATGCAGACGCATAAACATGCGTAGTTGATATAGAAAACGGCGACGTTTAGTGCCCACCTTTGATATATATAGAGTTTGCATGTATCCCGACTTACCCCATACTACTACTACTACTGTGCCTAAGGCGCACGGCCGCGTGCAAGCCAGGCCAGCTAGGCCACCATTCCATTTCTTGGTAAGTACATTTTGATACTTTTCGGCGGTTATAGAGGAACCAATTTGTTACTTTTATTCTTCTATACTTCTAGTTACATTAGCTAGGCTAATATGTATATTTTCTATAGTTTTATGATCAAAAGTTTTTTGTCATTCCAAATTATTACTAATCATTGTAGCTTTTATGAAGAGTCAAAATATTTTAAGTTTGATCAATGCGATTGGCTTCATTTCTTGTAGAATATAGGTTGGACAGCTATCCTACGTATTCTTATTCGGTGTACATATTTATTTCTATTAATTAATATAGGTGTTAACACCAGAATTTGGTCAGGAATATGACAGGTGGACCCGCAGGCGGTAGAGAGAGAGATTCGGCAAATGCATATGTGGTCGGCTAATTTCCATGTGTTCGGCAAATGGCCAAGCGGTCGGCAACCGCTTCGTTGGAAGGCGGAAAAAGGAAAGGGAAGCTGATCGAAAAGGGAAGGAGTCGTGATGGTCAAGGGCTCCGATTATGGATAGAGTTAGCGTGTCTTTGTCTTTCCAATTTTGGTTAGATAGTTCGTAAGTGCTTAGGACTCATGTTCTGTCCAGGGTATAAATATAAACCCTCGACCATTGTAATAAGGGTTCACAACCAATTCAATACAACCGGCTACGCGCCACCCTTCGAGTCCTTTAGTCGTGTCGTCGAGTTCTTCGAGAGGGCCAATCGATCCGTCGACCTCCGTAAGTCCCGGCAACCTTGTTATCATGTCTAGTATCGTGCGGCGGATTTAGATGTGATGCAAGTAGTCTCATCCGTTTTGCTTAGTATCGTGCGGCATTTAAGCTTAATGATGGGAAGTTTTTGCTTGTGCCTTGTATCGTGCGGCGGATTAAGACATGAGTAAAGATAGTTATCGGCTCTCTTAGATTTGGCAAGATCTAATAGATTCATTAAGTTATCATGTGTTGCATGCTTTATTTAATGTTTAATTATTCGCAACACTCTTTTGCCCAATCTAGATTGATATTCTTTCGGCTTGTTGATCGTTTCTTTCATGCTTATTCAATATCGAGTAGATCAAGCTCATATAGCCAAATTAGATCGATCTAGATTGTCACGTGTTGTGGGTTCATTCACGTTATGTGTAGATAAGCCTTGACAGGACCGGGTACCGTGCGGCAGATGCAGGTCTTTGGGTTACTCTAGAGCTAGTCATCCGGTGGACTAGAGATCGGTTTAATCTGATAGGCTCCTTTTACATGTTACTTGTTTGTTCCTTCTTCATGGACCCCGATTCGGCAATCTTACCGATACGGTTGTGCTTATACATGTAGCGAGTATTTATAGATCTGTTAGATAATTACGTGCTTTTAGCTCTTTATTGTTAGATTGTATCATGCGGTGGATTGATCTAGTAGTAAGGGGTGGTGTAAATTCATAGTGAGTGGTATCATGCGGTGGATTAGCTTGCTTGAGTTTATGCTCGACGGGTTTATGAAGGCTAGACGTGCGGCAGACTAGTTGGAATAGCCTATGCATGTGTTATTTGGTAGATTTATATCTATAAGTTACTTATCTTTAGTTATTAGTGCTTGATGATGCTTTAAACCTGAGATATAGTTTGATACGCTTTAATGATTTAATCTTGTTCAAACATGTCTTCATTTACTTGTATTCGGCAAAATCGTTCGTTTACATCGGTTATGTTACTTTAGCCGAATGAACTGCATCTGTTGGCGAGATAGCTTCTATAGCTATGTGTCGTCGTAAGTGGCTTCAGGGCCGTAAAGATGGAACTGTCTGGTCTCACCCGGCACGTTCCAGTTTTTGATCTTACCGTTTTATCCCTTGTCGATTTTCAGGTCAAATCGACTGGCACGCCACCGGATTCAGACACCCGGGCACCCGATTGAAGCTAGGCTTTCCGGCTTGCTGTGTGTGAGACACAGTGCGCCACATTTTGTGTCAACACACTTTTTGGCACACCTGGTGGGACCACTTCTCAATCTAGGATGGGATCGGAAATTGACAACAGTCACGTTCTGAACGTGACCATGGACGAGCTGCAGCCAGAGCAACGCCAGATGGTGGAACAAGCGATGGAACAGTATCAGCAGAAATGTCTGATGTCTTTTTCCAAGAACAAGAGTGGCAGATTGATCGTCAAGCAATCATTGCCACGAGTTCTTCTTGCTGGTCGATCGATTGCGACGAGGAGGAGATGCAGAGGGTAGTTGAGCCATTTACAAAGCTGTGGGAGACACTATGTTGAATCACAACACAGCTTTTCTGGGCACCTTCCGCAAAATAATGGCTGATACTTTTGGACCAGCAGTTGACAAACGTTTTGAAGAAAGATTTGGAGAGCTTGCTGGACCAGTGTACTTCAACACTCAGCAATCTTCAGGGAAGTCAACTGGAGGAGAGGAGATGATCGGTACAAGCAAGGATGGAGCTGTTTGTAATGAAAAAGAGAAGCCTCCTGTGACCGAGCAGCAAACTCATGGCCAAGTAGCTTTTGGTGCAACAACGGATATACACGCATCTGCACAAGATTTCTCCGATGGCAAATAGATTGCGAGAGGAGTGTATATGGAGATGGGTACAATGAGTTTACCGATTACAGTGCCCTTAATGCTTTGCCGAATCCAGGGTATATGAGTGCGTCAGGAGTACCTTCGGGAAGGCAGGGGGCACAAGATGCCAATGATGTCCTCCTAAGCAGAATGGCTGATATGATGCAGAATCAATTCGGCCTGAAACCAAAGCATCAGACATATGCATACAAATCTCCCTTTCCAGAATGGTACAATAGAGTAGCTCTTCCACCAAGAGTTAAGCCACCAACGGATTTGACCAAGTTCTCTGGTCAGGATGATACCAGTACCATTGAGCACATCAGCAGATATCTGATGCAACTTGGAGAAGCTGCTAGTGACGAAGCATGGAGAATCAGATATTTTCCTATGTCTCTGATAGGGCCGGCTTTCACATGGTTTGCTTCACAGCCGGCCAATTCCATTAGAACATGGGTAGAATTGGAGCAAAAGTTCCATGCATACTTTTACACAGGAACCAATGAGAAGAAGATGGTTGATCTGTGGGCTATGAGGATGAAGACTACGAAACACCAATGGAGTATCTTCGCGAGATTCGGAAGCGAAGAACATGTGCTATTCTCGACTATTCCCGATGATCAACTCGCACAATTGGTCATTGCGGGCATGCTTTGCCACATATCGAGACAAGCTATTTGGCATGGAGTTTGAAGACCTTGGACGGCTTGCACAAAAGTTGACACCATGAGCAATCAAGCCCAAGGGTTTAGAAGAGATGCTCGTTTTCGGAAGAACAGTGCACCTGTTGACATGTATCGAGGATTTCTAGAAGAAGCATCGAATATGAAGATGAAGATGAAGTAGGCTGCTGCGAGTTGAACTGGACAAAAGAGCCTACTTTGGTCGATCATCGATGGGTGAAGCGGCAAAAGGATCTTATGATTTTGATGTCGGCAAAGCGAGATAAGCTCTTTTTGTATCGATCCAAGAGGGACGCGTCAAGCTGCCGGAAGGACATCCTATCTTTGCGCCAAGAAGGGGTAAAGGATAAGAAGTCTTGTGGGTTTCATGATACAAGTTCTCATCATATCAATGATTGCGCGAGTGTTCGAGTAAAGATTCGAGAAAGCTATTCAAGATGGACACTTGAGATTTGATGGCAAGATGAAAGTAGACAAAAACCCATTCCCTCAGAACATGGTCTCTTTCTCTATAGGCATGGTTGATGCCGGTGAATCTAAGGAAAAGGGAAAGATGAAGGTTCGACCTCCGAAAGAGCCAAGGAGAGTGGTGCTTGTTGACCCGATCGGCAAGTTACCAAGGAAGAAGTGCAACAAGTACGGTTCGAAATAGCCGAACGAGAGAAAGGTCAAACTTCGGATGCGGCTAAGGGAAATTGCCGAATACACGCGGCGAGCCGAAGCGCGGAGTTACAAAGACGACACTTGTTGAATAAGTGGCAGTGGGAAAAGAAGATGGAGTATGATGAGGAACAACAGTACATCGAAGAGGAGCGCAGGTTCATGACAGAACGTCGGAGATATGAAGCAGAAGTGCGCCAAAGAGAACAAGAAGAGTACAGGAGAGAACAAGAGCAATCTCATTGGAACTGTTCCTTCTTTAGACACTGTTGGAATGAAGGCTTGAAGTTGCCTGCCAGGAACAATTGCCCTGAATGCAGTGATCAATATTCAGAGTACAGGCAATCTCGAGTCAACCGCCGTCCGTTCATGATAGACTTGGGATGAAAGTTCCAGAGAACGATCGGCGCCTAAAAATAAACAGTTTTGATGGACATCGGAGGAAAAGATTTGCAGACCAAGCTTGGGCTCACAATAGTGTCCATAATGCGGAAGAGAGTTCCTACAGGTGGCAAAAAGGTCAATGGTGCCCTCCTGGTCTGCGGAAAAGCCAGAAGAGAAGAGTTCAGCGTTTGAGAAATCAAGAGCTGAAGCAGGAATTAGCCGAAAGAATATCAGTGTGGCGTCCTAAGAAAAAGGATGATGGACAGGGTCCTTTGGCTGATACTAACATGGTGTTCTTTATCCCATTGGAGTTTAGAGCTCCTGAAGATCAAGAAGTTCAAGATGAAGTATACTCAGACTTTGATGAGACTGAATGCCGGGACTGATGGCTCAACTTGTGTTGACTCGGCAAGCAATCTTTGACAAGCCGATTAAGAACCGTCATCGAAACCATTATACCTAAAGGGATATGTCAATGGCAAACCTTTAACCAAGATGCTTGTTGATGGAGGGGCTGCTATCAATATTATGCCCTATGCTACTTTCGAAAAGCTTGGTATGACAAGTGAAGATTTGCTTTGCAAACGACATGATCCTTAGAGATTTTGGGCAATGCTTCGATACTCGTGGAGCGTACATGTGGAGCGATGATTGGATCCAAGACTTTGATCACTACTTTCTTTGTCATTGATGGCAAGGGGGCATATAGCATGCTTCGGGAAGGGATTGGATCCATGCTAATTGCTTGTGTACCCTCAACTATGCATCAAATCCTTATTCGGTGGATAGGAGATGATGTAGAAATTGTTCAAGGCGATGATTCGGTGAGTGTTGCCACCTCCGAGCCTGCTTATTGGGAGTATGATGGACAAGACGCCTTTCGGGTAAGAAGTGGAAAGAAGGTCCTGTCAATGTGTTCGACGAGATCAACAACCGATCCAAGCGATCGGCTCGACGAAACTTTTAATGGGCAATCCAATCGATGGCAACAAAGGCAAAGCTGGGTCGTGGTTTCATGTCGGTGACAAGTTAGAAGAAATCAATGTTGGTGATAGCACAAAGTCAAGGCCGATGTATATCGGTGCAAATTTAGACCCGAATATAAATTGAAATTAATAGAGTTGCTTTGAAGGAGTTCAAAGATTGTTTTGCTTGGGATTACACGAAATGCCTGGATTGGATCGATCAATTGTTGAACATAAGTTGCCTATAAAGCCTGGGTTTCGTCCTTTCAAACAACCTCCACGAAAAATCTATAAAGAGGAGGTATTGGCCGATGTAAAGAAAGAAGTTGAAAGACGATTGAAGCAAACTTTATTCGGCCGTGCGGTATGCGAGTGGATTTCAAACATAGTACTGTCTACAAAAAGAATGGGAAGATGAGAGTATGCATAGATTTCGAGATCTCAACAAAGCTACTCCCATGGATGGTTACCCAATGCCGGTGGCCGATTTATTAGTGGATGCGAAAGGTATTAAGTCATCGGCTTTATGGATGGCAATGCGGCTACAATCAGATTTTCATGGCGGTTGAAGATATTGCAAAGACGCATTCGGATGTCCCGGCCACATTGGGTTATTTGAATGGATAGTAATGACATTTGGATTAAAGAATGCTTTGGTGCAACTTATCGAGAGCCATGAATTATATCTTTCATGAGTTGATCGGCAAAATTGTGGAAATTTACATCGATGATGTGGTAGTCAAATCCAGAGACCATGAAGGACATTTAGCCGATTTGAGGAAGACTCTGGAGTGCACGAGGAGACATGGCTTAAAGATGAATCCAAATAAGTGTGCTTTTGGAGTCTCGGCGGTGAGTTCTTGGGGTTCTTGATCCACGGAGGAGGGATAGAAGTTGGGAAAAAGAGCATGGAAGCAATAGACAAAGTTGTGCCCCCCAACTAACCTTACGAGTTGCGAGTCATTCTTTGGGCAAGATCAATTTCGTGAGGAGATTCATATCCAATTTATCGAAAGAGTATTGCCTTTCTCTCCATTGTTGAAGCTCAAGAAAGATCAAAAATTTATGCAGGATGACATACGAAAAGGCTTTTGATGAGATCAAGCAATATATGAAGGCACCACCGGTGTTGGTACCTCCACAACTTGAAAAGCCTTTCAAGGCTGTATGTGGCGGCCGATAGCCTAACAATAGGATCGGCCCTTATGCAAGAGTTTGATGGAAAAGAGAGGGTAATAGCTTACCTTAGCCGAAAACTACTAGATCCTGAAACAAGGTATTCGGCTATAGAAAAGCTCTGTTTGTGTGTTTATTACTCATGCACCAAATTTCGGCACTATTTGTTAAATGCCGAATGTGTGGTGATATCTAGTTTTGATGTAATTAAACACATGTTGTCAATGCCGATTTTAAATGGAAGAATCGGCAAATGGGTATTAGCACCGTCGAGTTTAATTTGAAGTATGAGTCGGCAAAAGCGGTGAAAGGACGGGCAATTGCCGATTTTATTACTCAACATCGTGATTTATCTCGTTGATATGATTAACATTGCCCCATGGGCATTATTTTTTGATGGATCATCATGTGACAAAGGTGGTGGTGCTGGTATTCTTTTGGTATCCCCACGTGGAAAGACATTTGAGTTTGCTTTTTCAATTGAATATCCTGTCACTAACAATCAAGCGAGTATGAGGCTTTGCTTAGAGGGCTTAATTTGTTAATAGAAGTAAAGGCTTTGTTCTTTGTTGAAGTATTTGGTGACTACGAATTGGTGATCAACCAATTGACGGGCAATATGAATGCAAAAACGATATATTGCAAAAATATCATGAGCAATGTCGGGAACTTTTGAAGAGCTTTTCGGTGGTAACTTTGCATCATATACCCAGAGAGCACAATGGAGGAGCGAATAGATTGGCTCAAGCTGCTTCTGGATATCGGGAAAATCATGAAATCTATGCAACAGAAGAAGGTGCTTTCAATTTTGATCAGATAGATGATGACTGGAGAAGTGACATTATCAGTTATCTGAAAGACCCATCTCAAAAGGTTTCCCGAAGGCTCAGGTATAAGGCCCTTAAATTCGTACTTCTTGATGATCAGTTGTACCACAAGTCTATAGATGGAGTGTTGCTCAAGTGCTTGAGTCAAGAAGAGGCTAAGAAGATTATGTTTGAAGTTCATGAAGGAGCTTGTGGTGCACATCGGTCGGCCTACCGAATGAAGTGGATAATCGAAGGACGGGTATTTTTGGCCGACTATGTTGGAGGATTGCTTTGAATATTACAAAGGGTGTCGAGATTGTCGGATATTTGGTAATGTTCAAAGAGCACCCGCATCTCGCTTTCGAATCCAATAATCAAACCATGGCCGTTCAGAGGATGGGGTATAGATTTCATTGGACAGATCAATCCTCCATCTAGCAAAGGACACAAATTTGTGTTGCTGGCAACAGATTATTTCACCAAGTGGGTCGAAGCTATCCCTTTGAAAAAGGTCACATCAGAAAATATGATCAGTTTTGTCAAGGAGCATATAATTTATAGGTTTGGGATCCCACAGACCATTACAACTGATCAAGGGACTCAATTCACTTCTTCAGAGTTTTGTGACTTTGCCGAAAGCATGGGGATAAGGTTATATAATTCTTCTCCTTATTATGCACAAGCCAATGGCCAAGCGAGAGGCATCAAATAAGATCATGATCAAGATTATCCGAAGAAGATCGATGAGAAACCAAGGAGATGGCACTTGGTCCTTAATGAAGCATTGTGGGCTTACCGAATGGCTTGCCATGGATCCACACAAGCATCTCCATATGAGTTGGTTTATGGACATAATGCTATAATGCCTTGGGAGTTGCAATCGGGATCAAGGAGAGTTGAGTTGCAAAAGGACTGTGACGAAAAAGATTATAAGGATTTGATGATGGATGAATTAGAAGATTTGCATTTGATTCGTCTTAAAGCTTTGGAGAACATCGAGAAGAATAAAATGCGTGTTGCCAAGTACTACAACAAGAGAGTTAAAATTAAGCAATTTGCGAAAGGAGAATTGGTTTGGAAAACGATATTGCCAATTGGCACAAAGGATAAGACATTTGGCAAATGGTCACCAAATTGGGAAGGACCTTTTCGGGTTGTCGGTTGTGCACTGGTAATGCGTATATATTGAAAACGTTATTTGGAGAAGAACTTACTAGAGCCATCAATGGCAGATATCTTAAGAAGTTTTATCCAAGTGTCGAAGTTGGATCTTAATTGTGACTATGACGTAAACGTGGTATAGCCGATTGAATAAAATCGCCTTCAGAGCAAAGGAAGGAAGTTGGAGAGAAATAGCCGATATTATTGTATCGCCTCTAGTGCAAAAATAGCCGATATCATGTGTATCGTCTTCAGAACAAAAAATAGCCGATACAGTTGTATCGCCTTTAGTCGATTTTTAAAAGTATAAGTGAACAGTTTGATCTTATCTCTCAGCTGATAAGTTTATCGGGAGAAGATAAAGAGAATTGAAGAGCTACGTTACAAAACGTCAAGTCATGGAGCAGTGCCAAGATCTAATCGGCTAAGACAACGTTGTGCGTTCGGGAAAATTTCGTTCGGCAAGAATGTTGCGGTCGAATTCTAAATAAAGGGATGATAATTCAAGCAAGTGCAACAAATAAATATCATCACAGATAAGCAAGAACGGGGAGAAGACCAACATTCTTCATTAAAATTTTTATTTACAACCCGCGCCAATCCTAATACAAGCTACTCCTCTTCTTCGGTGAAGAGCTTGTTGAGGACGGACTCCGGGTTGGTGGCGTTGGCCATGGCGTCGGCGTGGGCGTCGTACCCCGCCAGGAGGCCCTCGATGCCGTCGACCTCATGGGGAAGCCCGCCCCGGAAGCCGGTTGGCATCGGAGCGTAGTCGTCCCCGGTCCAGGACGACATCCCCGCCAGACCAAGCGCGGTGCCGAGGCGCACGCCATGAAGAGCAGCCTGGTCGATCTTACCTGGCACCGCCTCTAGACGATCTGCCAGGGTCGCCCCCTGGGCGTTCACGTGGTTGGCCGCCGCTGTCGCCGCCAACCTCAGGCGGTCCAGCTCCGCGTTGAGGTCTACAAAGGAAAAACAAGACGGGACAGTGAGTAAGCAGATCAAGAAAAACGGAAATCAAGCAATGGCAGAAGAACAAGTACTGGTGATGGTCTCCGTCATCTGCCGGCAAGTGTCCTCCCACTCCAACTGGGCGATCCCAAACTTCTTGGTTTCTTCACCAAGAAGCTCCATCGCCTCGTCCCTCTCGCGGCGGTATGCGGCGGCGTCGTAGCGGCTGTACGCCGGGATCTCCTCGTCGTTCCTGTCCCATATAGGACGGTACGAAGAGGCGGACCCGATGAGGCCGAGGCGGAAGCCGTTGCGGAGCGGAGCAGAGCCGGGCCGGAGCCGGAGCCGGCGCGGGGGCAGGTGCGTCGAACGCCGCGGCCGGCGCCAGGAAACGCCATTGGCCGGTGCTGATCCTCGCCGTCCTACAAACAAAGTGCAATCAAGATCGGCTAAATAAACTGCAAACGAGATGGGGAAGTTATCTCTTCTTGCGTGATGGCGGCCACCACGGCCGCTTCCTCCGCCGCATCCGCCGCAGGAGCAGGAGCGGTAGCGGAAGGAGGAGTGTGAGTGCCGGCCCGGGCGACCCGCCTCTGGAAGTTGGCGACGTAGTCGCCGGTGTTCCCGACGGCCCTGAAACAGATCGAGAAGATGAATAACCGTAAGGGGGCAGAGACTCAGATCGGGTAAAAACTATCAAGCAGCACAACTAAGGGATTGAAAATCTCACCGCCGGTGCCGGTTGCTGCTTCCCTCCGCCTCGTCCTGAGCAGGACGCTTGTTGCGATCACCGCCGCTCGCCATTGGTGGTGGTGGGGGTTTTTGGGGCTTGAAGGCGGAGAGGAAGTGGAAGAGATTAGGGATGATAGCAACTGCTTGTGCTTGATGTGATGATGGTGGGAGCCGACTGGTCCTATTTATGAACGTGGGAGCCGTGGTGAGACTGCGGGAAAGCCAAGCGACAGGATAGGGTTTCCACACTTATGGGCCGATGTTGAGTTGGGCCGAGCCCATCACCACTGGCGATTCAGTTACCATACGCTCGGTCGGCTAAATAGCTGATGAGAGCTATTCGGCTAAAGTGAGCGCTTGAGGCAGCAGCAGTTACATTCGGTTAAAACGCACAGAGTACAGTCGTGATTGGAAGAACCGAATGATAAAAGAAGCAGAGAAGAAAGAGAAAAACAAAATATTAAATCAGAAGGAAATAAATTTTTGCCGAGTGCAATGCATTCAGGGCATAATGTTTACAAATTTCATCCCACAGATTGAAGGTTTTACACATTCAGATAAGAACTGATGACATTCAGAGCATCAGTCTTGATTCTATTAACTTCATCAAGAGCTCTTTTATCTTCAATTTCAGAATTTTGGATCTGCTGCAGTCTGCTCTTGATTTGCTTGGTCTCTTTGACAAGGGAACTTATCTTGGTCTTAGCCGAGTCAAGAGGTGGCAGAGTAGCAAGTTTGGCCTCATGAGATTGAATGTTGGCATCTAATTGAGCCAACTGAGCCGCCAGTCTGATCCTCTCATCTTTCATACTCTGCAACTCCGGCTCCAAGGTGTCCCAAGATTGTTTGGCTGATTTAAATTCAGAGTAGAGCTCCTTAACCTGCTGTTCTCTGGCTGCCTTGTCAGACTCCAGGATAACCTTGTCAGATATATTCTTATGTGCTCTCTTGACAACGGCAAAATGGTCATCAAGATGAGACAAAGCGTTTATGGCGTCCTTGAGATCAGAAGGGAGCTCTTGGCCAAGTGGCTCTGCCATTTCCCTTATTTTGTCAGACTCCCGAGTCAGGTCAACAATATCCTTCTCCAAGAATGAAATTATGGCCTTCAGTTTAACCTGACTCTCTGATGATAATTGCCGATTGGAGGAGACTTCATCATCATCGGCAAACTCTTCGGCAATGAGAGAAAAGCTAGCTGTTGGAGAGCGGAACCACGATGATAGAAGAAAAATTTATTTTAGCCGAATGACTTAATTCAAATAGGGAATGACGAGAAAGATTAAAGATAATACCTCTTCGGCAAAAGCCGATCAATAGCCTCTGAGGAGCATCAAGACTTTGAGTGGCCGGCACGATTCTTTGTTTCATGGATAAGCGATATCGTGGCTTGTTGATATATCTTGAATTGCCGAAGGAGTTAAATCCGGTATGTCTTGAAGAAGAATTTTTTTCTGTTGTTTCTCCTGACTGATGAAGAGGGGTGCCTGTTGCCATGTCTGTTTGTTCATCAGCCTGATGAGAAAGAATTTCTTCTGCTGCTTCTCCTTGTTCACCTGCTTGATCATCTGCCTGATGCATACCGCTGGTAGGCTCATTAGCGTTTGCTTGACCAGTAGAGGCTCCAGGAGAGTTTTCCAAGATCATTACCCTGTCAGGACTTTGAGGGTTGGCCTGTATCTGTTGAAAGAAAGTGATAAGTGCAAATACATTTACAGATGGAAAATAAGGGATCAAAAGCATTCATACCTGAGGAAGTGGCTTGGCTTTCTTTGATCTTGATTTCTTGGGAATTGCAGTGTCCTTGATAGGGGAAGAAGGAGTTTTTCTTTTAAGGTCCTTCAGGAGCACTGTGTCATCAGCAGGTGTTTTGTTGAACACTGTTAAACTTGAAGCATCATGCCCCAAGGCGCAATAGGGCCGAGGTTGCCGGTATTGAACTTCGGAGGACTTGGAGGAGCATTGTCTGTTCAAAAGGATGTTTTAGAAACGAGCGAGAGATATAAAATAAAAGGTAGTTATAAAAGTGTACCTCGTCATCAGAAGAGAATGAGGGCATTAAAACTTGGCATAAAGGATGGACTTGTGCTCTGAAAATGTGAGAATGCCATTCTTGCCACCAAAGGTTGAATGAAGGATGAGCAGCTTCAATTATCACCAGAGGATTGGGTTCATATATTGGAAGCTTGCATCCAAGATTGAAAACTTTATTGGCCTCGGTTATATTCGATAATGACTCCACTGGGTCGATGATGCTTGAAAAATATGGCCTTGGGGGCAATTGACCAAGTCCAAGCTGCTGGCAACCATGTTTGGATTGTATAATTCATAAGTTGAGCTTATCAGCCGGCCATGATGAAATTCTGCTGGTAGAGCACAAGGCTTGATGAAAGAATTAAAAATGTCCCTGGAATCATCATCTATGCAGCCCAGCTCATAGCTAAATCTGCAGGGAAGGGTTAAATTTTCATTCTCTCTGTAAGGAAACCAGATCACGTGGTTAAAACCCTTGTAGAAGATCTTGAAAAGATGGCCTAGGTCCAAGTCAATGATGATTGAAGATGCAGCCTCTCCATATGTCTGACAAGACTTGTATCTGGGATCTTCACCTTCAGCATAATTGATTGAAGGAAAGTTCAGGTTGTGGAGATCAACTGAGACTATCTGGTGCATATATAATTGCAACCACATCTGAACAAGCCACCATGGACCATTGACACAGGAGATTTCACCATGACCACGCATTTGAATAGTGATCTGATGCATCATGTGGTAGACTGCTCCCAAGAGATACTTGTCCAAAGGGATCAATTTACTGCAGCTAGTTCTTGACCATCACTATATGATTCAAAGTGGGTTCATTGGATTTACCACGAGAAGATGAATCTGCACAACAACATGTTCATGAAAGCCCTATACTCTTTATCAGACACAGTGCCAGTTGAAGCATAAGTCTGAATATACTTGGCCCAACCTCCTCCTGATTTGACTGCCTTCTGTGAGCTAGTGCTTTTGTATTTAAAGGGATAGGTTGGTTTGGTGATATTCAGACCAGTCATCATGAAAATGTCTGACAAAGTGATTGACATTGGGCCATGGCCGAAGATGAACGCATTAATGGCGTCGGACCAAAAATGAGAAGCGGCTATAAGGAGGGAGTCATTTCTCGGCATATCAGCTAAAGAGAGCTCCAAGCAGTGTTGAATATCTTGCGATTCCCAGAAATCGCTGCTCCTGGACTGCATCCTACGGTACCAATCACGCCATCCTGTGATTGAAGGAAGGGGCCAAGTTTTGAAAGTGTTCGGCCATCTATTTGAGGGGGCAATCCTAGATTTGAATGGGATCCTCAAAGTTTCCTTTTCAATAAAATCCCTCGGATTAGGGTCTCCCATCGGACCAAGGAAAAATGACCCAGGATGAGCAAGATTGGAAATCAAAATCTCGTTCTTCATTTCCTTTATAAAGTAAAGCGGATGAATCAAAAACACATCTGGAAAATGATTCAAGAAAATTGCCGAATGGGTGAAAGCAGGTAGGGTTACCTCTAGAAGCTCCTCTTGAGTTCCTGTTACCATGATGGAGCTGGTTGAAGTCTCCGTCGCCATTGAAGACAGCGGCGAGATCTCAAGTGGCGAGCGCGGGCGTTGGCGGTCTTGACCTAGGCGAAAGCGGCGGCAGTCAATTTCGAAATAAAACCCTTTTATCTCGAAATTGAGGGGGCATGTGTTAACACCAGAATTTGGTCGGGAATATGACGGTGGACCCGCGGGCGGTAGAGAGAGATTCGGCAAATGCATATGCGGTCGGCTAATTTCCATGTGTTCGGCAAATGGCCAAGCGGTCGGCAACCGCCGTTTGAAGCGGAAAAGGAAAGAGAAGCGATCGAAAAGGGAAGGAGTCGTGATGGTCAAGGGCTCCGATTATGGATAGAGTTAGCGTGTCTTTGTCTTTCCAATTTTGGTTAGATAGTTCGTAAGTGCTTAGGACTCATGTTACTGTCCCGGGGTATAAATATAAACCCTCGACCATTGTAATAAGGGTTCACAACCAATTCAATACAACCGGCTACGCGCCACCCTTCGAGTCCTTTAGTCGTGTCGTCGAGTTCTTCGAGAGGGCCAATCGATCCGTCGACCTCCGTAAGTCCCGGCAACCTTGTTATCATGTCTAGTATCGTGCGGGGATTTAGATGTGATGCAAGTAGTCTCATCCGTTTTGCTTAGTATCGTGCGGCGATTTAAGCTTAATGATGGGAAGTTTTTGCTTGTGCCTTGTATCGTGCGGATTAAGACATGAGTAAAGATAGTTATCGGCTCTCTTAGATTTGGCAAGATCTAATAGATTCATTAAGTTATCATGTGTTGCATGCTTTATTTAATGTTTAATTATTCGCAACACTCTTTTGCCCAATCTAGATTGATATTCTTTCGGCTTGTTGATCGTTTCTTTCATGCTTATTCAATATCGAGTAGATCAAGCTCATATAGCCGAATTAGATCGATCTAGATTGTCACGTGTTGTGGGTTCATTCACGTTATGTGTAGATAAGCCTTGACGGACCGGGTACCGTGCGGCGGATGCGAGTCTTTGGGTTACTCTAGAGCTAGTCATCCGATGGACTAGAGATCGGTTTAATCGATAGGCTCCTTTTACATGTTACTTGTTTGTTCCTTCTTCATGGACCCCGATTCGGCAATCTTGCCGATACGGTTGTGCTTATACATGTAGCGAGTATTTATAGATCTGTTAGATAATTACGTGCTTTTAGCTTTTATTGTTAGATTGTATCATGCGGTGGATTGATCTAGTAGTAAGGGGTGGTGTAAATTCATAGTGAGTGGTATCATGCGGTGGATTAGCTTGCTTGAGTTTATGCTCGACGGGTTTATGAAGGCTAGACGTGCGGCAGACTAGTTGGAATAGCCTATGCATGTGTTATTTGGTAGATTTATATCTATAAGTTACTTATCTTTAGTTATTAGTGCTTGATGATGCTTTAAACCTGAGATATAGTTTGATACGCTTTAATGATTTAATCTTGTTCAAACATGTCTTCATTTACTGTATTTGGCAAAATCGTTCTGTTTACATCAGTTATGTTACTTTAGCCGAATGAACTGCAGTCTGTTGGCAGATAGCTTCTATAGCTATGTGTCGTCGTAAGTGGCTTCAGGGCCGTAAAGATGGAACTGTCTGGTCTCACCCGGCACGTTCCAGTTTTTGATCTTACCGTTTTATCCCTTGTCGATTTTCAGGTCAAATCGACTGGCACGTCACCGGATTCAGACACCCGGGCACCCGATTGAAGCTAGGCTTTCCGGCTTGCTGTGTGTGAGACACAGTGCGCCACATTTTGTGTCAACAATACATTATCAAAAAAATTATAGAAAACTTTTATAATCAGACATGAATTTGTATACATACAGATGAATAGTGAATGCCTAGATTTAAATTATTCATTTATTTAGTATCTACTCTTTCGCTATAATAGTCGTTTTAACTTTGGCTTTCAACATGGTGCATCATAGGCCTTGTTTTGATTGGAGCAAAATTTTAAAAATTTTCACTTTTTCTTCATCACATCAATCTTTAGGACTATGCATGAAGCATTAAATGTAGGTAAAAAATAATTAATTGTACAGTTTGGTTGTAAATTATAAGACGAATCTTTTGAGCCTAATTAATCCATGATTGGATAATATTTGCAAAATACAAACGAAAGTGCTACAGTGTTCAAATGCAAAAATTTGCAATCTAAACAAGGCCATAGATTCTCTGAATTTAGACATCGCGTCTATCCAAATGCATGGACGAAATTGTAAATATAGACACCTTACTGCACTGTCAGAAAGACATTCATAATGGGACATAGGAAGTAGTTTTGTGTCCATTAGATAATTTGGCCGCGATTACGCTTCTACCATAAATCCTTAAAAATCTACTCTATACCTAATCATACTATTACTTCTATAGTCAATATTAATCATTTTAAGATTAATGTTCACCTTGATATAGCTTATAATAAACTACATCCTCTCTAGACTATTGTAGAAAATAACTATTTTTACAACATATATTGCACGACCTCTAGCAAAGTGTTAAGGCAAAGTTACTTGTTTTTGCAACATTAATATGTTAAGATTGTTGTATGGTTTTATAAACGTTATCATTTTGTGACATGTGTCTAAGTAACTTAAGGATTTACAAATTTGCATTTTTTTTTTTGAAAATGTAATGTGCATCATTTCAAGGGCCCTATGCCAAGCGGGGCACGGTGTCAGGCCCCTGCAGTGGCGGGCCCACATGTCATCGTCCCACTCCTCCTGCTCCTCCTAGCAAGTGTCGTCCGCGGCCAGCAGTCGCCGGTCCCGCCGCCGTCGCCGGCGCCGCAGCTCCGAGAAGTCGAGGCGGAGCTCACCAACCTGACCAAGCGCGTCACCAGCATAATCTCCGACCACTTCAGATTCTGCATCGCGGACCCGTAAGTTTTCCCGCTCTTGCTCTTGGTTCTTGGATGGTCGGCAGCGCCATCGATTAGAGGTGGAGCTCGCTGCCTTTCGTCCTTCCCATCGGGATGACTCGGGCCGTCTTTGGTGTTTCAGGGAGGAGGACTGGAATTCGGCATTCAATTACACATTCAACCTCGACTTCCTGCAGCAGTGTCTCGTCGAGACCAGAGGTAAATCTGCAAATCAGTAACGCTCCCATTTCTAGAGGGGTTCTTGCTGAATTCTTGGATGGATTTTTTTTCAATACAATAGCATGTACCGATGGCAAGAGGTTTTTAGATTGATTGTTAGAGAGATGGGAAATCCCTAACTTCAGAAAAAAGAACAACGGTGGTGCATTTGTAATCCACGTTGGTTGTCAATGCTTGGTAAATAGTTGGCACATTATTCAGAATACATCTAAAATTAGTATGAATTCTCTGCACCTGACTGCATCCATGATGAGATTTGGCATTCTCCAGCTTAGAGGAACTGTATGTGCCTTTAGTAATGGATGGGCAAAGATGAAAATGTAACACATTTGAATGGCTAGCAGATGATATATTTTTTGTGTTCTGACTTACAACAACAGTCTTGTCTTACACTGGAGATTTGAAGCTATTCATTTGTTTAATAAAATTGAAGAATTATACATGCAGAAGAGTATGCCCCTTTTGCATGAGATATGTGATTTGCAAACATGGATACATGAGGGTCTTCTATTCCCTTAGTTCAAAATTCAATCTAGTATAGACAATGCCTCTTAACATGCTTATTAAATTAGACAATCCTGAACTGCCATGCTCTACATACAGTACTTTTCTGTAGAACCCGTGAACATATAGAGTATAGAAGATGTGTAACAATTTCTACTCTCAGCTTTAAGAGTATACAGGGACATATTTTAACTGTTTGTTGCTTATCAGATTAAAATATAGTATTCTGATGTGAACAAAATGTGAAGGTGATCTGGTTGGTCGTCTATGCACACCAGCAGAAGTGAAATTCTACTTCTCATGTCTCGATGATCAGAAAGGCGATCACAATATCTTACTGAAGACTACTATAAACTGCAATCAGTCCTCTTGGGTGCAAGGATGTGAGCCAGGATGGGCTTGCTCAGTTAGTCCAGATATTTTACTGAGCAACATCAACAGCAGCACAATTCCACCAAGAACTACCAACTGTCAACAGTGTTGTGAGGGTTTTTTCTGCCCCCGTGATCTTACTTGCATGATACGTGAGTTTTTCCAACACGTTTGAGATAACTGTGCTCATGATCTGGCAATATTTTACAATGTGAATTGAGCTTTCTGTTTATTGCCTGTAGCTTGTCCACTGGGCTCATATTGTCCACATGCCAAAGTGAACAAAACCACTGGTCTTTGTGATCCGTAAGTCGTCGCCTTTTCAGTTTGGTTTGCATGTAGACCATGGTACGGAAACAAATGTATGACTCCTATCATATGAATTGCTGAACTCTTTATAGATACAAGTACCAGTTCACCCCAAACTCAACAAATGTCTGCGGTGGTGCTGACATGTGGGCTGACTATAAGAGGACGGAAGATGTATTCTGTCCAGCAGGTTACTACTGTCCGACTGCAATGTCCAAAAATTCCTGTAGCAGTGGGTAAGGATCTTATCCTATCATTCCTCTCTCTTTATTCGTATGAATGTTTACAAAATTGTTTGAATTGATCATGTTGCTTCCTATTTGGCTTTTATTCAGGCACTATTGCAGGTTGGGTTCCACCACTGAAGACAGTAAGCATTATCTGCCAGATATCTGATCCTGCAGTTTTATTTATAATCTCACGTTCGTAGCAATTGTCCTTCAGTATGCTGAATTCTGATTAAAATTGCAGAATGCATAATAAAAGGCTCCTGTAAAGAGAACACCAAAAATGAGAGCATGTTTGTACTTGGTGCTTGCTTGGTGGTAAATCCTCAAAAAATCTCATCATTTTACATTTTTTCTGCCATGCTATCTTACATCTTATAATAATGTTCTTTGCAAATCTCTTATCCATTAACCCTAGTAGATTTCAGAGCATAACCTCCTACGAGTATAAAAATTGAACATCACAATTTGGTGCAGGGTGCATTAAGTGTGGTGCTTCTGATCATATATAACTGCTCAGATCAGTTCCTCACAATCCGTGAACGGAGAAAAACAAGATCGAGGGAGAAAGCCATTAGGATGGCTAGGCAGCAGATCAGAGCACAAAACCACAGGAAGGTGGCAAAACAGCTATTGAAGAGTCATATAAACGGAAGGCGGAGTCATGTTCCTCACACGTTAAGGTCCTTTGCTCAACATGCAGATAGAGAGAACTCTACCCATAGAACGGAAGGGAAACCAATGGTTCCACTGAAGGCACAGGAACTATCAGAAGCATCAGTTTTTGAGAGTGAAGGCACGGATGCGATATCTGAATCTGCTTCATCAGTTGTGGTGATTTCGAGTGGTGGTGGGGAAACTGCTGTTACCAAGAACAAATGTGTGCTGAAAGGAAAGTACAGATCAACACGCTCACAAAGATTCAAGTACGCATATGCGAGTATTGAGAAGGAAAAGATCGAGGAGCAAGAAAACAAGAACCTTTCCTCCAGCCGTGTCATCACCACGGCGAGTGAACAGAATGAGATATCTAGGCCTTTGCTTAAAGTTGAGTTCAAGGACCTTACCCTGACACTAGGGAAAAACAAGCTACTGAGATCTATCACAGGGGAGCTCCAGCCTGGCCATGTTACCGCTGTCATGGGCCCCTCAGGTGCTGGCAAAACCACATTCCTCAATGCCATTGCTGGGAAGGTAACCGGCTATAAGGTTAACGGTACGATTCGTGTTAATGGAAAGGATGACAAAATCCGCTCTTATAAGAAGATTATTGGCTTTGTGCCACAAGATGATATTGTTCATGGAAACTTAACAGTGGAGGAAAATCTTTGGTTCAGTGCAAAATGCAGGTACTGATGCCTAATGGTCGTTGTCAATTATTCTTTTATTAAGTAACACAACCATGTCTAAGAACATATATTTCAAACAAGCAGGCTATGCATGCAAATGCCACAACGCGACAAGGTCCTCACTGTAGAAAGGGTAATAGATTCCTTGGGCCTTGAGACAATTAGGAATTCATTGGTTGGGACAGTTGAAAAGCGTGGGATATCTGGGGGGCAGAGAAAGCGTGTTAATGTAGGAATTGAGATGGTCATGAAGCCGTCCCTTCTTATCCTGGATGAGCCTACCTCTGGCCTCGACAGCTCTTCATCGCGACTCCTTCTAAGAGCTCTTCGTCGTGAGGCTGTTGAGGGCTCAAACATTTGCGCTGTTATTCACCAACCAAGGTTACCCCCCAAAAATAATTTTGGTAGAGATAATTTTGAGGTTTCTGAAAGATTTCTCAACATAATGATTCTTTCTGCTCTGCACCTATACATTGTACAATATGTTTGATGATTTGATACTTTTGGCAAAAGGAGGTCTAATAGTTTACTGTGGTCCTGTCAACTTGATTGAGGAGTACTTCACAGCTCTTGGGATTCATGTTCCTGACCGTGTAAACCCGCCAGACCACTACATTGACATTCTTGAGGGAATTGTGGAGTCTGACTCTGGCATCAAAGGGAATCATCTTCCTCTGCATTGGATGTTGTACAATGGCTATGAGGTGCCAAATGACATGAAAGATGACCTAGAGGCAATGCATGCTGGAAACAGGACACCATTGCCTGGATCAACGCCCTATCATCTTCCCAACATCAGAAACACAATTGTGGGAGAGCAAGGCCACCTCCAGTGCGACTTATCAAGACCTAAGGATATGTTGGAAAGGAGGACACCTGGGATTCTGATTCAATATAAGTACTTTCTGGGCAGGTACACTTAAAAGTCAATATTCTCAAGCTTGTGAAAATTTTGAACTGCTATTTATCACTTTTTAGTTTTACTTCCCACATGCCATTGCAGGGTCACGAAACAGCGCTTGCGTGAAGCTGGCCTGCTTGCGGTTGATTTCCTAATACTATGTTTGGCTGGGATTTGCCTTGGGACACTTGCAAAGTTTAGTGACCCGACATTTGGGATGCTTGGCTATATGTACACCATAATTGCAGTCTGTAAGTTTAATACTTCAGTATCCTATGTGTTTGCACTATCAATCTCATGAAACTTCCTGATTGAAGTTACTGTGATGCAGCTCTTTTGTGCAAAATTTCAGCACTGAGGTCATATTCACTGGAAAAGTTGCAGTATAAAAGGGAGAGACAATCTGGGATGAGCTCTTTGGCATATTTCCTTGCCAGGGACACCATTGATCATTTTAGCACATTTGTGAAGCCAGTTGTTTACCTCTCCATGTTCTACTACTTCAACAATCCAAGGTCAACGATGGCTGATAACTACATAGTACTATTAGCACTTGTGTACTGCGTGACCGGGATTGGCTACACTCTGGCTTTCTGCTTCAATCCTGCTTCAGGCCAGCTGGTATGCATCATGATAATTATCATTCCTGTTCTTCCTTCTTGCATAAATTGTATTCTCTGCCTCTATTTTGCAGTGTGCTGCGATAATACCAGTTATCCTGACCTTGTTGTCGACACACCCAAGCACACCTCTGTTCCTGAAAAACTTATGCTACACAAAGTGGGCACTAGAGGGCTTCATCATTATAAATGCTAAAAGGTAATTTGTTTCAGATAGAAAATAATTCTTGCTTTGTCCTAAGTGGAACCTTCTTACATTTGACGAAGCTTTGACAAAAAAAAAAAAACATCAATATTTATGATACCAAATAAGTATCATTAGATTCATCATGAAATAGTATGCTTATTTCGTGCCACAAATATTGGTACTCTTCTCTGTATAACTTGATCAAACTTAAGATGGTTTGGCTTAGAAAAGAAGTAGAATGATTTTTCTTTTTGGTCAAAATTAAGAGGGAGTAAGAGCTTTACACGTCAGAATGTTTTTCAAAATAGATATAGCCATATAGGTGAAGACTATATATTTGTTTTGCAAAAGTAGTTATTCATAACTAAAGTTTGGTGACACGTTTGAAATTGTAACCACTCGTGACATGAATTAAATCATGTGTTGCCAAGTGGCTGCGACTGCATATTTGTACTAACCTATGAGCTGTTTACAGGTATCCAGGAGTGTGGCTAATTACTCGCTGTGGCTTATTGTTCGAGAATCACTTTGACATCCATCGTTTCAAACTCTGTATTTCGATTTTGTTTATGTATGGTCTGTTCTTTTGGATCGTTGCATTTCTGGCCATGATTTTATTGAATAAGAACTGAGTGAATTCAAGATGTACACCTTTTTCATAAACATATTCATTCAACTGTAAATAGTTTCTGTTCTTTACTACTAAAAGTTAATAAAAGTGAAATGTGCTAAAACTTGGTCTTCACAGGGAAAGGAAGATGCTTGAGATACCTTATCTTGAATAATTATACTATACTGTTGAGTACTGTACACTATTATAGTTTTTTTTGGGTGGAAGGTACACTATTATTGCTGTTATGATTTGTATTACTAGCCTTGTATAAGCTACCATGATAAACATAAAAAGCGTTGGTCATGTACATGGAGGGATGATGGAAAATTTTCTTAGTTTTGATGGTAACCAAAGGATTAAAAATGAAAGTGGCAATTTTTATCTCAAAGGCATGTGTCATGAATTGGGCTGCCAAGTGGGTCGAAGCTGGGCTGCCATTTGGGCTGGGCTGACGAAAGGGCTTCAACTGTACCCCAAACCATTTTTTCCCTGACGGCTTGTTCTATCAGGAAATGTGTCAAAAACCGTCGAGGAAGATCATTTGTGACGGTAACTGTCAGGGATAGGCCGTCAGGAAAGAAATGACACAGAAAGTAGAGTTTCCCTGATGGAAGACCGTCACGGACCATTCCTCGACGGCCGCGGCCGTCAGGGAAGGATTGCCCAGTCGGGTTTTCCTCGTTTCCTGACGGTTACCATTAGGGATGGTCCAAACTTTCCCTGTTGGGAAGGTTCATACTCCCAAACCTACTTAATATCCATATAAAAGGTAATTGATTAGCTGATCGTTTGAATGACACGAGCAGTATTGAATGTGTACACTCAATTATCTGATACATAATCATCATTCAAGTTCATACATTAGATAGTTCAATGGTCAACAAATCTTAATCTATTCCAAGGGCATGCACAAGCACAACCACAGGTTCACATTCAAAGACAGATGCTGGAATAGATGATATGGGTTCACGCTAGAAATAGATACCATTCAGTGAGCTGTTCACTAGATAACAACAATAGACCTGCACAAGAAGCGACAAGCAATTCAGCGCGATGTTCACTAGATGACCGCAACAGTACCACATATGCTGGATAAACACTACGTGAAAAAAGCACTAAGGGAGCGCTTCCCCTTTCACTATAAGGGTGGCTCAATCACCAGCCGCCCTTACAGTGGTCAGGGTCACTATAAGGGCGGCTCAATCACCAGCCGCCCTTACGGTGACTGCTAATAAGAAGCGGCTAGTGATTGAGCCGCCCCTAAGATGGTCTGTAGGTGTATAAGTGGTTTTAAAAAATTTCAAATTTTGTAAACGGTGTCGGATGTAAAAACTTTCTATATGAAGTTTGTACATCTCAAAAGTTATGAAACTTTGTAGTTGACAACTTTTTGATTTGACTTCATCTAGTCATGCGAAACCTACGTTTTAGTTTCTCAAATTTAAAATTCAAATTTTATAAACGATGTCGAATGGAAAAACTTTCTATATGAAGTTTGTACATCTCAAAAAGTTATGAAACTTTGTAGTTGAAAACTTTTTTATTTGACTTTATCTAGTCATGCGAAACCTACGTTTTAGTTTCTCAAATTTAAAATTCAAATTTTATAAATGACCTCGGATGGAAAAACTTTCTAAACGAAAAGTGTAAATCTCAAAAAGATATGAAAGTTTGTAGTTGACGACTTTTTGATTTGATATCGTTTAGGGCCTTAAATAAGCAAATTACTTTCGGTTGGGTACAATATATGGGGAACCAAAACTATATAGAGACACATGTGATGGTGTAGTCCAGTGGTTAAGGGAGGAACCGCGCGAGGGTGAGGTCGTGGGTTCGAATCCCGGGTGATGCAAAGTCCGAAAAATGTTTGAAAAAATATGGTGTGAATAGAGTGGCATGGTTGACTAGTGGGGGCCCTTCCCGGATTTAAAAATTTTTTTTGCTATTATTTTCAGAATTTTTTCGAATTTTTTAAAAAATACACTGTAAGGGCGGTTCGTGTTGAACCGCCCTTACAGTGCGCGGCACTGTAAGATCGGGCGCACAGGGGCGGCTGCCCCAACCGCCCCTACAGAGGCTGGGCAGCCGCCCCTGTAGAGGCCTGCTCACGTAGTGAAAACTTCAGGGATGCATACATTGCTCCTTCCTTTTGCGCAAAAGCAAGGAGCAATGTTCGGAGGGGATCCAAGAGAACAGAACCAATAATAACTGAGCTTACCTTCTACCTCTAATTCCCGTCTTTGACACCTTCGCTTTGCTTTAGTCTTTGAAAGGCATATGGCCAGCAAGTAGTGGCCGAAATGGATTGAATCCTTGAATGTGCAACAGAAATAAGACAACTCAAATTCAAATCCATGTGCGAAGTCTATTTGTTTCATTTACGACAACATGCTTGAAGCCCTTTAATTTTGATTTGGATAGATTCGGTCCAACCTTGAGACATGTAAACTTTAATAAATTCTGGGAGGGGATCCAGGTCTCAACTATGTGATATACATGCAAGCGCGTGCATGCATGCGCAGACAGAGTTACCGGTAATGTGAACGAATATGCATGTGATATCTATGTTAGAGTTTTCCTCCATCGACAAGGAATCTAGAGCTTGGAGTATAGAATTGTAGAGTCAGATTCTAGTTGGATCATGAGATGCCCAACACCAATGCTTAAAGAAGTCCTTTCAGACTGGCCATGGCTTCAGCAATCACTTTATCATGAACCGCCGACAAATTCCGTTAGGACTTCACTCTATGCATGCTTTACTGTTTCCACTTTTTTCCTCTCTAGATATATGTGCACTCCCAGTATTGACAGAAGGAAACTCAGCAAGATTAAATGGTCCCACATGGTATAATAAAGTTCGTCATTTATCTATAGGTGAAGGTACACACAACGGTACATCCAATATTAAGTTTTAAATGAACAGCATAGTACATCTCTCTCTCAATCCCGATATTCATGGTTGAAACTGCAAATCCACTACTCGGATTGCAAATCTCTTTATCAAAACTGCTGGCATCGATCTCTTTCTCCCCGGGGCTCAAGCTCCATGAGATTAGAACCTCTCTGGATTTGCCGGTCTCGTCCTCAGCCCCCCTCTGACTCCTTTCTCCTTAATTACTGTTGCTTCTGGAACATATGAAAATGATTATTATCACTTCGAAACATTAATGTGTTTCTGAAAAGAAATCATTAATTAATTGTCTAATGCCTGGTCTATCTTACTTAGTAGTCTTTCTTCAGGTGGTATTTTTCTTCAAAAGAAATAATTCTTTTTGAACCTAAAGTAGATGGTGCTTTATTTGTGTTAGTGAAAGTTCATGGTCTACAGTTTTAGCAGCTAGAGATATAGAAGTAATCATCATATGGTAATACTTTTGTCTACTTTTGGGGTTACCTGCACAAACAGCCTTTTTTCTTGGTAAAATTTACAAGTTGTCAAAGTTGTTCAAAAGGAATGGCAGCCTGAACTTGTGGTGAATGTAAATCATGTAAAAAAGTTCTAAAAATACGTGATGATCAAGCGATGTATGCAGCAAATGGCCATACATATTGACTATATAGAGATATTCTGGAACGGCATGCAGTTAGTGTGGTGAATATGTAATGGCCAGCTAATACTGAAATCCCTGTATATATTTGGCCACAGAATTTTTCTAGTGCTCACTCATGATATATCATTTATAGTTCTGCACATTTTCTACCTGGATCAGTAATGAAAAATATTGATCTAAGTTTTATGAATAGGCTGATGATAGGCATATTAGATCAGGTACCTAAAAGATTGTGTCGAAGTGTGTTTAGTGTTCAGGATGTGATTGAGAGACGAAATTTTGTAAAAGAGAATGGCTATGTATGGTGGTACTGGCTGGAAAAAGTTCCATTTTCTAAAAAAAATAAATCAAGAAAGTTTTTTTTAGAACAATCAGAAATCTACGGGATGGGCTTTGTCTCAGTTGGTCAACATCTTGACACGTCAGCACTGCATTTCTTCGTTTCAATGGATGGCTGTTAACTAGATTTATCGGCTCTACTTAGTCTGGACTTTACATTCGTTTTGCTTTCTCCATGTGTTTGGAAGCTTCTATAGTTCATGCTTTGTCCTACAGGCATATTTTATAATAATTGGCATGATTCTATCAGTTGATAGATGAAGCCTGATATGAACTATCCTTTATATAAAAAATAAAGTGATTCAGAAATTCAATAGAAGCATTGTTTAAAATGTCCAATAACTAAAAGATAGTCTATTACTTGGCATTATTGTTTATTTACAAATCACATGACAACTTATTTCATGCATTAGCACTAGTGTGCTATCACCATCAATATTTGATCTTTTCGTATATGATAAATCACCAATAAAATGCATATAAGTTGTATTCTTTGCCATCCTTCCTTGTAGTATGTGAACCTAATTTTTGATTCAAAACCCAAAATATAACTTGGAAATTGTCCTCAAATGATATAATTCTATATAATGCATTGTTTTCATTGGATATATGTTTTACATAAGAATGGCAAGTATTATCCCTAAGTTCTAGACATCCGAAGTGTGTGACTTGTGCGTGTGCCATCAAGTAGTTTTCATGTTATTGGTGACATAATTATATCATCTATCTTATTTGTGTGTCGGACGTATCAAAATATTCTACGGATTGTGATATTTCTTCACAAAGAGAAGTGCGCGTGCACGAAACCCACTACCCTATTTGGGAGATTGATACTCTTTCTATCTTATTGGTGTGTCAGACGTATCAAAGTACTCTACATGTGCATTGTGATCCTTCTTCACAAAGAGAAGTAGTGCGCGTGCAAAAAACCCACTACTCTATTTGGGAGATTGATACTCTTTTTGTTGGGTAACGAAAACCAATCTCTCTCTCCATTCAAATCCTAATTGTAGGACGACATCCCAAGCTTGATTCCCATACAAATATGAACTACTATACTGTCAATTAATACAAGGACATAGTGGGTAAAGATAATTTAGGTCCAATCTCTAACAAATTCATGTTTGAACATAATTATTGAACTAACATTAAACTGTCATTGTCCAAATAAATAGTAAACCCTACCATATGTCTAGCTACCTAGGTAGAGCATTAGTCGGTAACCAAGATATTAAGTAACTAAACAAAATTTCATAACCAAAACTAACACATTTTAAGAAATAATTGCTCATAATTAATATTCAACCCGCCTCACAAAAGCAATATTATGTCTCTCTCGTTCGCTCGTTCGCTCGCTCTCTCTCTCTCTCTCTCTCTCTCTCTCTCTCTCTCTCTCGCTCTCTCTCTCTGTCTCCGCCCCTACATAAATCCTGATAATAGACCCAGTTCTAGATCCGAAATGAATGGCAATTTGATAATGACTAGTTCACAACAAAAATCATGCCATTGGGGCAAGAAAATGGGAAAATCTTGTTCCTCTGATCTACCTTTCATGTCTAATTGCACATCACCATGCCTTGAGAGTGTTTCGTAAGAACAGCTACAACTGAAACATCGATTTCCAGGGATAATCTATTGGCCGGGGCTTGTTAGAAGTGTCTCTGAGGTTGTTCTTGATCTAGCTGCACCTGAAAAATAAAGTAGGACATCTCTGAAAACAGTTTCTATATAATAGTGCACCATTTGTAAGCTGTCCTTGTATAAAGAATAAATCTTGAAGCGGTTGTAAAAAAAAAATCAAAGTAATAAGCATACTGTTCACTGTACTAGTGTTTCTGAAAAGAAAATTATTGTCCAGTATCAGCATTTGGTCTATATATCTTACTAGATAGTCTCTCTTTAGGTGGTATATTTCTTCAAAAGAAATAATTCTTTTGAACCTAATGTACCAAAAGATCATGGTGCTTTATTTGTATTAGCGAAGTTGCACTGTCTACAGTTTTAGCAGATAAAATTTAGAAGTAATCATGGTAACAATTTTGTCTACTTTTGGCGTTGTGTGTATGAACAGCCTTTTTTCCTCTGTAAAACTGACGAAGTTGTCTGAATGTTCTGCTCAATATAATCCACTTCTTCAATTTTAAGATTCCCATATGGACAACAAAATTGCTCCAAGTGATGACAGCCTGAACTTTTCATGAATGTAAATGACGTGACCATATTGGCTGTAGAGATTATGGAACCACATACAGTTCAGTGCGATGGATATTAATATATAATTGCAAGCTAATACTTAAATTGTTGTCTAGCTAGTTTGGTTGTGGCTACCGAATTTTCCTGGTGCTCAAGATATATCCTTGCGCTCTGCACATTTTGTATCTGGAACAATAAAGCACAATATTATTTTACAGAATCTAATAAGTTTTAGACAGGCGTATAATAACAGCTAGATTGGGAGAGAGTTAGTGTTGAAATGTGTCAGTGTTGAAGATGTAATTACCCGATGAAATCTTGTAGAAACATGGTTATGTGTGGCGCAAGGCTGGTTGCAAACAATTCCAGCTCCTTCAAAAAATAATAAAAAAGGGAACCAAAGAAAGATTTTGGAGAACATGTGATTGGAAGGCATTTAGAAGCGTTTCCTAAATATCCAACAAAATACTTAAGTTGTATTGTTACCATTATACTTTAAGGATCTCTGTACCTAATTTTTTATTCAGAACCCATAACATATTAACCTAGAAATTATCCTCGCATAATATACAAAATTTGTATTGTGAAAAAAATATCTTTGTACTAACGTTTTTAATAGACCCTCATGCAGTTACAATTTATTCAGAAGCTACATTATAGAAGGAATTATATGGCAAAGTCTATTTTTCTGGTCCTGGTTAGATAAAACCATGCATTATATGTTGAAATATAGGGGATTAGTAAACAATATATGTACATATATGCATGGCCGTGTATATATAAATGACAAGTATTTCCATAAAAGTTCTAGACATTGAAAGTGTGTGTTCGGTGCGCGTGCCATGAAGTTGATATCATGGTATTGGTGACACAATTATGTCATCTGTCTTATTTGTGTCGGGATGTATCAAAATATTCCGTGGGTTCACTGCGATTCTTATTCACAAGTTGAAGTGCGCGTGCAAAAAACCCACTACCCTAGTTGGGAGATTGATGCTCTTATTGTCGGAGTAACGAGAACGAATCTTCTCCTAGTATCAATAGTTGTAGCCCATCCATATACTTCCCATCTAGGAAGGTGATTACAAGATAAACTACTTACCATCTTCTTTTGTTTTCCTAAATTATCTTATTTTCAAACCTCTTCCCTTGCCTCAGGTCATAGCTCAATAAAATGACAATTCAATTTAATCACTTTTCCATAGGATTTTAGATAATATAAATTTTTCCCTATCCAAATTCTTGTGACTACTAATTCATCATATGGCAATTAGTCGTGGTTAAGTAGACATGAAGAGATCTAAAACTTTGTTGGTGATAACTTTTTAATTAGATACGCTTTAGAACTCCAAATATTCAATATAAGTTCTCGGATTAGATTTGACATGATTAAGAATGTAATACTTGATGAAATCTACAAATTTACAGTTACAACTTTTTGATTTGAGATTGTTCTGAGTGTCAAATATACAATATTAAGAACAAAAAAAATGTGTTGTTAAAAGAACAACGCCAGCTATATAATGACATGTGTGTTGCGTAGCTCAGTTGGTATATTTGTGCTCAAGGGAATATGAATGTTGAGGTCATTAGTTTGAATCCTGGAAAAAATGTATATTTTTATATCTTTTTATCACCTACCACCGCCATGCGATTAGGTGTTGAAACCCAGTAGTGATGGTTTATTCTGTGGTAGTGGCCATGGTTTGGATACATTTATTTTTTGCATCACTGTCGATTCTATAATATTATTTTAGTTTAGATTAGCTTACATAGCTCACTATCATGACCACATATTCCAACTTTCAATATATGTGAATTTTGGATTCAACTGTCAAGAAGCATGCATGTCTAAGAATTCCGGTGCTTTGAATCATTTAAGCACTTGTTTTTTTGAATGCCATCTTGCTTATGCTATTTGGTCAATAATCTAAGTGCCTTCATGTCTATCTAAACCTCATAGCCTATCATATAGGTTCCCCATTTGGTTATAGGACCTTAGAAAATATAAGATGAAGTCACTAGCCTTTCTAGGAGTGGCTACTACTTGTTGGTCACATTGGCTTAGGAGGAATGACATAATTTTTAAAAAAGAATAAATTCTCTCCTTCGCAAGTTACCTTCAAAATTTATGCATTGGCTACATATGTGTTGTTCACCAGAAACATGCCTTATATGGGATTTGCGTGTGGAGGCTTTGCAACATTTGATATAGGTGGCCAATGTTGTCCTTTACCTGTTACTTAGTGGCGGCGATGTTGAACATATGGATTAATTGTCAATAGAAGGATTATAGGTGTGTTTTTTTTTAAATTTTGTAGTGGTGTGTTTCTTGTTGAGGAGTGGAAAGGAGGTCTTTCTTCAAACCTTTATATCAACCCAATATTGCGTTTGAAAATCAATGGAAAATTCTACTATATTTTCATAATATGCTCATTTGGTATCACAAATTTTTCTACAGACCTGGTTCAACATAAAAAAAAATGTTTGACTTAAGATAACTCTAGGAATTTATTTATTTAGGGATGGATGGGAGTAATAACATTGGTCCTAGAAGAAGGCGGAGAAAATCACGCAAGGGGAGAAATGGAAACAATGACAATAGATTTTACGATTGACTGTTTAATTGTTTTGTTACCGCTCAGTATCATAACAATATAACTGTGTTTTACAAACAATATACAGATACAATGGTATAATGGCTGGTGTATGACTAATCTGGCGTTCCTGTCTCGGCAATAAAGCTTCTGGTGGCTTCAAAATCGAAAAGGAGTGAAAGGTAGACCTTTTTGGCATAAAAATAAGCGCGTTCAGCAATCAGCATATAGACACCTTTTTTTTTTGAAGCCCTCTGGTCCTTATGATTGCTAGTATGCTAGTGATCATTTTGTTATATTCAGTCGGGCATTGGGAAATGGGTGGTATGAGGACAAAGCAAGAAGAAAAGAGCACCTCACAACATGGATTCAGCAGCTTCTTTGATGTTATTTTCTTTTGTTCTTTGGGCCTTATGGTCTTGTAATTCCCCCTGTGATACTCTCCTTTCCCCCCTCCCTCCTCTCTCTAGTTTCTGTCTCTCTTTAGCTGTAGCTGCTTTGTTAGTTTTAGTTTGCTCAGGTCTATTTTTGTTAGCTGTTAGGATAGGCTCCTCCTTCTTCTTGCTTCTGGCTGCGGCCTTGTTGTTGTACTTGCTTTGTTTTTGTTTTCCTTTATTATATAAAAGAAAAATATAGGTAGGGGACTCCTCTGCTGACCCTTTAAAAAAATGGCTGGTATGTCTATTTACTGTTATCGCGCCTACGTCGTTCATGCCAATCATAAATTTGCAGAGGCACTGCAAAGCCTGTAACAACCAACATGCTATTCCAGTTAATGTCCGTTACACAAATACATTACAGTAAGTAATGCAGAAAGCCAAAGAAACTTTGAATGGAAGATGTTCCATGGACTTTGTTGGTGAAAGTTAGGCCATGTGTTAGAACCAAACGCCTCTAGTTACGCATTAGCAGCACACAGATATAAGCTTATACTATACCATATCAAGAAGGACAAAGATGAGTCACATTGAAGAACCTAATTAGTTCGTGTTGAGGCAACTATGACAAGAGATGGTGTTTGTGATCTCAATCTGCATGCATCCTATCTTCATCATTTGGCCATCCTCCTTTTTCTGTAGTACTTCCCCCTGAAGATAACCTGCAAATAAGATGATATTATGATCCTATCAAAGACTAGCATTTGTGCGTAAATATGCATGGAAAGTTTGTACTGCTCAACCGAGATCGTTTTGGAAATAAAGGGAAATGCCAAACCCTCAAAGGAATGCATGTAAAGAAAGAACAGTTTGCTAATTTTAGTTTACCCCTCATTAACGAATTCCCATGTTTCTTTTCTCAAAAGAGAGAGTAATCACTTATAGTTTCGTGATATATACAGTTTTCTTTATCACTTTTTCAAATTCCTCCTTTTTTGTCTTTAGATAGATATATGTGCCCTGCCGTAAGGCTATGATTTACTGGTTCCTCCATTTTTGTCTTTAGATGCATATGTGCCCCTACGGCCCTACCATATCCTGGGAACGGAGAAAAAAAAAGCCGGTCTCTGGTGGTAAAAATACAAACCGAGACATCCAATTTAATTTATAAAAATAGTCCTCATGAACCCATGGGAGAGCATGGGCGAGAATCTTAGAAGAAAGAAGTATTAGTTATTATTTAGTATTTTTGGCCAATAAAAATTAATTATATTAACTATATATTTTCTCTTTGTTCATTTTCTTAAACTCATCAATTACTGATGTATATTTCTTCATCCATATTTATTGTTTTACCCATTTGCTTAGGCAAATTCTATGGGCGCGTTCCGCTAAACTACACACCTGGCTGTGGTGGTGGCATGCTGTGGCCGCAAACAGTGTCAGCAAGGAACTGTAGCACAGCAGCAACATTGTTCAGCCGCCGACCTTAGCTTGAATTATTGTCGCTCATGTTACTGATTGCTACATAGTTATAAGCTGTCTTGCCGTTATATCCTTGTTTTGTATTGAAATTTTGGTTTTATCCTTTTTTTTACTATGAATTTGGCCTGCTTATTTCAAACGAAGCGTCACTTTGCCCCTATTCCGGCATCCTCTCCTAACGGTGTTAATTATAGTACAATTGGATAAAAATGCACATGTGATTTAGCCCGTGGTTGTCATGAGTATTTGTAATTTTACCCATATTTTTACCTACATGCCACCGTGAATTGAATAATGGATCAACATACCATAGTGTCACGTGTGCCTTGACCTGAGTGCCATGGCATGGCACCGCTGCAGCCCTGTGTGCACTGCGGCCCTGCGAGCGCCACGCGCCTCGTGGACAGGCGCTGCTGCTGTCCTACCCCTTGACCTGAGCACCCGTGGCCGGGCACCGCTGCTGCCCTATGAGCGCCGCGCCCCATGGCCAAGAGCCACAGCAACCCCACCCAACGCCCTGCCGCTAGGACCGGCCACTGCCCCACGGCCAATACCTACTGATGCCCAAATGATACATCAAAAGCCGACGCCAACTACTCCAGAGAAGAAGCATGTTCTTGACCCATGTGGTTCCTATGACTAGACGAACAGGAGATTGAAGATAAGAGGCAACATGGTCAATTTGCCTCTGTTTGCACGGATTTTGATTTTTAAATTCATTTATTTCATGTCCATCTAACAGACAAATTAGGGACAAATGGATGGTTCGTTTCAAAATAACAAGGAAAAAATCACAAAGTTGAAAAAATGAGGACAAAATCATAATTGAACCGCTAGACAAGTGCAAGAACACTATTCTCCCTTTTTATATATCCTGAAGATAAGATAAAGTCTTGTGTTTATTTACCGATTGCTATATATTTATAAATCCTAGAGTTAAGATGAAAGTCTTGTGTTTATTGTGTGTTTTATTAATACTCTTGAACTTCCAATGGTGGTTTTCATAAAGCAACCCCACCTAATAATAAACATACTTTTAGGTGCAGATTTGTTAATGAATCTTCCCTTACAAAAATGTTTTTCCAAGGAATGTTATATGCCCGACGCTACAAAGGCCTTCTCTCTATAATCGGTGCCATATAATGGTAGAATTTTAATCTGGTATTTAATATTTTTTTGACGCAAAAAACCGTGGGTACGTTGAACTGTCAGTGGAAGCCTTTGACACTATTGCTTTATGTTAAGGGCGTGGCCGGGGTTGGCCGCCGATGGTGACAAGGGCGGCTGCAGCGCGGGAAACGAGGGTGGTTGCGCAGGGGGTGGCGGTGATTACCGCACAACGAGAGGAGGAGGGCGGCACGTAGAGAGAGATAGAGAAAAGAGATTTCACTCTTCTATTATTTGATCCAGTTGATTACATTTTCTTAGTGTTTATAGTACTCGTGAGACTTGACTCCTATGCAAACTATGAGATCCTTATGGGATATAGTACAAATGCTCCTTTGCTATCTCTATCTTAACAAACTCAAACTTCCCTAACATAACCGACTCTCTCCAAAACCTAATGAACTCGATATGGTAGTTGACGACGGCGGTGGCTGCTGGCCCCCTCCTACGCGCATGGCCTAGGGCACCCCCTAGGCCCACCTAGGGTCGCTGCGGTGGTGGTGTGTGGCGCCCCCCGCTCAAGTGAGCCTGTTTATTTTCTTCACCGGGAATACGACCCGTGTTGGGAGTGTGACATTGTGTTGGGTGTGTGACATTTTGTGACCTAGTAGCCATAGGAGTCATTAGTACTGTTTGCCCACTGCCGAAACCAATTCTTGCAATAGGTATGGAACCACCAGTACTTTTAGATGATTCTGTAGTAGTGCAACATATAATGCGCCAAGTCGTAAGCATCTCCAGCACTAGCCCCTAAATCAGGCCCCCATTTTTGATTTGGGTGTCCACCCTGATTTTTGTTGGCCCAACAAATGTCTTCCACTCTAGTAGCACCACCCAAAGTTAGGCCCCTCAAATCAATAGTAGTCGTCAATGACATAAGGGACCCACTGTGGCGGTCCTTATCGATGATTTTATACCGCCAATTAGACATGAAATAGGGTGAATTATATACTTCTATACACATATACTTTTATAACTAACCCAATTCCACGTGCACCAGGAAAAATACTATTGTTGCAGGAATCTATAAAAAGTGCAGGAATTACACAAATAAAAGGTGCTTTCTGGAAAGCGCAAAGTCACCCTAAAGGGAGATGGGCCACTTCGGGACCCAAAATGGGCCAAACCACCTCAACACCGAAGCCCACTCACCTGGGGAGGCCAACCAGCCAAAGGCGGTTGGGGACAGCGGCACCCTGGCGCCATCCCCCCTGCCAGGTGGGACCGGCCGGCTGGAGGTCGGTACATTGATGGCAGAGGAGGGTGGTGCGCTGGTGCTCTTTCCAAATCTGCTCCTGAACCGACCTAAGCAACATATAAAAGGGGAGAAGAAAAGGATTCTACACACACATTCATTTGGAGCCTGTCTCCCACACCTCTACTTGTTCCTTAGCTTAGCACTAGTAGGATTGGAGTTAGGAGAGCTACCAAGGAGATCTTGTCTCCTAGGAAGAAGAGATTCAACTTGGTAATCATCTATGGAGTGTTCTTCCTTGTTCAAGTTCTTATTCTTTATATATTGCTTAGCGTATGAACTAGAGCATAGTCTTGATCATGTTCATGTTGATACATATGAACTAGAGCAAAGTTCATATGATCAGTTCATAACATGTTCATCCCTGTTCTTCACCGTTCATATGTTCTATAGAATTAGAGTCCACGATGAGAATCAAGTAACGGTTCGATGTTCTTTTGGGTTTGCCTATGTTCTAGCTCGTCCATCCGTAGGGTGGGAGTCCTAGGGGAGCATAGGTAGTTCTCTAGTATGCGGACGTGGTGTCCGAATATGAGAGGGCCTTCGAATATGACGGCATGCCACGGTTGAGGGGTAGGCGGCAGGTGTTGATAGCCCTGTCCGTCCCTCGTAATCCCCCACGTCCGTATGTCATGTAGGAGTTCGTAAATGCCTCTATCGGCTGGCAGACCAGCTGCGGGGGTCTCCTGTTACTCTAGGCTCTGACTCGTCTCTAGTTTTGTATAACATATGACTTAGCTGTTCTATGCTTAGCTGTATACGACCAACCAGCTCCTGTAGATTTATTCTTTATTCTTTCCGTTACTTTTATTCCTTATTTCTCTTTATCCTTGATTGAGGCCCAAGTGTGTGTCCACTATCCGCAAATTACCGTTTATCTTACCCCTGCATAGCACTAAGGCTTATTTCAATGATATGAAGTTCGATATCCATGTGCTAGAAGTATTTTACACCATGCCTTCCTTTGGGAAAATATAAATAACGATACCCTAACATACTTCTGGGTGAAATGCTACATCGATAGATCCGTGCACTTGCGGATAATATCTATAGAACACGGCTATCACCTGGCATTTCTTGGTGTGACCACTGAAATGTAATAATTCTAGTGATTGCGCTAAGAAATGCCAGCAAGCATTTCTAGCGCCATTGCCGGGGAAGGCATTGGTTAAAATAATCTAGCATGGCATGGATATAACTTCATTAGAAATAGTCCTAGTCTATGCAGGCTAACTTTTATGTTTTCTTTTGTGGGTGAAAACAGGATAGTGTATGTCCGGTTTCTCCCTGCCAGACAATTTCCATCCAAATCCGGAGGCACTCCTAAGGAAGAAAAAGCTTAGAGCTACTTCTTCTTCTGCTACTCCGTCGGCAGTCGAACCGGTCATCATCGCACCATCAGCAACCATCCCAATGGCTCAGAAGACTCTCCGCAAGTTCTCTATCCCCGCTGTTGCCAACGTGCCCACTGGGCCCATTGTTAACGTGGTGGACAAGAACTTCGAGCTCAGGACTGGTCTGGTCACCATGGTGCAGGGGAGTCCGTTTTGCGGACTCCCCAACGAGGATGCTAATGCTCACTTACGGCGTTGCCTGGAGCTATGTGACACCGTTGTCATCAAGGACATTGAAGCAGACATCATCAAGCTCCGGCTGTTTCCCTTCTCCCTTGTGGGGAAGGCGAAACAGTGGTTTTACAAGGACAAGGAGGCAGTGAGCACATGGGGAAATGCTCCACGACATTCCTCGCTAAATTCTTCCCAATGGGCAAAACAAATGCCCTGAGAGGAAGAATTGCCAATTTCTAGCAAACGCAGATGGAACCCATTCCTGAAGCTTGGGAAATACTTCAAAGCTACATCCTAGACTGTCCTCATCATGGGATGGAGGAATGACTGGTGCTCCAAAACTTTTACAATGGGCTCACACCCATGTCAAAAGGGCACCTCGACGCTGCAGCTAGAGGCGCATTTCTATCACTCACTATTGATAACGCTACGGCGTTAATCAACAAAATGGTAGAAAATCAAGCTTGGGGGAAGAAAGGGCCACAACCAAGCAACAAAAAGGCACGCACCCCGTGAAGGAGACGGAGGCGCTTGCCGCAAAAATAGACCTACTCTTGCAAACGTTCGACGAAAGGGCTGCCGGAGACACATCCGGCACCGTCAAAACCATAGAATCTCGCACAACGTGCGAGGTCTGTGGCAATGCCGGACATTCGGGGAACGATTGCCCGAAACCCGTGAAGAAGCTGCGTACATCAACAACGGGTATCGTCAACAGCAAGGAGGTAATAATGGATGGAACAATCAGTCCCATCCACAATATCAAGGTAATTTGAATTACTCTTCAAATTACAATTCAAATCAGCCTACTCTCAAAGATTTAGTCCTTGGCCAAGCAAAGATCAACGAAAATCTTACCAAAAAGATGCTGGCCAATGACAAAATCTTAGAGAGTGTTAGTACCAAGATAGAAGGTTTAACTTCTGCTGTCAAAAATCAATTGAGCTTTAACAAAATGATAGAAAGACAATTAGCTCAAATTGCTTCTGATGTTCCGGTTGATCCCAATGGTAAAACATTGGATCAAGCTGCTAGTACTTTTGAAAATGTTAATTCTGTGACCACGAGAGGCGGTAAGGCCACTCGCGATCCACCATATCCTAAACAAGTAGCTAGGAAATAAGCAGTGCCACAGCAAGAAGAACCTTCATCACCTGAACCTCAAGGCGACGCAGAATCAGGGACAACTCTGGATTATCCAGACACGACACATCTGCCATTCGCCACGAGGGCCAGGAAACAAGCTGTGAATGATCAGTTCGCTGGATTCGTTGAGATGGTCGAGAATGTACATGTGAGCGTTCCACTCATGGACGTCTTACATGTACCTTCTTACGCCAAGTATATCAAAGACATCATCAACAACAAGCGACCACTGCCATCCACAGCTGTGGTCAAACTGACAGAAGAGTGCAGTGCGGCAATCCTCAACCACTTACTAGAGAAGAAGAAGGACCCCGGATGCCCCACTATCACTTGCTCCATTGGAGGGCAACAGTTTGGTCATGCACTCTGTGATCTTGGTGCTAGCGTCAGTGTCATGCCCAAGACGGTATTTGACAAGCTGAATTATACACGGCTGTCGCCAACAACGATCACACTCCAATTGACCGACTCCTCCCTACGCTACTGTTGACGGTCGTTAAGTATCAATTTTATACCGTCAACGCAGCAAGAGAAAGGACTAATATGAGTTCACTTGTTAGATATAGGGGTTACACTGATAGAATTCCATGAGTTTTGGTGATTGTCTATTTCTACAGGGGGTTATCAGAAAGAGAACCAAAGGAGGCCCACATGTCATGATTACATAGAGATAAAGACCGAACGGGTAAAATTGTATAATCTAGAAGACTCCGAGAAGGTGACCCCCGAAGGCCGGGCCCCACTGGCAGCCGCCGGTCGGCCGCCCAAGGGGGAGTCGGCCGACTCCCCACCTCGGCCAATGGCGTTGAGTCTCGCGGATCCCGCCTCCACCGCCTTTGAGGATGAATAATTATCGTCCATTTAGGTCGGTTTGATCCGAGGGCCGTGGTTCATCCTAGGGGGCTATATATTCGAGCCCCCGGCCCCCGGGTGAAACCCTAATTCATTCAAGAGTTCATTCTCTCATCGAAATTCGTAGAAGCCGAGCCACCATCTCAATTAGAGCTCCATAGTTTAGTAGCATAGCTACATAGGAATAGATCTAGAGGGAATCAAGCCTAGCTTGGAGTCCGGATCTGTCGGAGTTCTTGGTAATTCCCCTCTACATTCTTATAATATTCATCATTGTTCGTGATACTATGGGTAGTACTTTATTCTATTCTATTATATCGACTTGACTTTGCTCTATTTGATTATGTTCTCAATTATATTGTTCTTAGTTTACTTTGATTATATGTTTAGCATAGTTGGACTAGAATTATGTTTATGCATAGGATCGTATAGCGCTTGCTCATTAGATCGATGGGTGAGTGGTAAATATTGTGTAGGCGTGGTGCCTAGACCGTATTTATCTGCGATTGCACCCTATATTCCGGATCGTGAGGTAGATCGCGGGAGTGACATCTGTTGAGTCCTTTGTAGCCCTTCTCCCGAGTATAGGTCTAGCGAACAAACCTATTACATTGAAGTCATTGCTATGTCTCTTGTCTTCTCGGTAATATCACTATGCATAGATGTAACCTTTTCCCGCCATGATTGCTAGATGTTCTTGCACTAATCATTGTATGCTTTGACTTTGTAGTTAGAATAACATAGGATTATACCCTAGATCGTCCTAGTCCATGCTAGTGTTATAAGCTTAGAGTGCTAAGTTGAGATGGCTTATTACTATTATTTTATGTGGCTAAATGCTCTCATTTATCTTATGTCATTTATCATTCATTCCTATATTTTATGTGACACTTACCCCGTATGAGATGATCGATACGAGACAAGGTTAAGCTCTCCATTATCGCATGTGCATTGCTCATCACTCATTATCCAAAGGTGCATTCCCTTCCCAAAGTGGTAAAATTATAAATAACGATACCTGGATTACTCCTGGTTAAAATGCTACGATGATATATTCGTGCGCTTGCGGAACCCTTCTTATTTCAGTTGCACTTAATAGACATCAACAAGCATTTTTGGCGCCGTTGCGGGGAAGGTTGAAAGCCAATGGATAATGAGCAGCATTGCACTAAATAATGAGATTGAGCTCTGTCACCATTCTCTACTCATACAGCCTTACCCTTGTCTTTCGTTTATTTTATATCTTATGCAGGGTAATGTATGAAAAAGACTACTCTTCCTGATAACTATATTGACAATCCAGAAGCTTTAATCAGGAAGGCCAGAAGCAAGTTGAAGAAGACCAATCAATCATCATCATCAACTCAACTTGGAAGTTTGTCGGAAGCAGAAGGTCGACCTTTCGTTCGAGACTTGACACCAGCGTTTGAAGCCATGGCGAATAAGTCACTCCGCGAGTTCTCAGCTCCCACTACGGACAACATTCGTACTGGACCAGCTGCGGACATCGAGGGAGCTTTTGGGCTCAAGCCTGCGCTGATCAACATGGTGCAAGCAAGCCAATTCTGTGGGAAGGCCCATGAAGATGCTAGTGCTCATCTCCAACACTTCCTGGAGATTTGTAGCACATTCACTATCAAGGATGTCCCCAGAGATGCTATACTACTTCGCCTCTTCCCATTCTCACTCTTGGGGAGAGCGAAGCGAAAGGTTCTACGCCAATAAGGAGAAGAATACTACGTGGGCATTATGTTCCACTAATTTCTTGGCGAAGTTCTTTCCCATGGGCAAGACAAATGCTCTTCGTGGGAAGATATCAATCTTTCAAAGCAACACCATGATGAGACTGTCCCGAAGCTTGGGAGCGCTTTCAAGATTACATCCTCGAGTGTCCTCATCATGGCATGGAGAATTGGCCGCTTATGCGGACATTCTACCATGGGCTCAAAGAACAAAGACACGTGAGACGATGGATGCCGCTGCTGGAGGTGCATTCTTATCACTCACTATTCCTCAAGCCACGGCTCTTGTGGAGAAGATGGCATCCAACCAAGGTTGGAGTGAAGAAAGAACTCGGACCCGCAAGAGAGGTGGAGGAATGCACCAGTGAAGGAGGTAGACATGCTTTCTCGCAAAATGGATCTGCTAATGAAGAGGCTCAATGAGAGAGCCCCGAGAGAAGAAAGAAGTCATGCATATACATGATGCTCGCATGACATGTGAAGAGTGTGGAGAGACTGGGCACACAGGTGCTAACGCCCGTAGCTGAAGGAGGACGTGAACTACCTCAACAACAACAACAACAATAATTACTATCGTCCTCGCAGAATCAAGGTTGGAATCGGCAGCAGAGGCCTAACTACTCGGGCAATTATTCGTGCAACTATCAAGGTAACAACTCCTCTTACAATAATTACAACCAGCCGCCTTTGAGAGAGTTAGTGCTTGAACCAAGGCAAGATGATGGACAATCTGTCCAAGAAACGACATCAAATGACAAGGTCCTAGAGACACTCGGCAAGAATGGATGGCTTTTCCAATGCCATCAAGAGTCAGCTCGCTTCAACAAGATACTTGAGTCGCAGGTACAACGGCTTGTTAACCTTGCTCCCTCCACCGGCCAAGGTAAACCGGCGGACAACCCGAAGAGCTCGAGACCGCAAATCTTGTTGATATATTCAATGTAGAAGATAGCCGGAGTGATCCATCGAAGGGGTCATGGATAGACTCAACTCTGCCAATCAAGAAGGGCGATCCAGGGAGACCAGTCATTCCGATCTCCATTGGAAGTACTAACTTTAATGAGGCAATCTGTGACTTCGGTGCAAGCATCAACATCATGCCAAGAGTGATATACGAGAAGCTATTCAGATGCCCCTTAGCATACACAACCATGTGCTTGCAGGCTTGCGATCGGTCACTCCGTGTTCCTTTGGGAGTACTTGAAGACATATGTGTACGAGTAGGCAACTCGTATGTTCCCGCAGACTTCGTGGTAGTGGATACGAGCGGTAATGAAAGGTCCCCTATCATTCTCGGGACGACCATTCTTGAACACCGCCGGAGCCATCATGTATGCCAACACCGCCAAGATCATCTTCAACATCAAGGGCAAGAGAGAAACCTTCTTCTTCAAGAACAGAGTGCTTTGCAGCCTCCCAAGACACCCTCATCAACAAACAAAATGAGAAGAAGAAGAATCCAGCTAAGAAGAGCAAGAACAAAGATAAGAAGACCAAGAAGACGGAGACAAAGTGAGGATGGTCACCGCAGTCCACGGGAGCATGACCACTTACTCGGTCCCCACGTCGATCAAGAAGGATGACCCAGGTGTCCCAACCATTCAATGCTCCATCAACGAAGCTCTTTCAATAAAGGCATGCAGTGACACCGGATCGGGCGTCAACATTATGGCCAAGGTAACTTATGAGTATCTATATGGCACTATGCCTTTGGAGCCCACCTATGCACAAACTACAAATGGCGATCGACATTCCGCTTCGTCGAAGGAGAAGTGAAGGATGTCCTCATCCAGATAGATGACCATTATGTCCCTACTGACTTCCTAGTCATCGATATGGGAGATGACTACGATCCTCCAATCATCCTAGGAAGACCATTCCTGAACACCACCAAAGCTATCATCTATATTGGGACAGGAGAGATTCACTTCCACTTTCCCACTGAGAAGGTACGCCGCTACTTCAACAATAATTATATAATCACTGAAGAGCCCAAGAAGAACAGAGCAAGGAGAAGGCAGCGTACCCGTTGCGTAACAAGAAGAACATCACTACGATGGATGGGCTAACTATGAGGGAGAAGTGTCAAGATATGAAGACCGGTACCCCGAAGATAAGAACATTATAGAAGAACCCGAAGAGGTGCTACCAACAAAAGAGAAACAAGTGGTCCAAGAAGCTTCCTCCTCAAGATCACCCTCTCCAACAAAGAAGGTGTGGAAGGTAAAAGCAAAATCGAATCAATTCCTACACAAGAGGCGACGTCATCGAGGCGCCGGCCAATGCGCCCTTGAAAAATGAGCAAACATGATAAGTCCCGTTCGGAGGACTTAAAACCACCGAACGCCGCGCCAAGAGGTAACTTGGTATTTATCAAGATCACTTTTCCAAAGCATTGCATTTTTACCTTAGCATCCTTATTTTCCTACTTGCACCTTAGTTGCATCTTTACCATCTCTCGCATTAGAAAAGAAAATAAAGATGTTGTGCATTTGTATCCGAAAAAACTTTAAGCGCCATGTGGATAATCATTCACCGTGGTGGCACAAAAATAATTTCTCGGATATTTATCTTTCCCCGTCTCGCATTCCTTAAATAATAAAAAGATAAAAATATTTCTTGTGATCCCGTTAGAATGAGTTTTAAGTTAGGAAAGTTCTAGACAACTAAAGCCTAGAGGTTTTTGTCACTAACACTTAATTAGTTCCACAAGCTTTGTTGTCTATTTGAGCTTCATAGAACATCAAGGATCAAGAAGAGCTAACAGCAGAAGGACATCCAAATCCCCTATCGGAGTGCTTTGCCCGTGACAATTGAATGCTTGTCTCCAACAAAGCAACTATCTACAACACTCCCGGAGGACTAGAACGTCTTCATTGCCCGTCGCAACATCGCGAGACTAGTCAACATCCAGCTTGGGGAGAGCATCCCCGTGTACCAAGCTAAGTGTTTCCAACTTAACTATTTATGCCTTGTTAGAATGTGCTTTGTTAAAACCACTAAAAAAGATGCATAACCATAGAAACCCGTATTTCTTATTTATCTTTAAAGAGCTTAATCTATCTTTAAAAGTTATCCCCTAGAATAAACTCTACATGGAGATGATGAATAGTTGCTCTGCCGTAATTCCTTTCAAGTACCTAGTTTTCAACCTTGCACTCTCCCGAGTTTTGGACACAACTGTTTAGATTGGAGATTTGCTCTGAACCTGAAACTTGTGGGTAGCAAACACTTGATCTAAGTCTAGGTGGTTGACGGGTATGATATGGGAAGGTTTTGAGCTGCTGTCCATCTTGTTCCTAGAGACACTAGAGTTTTGGAGAATTTATCTTTGAAAATATTAAATTTCTGCATGGTGAGTTCCTTTATGATGAGAGTTCAAATTCCTACCACAGCCATATATTCATGCTTACTAGATTAGGAAAACCCATCTGTTTATATAGATCATATTGTAGGTTTGAGTGTAGACTTTATAGGCATTGAGTGTGGTTATGCTTTTGTGGACCCATAAGGAATTAGTCATGCGGTTAAAGTCAATACTATGTGCTCTCCATCCATTGATCTATGCTACTTCTATCCTCGAAGCATGCACCCATTTTATAACTACTACATTCATTTTTGTGCTACTTCGTCCCTAGAAGTACCACCCACATATAGATCCATGTCCACCACATATTGTGCTTGTCTCTACCACGGAGATACGCACTTATGCTACTCCTACCCCGGGAGTATGCATCCATCCATCCATCCACATATACATACACCATTCATTTCACTTCATCCGAAAGGTACTATTCCTATCCCGGGAGTGAACATCTAGAAATAATCATCGCCGTTCTATTTGCCTACATACAAGCTCCGGTCATTATCATTTCAAGTTATACACTCCCCATTGCTAAAGTTTCATTTTCGGAGGATTGGTTGCTCTAAAAAAAAGAAAAAAAGAAAAAAAAAGAAAAAAGAAGAAAGAAAGAAAAAGAAAGAGTAGCCAAGTCCTTCCATTCAAGAAGTTTCAAGGTTTCCAAATAAAGGGAGTCATGTTATCCTCGAAGGAGCAAGTGTAGAAGTAGATGTTCACCGGTTGAGTACCCCTCATAATCATTTTCTTATCATCGTCATCCCATCATCACCTTATCATTCATTTCCTCATTCACATGCACATATGACTTTATTATTATTTTAGTTCCTATTGGATCCATGTCTTAACTATGCAATATATGCAAGTGAGTTTGAGTGTCTCCCCACCTATGAGCTCCACATAAAGCCTTAGTTCCATAAATACCACATATTCTGAGAGAAGGCACTTTCCACTATGCCTTAGTTCCATAAATACCACATATTCTGAGAGAAGAGAGAAGGCATACACTACTCATGCCTTAGAAAGGATCCAGAAATACCACAAATGAGAGACTTGAAAGGTTCATACAAGGAACTCTGAGTTTTATTTCAAAACTTTTCAAAAACTCCGGGATAATAGTTGATCAAAGAGCGAGAAACATGGCGCTTGACTTGACCGTTCTATCTTTCAACTACTCAAAACCCAAGTGACGGTTACAAGCCCCATGGTGAAAGGTAATATGAGTAAGTTTTGAGTCAGGATAGTTCACTCTAATCCGGAGGAAAGTTCTTGTTTGAACGCATGTGTACTTGTGAGAAATGAAAGCATTGTAGCAACTCCTGATCCATCACTGAGTCTATCTTTGCTCAGGGACGAGCAAAAGGTAAGCTTGGGGGAGTTTGTTGACGGTCGTTAAGTATCAATTTTATACCGTCAACGCAGCAAGAGAAAGGACTAATATGAGTTCACTTGTTTGATATAGGGGTTACACCGACGTAATTCCATGAGTTTTGGTGATTGTCTATTTCGCGGGGGTTATCGAAAGAGAACCAAAGGAGGCCCACATGTCATGATTACATAGAGATAAAGACCGAACGGGTAAAATTGTATAATCTAGAAGACTCCAGAAGGCGACCCCTGAAGGCTGGGCCCCACCTGGCAGCCTGGCCAGTCGGCCGCCCAAGGGGGGGAGTCGGCCGACTCCCCACCTCAGCCAATGGCGTTGAGTCTCGTGGATCCTGCCTCCACCGCCTTTGAGGATGAATAATTATCGTCCATTTAGGTCGGTTTGATCCGAGGGCTGTGGTTCATCCTAGGGGGCTATATATTCAGAGCCCCTGGCCCCTGGGTGAAACCCTAATTCATTCAAGAGTTCATTCTCTCATCGAGAATTCGAGAAGCCGAGCCACCATCTCAATTAGAGCTCCATAGTTTAGTAGCATAGCTACATAGGAATAGATCTAGAGGGAATCAAGCCTAGCTTGGAGTCCGGATCTGTCGGAGTTCTTGGTAATTCCCCTCTACATTCTTGTAATATTCATCATTGTTCGTGATACTATGAGTAGTACTTTATTCTATTCTATTATATCGACTTGACTTTGCTCTATTTGATTATGTTCTCAATTATATTGTTCTTAGTTTACTTTGATTATATGTTTAGCATAGTTGGACTAGAATTATGTTTATGCATAGGATCGTATAGCGCTTGCTCATTAGATCGATGGGTGAGTGGTAAATATTGTGTAGGCGTGGTGCCTAGACCGTATTTATCTGCGATTGCACCCTATATTCCGGATCGTGAGGTAGATCGCGGGAGTGACAGTCTGTTGAGTCCTTTGTAGCCCTTCTCCCGAGTATAGATCTAGCGAACAAACCTATTACATTGAAGTCATTGCTATGTCTCTTGTCTTCTCGGTAATATCACTATGCATAGATGTAACCTTTCCCGCCATGATTGCTAGATGTTCTTGCACTAATCATTGTATGCTTTGACTTTGTAGTTAGAATAACATAGGATTATACCCTAGATCGTCCTAGTCCATGCTAGTGTTATAAGCTTAGAGTGCTAAGTTGAGATGGCTTATTACTATTATTTTATGTGGCTAAATGCTCTCATTTATCTTATGTCATTTATCATTCATTCCTATATTTTATGTGACACTTACCCCGTATGAGATGATCGATACGGACAAGGTTAAGCTCTCCATTATCGCATGTGCATTGCTCATCACTCATTATCCAAGTGCATTCCCTTCCCGGTGGTAAAATTATAAATAACGATACCTGGATTACTCCTGGTTAAAATGCTACGATGATATATTCTCGTGTGCTTGCGGAACCCTTCTTATTTCAGTTGCACTTAATAGACATCAACAGCTACCCGGCGGGAATAGCTGAAGACATTCCTGTAAAAATCCGAGGATACTTCGTCCCGGTGGACTTCGTAGTGCTCGACATGGAGGCCACCAAAGAATCACCGCTCATCTTGGGACGACCATTCCTCAGTACCGCTGGAGCGCAGATTGATGTTGGAGCTAGAGAAATCTGGTTCAACATCAATGGGAATGAGGAGAAGTTCCAGTTCCAGCCAAGGAAGACGGAGGAGTGCAATATGATTCGCATCAGATATGAGCCAACCACAAGAGAGGTCACGGAAGTTGAAATCCGACCTCATGGTGCGAATCGAATTCCCAATATCATCTGGGAACAAAGGCCAGAGCCGCAGGCCAAGACTCTTGATCAAAAGAGAGAAACAAAGGGCACTCAGGAACAAAAACAAAAAGAAAGAAGGAGCAGAAAGCTCCCAAGAAAGAAAAGAAGAAGGCTCCTGTAGAAGAAACAAAGCCAAAGGTTGTTCCTGCTCAACCCAAAGAAAAGAAGAACAAGGGCAAGGCTCCGGCCCAAGGAAAAGTGGAACCCAAGGAAAAACCAATTCCACTCAAAACCTCTGGGGCACCAAAACTGGTCCCCAAGGAGGAGACGAAGGTGTTAAAAATGGACAAAACTTCCACGCCTTCAAAAGAGGACGATCAACCACCATCAACACCAAATGTCACCACACCTCCCAAGAAGAAAATGGTGTGGAAACCCAAACAGGCATCCCCGTCTACTTCTCCTGAGACGGATGCCCCATCATCAAGCATGACTTGAACATGAGAAAAGTCTCGCTTCACGGACTATAAACGGTGAGCCCTGACCGACAGGATAATCGATAAGTTATCTTTATTATTTACTTGTTTATTTAAGCTTACTTAGTCTGTCAAAATAAAGTTCTATCTTGCTACCTTTGTTCCTGTTTAGTATGATGTTTTGAAATGTGTTTAAGCTTAGCATGTTCGATAGACTTGTAGCTTGAGCATGGTGCTTAGGTTGCTAGTTTACCTTGGTCAACTTTGTTGATCATTGAGACAGATTGCTAGCAGGAATATTGGTAGTATGCTATGAGCTAACCCTTGCAGGATGGTCCTCAATCATAAGGAAGTCCTGACGACAGACTTAAAATAAAATAAAATAATTTGCTACCCGAGAATAAAATTTTAAGGGCCCTGTTTCCAAGCAAGCTTGGAGGAGGACCCAATAAGAGGTATGTACTTTTACTAACACTTATACATATATATAAAAAAATACTTTGTCATTTCCTATATATGTGTCATAGAAATATCTGATTCTACCCTTGTTGAAATGATGAAAAATTGCTCTGTCTCGTGACTCGCTTGTACCTTGTTTATAATCGAGCTTTCTCTAAGGTTTGAGTTTATCAGCTAAATATGTCTTATCCTTGAAAACTTGAGATTAGTGGGTTGCTAGGCTAGATCTTGTCTAAGTTATTGCCGGATATGATATAGTGCCATGAGCTGCGCTATGACTCTGTCCTGAGTGAAAACCTGACTTCCAGAGTTTTATTTTCAAAACAATCAAAACAAAAGTTCCTCAATGATTTTGAAATACCTACCAAGGCCATATGATGTATCTTTCAATCTCATACAAAAACCCAGTAGTCGTATGCTGCTTGATTGATCACTAAAACGAGATTATGGTCTTACACTCACGATTGAGATTCACTTGCACCCACCAAATAAACTTGCCGACCCGTACACTGCGAGTTGCGCAAAGCATCTTCATCCAATCCACCAGAAACGCCAACTCTTGACCCTAGAGTTGTGCACCTTCTTCAAATAAAGTATGCCGACTCTTACACTCAGAATCGCGCATCCATCATCCATCAAAAACTACTCCTCGCTTTTCATCATGACTTCTTCCCGCCAAAATTCTTCATCATACCTGATAGAGAGTATTGGGCATTATCATAAAAAACGCCAAGGGGCAACAATAAGTTTCCAAAGTAAACAAACGGGAAATCCAGTTAGTCTCCCGTTCAAAAAAAAGAGAGAAAGAAAGAAAAGAAAAAGAAAGAAAGAAAAGAAAGATATTAGTTTTCCCATTCCAAGCCCATACTCTCTCAAATTTCCCTTCCACTAATAAAAAGGGAGTCATGATGCATGGAGTACCAAAAAACATTTAGAATTAGGAATCATTCACCCTCTCACACACTTGCACAAATCTCAATCAGAGTGTATGGTCTTAATCTCCGGATGGTTCGATTCTTGACTTTACAAATTTATGTGATCCAAGCATGCCCACCTTTCATACCTACCCAAAACTTAGTAGTAGGTTTGAAAGAAAGGCAAAACCATAAATGCCTTTGGTGAGGTATAAACACTCTTGAGCGACTGAGAGAATCATTCGAGGAACCTGAGTTTCTTTTATAAAAACTTTCCAAAAACCTCCGGAAAATTGGTTGATCTTAGGTAGATGATAAGCAAAGCTTGTGAATCTGTTCTATCTTGCAATTGCCCAAGACTTGAGAAAGCTAGAAAGCCCCGCTTGTTTTGAGACAATAACAGGGTGGACACTTATGCCGATTTATTCAAATCATAGTAGAAATCTTGCTTATATGCTTGGTACATTTGATTCATGATCGGCATAGTAGCAACTCCTTATCAACTACCTAAGGCTGAGCTTTGCTCGGGACGAGCAAAGGGTAAGCTTGGGGGATCTTGTTGGCGGTCCTTATCGATGAATTTTATACCGCCAATTAGACATGAAAAGGGTGAATTATATACTTCTATACACATATACTTTATAACTATCCCAATTCCGCGTACACTAGGAAAAATACTATTGTTGCAGGAATCTATAAAAAAGTGCAGGAATTATACAAATAAAAGGCACTTTCTGGAAAGCGTAAAGTCACCCTAAAGGGAGATGGGCCACTTCGGGACCCAAAATGGGCCAAACCACCTCAACACCGAAGCCTACTCACCTGGGGAGGCCCAACAGCCAAAGGCGGTTGGGGGACAGCGGCACCCTGGCGTGGCCGCGCCAGGGGCGCGCGCGCCATCCCCCCTGCCAGGTGGGACCGGCCGGCTGGAGGTCGGTACATTGATGGCAGAGGAGGACGGTGCGCTGGTGCTCTTTCCAATTCTGCCCCTGAACCGACCTAAGCAACATATAAAAGGGGAGAAGAAAAGGATTCTACACACACACACATTCATTTGGAGCCTTTCTCTCCCTCACCTCTACTTGTTCCTTAGCTTAGCACTAGTAGGATTGGAGTTAGGAGAGCTACCAAGGAGAGCTTGTCTCCTAGGAAGAAGAGATTCAACTTGGTAATCATCTATGGAGTGTTCTTCCTTGTTCAAGTTCTTATTCTTTATATATTGCTTAGCGTATGAACTAGAGCATAGTCTTGATCATGTTCATGTCGATACATATGAACTAGAGCAAAGTTCATATGATCAGTTCATAACATGTTCATCCCTGTTCTTCATCGTTCATATGTTCTATAGAATTAGAGTCCACGATGAGAATGAAGTAACGGTTCGATGTTCTTTCGGGTTTGCCTATGTTCTAGCTCGTCCATCCGTATGGTGGGAGTCCTGGGGGAGCATAGGTAGGTCTCTAGTATGCGGACGTGGTGTCCGAATATGAGAGTGCCTTTGAATATGATGGCATGCCATGGTTGAGGGGTAGGCGGCAGGTGGTGACAGCCCTGTCCGTCCCTCGCAATCCCCCACGTCCGTATGTCGTGTAGGAGTTCGTAAATGCCTCTATCGGCTGGCAGACCAGCTGTGGGGGTCTCCCTGTTACTCTAGGCTCTGACTCGTCTCTAGTTTTGTATAACATATGACTTAGCTGTTCTATGCTTAGCTGTATACGACCAACCAGCTCCTGTAGATTTATTCTTTCCGTTACTTTTATTCCTTATTTCTCTTTATCCTTTGATTGAGGCCCAAGTGTGTGTCCACTATCCTCAATTTACTGTTTATCTTACCCCTGCATAGCACTAAGGCTTATTTCAATGATATGAAGTTCCATATCCATATGCTAGAAGTATTTTACACCATGCCTTCCTTTGGGAAAATATAAATAACGATACCCTGATATACTTCCGGGTGAAATGCTACATCGATAGATCCGTGCGCTTGCGGATAATATCTATAGAACACGGCTATCACTTGGCGTTTCTTGGTGTGACCACTGGAATGTAATAATTCTAGTGATTGCGCTAAGAAATGCCAACACCCACACGCCATTGAGTCAAATGTTTCTTCCCTGTCCTTCGCATACAAAACTCGTCTGTGCATCATGTCAGTGTAACAGATGGAGGCCGGAGGTGCCCGCGCGGTGGTAGAGGTGCTGTCATGCTGCTCTGCGTGGGGCGGAGGGCCGCAACGACCATGGCTGGGGCTGCTCCAGTACCGGCGGCGAAGGGAGGCGTAGCCATGCCCGCACTTGTTGGTGCCACTCCCGTGCTCACCATGGCTTGCCAGAGGGACAGAGGGGAGGGATGGAGTCGCATGACTAGCCACATGAAAGTAGGAGCGGCTAGGGAGGGAGATCCGCGAGGTCACCGCAAGGGAAGGAGATGGAGGGACATCCAAGCGGCGGCCATGGCTAGGTCTGCTCCACCGCCACAAACCGCACGGGTGAAGTCATGCTCATGCTCGCGCGGAGGTAGGCAGTGGCGGCAGATGGTCATGCTCGGTCAGGCCGCGAGCAGGGGGGAGTACAGTTCCATACACACCTACGGGATGGGGGCTGAGGGAGTGACCCAACAAATTTGTGGAGTGTGGGGTAGATTCTATTGGCCCAATAAATTTTGGGTCTATAGTAGGGAACCTGCTGGAGTTGGATTTTCGTACTGAGATCTCATATTTAGTTATGAGGGTTCAAGTATGGGCCCTACTGGAGATGCTCTTCTCACCATAATGACTTTGCAGCTCCCAGTTACATAATATCATGAGTGTCATATTCACCTAAACAGCTACTTTTCTATTAATATGGCTATATATAGCGTGCCCCATGTGTGTGCTTGGTTATCAACAACACAAGCCCTCAACTATAATCAGCTATCAGCGGTGTGAGTCCTTTGTTTTCCTCAAGCTGATCGGTTTTATTTTGTTCGCTAAGATTCAATTAATTCCCATTTATTGTGTCAGAAATTGATGCCTCTAACACATATGCATCCAACGTATATGCAGATGAAGCCTACAACAGTGGCGCTGCTCATTTTGATGAACATGATGTGCACTATTGAATACTTTGACCAAGCGTGTTTTCTTGGAACAAAGGCCCAAGAAACCACCTTGCTGGCAAATTCCTATGGAAGCAATGAAGGAACAAGCTTGACGAAGGGCATCCATCTTGGAAGGAAGCTGATCGAGAGTACTGACGGTACACACCCCGACGGTACACACCGTGACCCTTCTATCCCTTTTATCAAGGTTGTCCATGATGGCCTACATCGTGGAAGGAAACTGATGGCCGCCGGTACCGAGTCACACCGTGACCCTAAAATCCATGGCCTAGATCTTGGAAGGAAGCTGATCGAGAGTACTGATAATACACACCGTGACCCTTCTATCAAGGATGTCCATGGCCTACATCGTGGAAGGAAGCTGATGGGCGCCGGTACCGAGTCACACCGTGACCCTTCTATCGGCACTATCCATGGCCTAGAGCTTGGAAGGAAGCTGATTGACAGTACTGATAATACACACCGTGACCCTTCTATCAGCGATGTCCATCGCCTAATGAGCAGGTCCGGTATTGATTCAAGCCGTGGTACCGAGTCACACCGTATCCCTTCTATCAACGATGTCCGTGGTCGCATTCCATAAAGTTCATAATAAATGTATGGCCTTCCATGCATATGCAGGTTGGACATTCCATATAGACATGGTATGTTGCATGAGCAGGTTCTTAAGTATGTATTGTATCATCTGGGTTTAGACCTATCTAAATAATCTCTGGGGTCGTGAAGTGCCATGTAATTGTACTGAGCGTACGCTCAATATTAAATAATAAATTAAATATATGTGCTAGTATGTGTGATAAACTGATAATCCATGGATGAAGTTCTTGGTGAAAGAACCTTTGGCCTTTGTTAATATTATTTACTGCTCATGTCCTCTACATCATATATAGCTTTTTTTATTACATTCAGAATAATAATATTTTCTTTCAAATTATAAAGAAAATTATCTTTGATCGGTCATCACGTACTATCCCAAGAAGACGGGTTAGGGTCAATCCACATATTAGATCGATGGCCCGAGTGGCATTTGTTATGATGTGTTTTGGATAAGATTAAGTATGCAGTGATGTTAAAGAAAATTTCATGACTTATCAGCTAAATCAAATTAAATTTTACGTGCCCAATTCAAATATTTGTGTGTATCTATGTAAGGGAAGTTTTTAGTGGTCAACCGAGATCGTTCTGGAAATAGAGCGAAATGCCGCCCCATACCTTAAAGTAATATGCATGTACAGAAATGAGAATAACATCAATGAATTTGCTAATTTGATCCTCCGGTTAACTCATCAGTTACTTATCCACATGTTTTCCCTCCATATTTATCTTTTTTCTAATTTGCTTGGCCACTGCATATTTTTCGAATATACATCGAGTTTTTTTATGAAAAATATACATTTGGTTGAGACCTTAATTAGCTTAAACTGTGGTGGCCGTGGTTCCCATGCGTTGGGAACGTATGCTATGCAAACTAGCCTTCTGTGCAAACTATGCAAACTCTAATCAAGATCACATAAATCTAATAAAATGGCTAAGGCATGGAGGGTATAAGTGCTAAAATAACCCCACCAGAGTCATCTCTTCCAAGAAAAATCAACGAGGAAATTTTACCTTTAGATTTGCAATTTTATGGTTGCCCTTGTTAGCTGCTTTTTATATTGGGCACCATTGAATTTCTAGCTAGGGGCAGGTAGAAATATCAAACTTGAAAAGATTTCCAGGGGCAACTAGTGTTAAGAAACATGTATGGGAGGCCATTTAGAGAGTGGTTAATTTGTAAGACCAGCTACCCCGGCCAGAGAATCGACTCCTAGGGGAGGTCCATTATTAATTAGATGGGGATCCAAATCCAACTGCCTATATGAAAAAAACTGTTATCACTTCGAAACCTGCTCTATCTGATTTTTCTGAAAAGAAAAGTCACTGTCTATTGCTTTCATCTTTCTTACTTGATGGGGGCTAGTCTTTCTTCAGGTGGTATATTTCTTCAAAAAGAAATAATTCTTTTGAACCTAAAGTAGCAGAAAATCATGGTGTTTTCTTTGTGTTAGTGAAAGTTGATGGTCTACAGCTTAAGCATCTCGAAATTTAGAAGTAGTCATGGTAATACTTTTCTATACTTTTGGGGTTCCGTGTACGAACAACCTTTTTCTTGGTAAAACTGACAAGGTTGTCAAAGTTCTGCTGATGTGCTTGTCGGCTGCAGGCATATGCAGTTTTAAGACTGAACTTGTGGTGAATGTAAATCATGGAACGACATGCAGTTCAGTGTGGTGAATACATAATTTGCAAGTTCCATTTTCTAAAATAAGGAAACAATAAAGAATTTTTTTTTTGAGAAAATGTGATTGGCATGCATTCAATAAAGCATTGACTTCAGTTTCCATTCACGATTGATAAGAAATTGGTAGAATCCTGGACAGTAGTACACATAATCTATTACTTGGCTTTGTTTACAAATCATGATGACTTATTTCATTCATTAGCGCTACAACCATGCTTTCTTATATGAGAAATCTCTAATAAAATACCCCCTCTGTCCCTAAAAGTATATAATTGTAACGTTTAAATTTTGTCTCATAAAAGATGGAATCCTAGAGTATGATCAGCTTTTTCAGTGGATCAACAAATAAAAAAACAACCATGTTTCGCGGTGATTCTCGTCCACACATTCGGACGTGGCTCCTGCCATACTCGTGCGAATTCTCCAGATGCTCCACCCACGGCTTGCAAGGAGGAAAAAAAAGGTACGGTCACATGTGTAATTTCATGTGTCTGCTAATTCCACCTTGGAAACCGAGATTTCCATCTTTTAGAGACAGAAGTAGTAATTAAGTTGTATTCTCGCACTTTTTATCAGCAAATAAAAACAACCATGTTCCCAATATATTAACCTATATATTTTTCTCACATTACAATTTAAAAATATGACATTGAATTCATGTTTTAATAGACCCTCCTATAGGTATGATTTTCTTATTTAGACACTGCACTATAAAAGGACTTATGAGTTAAAGTTTAGTTTTCTGGTCTCACAGTTATACATATGTTGAAGTATAGCAGGGGAATAGTAAACTTTTGACCGAAAGGGGAATAGTAAAATACAAAATACATATGCATAATCATATATATGAATGTCAGGTATCTCCCTAAAGTTCTATACATCCAAAGTGTGTGTTTGGTGCGCGTGGCATCAAGTTGTTTCTGTGTTATTGGAGGCATAATTATATCATCTGTCTTATTCATGTGTCGGATGTATAAAGATATTTTGTGCGTGCATTGCGATTCTTATTCACAAAGAGAAGTGCGCGTGCAGAAAACCCACTACTCAATTCAGGAGAATCATACTCTTTTTGTCGGGTAATGACAACAGTCTCTCTCCATCCAAATCTCAGTTTTAGGTCTGCATACCAATGCAAACTTGATTCCCATACAAATAGGAACTAGCACACAATCAATTAATACCATTGCATTGTGGGTAAAGATTGGGATAACTTAGGTTCAATCTATCCCTATCCAATTCATGTTTAAGTAAAATTATTCAACTAACATTAAACCGTCATTTTTCAAATAAATAGTAACCCCTGCCATATCTCTAACTACCTAGGTAGCATTAATTGAACCTATTAATGTAAATAACAAAACACTAAAATTTCATAAGTAAAAGCTACATATTTTAAGAAAATGGTTACCAATAATAAATAGTATTGAACCCAACTATAAATGACGCAGAGAAAAGGTAATTCGATACATATATCTAGGTTCACCATACATTATTTAGATCTAGACCTAGTTCTAGATCCTAAATGAATACCTATTTGAATGTGATCTAGTTCACCATAAATATCATGACATTGGGACATAATATGTTTTCCTCTGTCTTATATGTGCGTCGGATGTATCAAAATATAACATGTGGGTGCAGCAATATTCTTATTCACAAAAAGAAGTGCGCGTGTACAAAACCCACTACCCTAGTTGTCGCCCATCCATACTTCTAATGTAGGAAGGTGATTACAAGATAAACCACTTAACATTGTCTGTTTGCCTGGAATATCTCATTTGCAAACCTTTAGCATTGTCCCAGGTCATAGCTCAATAAAATATCATTTTTGACAATTCTTTTGAATAACTTTTTGGTTGATTTTAAGTATACATTGCGGTGTATCCAAATCCTATGACTACTATTATTTCATCAAATGACTTACCTGTGCTTAAGTAGATATGAAAAAACAATAGTAGTAGAAACATATCAATTCATCTTTTTAGACCAAATATTGCAAGTTCCAATATCAGTGAATTTTGGTGTCAACCGTCAAGCAGCATGCATGACTTAGAATCCCGTTGTTTTAAATCAACTAAGCAATTATTTTTTCATTCTGTCTTGCCCAAGCTATTTGGTCAATAGTTTAAGTGGCTTCATGTCTATCTAAACCTCACAGCATATCACATATATGTTCCGCATTTGGTTAGGGGCTTAGCAAACATTTGAAGTCACTAGCCTTGCTAGGAGTGGCTACTACTTGTTGGTCACTCTAGCTTGGCAAGAATAACTTATAATTTTAAAAAAGATAAAAAAATTCTGTCTTTTGCAACATAGCTTCATAGTTACCCATTGGCTACATATACGTGCTGTTCTCCATAGAAGCATGTCTCAGGATTTGTGTGTGGAGACTTTGCGCATTTGTTATATGTGTGGCCAAGGTGTTATCCTTCCCTGTTGTATGGGTGGCGATGTAGCATATGGATTGCTAATGAATTAAGGGGTTGTAGGCGTGTTTTGCCTCACACCGTATCCTAAATCTATGTTAATAGCCCATGCCGAAGACTACACCATGGAATAATCCCCTGCCCACTACATTTTTAACCTAAGGTTTACTGCATTTTTAGCAAATATTAGCTGTTCAACAATTATTTGCGATGACATGCAAATTTTACAAATATTCTACTTGTGTGGTTGTATGTCAATAGATGTTTTGTATACCCGTAGCAACACACACGCATTCAACTACAAAATTATCATTGTTTTTAGAGAGTATAGTAAAAAATAAATCGATTGTGATACCATGCACTATATACCACCTCAGTCGTAGTGAAAGTCTCTTAATTCTAACCTTCCATCCATGGCTTGTGTCATTCCTCTTCGTCCTATCATGTCTGGATGCAACAAATTTGGGCAAGCTGAAAAATATAAATGAAATTTGATAATGAATTAGTACACAATATGGACTTTACATTGAAATGTGATGAATAACAGTAGACTCCCTTGGAAATTAAACTCGTAGTCCTTCAATTCCGGTATATATATTGATCAGAATAAACAGAACTGCAGCTGGTTTATGATTGACTGTTCGTTTTGTCAATGCTCAGATACAATTGCAGAATGCATGGCTGGGGTACTGAGTACTCTGCATTCTTGTCTCCAGAATAAAGCTTCGGGTTTCAAAACCGAAAAAGGATGGAAGGAAAACTTTTTGGCATACAAATAAGCGTGTTCAGCAATCAGCATATAGACACCCTTTCGCAGCCCTCTGATCGCTATGAGCCTACGACATGCTACTGCTAATCGTTTCGTTCCTGTCGATCAGGCCACAGGCGTACGTTGGAAAATGGGTGGTACTTGTTCATTTATTTTTGACGAAATACTTGTTCATTTATCTGTTACTGTGTCTACGTCTGGTTCATGTCGACAATCATAAATTACAGAGGCACTGCAAAGCCTGTAACGGCCATCATGCCTTTTCAGTCGTTGTCAAAGAAGCTTGAAATCTGATATCTCTTGCTATGAATGGAAATTGCGGCATGGACTTTGTCAGGGCACATGTTGATATCTCTAGCTACTATATGCACTAGCAGCACACAGAAATAAGAGACAGGTGGCAGTGGCATGCAGTGGGAGCGACAGAAGTGCTCTCAGCCTCTCACTGCTGATTTACCGGCTTACCGCGGTGAAACTGGTGTGCCAATTGCCGTTTAGTGCTTCAAAGCGGCCACAGTGAGATAGGACCTCTCACTACCAATTGGTGCTGGTAACCTCTGACACTGTTAGTCTATGACTACGCAGCAATAGCAGGAGGCATCACTGCTACAGCTTGCCCACTGCCGAATGAAACCAAATGTTGTGCTATAGTATTCCTCCGTTCCAATTTATAAGACGTTTGACTTTTTTAACAAAAACTTTGACCGTTCATCTTATTCAAAAATTTGTTCAAAATATCATTTCTTTTGACATGACTTCCTTTATTAATAAAAATTATTCAATACTAACTTAAATTTTACTGTTTTTGTGTAAATTTTTTGAATAAGACGAGTGGTCAAACTTGGGGTTGAAAAAGTCAAACGTCTTATAAATTGGAACGGATTAAGTAGTAAATTGGAAGTAGCAGTACATATTAGCAGGACATAAATAATGCATCAAAACCTACTGTATCATGTAACCTACTATATCATGTCTATGGCTTGCAGGTTCCCACCCCCAGCTCCCAGCCCCAGTTGCATAATAGGGCTATATACAGCGTGCTCAAGGATATTTTATTTATATATATATATCAACATCACAAGCCGTCAACTCAGCGATTGGGGTCAGTCTTTTTGTTTTTGCGAGCTATATATCAGTTTTGATCGGTATCCATTTATTGTGTCAGAAACTGAAGCATAACACGCATGCATCCGACATATATGAGCGCAACCGTACGTGGCACTGCCGATGCGCAGTGTTGCATACTTTGATAATGCAAGTTTTCCTGGAACAAAGCTAGGCTGAAGAAACCACCTTGCTGGAGAATTCCTACGGAAGCAATGAAAGAACGAGCTTGACGAAGGGCATACATCTTGGAAGGAAGCTGATGGACGCCGGTACGTATTGATTCAAGTACAAGCCGCCGTTATTCTGTTGATCAAATCCGTGGCTTAATGAGCCCACCGCCTCATCGTTAATGTCTCCTGGTTGCATTCCATAAAGTTAATAAATAATAGATGTATGTCCTATCTTCCACGCTTATGCAAGCAAGATATATATGTCCTACATATATCGACACGATCTGTTGCATCAGCACGTTCTTAAATCCCTTTTGCATCATCTGAGTTAAGACCTATCTAAATAATCTTTGGGGCTCGTGAAATGAAGGTGAAATTGTACTGAGTGTGACCTATCTAACTAAATAATCTCTGGGCTCGTGAAATGTGGTGTAATTGTACTGAGTGTACCCTTAATATTAAAAAATAAATTGAAATATCTCAGATGAATATAAATTTGTGGATGAAGTTCTTCGTGAAAGAACCTTTGGCTATGCATCGTTAGTTTTACTGCTCTTTGCATGCCTCTACATCATCACGTTCTTTATTTAGATTCAGAATAAAAATAATTTCTTTAAAATAAGAAAGAAACTTATCTTTGATCACTCGATCGCCACCCCCATGGAAACAGGTAAGGATAGATCAATATAAATATTATGGCCCACTGTGAAAATAATCAATATGTAGTGATGTTCACGAAATTTTAACGAATCATATAACTAAATCAATTAACTTTATTTACCTTATGTCGATGTACACAATCACAAATTGACTAATTGTTTATAAAAGAAAATAGACCCAATTGCTACTAATATTAATAGTATAGAGTCTACGGAATTGATGGCTGAATTATTCTAACTTTGTGAGAATCTAAGGCTTATCATTTTTCGCAACGAGACTCATGCGGGGTTATGTGGAGGCTCTAATGTTATCATTAATTTTAGCGCACCTAATACTAGATCCTTTAAACAAGGTAAATTAAAATTTTCACTGAAATTATTGCTCCCTGTTGATAAAGTTTAGGTTTGAAGCCTTTCACGACCATAACCATTGTTATTATTGTTGTATCTTGTCTCTTATTGCATTCCATTTACTCCTAGTGTTAACGCCCCTTACATTCTAACTCAACACAACTATTTTGTAGCCAACTTTAATTCATTGCAAAGACAATATTAGTAGTGACGATAAAGACCTAGCTACCAGGGTGCCGTATTACTTGTTTACTACGTGCCATGTTTGTCGAGCTATCATACTTGCTGGAACCTTGATTGTCTTATAAACAAAACATCCAAGATAGATGTTATCACTTGGAAGTTGCTTGATTTGATAAATGTTAGTGTCTTTCATAGAAGAAAATTTATCATTTAGTAATTGGTCTATCTTAATAGACTACTATTCTAGTCAGTGATCTAATTTTTTTATGAGGTTGGTGTTTGCCCAGGTGGTATCTTTCATCAAAAGAAATAATTATTTTGCGGCTATAAAGCAGCAAAGCAATAGCTATGCTTGGGAAAATCATGGTGTTTTAATTGCCTTAGTGAAATCCCATAGTCTACAGTTTTAGCACACTACCGGAGACAGACTCTTTGCCGACGGCTCAGGAGTTTGCCGATGGCCAAGGAATAAGCCATCGGCAAACAAGTGGCTTTGCCGATGGCAAAGTAAAGCCATCGGCAAAGATTTCTTTGCCGATGGCCAGGCCATCGGCAAATAAATGCCATCGGCAAAGCGCCGGCCATCGGCAAACAAAAGCAAACGGCAGAGCAAGATTTTGCCGATGGCCCACCATCGGCAAAGTTTGCCAGGAGCGGACGGCGGCCGACGCCGTCGGCTTTGCCGATGGCAGCGCCGTTAGGCCATCGGCAAACCGTCTCATTTGCCGATGGCCACGGCCAACGGCAAAGCGCTGCCACGTGGCTGCCTGGGGAGCGCCCAGGCCCACCATTTGTGACACATTCAACTCATTATCTGGAAGATCTAATACTTGAATGTAATGCAGTTACCTCCGGGCTGGTGCAGCAAGTACGCCGACCGCGGCGTGAGATTGTCAAAGGGTGGCAAACGCCGGAGGCGTACGTGCGACAGCACATCGGGCGAAACGCTTGGCGAGATGGCGAGGTCGGGGTCTCACACCACCGGGGAGCCGAACCTCCCGAGTTCATGGAAACATGGGTATGCTTGTGTTCAACCATTTCTTATAGCGCTGGATTTCTTATATCTCTACTTGTAACCATGTTTTTTTGTTTTCCTCGCAGAGGGAGCACCACGACGGGCAGCCCATCAACGAGTACATGGGGTGGGCCCTTGCTCACAAGGGCCCAAATGAAAGCAGCCTCCACCACGCATGCTCTTCGGACGGGCCCGAGAAGTACACCAGCCCGGTCGTGTACGAGAAGCGACCAAGTACGCCGCCGCGCTCGAGAGCTCCATGGCGACGACTACGACGTCACCGCCGAGCCCCGGATCGGCAGCTCGTGATGAGGTTGGGAGGAGGGAAGCAAAGACGGCCGGTTCTATATGGCCCACGCGCCATTGAGCCGTCCTCTCCGTCCCGACGCCGACCGAGATCCGCAAAGAAGACCGACGAAGGGCGCATCGCGGTCCCCATAGCGCCTCGGCAGCCGACGGCGCGTAGGTGATCGCGGGTCTTCGGGTAAGTGGAGTTTCATTCGTTGTTCGACCATTTCACAAATAATGTACCTTGCCTTCAAATACAATCAACCATGCCGGTGTAATATTGCGATCCACGGTCCAGGAGGTGCTAGCCAACCGAAAGCGCGATGGCGATTGCCTATCGAGCACGCGGCCGCGGTTTGCGCGACTACCAAAGACGGCGATGTCGCAGATGTCCCTACACATGCGTGCCCGGGGAATGAGTGAGCCTCCGGCCTCCTCGTCTTCGCTCCACCACCGCACCTCCAATGCCTTTTGTTGTACCTCGTCCGGTGAGTACATTGCCTATTGCTTTAGCTTGTGATGCCAGTCTGCAGATACTAATTCCATCACTTGGTCTTTGTACAAGCACAGTCGGCGGGTTCGAACCCAACTCCAGGTGCTAGCCCTCCAGCGGGTGCTTCTCCACAGGGTCCTCCACAGCACGGCTGGACTCCTTACCAGAGCCTCCCCACGCAGCCGTTCGTCTGGGGTCCTCCACCGACGCAGGGGTACTCGTGGCCGCCGCAGGGGCAGCCCAGGCCGTCTTAGTTCCCTGCGCAGCCGGGGTACTTGTTGGCGCTCCTTATTGCATGCTTTTTACCGCCAACTTACAAATAAAATGTTTACCAATACTTAGATATAGGGCTTACGACTAACCGATTCCACGAGTTTTGGTGTCTCACTTGTTTTGCAGGGCTTATATGAAAATACACTAAAAATATGACATGGCTCAAGCAAAACAGAGGAGTTAGGAAGAGGGGCCCAGCTGCCAGATAGTTTGGGCCAAACCACCGACATGGGAGTGGCCTAGCCCAAGCACCAAATCAGGGTCAAGTTCGTTTTTGGACTGCACGGACATGCCCTAGTAAAACGGACGCCCTGGATGCATACGAACTCGGAATTGGACAAAATACCCACCGTTTCGAAGCTAAGGAAAAGGCCCACAAGAATCTGGAAAAAGTTGGGGCCAAGGGGCCCACAATGGGCGCGCGCGCGCCTGAGGCGCGGGCGCGCCAGTCCTGGCGCCAAACAGGCCCATCTTTTGCCAGGTGGCCCATGCCGACAGCCCAAGGCCAATGACGGTGGTGATTCCCGTATGGAAGGTGTGAAACTGCCCTATAGAGGTCGGTTTTGGTCTTTCCATGTGGGGATGGAACATTTCCAAAGAGCCCCCTCTTCTCCACCTATAAAAGGAGGCTCTCTCCCCCCTCATTGAACACACACCACAAAGAAGAGCTCCATACCACATTCCAAGATGTAGAGTAGCACTAGCATAGTTGGGAGTGAGGGAGAGAGTTCAAGTTCCGGAAGAGTCCTCGGAGGCTCGGCCAACCTTGTATCAGTCCTCTATAAGACTTACGCTTTTCAATAGATTTACATTCTCTACATTACTGCAATGCCTTTTTGGTTATCTTGTCATGCCTTAGTTCTTTAGCTAATCTTGGTTAGTGTAGTGATTATACCTTGGCATGGGTTCTCTGGTCGACCGATTGCTCTAGTTATAGATCATGACTAGAGTACGTAACTGCTAGCGCAGGCGTGGTGTCTGGGTTAGTGAGTTACCGGAGAATGCGCCCAGCCCCACGGATAGTTGTGGTAGCCCCGGGGGTGACAGCTCCGACCAGGCCTTTGTATTCCACCACGTTCGGGCTGGTGTTTTCATAGAGCTTTTGGCTGCCTGACCCCGGTTACCCCTTCCCAGTCTTTTCGAGAACCGGAAAGGAACAGCTGCTCCGAAGTGTCTTGGTGTAACCGCTATGCTGACCTCCGCTTAGCTATCCCTTTGGTATAGACTAGAATAGAACCACAGTAATGGAGGAGAAAATAGGAATCTTGGCATCTCCTGTAGACCTCTCAACTTAGCTAGTCTGCTCTGCTATCTTTTTAGGGTTCTCCTGTGTGTGTCACTTATCTAAAAACCCGATTATATCTTTTACCCCCTCATTAGTCTAGTTGGTATATTAGTTAGTAGATGTATGACAGTTAATTATCAACTTCTTTACCCTTTGCTTCCCTGAGGATAAATACGATACCCTGGAATACTCTTGGGTGAAAGCTACAACGGTATCCGTGCGCTTGCGGATTTTACTGTTTGCGTAACTTATACCAATTGGCTTTCTGGTGCCGTTACCTAGGATGGACTTAAAACCTCCATGCTTGGTGATTGCGCTAAGAAACGCCAACAAACTTTCTGGCGCCGTTGCCGGGGACATAATAGGCGTAAAGGTTTTGATTTTTATCTTGATATTTGCTAACCTAGTTGCCACTAGCTTTTGTCGGTATATTTTTTTAAAAAAAATCACGAGCCCAGGGTGCCCGCTCTTTCATGAAAATCATACTTCCACCCTGTCATCTCATAGATAGGCATGTATTGTGTACACACTAACTCTATGCAGATGGAGAGAAAGTCACCGTCCAGAGATCATAATCCCATCATAGGTGACAGAATGACTACATGGCATCATTCACAATTCAATCATAGATTGTGAGTGATGAATCGATCAAGGTTTGTGAGAACCAACCAAAAACATTTTATACCTTCCAAATTTATTTTCACCACTGCATGTTTGCTTAATTCATCATACATCTAGTGCTTTCTTTGGGTGGCTCCTAGTCTTTGAGCTGTATTCGGGCGCCATGCCTAGTCTAGGTTGATGACAATTTCTATTGTTATCCTCATATTCGATGCTCCTAGTCTAGCCTCGTAGTAGACGGATGTTAAACGGGACCATCCCGACTTCATATCTTGGTTCGCCAATTAGTGTGATGATATCGTTAGATGGTCCGTGCTACGGGAAAAAGCTAAAGCCTAGATTTGCATGCATTTTACTCGTTTAAATTTCCTTCAAAACCATGACATGTTTGTTTTAATCACATTCATTCACCTCGCTTGCATTGCCCTGCATATAAAAAAATTGGTTCTCCAATTCATCATTCATGGTTCGTACATCCGTTTGAATCAATCTCATGTTGATCATTTTCATGCTACGTTTTTCTACTCTTGTATGCTTTGGTTTGGGAGTGTTGGTCATTCTAGTTGATCACATTTTCATAGGCTTTTTAAATTAAGCGTGGTGCTTAGGTTAATCTGCCTACCTTAATCAAATGAGACATGGAGTCAATTTTGATTAATTGAATCAAAAATTACTAGTATAGAATTTGGTTGTATGCCTGGACTAACCCCCGCAAAGAATTTCTCAAATCCACAAGGGTAAGCCTTTGAGATAAATTCAAAATGGAGGTAATCAAAATTTTACTTGGTGAACTTTGATTGAAACCTTGGTCCAAAAAAATCTCAAAACCGCCAAGCCAAAACCACATGAAGATCCCGATGGCATGGCGAAAACAAGAAGTCAAGCATCCTCATCGATCTCCATGATGAGATGATGCAAATTCAAGAACAAATGTCAATGGAGAAGTCCTTGCTCAACGGACATAAAATGGTGAGCCCTTGCCGAAGGTAAATCGGTATTTATCTCATATTTGATTTCCAAACAGCTTTTGATTTTAAAACTCGCATGTTTACCTTCCCACCAAAATACCTTTTGCATAAAAAACTAAAAACTTTTTTTGCATAATAAATTGCTTTGACCTTATTTTCAAAATTTGCAAATGCATAAAAAAAACTTTTTGCTTTCAAAAAATAAAAAAAACCTTTTTTATAATAAAATAATTTTTTTTCTTATCATGTTTTAAAATAATAACCTCTCCCTATCCCATAGCAAAAAAAAAAATATCTTGGTGCTAGACAAAGTTCCCTTCGGGTATTCTTTTCCACTAACAATTTCAGGAACGGAGGATGAACGATGTCTAGAAACATGGGCACTGCAACACATTGCAAGGAGATGCATGAACAATGACACTTGGTTTTTATTGTCAAATGACAAAAAAATCCAAGTGTGGGGAACCCGACTCGTCCACGCTAACACTCGGGCACGCTGGTTTGCACTCCTTTTCCCCATCCATGTTTTGCTCCAATAAGTTTGATCTTGTTTAAAATGCTTCACATGTTAATCAAACTTAAAATGTGAAATGAAATCTTGTTAAACTATGAGCTTGACTTTTTAAAGATTGGCCAGTATAAGTGTTATTCCTAGTTCATACACTTGCTACTTGTGGATACTTCTTTACTAGGAAAACATGTTAACTAGGTTGTTGTGAGGTGAGATATGGTATGACTAAAGTAATCCTTTCTTTTCTGTGCGAGCTCTTGGAGATTTTTGTTTTGATAAAGCACAAAACTCATAGCAAACGCTTCTCCTCAATGGTTATGAAATTCCTACCAAGGCCATATGACATGCTTTACCTACAAAACCCCAGTCATATGCTACTTGTTTGATCATTGAGTTAGGTCAGATTGTTGTGACCGATGTTAGATTATGGTCATGCACCCACGATCGAGATTCACTTGCACCCACCAAATAATTGCCGACTCTTGCTGTAACATCCAGGATGTTAATCATGATTTAGCTCTGCACATCACCAGCATAATCATATCATTTGCAGTGCATCACAGCTTGACATGCATTTCACCTTGATGCTTGATTATGCCTGAGCTGCATATGTTATGATAAAGTAATACAAGTGTTTGATGATTGACCACTAAAATAATCTAGACATGATTAGGAAACCAAATGAACCTAAGTTTATGTTAACAACTTTGGTTAATCATGCTTCTTTGTGTGTCGATCATGTTAGGCCTATAAAAGTGTCTGCTTTGACCGTTTCAAAAGAGCTTGATAGAAGCTTTGCATGGTGATGCACCTTAAACCTTTTTGGTGTAGAATTTTATAAGGATCAAAAGTCTCAATACTCACTTTTCATGAAAATGAGCGCAAGTTTTCCAAAACGGTAGAAAAAGACCGATTTGGGGGCTGTTTTTCTATTTTAGGGAATTTTAGAGGTAATTTCATTTGGAATTTTATATTTCCAGATCTAGTAGGAATCTGACCAAACTCCTTTTAGACCAAATGATCTACTCTTCAATAGGAGTAACTTTCATGTAGAAAGTTTCTTCTAATTCGGCCTAGTTTAGGAGAAATAGGGTAAGAAAGTTTGTATGTCGTAATGGAATTAGCATTTCGTTAGGGAAGGTCAATGGCCGTCACAAAAATGGCGAAGAGGAAAATATCATCCCGGCCACCGGCTCGAATCGTTGGCGCCGCGTGTCCCCCACGCGTCCTCCTTCTTCGCGCCTGGCCGCGCCCTTGAAGGCGAAGGGGGCGAGGCCCGGTCTTCTCCCCGGCCTCATTTTCCACTCCGCTCCCTCTCTCTCCACCCCGCCCCTCCCTTCCTCACGGCGCTCCGCCCGTCGCCCATCGCGCCGCGCGCCGCGCCGCCCTCGCCGAGCGCTCCACCATTGCGCATCACCCCGCACGCGCCACATCCACCGCCGCACCTAGGCTGCTGCGCCTCGCCGCGCCGCATCCGCTCACTCTCCCCTTCTCCAAGATGCGCCGGCCCGCGCTTGCCATTGTCGCCGCCGGCCATGACCGCCGAGGTCGCCGTGCGCACCTCCGTCGGACCTTCCTCGACCCCATCCATAGCCGCCACCGTGATCCCCTACCGCCTGACGTGCGCGTGCCGCCCGCAGTCCCCGCCGCGCCCGAGGCCGCCGTCGTCACGGCGCCGACCGCCCGGATCGCCGGCCGGCGTGGCGGGACTCGCGGGATGCCGCCGTGAGGCGAGCCCGGAGCTCCTTCATGTGCGGGGTTGCCCCGCGGGCCTCTCCGCCCGTCGACATCCGCCGCCGGAGGACGGGTCCACACCGGCCGGGACGGCGAGGGCCGCCGCCCATCCTCGTCCTCCCTCGCGGGGCCACCCTTAGAATAGAAAGAAGGTGGGGTCCTCTCTCGCAAACGTGCTAGACACGACAAACCACGGATTCATCCCTGGTTAATTATGTAAAAGTTCGGGGGCCTTTATGCAAACCGCTTGTCCTATTCGGATAAAGAAAATAGATTTTCGAGAAAATAGGTTTAATGCTTTAAAATTCATATGGAGCTATATTGTCCAATTTGAGTGATTCAAGTTCCAGTATTTTTCTTATTAGATGAACTATGCTTGAAAAATATGAAATGCCATGTTTGAGATACTTTTATATTGAGTTTAGATTTAATTCTTAAAATGCAAGTAATCTTTGGAAATGCATAGTAAATCATAGGTTGATCTGAAAAATGTGGTTCTTGTTTTGTTAGCCTTGTATTATCATGCTTTATCTATGGTAATTATATCATGCATGCCTTCTGTATAAGATTATGAAGTTGTAGTTCAAGTGGTCTCATTGCTTGTTTCTTGAGATAATTCATAAATGATATATAGAGACCTAGTTTAGAGTTGGTAATTTTTGTAGGCTCATTATATGCCAGTAGGTAGCTCTATACATGATTGATATCATGGTTTGACCAAGTTGGTAGTACAAAGTATTTTTAGGTCCTTCAATTGGTGCTGCCATGTCATTTTTGTGTAGGATAGTAGGATCATCCAAATGGGGTGAAATTTGGATGGTGGGCTTGTATTGCCACGTGTATCCTACTGTCATTTTTATAGGATTTTAGGATGTGCCCAGATATGGGTTGCTGTTCAACCCATAGGTGGTTAAATTAGAGTCGATTCCAAGATGCCATGCCTAACCTAATGATAGGTGGGTTTTCTGGGAAACTTATCTTCATATGATAGGTAGCTGATTAGTGTATCCATCTACTGTTGAAATTTGGTGGTCATTGGATCAATAATCTAGGAGTTATAGCTGTTGCAATTTGGTTGGCAGAATTGTTCCAATGCTGTTTTGTCAGGACCCAGTCCTGATATTCTCTGTTTTAGGCCTAGTTAACTTGAGAATTAGGCTCTGATGTCTTGAGATTATTTATGGGCAATTTTATAAGCTTTCCAGATTGTCCTCTTTTGTGTTCATAGGATTTATAAATCTGTAGTTATGATTTATTTACTAGACTGCCAGTTGTAGGTCTAAATGCTAGTGAAGCTTGAATGAGTGTTGCTTATATGTAGGGCTTAATGCTAATGGCTTATATGGATTAGGCTATGTATGAATGATTGTTTATTAGTATGTCATGAGGAATGGTTAGGATGATTGAGTAAGTATAGGTCTTTGGTTTTACTGGCTTGTTTACTTGTGATAGGTGTAGAATGATTAGACAAGCTACTTATTCATGAGCATCTATCATCCTTGATCATGCATACACCGACAATCATGTATTCATGCATATGCACGTGCATCATTCCAGGATCGCGTGTAGAACATTCGTCGTGGAATCGAGGATCCGAAAGGACAAGTCGCGAACGGAGATCCGCACGAGAAGTGATCAAGCACCGGGGACCCGACATGGAATAGTCGAGTACACCGGGCTCTAACCTCGATCTTCTAAATAAGGCAAGCCCCGGAGCATCCCTCCTAAGTTTGCAAATATTTTACCTTGCGTCCTTTTATTCCTTATGATGCATTAAGTTTATAGGCGTTGCTTGAAAACGTAGTTGCATCAGGACTACCTTGCCACCAGAAATTATCCTATTATTACGTATAGGATCGACTACATGCTTAGGCCTGCTATTTAAATGGTAGAAGCCGAGTGATCGACTATCACTCGCGAGGTAGGTGTTACTACCCCTTGGGATTGAGATTGGTGAGATGTTGGATATGAACATAACCATGTGGCCATGATAAATCACCTCTAATATACTATGGCACACGAGCGTCCTCGGATCATTTTGAATTACGCCTCACATATAGCTAGAAAAGGCGTGCGGAGCCTATCCGCGAAGCCTCGAATCTACTTGGGCCGGGTTTCAACTTCCAGGTATCCATGCCGGCGATGGGGGTGGTAGTAAACAAGGGCCCGGTCGTGAGTCCTTAAGATGGGGCGGCGTCATTTGATGGGCACGCTTACCCGTTGGCGGCCGGGAGTTTCCTTGGTCATGGTGGTGAGTTGTTGATCCCGCGTTTCCCGAGTAGATCGTGGTGACCTATACCTCACCTTAGCGGGTGAGTGCGGTTTGTGTGAGGAATACCCCGCTAGGGTTTGCAATCGATTATAATCGCCATCGGTCCTGGATAGCGACTAACTTGACTGAGCAGTTACGGTGCCGCCAATAATATTTGAAATGCGAGTTGGTTATGTTCACACATGATGGTTTAATGATTACTCAATCAATGCGGTATGATATAATGATGATTGCTTCTACCTTAAAAATTATGAAAGTAGTATGCAGGTGCTAATGTAGTAATGTCAGGATACAACTTAATTGGATAAGCTAGAGAGTCCTTTTGTCACTAAATGATTATTAATAAGCTCATCTTTTGGCAAACAAAGGAGTCGGCTAACCCACTATAAAGCCTGGCATCCACCAAAGAGTCTTTATTTTCTTTTAGTCGGGTAAGTCTTGCTTGAGTACAATGTACTCGGGTGCAATTCCCAATGTTGTTGTTGTAGGTTGGAGAATTACTACCGTGGCGACACGGTGAACTTATATCCCACTACAGGAGGATTAGACTTCGGGCAAGTCATTCTTATATCTCATCCACATGCTGTTGATGGAGTCGACTCTGAGCTGGTACTGTATTTAAAAAAATAGGTGTGAGTGTATTATCATAAGAGTTTTTCTTCCGCTATTATTTCTACTTTGGGTTGTATTAATCCTATGTGTGAAATGTAAATAAAACAGGTGAATGGGAACTGCTGAACTTTGGATTCAGGTTTGTTGTAAAGTTGTTTGAAATCCTTCGAGATTTCACGGACTACCGGGCTGGTTTGGTTGCTAAGTACTAATTGAGTTGCCATGTCAGCTTGATTAGTGCTTTGTAATTAAATTAGTTGGTCGGTTACCGTTACGAGGTATCGGCTCCATGGTTCAAAGATCTACCGTTCACTTGGGTGTTTCAAAACAAAAGAATTTGGTTTCACAAAACTATTTGCCAACTTATAGCTATATAGGTGTTTGGAAAATTATGTGTTCCAACTAAAGTGTGCCAGTGGTCATATTCTATATGCCCAATTAAGGACTACTAGGTGGCTATCTAACAGGCTAACCATGGGTATTGCATCATATTTTCCTTTCTCGCGCTCATACACGACGGTTTTGTATGGGGGCCATTCACTTGAATGGTTATGTTTGGTTTCATATGCCTCTACGCCCAAGGTAAGTGTGAGTTGTGAGGGCATGATCGGATACACTGCCGATCTAGGAGAGTGCTTATATGACACCGGATTATTCACATGTTTCACACATGTTTATATGAAAGTGTCCCATGTGTGGGATGCCGTCTTCTGACGATGATTGGTTAGCGTGCACCTACATGCAGGGCTATCGGGGATATGCCTGTGTGGAGGAGGGTGTTGAATAGGAGTTGTGTGTATTCGAAGTTTGACCTTATTCTTAAGGTGCCGAGTTTTTACGTCGCTTGCATTCATATGGGATTTTGGGCTGAAATGGAATCTTCTGCAGGTACACTAACCACGCAAGTTCGTGTAGTTCGACTAGTTCCCGCTATTTGAGAGTCGTATAGATGTCGTATGTATGCCACCGTTTAAAACGCTAGAATTTATCGTTTCTAGTTGTGAGGACGTACGGAACGTGCATGCATCATGTCATATGAACATCTCATGGGATGATGGAAAAGACACTATTTCTCTCCTTATAAATGAATACTTCTCTTTTCAATAAAAATCGACCAATATAACCTTCGTCTCATGAGAGTTGTACACCGGTTCTATAAATGGCACGAGTGAAGCACATCAAAGTCTAAAGCAATCAAGGGAAAGATTTCTCCAACAACAACTTGTCACCCGTGAGCCACGTGGTGCCAAGAAGTTTTTGAAAGATTTTGGAATGCCGTCTCTTTTATGGCGAGTTTTGCACTCGGTGGGTTATACCACGGGAAAAAGAGCTTCGCTATCGGTGGAGCAAGGATTTGGAAAGTCAACATCCGAGCTTACTCTCTGTGAGACTTTGATTCCCGCCAAGAGCGAAGATGTGTCACATTGGTGTGACCGCCGTTATATCGCTCGAGGTACGAACCCTCAGGAAGGTGCAAATATAATTGCTTGCAAGGCCCTGAGGGATTTGCTTAAGAGATGTCCAGATGAGGTTGCTCTTGCCACTGCAGGTGTGTTTCCTAAGGGCGACCCACATCATGTCGTGTGGCGCCAGATTAGTGAGACTACACTTGTTGGTGGTACGGATGAAGCTGAGAATAGCAACACTCTTGCTAGCAGCACGATGTTTGCCCTGATGAAGAGCTACTCTTGTTTAGAGAGTGCTTTGGAGTTTCTTAATCATGAGTCTGTTTATGTCCCCACTGAGCAACAACAATGGAAGAAGGTACCCGAAGAAATGTAAAGAGGGTAACTATATTGCTTGCACAAATGACACTTTCCAAGGGACAGGATAGGCAGTGAAAAGAGTGTTGCCATGCCTGAAGCCTTTGTAGCGCAAAGTCAGTTGTGGATGTGTTTGCCCTACTTGGTCAGAGGCAACAGGCCATGGTACCATCGTGCAACAACAGAATGCAGCCTAGACGAAGAGTATCGCCTGAGATAATGGGTGAATGTGCTGGAAACTGAGAATGCTGCTCTCTATGTAGAAATTCAATGGGTTTATAACCAGCATCCCCACCATTCTCTCAGAATTGCTAACCCGGAGGGTACTCAAGTCGTGCTCAACGTCGACAAGGTTGATGTTGGGAATACCGCGAGCACGGAAGACATGGACCATACTTAAGTAGAGTAGTATTAAGGCTAAGCCTCTCATGGGATTAGTGCTTCCTTGTTTGACATAAGTAACGACGTGTGATCCTAGATAGGTTGGTCCACTTATTGGACCAATCGGAACTTGTGGTCATGACAAGCTTAGTCAATGTAGAGTACCTATCCCAAGTAGTAGATTAGAACAAGTACGTTGGTCCGCTAGCATCTTGGGGTTTGCATTTTCAACATCGATTTAATGACAACTCGATCTCGTTCTTGCAAAAAAAAAAAAAAAGCGATTCATACCTTCCGGCGATGATGACACATCGATGTTGATTTCTCACGGTCACGTGTCTAGGCTAATTCTATTAAACAAGTACAATCGTTAACCATCACTTTGCAAGCAGCCACTGATAACACTCGCAACTTGTGTTGTGTTTGTTATGGCGACATCCTTGCTATTTCTGAGTTCTAAACTTCTTCGTTGTCCTTGACCTCGTCGTGTGTGCATCGCTCAGTCACACAAGGATATTTAATTATACCTCTCGAACCCAGTCTATGGATTACCCTCTCGTCCACCAATTAGTAGCGTTGTCCCGATCAAAGTTGTTATAGTGCCGCGATGTAAACTAGAACCACCTTGATAACCGGCCAGAACATGGTTGGATTTCTAGCAAAGGCGCTGGTATTATAATTCTTGATCGTGACCACTATCCCAGTTTTGTCAAAACAATGTTCCTGTTGTGAAACCTTCTCTAGGGGTAGTCATTTAAATCCTACTCTGCCAATGTAAGCCCCAGCACCTCAAAAAGTGTTATCCGAAGTTTAGTAACGTTGCGTCTACTAGCGAGGTTTAACATTGCCGCTATGACAATGATTTGTTCCTCGCAAGTTACTCACGGCGACTAGAGCCTAAGTATGTATAGTACGCGCACGTTTGGATCCGGATAGTGTATTTTAGATGGAACGATTCCCGAAATTACAGGTATGTTAATGTGAGTATGATAACCCCATACCCACTCGGTATGACTGTTCGTCTTTTTAGCATTTGGGAAGTATCTCTCTGATCGTCCCACAAGTAAACGTATATAATGTGCCTACCTTTGAGGCATGATTATCAGAGTAGCGCAGCGAAAACGTGTAACAACATGGTCAACTGTTGCTATAAATAGTTCGTACGTTGTTAACTAGCTTTGACCATGGGGAGAATTACTTCTGCCTACGTCAACGCTTCCTGGTAAACCTTTTACCAGGGAAGATGATACGTTAGGCATGAGACATCCCTAAGTATGCGACGTGTTGAACCTAACTAGTTCTCCATTCATGCTATACTATAACCCTGTAGTTATACTCGATTACCCCACTTTTGTCTTGCATGCAATCCATATTCGTGCAGGCACCCATCCTATTGTGAGATAGCATCTCGAAAGTAAGGATCTGTAGTGGCGTCTTGATTAATGACTGATGGTGCCGCGACGAAACCGAGAGCACCCTGTGGGTGCACACACATGGTAGTGCTGCTCGGCACGCGCGGGTATCATGGTTGTTGATCTTGATCCATTATAGAAATTACCTCGATGTGCCGTTTTACTTGATCCTACTTAGAATCCTTATGACCCTCTGACGTCTAGCCAACAGTGGCATGAACTCTCTGAGTTTTGGCACTTATAGTATGACGAAAGAGTGCTCGATTCGAGCAAACCACTAACTATTCCTTAATATACCACGAAAGATAGCAACACGGGGACTCAATCGAGAATTTCCGAGAGTTGTACTATCTCGTATAGAACGTGTGTCCCTCTCTTGTGATATTTGTAGGGATATACCTTTTTCGTGTAGGACGAGTTCGGACGAACCTCGAACTAAGTGACGTCTTTACTTCCTTAGTGTCTGTTTGTTCCTTCTTATCCTTCACGAATAATGCCTATGTCGGCATTAATTGCGACTATCGTGAAGTTGTTAATGTTGAAGTGCAACCTATCGGTAAACTAATGAGAGGATGTTTTCTAGCCTAAACGTAGACAGATAACTAACCAACTAGGTTGATTGATTCATGAATGTTGAAAACGGTCGTGGTGGATCTGTCTATCAAGTAGACCGTAATACGAAACCAGCCTTGCTAACCTTCGAGTTGAAACTACCTATCCGATAGACGCTAAGTTTCGTAGTAAGTCCGTCGTTCATCAAATGAAATGATAGCTGTTGGCGATCTTTCATAAGATGAACAACCATGCGTCTAAGCTGAGAACTTTGAGAGCCAAAGTACGAGTAGTAATGGTTGAGCTCTTGATTGCGTCTAGCGATCCCTTTGACACTGTCGATGTCACTCTTGTCGACACCAGCGTCAGAGTAGTTGGAGCAATCGGCATGAGTTAAATGGGATACAAGATTTTGCCGAATAGTGAAAATGAATCTTTACTTCATCCTACTCCTTATCGAGAAGAAAGAGTTCTTTTAAGGGGGTTAGACTGTCTAATGTCCTAAAAAGTACTTTTACCTTATGGGGATCAATGGAAGGGATTCATCGGACAAGAGTATTTAACGAGCCGACGCTGAGTCTCGTTGGGTATGCCTCGACATGAGTATTTTGATACGACCTTGGGATTATCTATATGGGTCTCACGCGTCGTTCAAGCATTGTCGGGACATAAAATTTTGGCTCAAGACTAGTACCTTTTGAATAGGGCTTGGCACGAGTATGGTTGGAAAAAGTACTATTGGTATACCGAAGGTAGCGAATCCCTAACCCGAGAGCACGTGTCCTATGCCAGCAAGGGGTGCCTGTAGATGCTTGCTACAGGATCCACTTTGTTTGTCGGACCTGCTTATAGAAAGGAAAAGTTTGGCGGTTGCCTGCCAAGATAAGGAGTTCTTTACCTAGGAATTTTGATTTCTACATGAGAAGATTTGGATATCTTTGACTTAAGAACTTTGACTTCTACATGTACAAGTTGAAATTTCCTGGTCCAATTGGTTCATATTGGCATTTTGTAGCCAGTATTCCTATGAAGGGCTGTGCCAATATCGAGCATGTGCTAATAAAATCCTATGTTACCATCCCCGAAGTGAGTCATGTGGTTTCCGTTTTGCGAATCTACGCTCGCTTCTTAATAGTAAACACTATGGATTTGTGAAGCACCTTTTGATGTATTTGATGATGCGAATAGCAGATTTCCTCTCAAGTAACCCTCGACCTTTTCCGGGGTAGTTAATTGGTCATGTTGTATGATGACCTACCCTATTGGTATATAGTCTCGGGTTCTAGGTGCATGCTTATCATACTATTCCTTGTCATCTTCATACTTGAGATTGACATAGTAATGGTAGCATCACCTTAGGAGAGGACATGTCGGTTACCGCTATGCTTGAAGATACTCCTCCAGGGAGTGAGTGTGGATTAATCGACGAGTCAAAGCTGAAGATAGATAACTTTATTCATTGGGCAATCCTTGTCAATGAAGCCACCACCATTTGCACCGAATGTGCGGTATTTTGCAAAGAGTGGATCGGTTGGTGTGATAATTTGGATTCCATCGAGGTTGCGATGTTTGGTATACCTCTCGAGCGGAATGTGACCTTGTCGGGTCTCCAATGTCATAACCAGAGCAAACTAATCATTTTGGATGAAACTATTTCATGTCTTTGGAACACAATGTCGGAGCCGGCGGTTATACTCGGAGATGCTTTGGATCTTAGGCATTGAGATCATGTAACTTGGAATTGAGTCACTTGGCGGAGACAAGTAATGAGAAGTTTCTGGATAAACGTGATGGGAGTAGTAAAGTATGAAAGTTCGTTACGTGAGGTATCGTTTTTCGAAAACTAATTTACTTCCACCAAATCTCGGGACGAGATTTCTTTTAAGGGGGTTAGGCTGTAACATCCAGGATGTTAATCAGGCATTAGCTCTGCACATCATCGGCATAATCATATCATTTGCAGTGCATCACAGTCTTGACATGCAAATCCACCTTGATGCTTGATTATGCTTGAGCCGCATATGTTATGATAAAGTAATACAAGTGTTTGATGATTGACCACTAAAATAATCTAGACATGATTAGGAAACCAAATGAACCTAAGTTTATGTTAACAACTTTGGTTAATCATGCTTCTTATGTGTGTTGATCATGTTAGGCCTATAAAAGTGTCTCGCTTTGACCGTTTCAAAAGAGCTTGATAGAAGCTTTGCATGGTGATGCACCTTAAACCTTTTTGGTGTAGAATTTTATAAGGATCAAAAGTCTCAATACTCACTTTTCATGAAAATGAGTGCAAGATTTTCCAAAACGGTAGAAAAAGACCGATTTGGGGGCTGTTTTTCTATTTTAGGGAATTTTAGAGGTAATTTCATTTGGAATTTTATATTCCAAATCTAGTAGGAATCTGACCAAACTCCTTTTAGACCAAATGATCTACTCTTCAATAGGAGTAACTTTCATGTAGAAAGTTTCTTCTAATTCGGCCTAGTTTAGGAGAAATAGGGTAAGAAAGTTTGTATGTCGTAATGGAATTAGCATTTCGTAGGGAAGGTCAATGGCCGTCACGAAAATGGCGAAGAGGAAAATATCATCCCGGCCACCGCTCGAACGTTGGCGCCGCGTGTCCCCCGTGTCCTCCTTCTTCTGCCCGGGCCGCGCCTTGAAGGTGGGGGACGAGGCCCGGTCTTCTCCCCGGCCTCATTTTCCACTCCGCTCCCTCTCTTCTCCACCCCGCCCCTCCTTCTTCCTCACGGCGACGCGCGCCGCCTAAACCATCGCCGCCGCGCCGCGCCGCCGCTCCCCGCGCTCCACCATCGCATTGCGCCCAAGCACGCGCCACATCCACCGCCGCACCTAGGCCGCGCGCGCCGCCGCCGCATCCCTCACTCTCCCTTCTCCAAGATGCGCGCCGCCGCGCTTGCCATTGTCGCCGCCGGCCATGACCGCCGTCGCCGTGCGCACCGCCGTCGGACCTTCCTCGACCCCATCCATAGCCACGCATCGAGGCCGCCGCCTCCCCTACCGCGTGACGTGCGCGTGCCGCCCGGAGCCCCCGTTGCCGAGGCCGCCGCGTCGCGGCGCCGACCCGCCGGACCGCCGGCCGTGGCTAGCGCCACGGGGGGCCGCCGTGAGGCGAGCCAAGAGCTCCTTCATGTGCGGGGTTGCCCCCTCGGGCCTCTCCGCCCGTCGACGGGCGGAGGACGGCCACACCGGGGCGGACGGCGAGGGCCGCCGCCCTCCTCGTCCTCCCGGGCGGGGGCCACCTAAATTTAGAATAGAAGAAGGTGGGGTCCTCTCGCAAACGTGCTGCAAACACAAACCACGGATTCATCCCTGGTTAATTATGTAAAAGTTCGGGGGCCTTTATGCAAACCGCTTGTCCTATTCGGATAAAGAAAATAGATTTCCGAAAATAGGTTTAATCTTTAAAATTCATAGATCTTGCTAATAGTGTCCAAATTGAGTGATTCAAGTTCCAGTATTTTTCTTATTAGATGAACTATGCTTGAAAAATATGAAATGCCATGTTTGAGATACTTTTATATTGAGTTTAGATTTAATTCTTAAATGCAAGTAATCTTTGGAAATGCATAGTAAATCATAGGTTGATCTGAAAAATGTGGTTCTTGTTTTGTTAGCCTTGTATTATCATGCTTTATCTATGGTAATTATATCATGCATGCCTTCTGTATAAGATTATGAAGTTGTAGTTCAAGTGGTCTCATTGCTTGTTTCTTGAGATAATTCATAAATGATATATAGAGACCTAGTTTAGAGTTGGTAATTTTTGTAGGCTCATTATATGCCAGTAGGTAGCTCTATACATGATTGATATCATGGTTTGACCAAGTTGGTAGTGCAAAGTATTGTTAGGTCCTTCAATTGGTGCTGCCATGTCATTTTTGTGTAGGATAGTAGGATCATCCAAATAGGGTGAAATTTGGATGATGGGCTTGTACTGCCATGTGTATCCTACTGTAATTTTTATAGGATTTTAGGATGTGCCCAGATATGGGTTGCTGTTCAACCCATAGGTGGTTAAATTAGAGTCGATTCCAAGATGCCATGCCTAACCTAATGATAGGTGGGTTTTCTGGGAAACTTATCTTCATATGATAGGTAGCTGATTAGTGTATCCATCTACTGTTGAAATTTGGTGGTCATTGGATCAATAATCTAGGAGTTATAGCTGTTGCAATTTGGTTGGCAGAATTGTTCCAATGCTGTTTTGTCAGGACCCAGTCCTGATATTCTCTGTTTTAGGCCTAGTTAACTTGAGAATTAGGCTCTGATGTCTTGAGATGATTTATGGGCAATTTTATAAGCTTTCCAGATTGTCCTCTTTTGTGTTCATAGGATTTATAAATCTGTAGTTATGATTTATTTACTAGACTGCCAGTTGTAGGTCTAAATGCTAGTGAAGCTTGAATGAGTGTTGCTTATATGTAGGGCTTAATGCTAATGGCTTATATGGATTAGGCTATGTATGAATGATTGTTTATTAGTATGTCATGAGGAATGGTTAGGATGATTGAGTAAGTATAGGTCTTTGGTTTTACTGGCTTGTTTACTTGTGATAGGTGTAGAATGATTAGACAAGCTACTTATTCATGAGCATCTATCATCCTTGATCATGCATACACCGACAATCATGTATTCATGCATATGCACGTGCATCATTCCAGGATCGCGTGTAGAACATTCGTCGTGGAGTCGAGGATCCAGAAGGACAAGTCGCGAACGGAGATCCGCACGAGAAGTGATCCAGCACCGGGAACCCGACATGGAATAGTCGAGTACCTGGGGCTCTAACTGCGATCTTCTAAATAAGGCAAGCCCCGGAGCATCCCTCCTAAGTTTGCAAATATTTTACCTTGCGTCCTTTTATTCCTTATGATGCATTAAGTTTATAGGCGTTGCTTGAAAACGTAGTTGCATCAGGACTACCTTGCCACCAAAAATTATCCTATTATTACGTATAGGATCGACTACATGCTTAGGCCTGCTATTTAAATGGTAGAAGCCGAGTGATCGACTATCACTCGCGAGGTAGGTGTTACTACCCCTTGGGATTGAGATTGGTGAGATGTTGGATATGAACATAACCATGTGGCCATGATAAATCACCTCTAATATACTATGGCACACGAGCGTCCTCGGATCATTTTGAATTACGCCTCACATATAGCTGGAAAAGGCGTGCGGAGCCTATCCGCGAAGCCTCGAATCTACTTGGGCCGGGTTTCAACTTCCAGGTATCCATGCCGGCGATGGGGGTGGTAGTAAACAAGGGCCCGGTCGTGAGTCCTTAAGATGGGGCGGTGTCATTTGATGGGCACGCTTACCTGTTGGCAGCCGGGAGTTTCCTTGGTCATGGTGGTGAGTTGTTGATCCCGCGTTTCCCGAGTAGATCGTGGTGACCTATACCTCACCTTAGCGGGTGAGTGCGGTTTGTGTGAGGAATACCCCGCCAGCTGGTTTGCAATCGATTATAATCGCCATCGGTCCTGGATAGCGACTAACTTGACTGAGCAGTTACGGTGCCGCCAATAAGATTTGAAATGCGAGTTGGTTATGTTCACACATGATGGTTTAATGATTACTCAATCAATGCGGTATGATATAATGATGATTGCTTCTACCTTAAAAATGATGAAAGTAGTATGCAGGTGCTAATGTAGTAATGTCAGGATACAACTTAATTGGATAAGCTAGAGAGTCCTTTTGTCACTAAATGATTACTAATAAGCTCATCTTTTGGCAAACAAAGGAGTCAGCTAACCTACTATAAAGCCTGGCATCCACCAAAGAGTCTTTATTTTCTTTTAGTCGGGTAAGTCTTGCTGAGTACAATGTACTCAGGGTGCAATTCCCAATGTTGTTGTTGTAGGATTTGGAGACTACTGCCGTGGCGACACGGTGGACTTATATCCTACTACGGGAGGATTAGACTTCGGGCAAGTCATTCTTATATCTCATCTACATGCTGTTGATGGAGTCGACCCTGAGCTGGCACTGTATTTAAGAGAATAGGTGTGAGTGTATTATCAAAAGAGTTTTTCTTCCGCTATTATTTCTATTTTGGTTGTATTAATCCTATGTGCGAAATGTAAATAAAACAGGTGAATGGGAACTGCTGAACTTTGGATTCAGGTTTGTTGTAAAGTTGTTTGAAATCCGTCGAGATTTCACGGACTACCGGGCTGGTTTGGTTGCTAAGTACTAATTGAGTTGCCATGTCAGCTTGATTAGTGCTTTGTAATTAAATTAGTTGGTCGGTTCTGTTACACTTACACTAAGAGTTACCCACAACATGCACCCTTTTCATCAAAATGCCAATTCTCACACTGAGAATTGCGCACCATTCTACCAAATAAAAAATGCCAACCCTTACCCTGAGGGTTGCGCATCCCCTTAGTTGCCAAAAGTACTCCACGCATTCCATCATGACATCTCTCCATTTCATCATTTACCAGACATAAAGTTATGGGCTATGTTCTTAGAAAAAAAAAAGAAATAATTTTTGCCAAGGGACATAAGACGACAAGGGTCCCATCATTTAGACATACGGGAAATCTTAGATCCCCGTTTCAAAAAAAAAAAAAAAAAAAAAAAAAAGAGAGAAAAAAAGAGAAAAAAGAGAAAGAAAAAAGGAGAAAAAAAGAAAAAAAAAATATAAAGAAAGAAAAAAAAGAGAAAAATAAATTTATATACTTCATTTTTATAGCCCATACTCCTTCAACTCATCATCCACCAATAAAGAGAGATTGTCATGATGCATGGAGCTCCAAAAATACCACAAATATAGGAACCATTTCCTCATCCCACACACTTGCACATCTCGATCAAGGTGTATGTCTTGTATCTTCGTCTGGTTCGGTTTTTGACTTGGCAATATATGTGATTCAAGTATGCCCACTTTCATACCTACCCAAAACTCCACTCTCAGCTTTAGAGGTAGGTCATGAAGAAAGGCATATATATCAATTGCCTTTGGCGAGGAATCATACACATTGAGCGATTTGAGAGTACCATTTGAGGAGAAGTTTGAGCTATATGTTTTCATTTGCAAAAATTTATAAAAAAAACCCTCCAAGTATGCTCCATAGAATTAAAGTGATGACTTGGTGTCAAAGCCATTCCACTTTTCAACCGCTCAAGGCGACATGGTAGACACTTCGAAATCCACAGGCATGAGGAATGACATGGAATATCTTTTATGCTAGCATCATATCTTTGAAGTCATGTTCCATAGTTCCTTTCAGCTTTGCTCGAGGACGAGCAAAGAATAAGTGTGGGGGAACTTGTTGGCGCTCCTTATTGCATGCTTTTTACCGCCAACTTACAAATAAAATGTTTACCAATACTTAGATATAGGGCTTACGACTAACCGATTCCACGAGTTTTGGTGTCTCACTTGTTTTGCAGGGCTTATATGAAATTACACTAAAAATATGACATGGCTCAAGCAAAACAGAGGAGTTAGGAAGAGGGGCCCACCGCCGATAGTTTGGGCCAAACCACCGACGTGGGAGTGACCTAGCCCAAGCACCAAATCAGGGTCAAGTTCGTTTTTGGACTGCACGGACACGTCCTAGTAAAACGGACGCCCCGGATGCATATGAACTCGAAATTGGACAAAATACCCACCGTTTCAAAGCTAAGGAAAAGGCCCACAAGAATCTGGAAAAAGTTGGGGCCAAGGGGGCCCACAATGGGCGCGAGGCGCGCGCGCCTGTCCTGGCGCCAAACAGGCCCATCTTTTGCCAGGTGGCCCATGCCGACAGCCCAAGGCCAATGACGGTGGTGATTCCCGTATGGAAGGTGTGAAACCGCCCTATAGAGGTCGGTTTTGGTCTTTCCATGTGGGGATGGAATATTTCCAAAGAGCCCCCTCTTCTCCACCTATAAAAGGAGGCTCTCTCCCCCCTCATTGAACACACACCACAAAGAAGAGCTCCATACCACATTCCAAGATGTAGAGTAGCACTAGCATAGTTGGGAGTGAGGGAGAGAGTTCAAGTTCTGGAAGAGTCCTCGGAGGCTCGGCCAACCTTGTATCGGTCCTCTATAAAACTTACGCTTTTCAATAGATTTACATTCTCTACATTACTGCAATGCCTTTTTGGTTATCTTGTCATGCCTTAGTTCTTTAGTTAATCTTGGTTAGTGTAGTGATTATGTCACAGACCCGACCAATTTACATAAGCACAAGTATGAATATCAACGCCAAGGCGTCGAAGAACACACTTAAGCCCATGTAAACCCGGCAGTCATCCAAAATCCCGAAGGATTTTAAACTTTTTCCGTTAAGCCAGGAATCGTAATAAGTTCAACATTCATCATACATCACACAAGTAGATATTACATCGGAGTATCAAGTACCATTATTGCAAACCATAGTAAATAAGTTTGCGGAAGCTACATAGATTAAGTTTTACAAACCACTAGAGTTTATACAGTGCCTTGTCCATGACCGAGTCCAACCAAAAGCATCATAAGGAGAGAAGGATAAATGACTGTGCCCACAGTCTAGTAGTCACCCAACGCTGGGTAGTAGCAAGTCTCACAGTATCCATAAAACATCTCTCCATCTGCAACAACATGGGAATAAAACCCTGAGTACGTGGGGTACTCAGCTAGACTTACCCGTCTAAAACCAGAAAATAAGGACTCTTATAAGCATATGCAAGGCCATATGGTGGTTTGGCTGACTCTTGCTTGCATAAAAGACTTGAGCTTATATTATCTTCATTAGTGATCTATACTAAGCTTATCCTCATTAGTATATCGTGCACATGATAGGTTTTGCTCCTGATTTATAACAACATCAAGTAGAAGTATAAAGCAAACATCCTTTCACATGGTTGATCATAACAATATCCATAATCCGTCCAGGCAACATAACCCCATTACCAATTTTCCCGTTTATGCCCTATATTGCATGTATTCCAATCAAGTTATCCACTATCCAGGGACGATGGCGATTATAATCGATTCCTACTCAGCTGAGGGTAAAAAGCTCAACACACTCAGCCCACTCACCCGCTAAAGTGAGTGGTCGGTCATGGTTCACCTATTCGGAATTGGGAATCAACAGGAACTAATCGTGCCCAGACCTCTTGATGGCTGCATCTAGTCGGGTACCAACATCAGTCTTAATGCCACGGCCTGTCTCACCCCAACACCAACACACTGGTGTCGACCTGATAACCCAAACCAAATAGGCTACTAGACTTCGGGGAAACCCTAAGCGTGGAGGTGCGTTCAATCTTGACGGAAGGCCAAAACAATACAGTGTTCTGCTTATTTCCCGTTTGGGTATGTGCCAGATTCCCATTCGATCCAACCATATCATGTGAAGGTTAACCCTAACCTCGCGGATGATTTCTCAACCACCCGACTTCTACCGTTTAAACATTCCAGGCTAAGCAATAACGTCCTAGACTTACTTAGGATAGGTATATCAAGTAGTCAAGGCAGGTAATGCAACAAAGGTATCGATCAACGCCTATCACGTAGTGCAGCATAAACAATAAAAGACGCAAGTTAGTTTTGGCAAACCGTAGGAGAAATGCTCCGGGGCTTGCCTTTCTCGAAGGAGCTGGGGTAGTGGTTCGGGCACTCCAGAAGTTCAGCGTCCGAGTCCTCCCCGGCTGCTACTTGCTCCTCCGACTCCTGCTGGGGTTCCACGTCCTGCTCCGCGGGTACCAGCTGCTGGGCGTCGTTCAGCGATCCTGTCATGATGCAATGCGTGATTGAGTAACTTATATTACTTACTACATGTCGATGATCGATGCAAGTGCATAACACAAGTTGATCCTAATAAAACAACATGACTATTCAAGGCGACATGGGGAACCAAGGCGTAACCGCATTACGCCATGGCGCGAATGGACTTCGCCCATGGTCGTTAACCTTCGACCAACATGACCAACACAAACATGTTATTAACCAAAACCTGACCTTAACATGACCATTGATCAAGTATAACATCCCACTAACTTTATTTGGAATGAACATCATGATCAAGACACTTAAACAAAGCATAATTATCCCTAATCATGATATAGGCTATAACAGCAACCTATATTTCGACTTATCCTAAAATCCTGGAACAATTACAGTAGCATCCTCATCTTGATCATAGCCTACTATCCAAATTTCATCCCATTTGGACCTATGATCAAGGCTACACAAAAATCACAAGTTGGCAACCAAAAATGGCCAAATAATGAACCAAAAATAGATTGTACTAGGAAACATGTCAAGAGCCAAATCAGGCTTTACCAGTGGCTTCACATGAGTGAAGAACCATCACACAAAATTTACCAAAGCCAAATCCATCATAAATCATGCCCTATGAATTTATTTGCTAGCACACATCACTAGCACCTCCTAAAGCAACTCTAATTCCTATAACAGAACATGAGCATGTTAATACATCATCACAAAGTGCTCTAAATAAGATGATTTTAGAAACCAAAATCACTATTTTTGGATCACCCAAGAATTAGTTATGATTTTCCAAAGAAAAAGCCTAAAACCCATTTTACCCAAATTTAGAATACTTTGCACAGCAAAGTTTCTCCAAAATTTCCCATAAAATTCCACAGCATAAAGTTCATCAATATATGAATTTAGGAACTTGAATCATCTCAATTGGACAAGTACAACTCGAGTTACAAAATTCACAAGGTACAACCAAAATTCTGGAAATTCCATTTCCAGAATTTCCTTCCCAAAATGCTATGGGTACCCAGACCCGTTCATCCACTGCCTTGCGCTGCTCTGCTAGGTGCACCCAGGGTTGTACCCCGGATCCTCTCGGCCACCCAGCCTCCCGGCTGCCAGCTGGGCCCGTGGGCCACGCGGGACCCACTGGCCAGCGAGCCAGGGGCAGGGGATGGCCTCCCGCCGGCGGCGAACTCGCCGACGGTGAGGTCCCGGCCCTCGTGGTTCCTCCCGGTGGGTTCCCCAGCGCGAGACGAGGCCGATGGTGCCCAGGGCGGCTCGCGAGCGCATCGGAGCACACCGCACCGGCGAAAATGGCGGCCGGCGGCGGCAGCTCGGCGTTCTACGCCATGGGTATCCAATCGGGCGGCGTCCCGAGCTTCAAGGGGCATCCGCGACCGGCGCAGGCGCTCGAGCACGGCGAATCGGGCGCCCGGTCATCCATCACCATGGCGGTGACCTCGCCGGAGGGGAAGAAGAAGAGGGAAGGGGCGGCCCGGTCCGACCCTCACCTTCCTTCGCGGTCAGTCGAAGCGAGCACCGCGCTCTCGCGCGAGCTGGGGGTTCGGCAATGGCGCGGCGGTGATGACGATGCGGCGCTGCACTAGGTCGGGGTGGCGGCCATGGCGGGCGACGGCGGAGGTGGGCAAGAAGCAGAGCTTCAAAGCTCTCGAGGTGGGGTGAGGAGAAGGAGGGAACGGGGCGACGGAATGACGAGATGACGACGACGCGCTCGAGGCGGAGGGGTATACCCCTCGCCGAGGGCGGTGGAGCGGCGCCGGCATCGACACGCATCCCCCCCCACGCGTCGCTGGCGAAGCAGAGGAGCTCCCCTGTCGGTGGAAGAGGCCGACAGGTGGGGCCCTCTTTCTTTTTTTTTAATTTTTAAAAACCGAACCCCTGTTTTCACCCTCTCATATCTCCGAAAATAGGCCGAATTTGGAAAAACTCCCAACATAGAAAATGATCCTCTCCAAGAGTAGATCATTTCATCTTTTAAAAGTTTTGCCAAATTGCCAGCCATTTTTGAATTAGAAATTTCCAAAGAAAATCACTTATAAAATCTAGTAAAAAGAAAATCAGCCCCTATGCTGATCTTGAACCCCTTATACATATTACTTAGACCCATTTTCAAGCAAAGTGGTCATTAGGAGTTTTAATCCTCATGAAAAACTTTATCTAACACCTTTAGACCCCGAAAGCATTTGGAGTTTCCGGAAAAACACTTTCTGACGACTCTAGACAGAAACTCCGAAACTAGCTAGGTCTAAAAAACATAATTAATTTCTCTAGGGTCATGAGCATGACCCCAAGTCAAGTTTAAGTCATCCTCAAGTCTAAGTGAACTTAATGAGCATCACAACAAGCACTTGTTATTAGCAAACATTTGCACATAACTAAATTCAACTAGATGAATGCAAATGTTCATGATGAAATGCAAAGTGAAAGTGCATTGGGATTTTTGGAAAGTGCTCAAAAATCCCAGATGTGACAGCCTTTCCCCTTAAAGAAATCTCGTCCCGAGATTTGAGTGGACTAACCATTTCCTATGGAAATCAGGATAAACTTCTTTCAGATATGCTTTGGTTTCCCAAGTAGCCTCACGGTCATCATGGTGACTCCATATCACTTTGTAGGTCTTCACCACACGGCCGCGAGTTACTCGCTCTTTCTCATCTGCAATCCTGACTGGCTGCTCATCATATGTCAAATCAGATCTGACCTCAACCTCTTTAGCCTTGAGTTGTTCAGTTGATACTCTTAGACACTTCTTAAGTTGCGACACATGGAAAATAGGAAATATCGAGTCCATCTCTATGGGTAAAGCTAGTTTGTAGGCCACTGGTCCCATCTTCTCTATAATTTCATATGGACCAACGAACCTAGGTGCTAGCTTATGCTTGATTCCAAACCGTTGTACTTTTCTCATAGGTGACACTTTCAAGTATACTTTATCTCCAACCTCAAATGTTAACGGCCTTCGCCTTTTGTCTGCATAATTCTTATGCCTGGATTGAGCTGCTGCGATATGTTGCTGGATAATCTTCACTTTCTCAGCTGCCTCCTTGACAAAATCTACCCCATATAAGGTCTTTTCTCCAGCTTCAACCTAGCTCAACGGAGTTCTGCACTTCTTACCATATAAGGCTTCAAATGGAAACATGCGTATGCTCTCTTGATAACTGTTATTGTAAGAGAATTCTGCCAAAGGTATCCACTTCTCCCATGGACCCTTCGCAGACAACACATATGCTCTTAACAAATCTTCTAGGATTTGATTTACCCTCTCAGTTTGTCCTGAGGTTTGCGGATGATATGCTATACTATGTATCAGCTTTGTATCCAATCCCTTCTGCACACATTCCCAGAAATGAGCCATAAACTGGGGTCCTCTATCTGAAGTAATGGTTTTCGGAACCCCGTGTAACCTCACTATCTCTTTCACATAAATCTCAGCATACTGAGGAACTCTCATCTCCGTATGTACAGGTATAAAATGGGCTGATTTAGTGAGTTTATCCACAATAACCCATATAGAATCATGGCCTCGTGGTGTTGTAGGCAATCCTGTTATAAAGTCCATACTAATTTCTTCCCACTTCCACTCTGGAATTGATGACGGTTCCAGCAATCCGGCTGGCTTCAGGTGTATTGCCTTCACCCTACAGCAAGTATCACACTTTGCCACATACTTGGCAACATCTTCTTTGATATGTCGCCACCAGAATTGCTTCTTCAAATCATGATACATCTTACTAGTACCAGGATGAATGACTAACTTTGTCATGTGAGCCTCATCCAAGATCCGTTTCTTAAGCTCCGGATCGTCAGGTACTACCAATCTGCCATTGAAACGTACTATCCCTTGGCTATCTACCGTGAAATTCTTGGATTTCTTGGCTTTTCCCTTGATCAGACGCCTCTTGGTCCATCTGATCTCCTTATCATGCTTCTGTCCCTCAACAATATCTGACTCCAGCTGACAATGTAATTGAATATTTGTCAACACCACCGGGTGCATCAAGTCAAGTTCTTCTTCCTCAACCACTTGTACTGCTTAACAACGTGATTTCCTGCTCAGAGCATCGGCTACTACATTGGCTTTGCCAGGATGATAATGTACTTGCAAGTTGTAATCCTTGATCAACTCAAGCCATCTTCGCTGCCTCATATTTAACTCCGGCTGAGTGAATATATATTTCAAGCTCTTATGATCTGTGTACAGATTACACAGATTCCCTAACAAGTAGTGCCTCCAAATCTTCAATGCGTGAACCACAGCGGCAAGTTCTAGGTCATGGGTAGGGTAGTTCACTTCATGCTTCTTCAACTGTCGAGATGCATAGGCGATCGGCCTACCATCTTGCATCAGCACACAACCCAATCCTGTCTTCGAAGCATCACAATAGACATCAAATGGCTTCTCTATGTCTGGCTGTGCTAATAAAGGTGCGGAGGTCAACAGTTCTCGCAGAGTACGGAAAGCTGTCTCGCACTCCGTCGTCCATTCAAACTTCTTCTCTTTTTGCAGCAAACTAGTCATCGGTTTGGCAATCTTGGAGAATCCTAGGATAAACCGACGATAATATCCGGCTAACCCCAAGAAACTTCTTACTTCACGCACAGACATTGGAGCTTTCCACTCCATTACCTCTTGAACTTTACTGGGATCCACTAAAATACCATTCTCGGATAGAATATGACCGAGGAATGGGACTTTCTTCAACCAGAATTGACACTTACTAAACTTGGCATATAGCTTGTGCTTTCTTAACCTCTCCAAAACAATCCTTAGGTGTTTGGCATGATCCTCCTCATTCTCTGAATAGATCAATATGTCATCAATGAACACTACCACAAACTGATCCAGCTCTGGCATGAAGACCGAATTCATCAGATACATGAAGTATGCAGGAGCATTGGCTAGTCCAAAAGACATCACCAAGTACTCGAACAACCCATATCTGGTAGAAAAGGCGGTCTTTGGTATATCCTCAGCTCTAACCTTAATCTGATGGTACCCTGATCTTAAGTCAATCTTGGAAAATACTTTGGCTTTGGACAACTGATCAAATAAGATGTCAATGCGGGGTAAGGGATATTTATTTTTCACTGTTACAACATTCAACGGCCGATAGTCTACACACATTCTAAGAGTCTGATCTTTCTTCTTCACAAACAATACTGGTGACCCCCATTCTGATGTGCTAGGCTGAATAAAACCCTTATCTAGCAACTCCTTTATCTGCCTTTTCAATTCCTTCAACTCATTTGGTGGCATCCTATATGGTCTCCTTGAAATAGGTGTTGTACCAGGCAACAGTTCAATGCTAAACTCAACATCCCTGTCGGGTGGGAGTCCCGGAAGCTCTTCAGGGAAAACGTCCGGAAACTCGCACACGACCGGAATCTGAGCTAGTGGAACAGCTTGAATTGCATGCATGGTATCCTCCATTTTAATCTTACGGGGTAAAGGAATCTGAAAGGTCCCTTCCCCCAATGGGTTTCTGATAGATATCATTCTGTTGTTGGTGTCTAACACTGCACCCCAAAAACTCATCCAGCTCATCCCTATGATGATATCTACCTCAAGTCCGGGAAGAACAATCAAGGTCAACCGGAATCTCCATTGACCTAAATCCAAGGCCACAGCCTGAACCATTCTCCTCTTATTAATGTCAGCCCCAGCTGAGCTAATACGGAATTCTATACCCAACTCAGTGATATTCCAATTGTGTTTCAATACGAATGCCTCACTGACAAATGAATGTGATGATCCAGAATCAAACAAAACAACTGCAGGAGTTTTGTTGGTGAAAAACATACCCGCTGTCACTGGTTCTCCCTTGACGATATCCTCCAAAGTGGTATGGTGCACTCGAGCCTGCTGCTGCTTCCTAGGATTCGGGCATTCCCTTGAGAAGTGACCAGTCTGGCCGCAGTTGAAGCACGGCCCCATCGGTCCAGCCTTCGCTCCGGTGTTGCTGTTCTGGCCTGTCTTTCCCTGATGTGCAGGCGTCCTGAAGGCCTAGAGACGCTTGTGCTGGTTCTGCCCCTGATTGCCCTTCTTCTGTTGAGAACGGAATTTCGAGTTGGGAGGACGATACTGAGAACGGAAGTTCTGAAACCTCCCTTGAGATTGTCCACCCTCAAAGGCCCTCTTGTTGCGACCCTTGGCTACCGTATGAATGTTGTTCTGGTTCTCCTAAGTCAGACAGTCATTATAGAAGTCATTAAAGTTGACACGGGCAGAAGTACCCATTGTCTTCATCAGCTTAGAACTCAGACCCCTCTTGAAGCTTGCAATTTTGGCTTCCTCCATGTTCACAAACTCTGGAGCATAACGAGACAAGGTCATGAAGTTGTGATAATACTCCTTCACTGTACGGTTACCCATGGTCAATGCTATGAACTCTTGCTTTTTCATTGCCATCATAGATGCAGGAACATAATGTGCACGATATGCCCTGGAGAACATATCCCATGTGATCTACTGATTCTCTGGATAGGTGGTACGATGTTGTCCCCACCATATCCCAGCTGAGCCCTCAAGCATATGTGAGGCATACTCCACCTTGAGCCCTTCTGTCAAGCGAAGCAAACGGAACCTCTGTTCAATGGTGTACAACCATTCCTCTGCTTCCATTGGATTGATAGCTTCCTTGAACACTGGCGGCTTGGTGTCCATGAAGTCCTTGAAGGTACTGAACTGATTCACTTCCTGACCAACACGGACATTGCGGTTGTTGCGGTGGTCTTCAAAATTCTGACGCAGCAAATCCTCAATATTTCGCTGACTTCCCAGGAATTGGGCAAACAACTGCTCAGGGGTAAGTGGAGGAGGAGGTGGTGCACCATGTGCAATGTTGTCCTCGGCCCCACAGCCTCCACCACCACCACTACCACTCGCATTCTGGGTAGCCGTTGCACTCCGAGTATCCACCATCTGCAATATTTCAGCAAGCATGGTCATTAGGAGTTGGATTTCTGGTGGTAAATAAAATGTAGAATTGTGCCATGCGAGGTTCATTAGAGCGGATAAATCCAAACAATTAATTCGCACAACACACAACATTATATATTGCCACGATCACAACATCGCTAATAAGATTACTCGAGAGTTAATACATATCATACACAACCAAAATGCCAGTATTGCCAACTGGACTTTCATAGCGTACCATACATCGCTATTACAAGTCTACTGATCAACCCAACTGACTAACTGCCACACATATCATACATGACTCTAGCAAACCCAAAGGCACTATCATACTGACAAACCAACTACTAGTCTACTCCTCGTCAGCCACACGTAGACTACTAACAGCCTCGTCGGTGCCCTCTGCACGAGGTGCGTGCCACTGGCCATACTGCCTCAGGTACACCTCCTCACGCAGATGGTCATTGTACTCCTCGAGGTGGTCTAACTCCCTGCGCAACTGGCGCTTGCTCTCACGCAGTCCTCGCACCTGGTCCCAAGCGGCGGTCCTGTCGTCCACCACCTTCCCCAGCGTGCTCTCTGTGTACTCCAAACTAGCTGTCAACTAAGCAACCCTCTGCTGAAGCTGCTCAACCTGCTCTGCCAACACTGCACTGCCCCTCACAGCCTCTACCTTGGCCTCTATCTCTGCGGCTAAATCCTCACTGAGCTTCTTCACCTGCTCCTCAAACTGAGCCTTCTGCTGGCGCTCCTGGTGGATCTTGTCCCACAGCAAGTTGCGCCCGTGGAGATGCACAGTCTCAAGTGCGTCGTATGCCTGCATCACGGCGAACATTGCACTAGCAGTGTGCGAACCTCCCTCCTCAGCCTCCCGAGGTCCTGTCACAAGTGCAGTCCCCTCCTCCTGACTCCACACCGCGTAGGTAGGGTCTATAGAGGGAAAAGCACCTAGCAAGATCTCCGCAAGCTGATCAAGCACCTCGCCCACCAGCAAGTCCAACAGGTGGTAGGCGGCTACCTGTGCTGCACACCACGGTGTCTTGCCCTCTCCACAGACTCTCCAACCAATCCAGTGCGGGTCTTCATCCAACTAAGGAACCACAAGCGACACAATGGCATACCCATGCCTCACTATCATATCTCGATCCCAAAAGTAGAGAGGCGGGTTGCGCTTGGGGTAGCCAGCACTGTTGAGAATCCTCCAGAGAAGGGTAGGCGTACCAAACTTCTCCAATAAGGTGCTGTACTCCCTGTCCACACGAGTGGGTAATGGCGGCACAGCAGGAGCTGGAACAACCACAGGCGGCTCAACCACAAGTGGCGCCTGCCTGGGGTGTCCAGGTGCTGCACCTCCCACACTCTTGCGGGCGGTCTGCTTGGTCCTCGGCATCTGAAATAGTGACATATCCTGATAAGCACAATTATATAATTATAAGTTATATAATTGTCTCATAAACATGGTGTACTCAATTCTTTTAAGGGGAAAGAGCTAAATTTTTAACATGATGGGATGACAAATTTTTATTTCATGATATGCACAAAATTTTATTACGTCCTCACCAATTTATTACTTATATAAATATAGTGATAAACCAATATTCGTTCTAAACGGTGGCACAAAACGCACTCTCATTCACGAAGTTAGGATGATCTACACGTTTCGCGTGGTTAGCGTACCTGCAGGAAATTCATTTCAGCCCAACCCCATGAATGCAAGCGACGTTCCAAAATTGGCACCTTAAGAATAAGGTTAAATCTCTGACCTATAACTAGTCCTATTCAACACCCTACTCCACACAGGCATATCCCAACATCCCTACGTGTAGGTGCATGGTACTCCCAAAAATCATCGCCAGAAGACGATCCCAACATGGGGTACTCTCTCATAGTCATGTGTGAAACATGAAGATGATCAAGCACCATTAAGCACTCCCCTAGACTGGCAGTGTATCTAGTCATGCTCTCACAGCTCACCTTACCTTGGGCGTAGAGGCAAAAATTGATCCATACACAACCATTCAAGTGAATGGCCCTCATACTAAACCGTCGTGTATGAGCGCGACCAAGAAAATATGATGCAGTATTTCCCCCAAGTCAATCCCTAGCTAAGCCACCTGAATAGTCCTTATACGGGCATAATGGACAGTCGGACATTGGCACACTCTAGGATTTAAGACTATATCATCCTACTTCTATTCTTTTATAAGTGGCTACAGGTTTTAACTCACTTTTATTTCCAAAACACTTGTTTTTATTATGTAATGCATGACGTCACGTTGAACCATGCTCCGATGCCAGCTGTCACAGACCCGACCAATTTACATAAGCATAAGTATGAATATCAACGCCAAGGCATCGAAGAACACACTTAAGCCCATGTAAACCCGGCAGTCATCCAAAATCCCGAAGAATTTTAAACTTTTTCCGTTAAGCCAGGAATCATAATAAGTTCAACATTCATCATACATCACACAAGTAGATATTACATCGGAGTATCAAGTACCATTATTACAAACCATAGTAAATAAGTTTGTGGAAGCTACATAGATTAAGTCTTACAAACCACTAGAGTTTATATAGTGCCTTGTCCATGACCGAGTCCAACCAAAAGCATCATAAGGAGAGAAGGATAAATGACTGTGCCCACAGTCTAGTAGTCACCCAATGCTGGGTAGTAGCAAGTCTCACAGTATCCATAGAACATCTCTCCATCTGCAACAACATGGGAATAAAACCCTGAGTACGTGGGGTACTCAGCTAGACTTACCCATCTAAAACCAGAAAATAAGGACTCTTATAAGCATATGCAAGGCCATATGGTGGTTTGGCTGACTCTTGCTTGCATAAAAGACTTGAGCTTATATTATCTTCATTAGTGATCTATACTAAGCTTATCCTCATTAGTATATCCTGCACATGCTAGGTTTTGCTCCTGATTTATTACAACATCAAGTAGAAGTAAAAAGCAAAAGCAAACATCCTTTCACATGGTTGATCATAACAATATCCATAATCCGTCCAGGCAACATAACCCCGTTACCAATTTTCCCGTTTATGCCCTGTATTGCATGTATTCCAATCAAATTATCCACTATCCAGGGACGATGGCGATTATAATCGATTCCTACTCAGCTGAGGGTAAAAAGCTCAACACACTCACCCCACTCACCCGCTAAAGTGAGTGGTCGGTCATCGTTCACCTATTCGGAATTGGGAATCAACAGGAACCAATCATGCCCAGACCTCTTGATTGCTGCATCTAGTCGGGTACCAACATCAGTCTTAATGCCACGGCCTGTCTCACCCCAACACCAACACACTGGTGTCGACCTGATAACCCAAACCAAATAGGCTACTAGACTTTGGGGGAAACCCTAAGCGTGGAGGTGCGTTCAATCTTGATGGAAGGCCGGAACAATACAGTGTTCTGCTTATTTCCCATTTGGGTATGTGCCAGATTCCCATTCGATCCAACCATATCATGTGAAGGTTAACCCTAACCTCGCGGATGATTTCTCAACCACCCGACTTCTACCGTTTAAACATTCCAGGCTAAGCAATAACGTCCTAGACTTACTTAGGATAGGTATATCAAGTAGTCAAGGCAGGTAATGCAACAAAGGTATCGATCAACGCCTATCACGTAGTGCAGTATAAACAATAAAAGACGCAAGTTAGTTTTGGCAAACCGTAAGAGAAATGCTCCGGGGCTTGCCTTTCTCGAAGGAGCTGGGGTAGTGGTTTGGGCACTCCGGAAGTTCAGCGTCCGAGTCCTCCCCGGCTGCTACTTGCTCCTCCGACTCCTGCTGGGGTTCCACGTCCTGCTCCGCGGGTACCAGCTGCTGGGCGTCGTTCAGCGATCCTGTCATGATGCAATACGTGATTGAGTAACTTATATTACTTACTACATGTCGATGATCGATGCAAGTGCATAACACAAGTTGATCCTAATAAAACAACATGACTATTCAAGGCGACATGGGCGAACCAAGGCGTAACCGCATTACGCCATGGCGCGAATGGACTTCGCCCATGGTCGTTAACCTTCGACCAACATGACCAACACAAACATGTTATTAACCAAAACCTGACCTTAACATGACCATTGATCAAGTATAACATCCCACTAACTTTATTTGGAATGAACATCATGATCAAGACACTTAAACAAAGCATAATTATCCCTAATCATGATATAGGCTATAACAGCAACCTATATTTCGACTTATCCTAAAATCCTGGAAAAATTACAGTAGCATCCTCATCTTGATCATAGTCTACTGTCCAAATTTCATCCCATTTGGACCTATGATCAAGGCTACACAAAAATCACAAGTTGGCAACCAAAAATGGCCAAATAATGAACCAAAAATAGATTGTACTAGGAAACATGTCAAGAGCCAAATCAGGCTTTACCAGTGGCTTCACATGAGTGAAGAACCATCACACAAAATTTACCAAAGCCTAATCCATCATAAATCATGCCCTATGAATTTATTTGCTAGCACACATCACTAGAACATGAGCATGTTAATACATCATCACAAAGTGCTCTAAATAAGATGATTTTAGAAATCAAAATCACTATTTTTGGATCACCCAAGAATTAGTTATGATTTTCCAAAGAAAAAGCCTAAAACCCATTTTACCCAAATTTAGAATACTTTGCACAGCAAAGTTTCTCCAAAATTTCCCATAAAATTCCACAAAGATAAAGTTCATCAATATATGATTTAGGAACTTGAATCATCTCAATTGGACAAGTACAACTCGAGTTACAAAATTCACAAGGTACATCCAAAATTCTGGAAATTCCATTTCCAGAATTTCCTTCCCAAAATGCTATGGGTACCCAGACCCGTTCATCCACTGCCTTGCGCTGCTCTGCTAGGTGCACCCGAGGGTTGTACCCCGGATCCTCTCGGCCACCCAGCCTCCCGGCTGCTAGCTGGGCCCGTGGGCCACGCGGGACCCACTGGCCAGCGAGCCAGGGGCAGGGGATGGCCTCCCGCCGGCGGCGAACTCGCCGACGGTGAGGTCCCGGCCCTCGTGGTTCCTCCCAGCGGGTTCCCCAGCGCGAGACGAGGCCGATGGTGCCCAGGGCGGCTCGCGAGCACACCGCACCGGCGAAAATGGCGGCCGGCGGCGGTAGCTCGACGGCGGCCCGGCGTTCTACGCCATGGGTATCCAATCGGGCGGCGTCCCGAGCTTCAAGGGGCATCCGCGACCGGCGCAGGCGCTCGAGCACGGCGAATCGGGCGCCCGGTCATCCATCACCACGGTGGCGACCTCGTCGGAATGGAAGAAGAAGAAGAGGGAAGGGGCGGCCCGGTCCGACCCTCACCTTCCTCTCGCGGTCAGTCGAAGCGAGCACCGCGCTCTCGCGCGAGCTGGAGGCTCGGCAACGGCGCGGCGGTGATGACGACGCGGCGCTGCGCTAGGTCGGGGCGGCGGCCATGGCGGGCGACGATGGAGGTGGGCAAGAAGCAGAGCTTCGAAGCTCTCGATGTGGGGCGAGGAGAAGGAGGGAACGGGGCGACGGAATGACGAGATGACGACGACGCGCTCGAGGCGGAGGGGGTATACCCCTCGCCGAGGGCGGTGGAGCAGCGCCGGCATCGACACGCACCCCCCCCCCCACGCGTCGCTGGCGAAGCAGAGGAGCTCTCCTGTCGGTGGAAGAGGCCGACAGGTGGGGCCCACTTTTTTTTTTAATTTTTAAAAACCGAATTAAACCCCTGTTTTCACCCTCTCATATCTCCCAAAATAGGCCGAATTTGGAAAAACTCCCAACATAGAAAATGATCCTCTCCAAGAGTAGATCATTTCATCTTTTAAAAGTTTTGGCAAATTCCCAACCATTTTTGAATTAGAAATTTCCAAACAAAATCACTTATAAAATCTAGTAAAAAGAAAATCAGCCCCTATGCTGATCTTGAACCCCTTAAACATATTACTTAGACCCATTTTCAAGCAAAGTGGTCATTAGGAGTTTTAAACCCCATGAAAAACTTTATCTAACACCTTTAGACCCCGAAAGCATTTGGAGTTTCCGGAAAAACACTTTCTGACGACTCTAGACAGAAACTCCGAAACTAGCTAGGTCTAAAAAACATAATTAATTTCTCTAGGGTCATGAGCATGACCCCAAGTCAAGTTTAAGTCATCCTCAAGTCTAAGTGAACTTAATGAGCATCACAACAAGCACATGATATTAGCAAACATTTGCACACAACTAAATTCAACTAGATTAATGCAAATGCTCATGATGAAATGCAAAGTGAAAGTGCATTGGGATTTTTGGAAAGTGCTCAAAAATTCAGATGTGACAGATTATACCTTGGCATGGGTTCTCTGGTCGACCGATTGCTCTAGTTATAGATCATGACTAGAGTACGTAACTGCTAGCGCAGGCGTGGTGTCTGGGTTAGTGAGTTACCGGAGAATGCGCCCAGCCCCACGGATAGTTGTGGTAGCCCCGGGGGTGACAGCTCCGACCAGGCCTTTGTATTCCACCACGTTCGGGCTGGTGTTTTCGTAGAGCTTTTGGCTGCCTGACCCCGGTTACCCCTTCCCCGTCTTTTCGAGAACCGGAAAGGAACAGCTGCTCCGAAGTTTCTTGGTGTAACTGCTATGCTGACCTCCGCTTAGCTATCCCTTTGGTATAGACTAGAATAGAACCACAGTAATGGAGGAGAAAATAGGAATCTTGGCATCTCCTGTAGACCTCTCAACTTAGCTAGTCTGCTCTGCTATCTTTTTAGGGTTCTCCTGTGTGTGTCACTTATCTAAAAACCCGATTATATCTTTTACCCCCTCATTAGTCTAGTTGGTATATTAGTTAGTAGATGTATGACAGTTAATTATCAACTTCTTTACCCTTTGCTTCCCTGAGGGTAAATACGATACCCTGGAATACTCTTGGGTGAAAGCTACAATGGTATCCGTGCGCTTGCGGATTTCACTGTTTGCGTAACTTATACCAATTGGCTTTCTTGTGCCATTACCTAGGATGGACTTAAAACCTCCATGCTTGGTGATTGCGCTAAGAAATGCCAACAGTACTCCGTGCCTTCCGTGTTCCCTCCGCAGCAGCAGCTCGGCCACTGGCAGTACGGTGCGGCCCCGCAGCCGAGTTGGTCTCCGTGGGAGGATGGTGCTGGGGGCTCTGGGACCCCCGGGGACGGCGCCACGAGCTAGGTACCTTCTCTTCTAGCTTTTGGACCTTGTTGTGGCACGTCGGACATGTTTTGCCGATGTTGGCCTTGTATGGATAACTTTGGACTTGTATGGATGAATTTGGACTTGTATGGAGCCATTTGGACTTGTATGGATGATTCCGGTCATGCTATACGGATTTGATGCTATATTATGGTTGAAATGGTGTATTATTGCGAATATATGTGATGAATGTTGGATATGTGTGATGTTTGTGATTAAATGTGGTCGAAATGAAAGAAAACAGCAAAAAAAGGAAAAAAAAATTTCCCAGGTTTGCCAATGGCCTGGGGAAAAATTCCAGGCGAAGCCCAGGTTTGCCGACGGCCATGGCCATCACCAAAGAATTTCCTGGAAAACATTTTCAAAAGAAAATAAAAAGTTTCGCCGACGGCCATGGCCATCGGAAAAGTAATTTTTTTGCCGATGGCCACTTGGCGTCAGCAATCGGCAAACACGCCGTCAGCCTGACGGCGGGGCAGCTGATGTGGCGTGTTAGCCGATGGCGGACGCGGCCATCGACGAACAGTTTGCCGATGGCATGGTCAGTTGCCATCGCCAAAAAATTTTTTTGCCGATGACCGGTTTGCCGATGGGAGTTTGCCAATGGCAACGTGACTTTGCCATTGGCAAACTCTTTGCCGCCGGTTTCCTGGTCTTTGCCGATGGCGTCATGCCATCGGCAAAGCCTCTGGATCCGGTAGTGGCAGCTAGAAATTTGGATGTAATCATGGTAACAATTTTGTCTACTTTTAGGGTCGTTGCCTGAACAAACATCCAGTTTTGTCTCTGTAAAACTGACAACATTGTCTGAATACTAAAGTTCTTCCCAATCTGCTGCTTCCGCAGGTTTTTCCCCATCAATTTCAGGAGGACCAGTGTGAACCCTGACTTGGCTAGGTCAGGACACAGCCAGAACTTGTCGACAAACCCAAACCACATCAATCGGAATACTTCATGATGTCATCAATTGATGACATCATGAAGTATTCATGATCTCTTGTGCAGCGTATTGGCTGTAGAGATTATGGAACGGCATACACAGTTTACTGTGATCAATGTATAATTTGGAATAATGCTGATACTAAAATGTTCTAACCTGGAGTAGTTCTTATTAGAAGAATATCATAAGTTAGAGCTTGCCCACCGAATTTTCTTTAATTAGTTCTCATGATATATTTCTGTGTTCTGCACATCTCCCATCAACCTGAAGAGAGGCACAGATTATTATTTGTAGAATCTAAGTTTTATCAATAGATATAATCAGAGAAAATGGCGGAGTAGTAGTGTTGAAATATGTTTGTGTTGTGTAGAAGAAAGGAAGGAATGATTTTTTTTTTCTGGAAATGTGATTGGCATGCATTCATTGATTTCAACAGATCCATTCACTAGAAGGTTAATAAGAAATGAATACAATTAATATAATCTTATGCGAATAACTTATTACTTCTTGCACATCACAATATACAACTGCATAATCATACATATATGAATTATAAAAATCAATATAGCTCTAGAAATCCAAAGTATTTGTTTGGTGCGTATTGCCATCAAGTTGTTTTTGTGTTATTGGGTGACATGATTATATCATCTACCTTATTTTTTTGTCAGACGTGTCAAAATATTTGTGTGTTTGTTACGATTCTTATTCACAAAGAGAAGTGCACATGTACAAAACCCACTGCCCCTAGTCAGTTTAGAGAACCAGAAAAAAGACTAACTAATCACTACCGGAGACAGACTATTTGCCGATGGCCCAGGAGTTTGCCGATGGCCAAGGAATAACCCATCGGCAAATAAGTGGATTTGCCGATGGCAAAGCTAAGCCATCGGCAAATACTTCTTTGCCGATGGCCAGGCCATCGGCAAATAAATGCCATCGGCAAAGCGCTTCGGCAAACACAAGCAAATGGCAGTGCCGATGGCCACCATCGGCAAAGTTTGCCAGGAGCGGACCGGCGGCTGACGCCGTCTGTTTTGCCGATGGCTTAGCCGTTAGGCCATCGGCAAACAGAGTAATTTGCCGATGGCCGCGGCCACCGGCAAAGTTACGCCACGTGGCTGCCGGTGGAGCGCCCGGGCCCACCTTCTTTGCCGATGGCCGGCAAAGAGGCTTTGCCGATGGCTTTGCAAGTCTATCGGCAAATCATATTTTTTTTTTGTTTTTTCCTTCCTATTTTTTTTCTGGAGTCTTCCTACACCACATACAACCCAGCTTCAAAAGTTGGGACAATTTTGAGTTTCGTAGCTATATTTCGTTAATTTTTTTGGTTTCTTTGAATTTTTCCCGCAACTCTAAATTTGAACTGCAGGTACATGAAATAATGCAAACTTTTGATTCAAAAAATGATGTTCATGATGCTCGGAGTATGTTGAGGCCGTATCCAGGACCTCGCATGAAACTACGACCCTGTTGGCCTCGTAACATGGGGAGTGACGTGCGCGGAAAGTGTTTTTAAATTTTATAAAATCCAAACGAAGTCCGAAATTGACAAAACTTGACCAGTTGTGTTGTCATAGCATGTGGAGTGTGTGGTAAAAATTTCAAAAAGTTTCAAGCAAGTTGTGACGTCGGATGGCCAAAACCCAGACATCTCCACATGTGATCACTTGTACAGCTCTTCGGACGGGCCCGAGAAATACACCAGCCCGGTCGTGTATGAGAAGCTCACCAAGTACGCCGCCGCAGCTCAAGAGCTCCATGGCGACGACTACAACGTCACCGCCGAGCCCCCGGATCGGCAGCTCGTGATGAGGTTGGGAGGAGGGAAGCAGCACGGCCGGTTCTATATGGCCCACAGCGCCATTGAGCCGTCCTCTGTCCCGACACTGACCGAGATCCGCAAAGAAGACCAGCGAAGGGGCGCACCGCGGGTCCCCATACTAGTGCCTCGGCAGCCGAGCAGTGCGCAGGTGATCGCGAGTCTTCAGGTAAGTGGAGTTTCATTCGTCGTTCGACCGTTTCACAAATAATGTACCTTGCCTTCAAATACAATCAACCATGCTGGTGTAATATTGCAGTCCATGGTCCAGGAGGTGCTAGCCAACCAGAAGCAGATGGCGATTGCCTATCAGGAGCACGTGGCCGCAGTTGCACAGCACTACCAGCAGGCGATGTCACAGATGTCCCTACACATGCGTGCCCAGGGAATGAGTGAGCCTCCAGCCTTTGTCTTCGCTCCACCACCAGTACCTCCAATGCCTTTTGTTGTACCTCGTCTGGTGAGTACATTGCTATTGCTTTAGCTTGTGATGCCAGTCTGCAGGTACTAATTCCATCACTTGGTCTTTGTGCAGGCACAGTCGGCGGGTTCAAACCCAACTCCAGGTGCTAGCCCTCCAGCGGGTGCTTCTCCACAGGGTCCTTCTCCACAGCACGGCTGGACTCCTTACCAGAGCCTCCCCACGCAGCCGTTCGTCTGGGGTCCTCCACCGACGCAGGGGTACTCGTGGCCGCCGCAGGGGCAGCCCGGGCCGTCTCAGTTCCCTCCGCAGCCGGAGTACTCCGTGCCTTCCATGTTCCCTCCGCAGCAGCAGCTCGGCCACTGGCAGTACGGTGCGGCCCCGCAGCCGAGTTGGTCTCCGTGGAAGGATGGTGCTGGGGGCTTTGGGACCCCCGGGGACGGTGCCACGAGCTAGGTACCTTCTCTTCTAGCTTTTGGACCTTGTTGTGGCACGTCGGACATGTTTTGCCGATGTTGGCCTTGTATGGATAACTTTGGACTTGTATGGATGAATTTGGACTTGTATGGAGCCATTTGGACTTGTATGGGTGATTCCGGTCATGCTATACGGATTTGATGCTATATTATGGTTGAAATGGTGTATTATTGCGAATATATGTGATGAATGTTGGATATGTGTGATGTTTGTGATTAAATGTGGTCAAAATGAAAGAAAACAGAAAAAAAGGAAATAAAAATTTCCCAGGTTTGCCGATGGCCTGGGGAAAAATTCCAGGCGAAGCCCAGGTTTGCCAACGGCCATGGCCATCGACAACCGACCATAACTTTGCCGATGGCCGTGGCCATCGGCAAAGAATTTCCTGGAAAACATTTTCAAAAGAAAATAAAAAGTTTCACCGACGGCCATGGCCATCGGAAAAGTAATTTTTTTGCCGATGGCCACGTGGCGTCAGCCATCGGCAAACACGCCGTCAGCCTGACGGTGGGGCGGCTGACGTGGCATGTTCGCCGATGGCAGACGCGGCCATTAGCGAACGGTTTGCCGATGGCATGGTCAGTTGCCATCGCCAAAAAATTTTTTTGCCGATGCCCGGTTTGCCGATGGGAGTTTGCCGATGGCAACGTGACTTTGCCATCGGCAAACTCTTTGCCACCGGTTTCCTGGTCAAAGCCTCTGGATCCGGTAGTGGCAGCCAGAAATTTGGATGTAATCATGGTAACAATTTTATCTACTTTTAGGGTCGTTGCCTGAACAAACATCCAGTTTTGTCTCTATAAAACTGACAACATTGTCTGAAAGCCGTCAACATTGGTCACATTCTAGAGCTACACCCAGCAAACAAGTAGTGATATAGGTGCATTTCACTTGGTTCCACATGTACATGTCACTATTTGGATGCAGGTACAAACAGGTACTAATCAAGCCTGAACAAGCGTGAATGGAGCAAATTTGAGCAAACTTCAAATGAGCAACCAATACACGTGACAAGCCAGGACAGCACCAGGAAGCTGCCACGTGGGCCAAGCGCCAAATGCCAGGTCGGCCGACCACCTTTTGGTGGCAGGACACCTTGGCATTGCACCCACTGCCACCTGGACCTTCTAGAAGGCCAGTGGGACCCACCTGTCAGCCAACCTCAGGTTGGCCGACCTGCAGGTGGGACCCACTTGAGGTCGGTTTGCTTCCACCACCTTCCTGCATGACTCCCACGTGTCCTACACCGAGCATCGTCCATTCAAGTCGGTGGGAAGGTCGGTTTGATCCAAGGGTGTAGAAGAGATGTCACGCGGATCGCTGACGTGGCGCTTGAGTAGGGGCTACTCCATCTCCCCTATAAATACCCCTCTATAGCTTAGTCCAAAGTGCACCATGTATCATAGGAAGAGCTTCCATTAGCTATAGTGTGAGAATAGAGGGAAGAGAGTGAGGAGTTCCAGCGGAGGAGTCCCGGCCTGTCGGGAATCTGCTTCCAGGAGCGCCTCAGCGGATGTTTGTCTTCTAGTAAGTTTACTATCTAGTTGCTTTCATCTGAGTACTTTTAGTATTTACTTTCTGTCTTAGTTTATCGTAAGTGTACATTCTTTCTGCTGGCACATTGCTCTCTCCTGAGCGAGCGTATGTTAGGCTCTTGAGTGAAGTGCTCTAAACCCTGGCCGTGTTTAGAGTAGTAGAGATAGTGTAGGCGTGGTGTCTAGACTAGATCTGCCGGTGTGAACGTCTAGCTGCACCCAGGAATGCCCACAAGTGAAGTGTGACAGCCTTCCGTTGGGACCGAGAAGTTCTCCTGAGCGTGTTGTTAGGTTAGATTGTAGGTCTGCACTGGCGGCCGCTTCAGGGGGTGTTATTTAGCCACCTGTCTCGCCCATCGGCCGCAGCAGAAAGTAAGAGCTAGTTCTCAAGTATACTTAGGATAACTAGGTTAGAACCCAAAAACTAGAATTACCTCTCTATCCCATCCTAAGCCCTTTGATCATTGCCTGACGGCATACCTTGGCCTAGTTAGTCCACTTCACGTTCCCTGTGGAAAATACGATACCTGGAATACTCCCGGTGAAGTGCTACATTGACTACCCGTCCACTTGCGGTAATCCCGTTTGCCACATCTGGTGTCAACAAGCATTTCTGGTGCCGTTGCCGGGGAACGGTAGCTGGTTAGTTAGAGCCATAGTCGTCAAACTATCCTTGTTAGATTAGAAACCCTCTTACCTATTCAATGGATCAAACAACCCTTTTTGATTATGCGGCTCCAACGGACGCTGAGTTGGAGCCGCCTAGTTCTTCTCAGGCTATTTTAGCCGCCCGCTATGAACTTCGCCCGAGTCTCATAGCGATGGTTCAGGAAAATCCCTTTTCGGGAGAAGGAGATGAAAGCCCATACACCCACTTACGTGATTTCGAGCAACTTTGTTCGTGCATTCACATCCAGGGGATGAGACGAGTTACCCTTAAGTGGAAGCTTTTTCCGTTCTCTTTAACGGGAAAAGCTAGACGTTGGTACTCTCGTCACGTAGGTAGTGTAGATAGAGAGTGGGAGAAGTTACAAGCCAAATTTTGCCTTACCTATTTCCCCATCTCCCATGTAGCCCATCTTCGCAGAGATATCCTAAACTTCCAACAAGAAGAGAAGGAATCTCTAGGAGCGGCATGGACACGAATCATGGACTTAACGTCCTCCGGTCCAAACTTAGCCATACCCGAGCCAATGTTAATGCAACACTTTTATCTCGGCCTTAGGCAAAGTTCCGCACAATTCCTTGATCTAGCCTCGAAGGGAGCATTCCTTCATCTACCCATTAGTGAAGGTAAGGTAGTCCTAGCAACCATACTAGACAATACCCCTACACTGATGATCATAGTGAAGCCCCTGAGGAAGACCAAACCCCTAGGGACGAAACCTCGACAGCCAATACCACAACCCAAGCTGACGAGCCTGAACCACAAACACCTCCAGGGGAAGAAGTAATTCACCCCCTGGAATATCCCTTGGACATCGAGATAGACCTTTTTGCCGATTTTGGCAATGTCTTGAAACAACTCATGCATAAGAAACCTAATAGAGATCCAAATAGGCATATCGCTTTACGCTTAGAGGACCGTTACCTTAAGGCAACTGCCCAAGAGCTCATGTCTGTCATGAGCAGCGAATGGCTAAGAGAATCAGAGGTGTCGTCTAATATCATCAGACCTCTATCCTGTTTCACAACCATTCCCTGTACCATAGGTAGGATCTCTATCGAGTCTCTTTACAACCCAGCCGTAGGAGCAAACGTAATGTCTAAATCCTTAGCACTAACACTCCTCGGTGAGGAACCGTTAACTCCTAATGACAAATTCCTCAAGATTCCGTCTGGGGAGCTAGTCAAGAGTTGCGGTCTTGCACGAAACATACCAATCACCATTAACAAAGTAAATGTCCTCCTAAATTTCCACATCTTTGATGTAGAGGACATTGACTTGTTAATTGGGTACCCGCTCCTTAGATTTCTGAATGGCTTTCAGAGCGGGTACGTTAGGGGTCAACTCGGGAAAAACACAAGCCTTCTAATTCCCTTTGTCGGTTCAGCTAATAGCAAATCAGAACCACAACCCAAAATTGACCCAATAGAGGAGGTAATGGTGGCAGCCCATGCAGAAGCATCACAACCCGACTTAGAAGAAGAGGCTAAGGATTACATCGAAGAGCTAGAAATAAACCCCGACCTAGACGAACCCTTAGAGCTAGATGAATCCGAACCACAACCTAAACCCTCCATAGAACTTAAGCCACTTCCTTCTGGGCCTAAGTATGTCTTCCTTAACGGCGATAGAGACAAACCTGTCATTATTAGCGATCAGCTCTCTGAAGAAGAGACCGCTAGACTCATAGCCGTTCTAGAGAAGTATCGCTCTGTCTTAGGATACTCCCTCCAAGACCTTAAGGGGATTAGCCCCGCTCTTTGCACACATCGCATCCCTATAGAACCCGAAGCTATACCCTCGAGAGAGCCTCAAAGGAGGTTAAATAATGCGATGAGAGAAGTAGTAAAGAAGGAGGTCTTGAAGCTCTTGCATGCGGGCATAATCTACCCTGTTCCAAACAGTGAGTGGGTCAGCCCCATACAAGTAGTACCAAAGAAAGGAGGAATGACGGTCGTTAAAAACGATAATAACGAACTTATCCCACAACGAACCGTCATGGGATGGAGGATGTGTATAGATTACCGAAAACTCATCAAGGCTACAAAGAAAGATCACTTTCCATTACCATTCATCGATGAGATACTGGAACGGTTTGCAAAACACTCTTTCTTCTGTTTCCTTGACGGGTATTCAGGTTATCATCAAATCCCGATCCATCCCAACGACCAAAGTAAGACGACATTTACATGCCCTTACGGGACATATGCATATAGGCGCATGTCTTTTGGCCTATGCAATGCTCCCGCTTCTTTCCAAAGGTGCATGATGTCCATCTTCTCAGACATGATCGAAGAAATCATGGAAGTTTTCATGGACGACTTCTCCGTCTATGGCAAGACTTTTAACGGATGTCTTGAGAACCTGGAGCGCGTCTCACGAAGATGCGAAGAAAAACACTTGATCCTAAACTGGGAAAAATGCCACTTTATGGTTAGGGAAGGGATAGTGTTAGGACATAGAGTGTCCGAGCGTGGAATAGAGGTAGATAGAGCTAAGATAGAGGTCATAGAATAGCTCCCACCTCCCATGAATGTTAGAGGAGTGCGCAAGATTTTTTGCAAATCGCTAGGCCTTTAACAAACCTGCTAGCTAAAGACGCACCCTTTAATTTTAATGATGAGTGCTTGGATGCATTTTACTACCTTAAGGAAGCACTTGTCTCTGCGCCAATCATACAACCCCTTGATTGGTCGCTTCTCTTTGAGATAATGTGTGATGCTAGTGATTATGTTGTAGGAGCTGTCTTAGGACAAACTAGAGATAAGAAGCATCATGCTATCTGTTATGCTAGTAAAACACTAACTGGAGCTCAGCTAAACTATGCAACCGCTGAAAAAGAGTTGTTGGCCGTAGTGTTTGCTATAGACAAGTTTAGGTCTTATCTGGTAGGAGCAAAAGTGATCGTTTACACCGATCACGCTGCTTTAAAATATCTATTCACTAAGAAAGACGCTAAACCAAGATTAATAAGGTGGATCTTGCTACTCCAAGAATTTGACTTAGAGATAGAAGATAAAAAGGGAGTAGAAAACTCGGTCGCAGACCACCTTTCTAGGATGCAGGTTGAAGACAAACAGAGTTTGCCGATCAACGATTATCTTCGGGACGACACACTTCTCAAAGTGTCAGCTGCTCACCCTTGGTATGCAAATATCGTCAACTACATGGTCTCTGGCTATGTACCACCGGGGGAAGATAAGAAGAAGCTGATCAAAGAAAGCAAGGCACATCTATGGGACGACCCTTACCTCTATAGGGTCTGTCAAGATGGGGTGCTGAGACGGTGTGTTCCAACCGAAGAAGGCATGCAGATTATCAGTAAATGCCATGGGGCTGAATATGGAGGCCATTATGGTGCATTCAGAACCCTTGCCAAGATTTGGCAAAGTGGATTCTACTGGCCTACCATGTACGGAGACACCAAGGACTTCATCAAGAGGTGTGAGAGATGCCAACGACACGGGAATATCAATACCCGTGACACCATGCCCCTCACAAACAACCTTCAAGTGGAGCTCTTTGATGTCTGGGGGATAGATGACATGGGTCCATTTCCACCATCACAAGGATATGAGTACATACTGGTGGCAGTGGACTATGTATCTAAGTGGGTCGAAGCAATGCCGTGTAAGTCAGCCGACTCAAAGCACGCCAAGGCAATGTTTCATGACACCATCTTCCCAAGGTTCGGCACCCCAAGGCTAGTCATTAGTGACGGAGGTAGCCACTTCATTGACAGAAGATTACAAGAGTACCTGAAAGAAATGGGGATAAGGCACAATGTGGGTACACCTTATCACCCCCAGACAAGCGGACAAGTAGAAACTTCGAACAAGCAAATCAAGAACATTCTGCAGAAGACTGTCAATGAGATGGGATCAGCATGGAAATCCAGACTTTCTGATGCACTCTGGGCATACAGGACTGCATACAAGACTCCTATTGGTATGACCCCATACCAACTTGTATACGGAAAGACATGCCACTTGCCTGTCGAGCTGGAGCATAGGGCACATTGGGCCATTAAGAGGTGGAATATGGACCTGTCCTCAGCCGGACAACATCGGAAGATCCAGATCTCAGAATTGGAGGAATGGAGAGAACGAGCTTATCATAATGCCAGAATCTACAAGGAGAGAACTAAAAGATGGCATGATAAGCGAATCAAGCAAAAAGAGTTCCATCCGGGGAATAAGGTACTCATGTTCAACTCCAGGGTCAAACTTTTTGGCCATGGAAAGCTAAGAAGCAAATGGGAAGGCCTGTACCTGGTGGTTGACGCTGCGACGCATGGAGCTGTGACGCTACAGGACGACGACGGCAACGTCTTCAAGGTAAATGGCCATCGCCTTAAACTCTTTTATGAACATGATTCCGTACCAGAAGAATTAGACATGATAGATTTTACCTTAAATCCTAATCAATAAAATCATGTTTACTTCATTGACATGCTAAAACTTTAACATTTAACACATTTTGAAACTGCATGCCACTTTGCTTGATTAGAAATAAGGGTAGCATAGGAATTTCTAGGAACACTTGAGCACTTGGGAGCTAGTCCCTAGGAGCCAGGTGTAGGTCGACCGACCTGTGTTTGGCACCCACTCGGACCCAGGGTGGTGCAGCCAAACCAGGACCCCAGCCTGGTCGACCAGACCCAACTAGGGTCCGGTCGACCGACCAAGAAATTCGCAATTTGAATTCGCAGAAATCCTTGGAACGGCTAGGGGAGCCTGTAGTTCAATTTTGAACTCAAACGATGAAACTTCGCCGGTCGGCCGACCGGGCTTTTCATTAATTTGAACTCGGCGAAGGAGCAGGAACGGTGGGGAGGCATCTTCCAGGATGCTCCCTTTCGAATTCTTTCGAAAATCGTCGAAACCTTCTCCTCCACCTTGCCTTTAATAGCCCCCTAGGACTCTCTTCTCTTCCCACAACATTCTAGCCAAGTTCATCACCTCCATTGCCCATTTGAGCCATCCTTGATCATCATCCACCTAGCCATGGCGCCACCCATGAGAAACAACCAAATCATCCCTCGCCCGGACTCTCCCATGCCGCCACGATCACTCACTGCCGAAATGGAACGCGCCATGGTAGTGCACGTGATCGAGGCACAGCCGCTGGCCATGGTGCCACCCACTGGAGGGCTGCTGGGGAAAAACCCCTGGTCGGCCGACCAACATTTTGGGTCGGCCGACCCAAGGTGTGGTCGCCCGACCACTCCCCAGCACCCTGCCCAGTCGGGGCCTTCGTCGCGCTCACTGACGCCCAAAAGGACTCTCGGGAAATCCCCCGCGAGATCCACCACGCCAAGGCTACCCACCACGGGTCAATTGGCGATGAAGGACAAGTCGCCCATAGGGGCCCGTGAGGCCCCTATCGTCGTCTCCGCCAACACCGGGGATGGGGAAGACCCTCATCCCACCGTTGGACTCCGACGAGCGCATGGCCCTGAGGGAGTCGAACGACTCCACCAGCGCCTCCATTCGTAGGCACTTGTCTCCACCTCCCATCAGAGGCCCACCTGGGCACTTTGAGGAGGAGGAGGAAAGGAGCGACATGGAGAAACTTCTCCGTGTCACGGCGAATCTGAGGGAGAAGAACAAAACCCTCATGGAGACGGTGGCAGAGCTCAGGATTGCCCACATGGATATGCTAGATGCATTCCGTGACTTGCGCATTAGCAACAATGCGAAGGTCAAGAGGATTGCGAGGACAATCGGTAGGGAGGATCTACTAGAGATCCCCTCTCCCTAGAATAAATTAGTTTTTAGAGACTAGGCACTTTTGTTTTTAAATTTTCCTAGTTGATTTCCCTTTTTGAATTTTTAAATTTCCCATCACATTGTAATAGTGCCTAGGAATTTGATTTATAATACAAAGGAAGATTTGAAAGGAAATGAAAAGTTTGTTTAACCCTGTTGGTGCACTTTGCCACCAGCAGGGTATGTGTTTTTTCACTTCGTTTTTGCTGTGTCATTTTCATAGTGAACAAAGCCCAAGTGTGGGGGAGTCTGCTGACTCCCCAGAAACATGAAAAAGTTGTGAAACAGGCACGGATTCGAGGTGCTGATGGTTCTGCAAGTTGGCACGACAAAGGACGACCCGATCCATCGGTCGGCCGACCGGCACTTCGTGCCAATTTGGCAAACCAAGTACACCGCGCCAATCAGCAGACCGAGTGGAGTCGGAACCCAGGCCACAGAGCCCAGGTCCAGGTCGGTCGACCGGACCTGTTGGCCCCTGGCCCACCAGCCAGCCTCTATGCAGGAAACACTTCGCTGTCTGGTATGTCCCTCCTACTCCTTTCTCTTTCTTTTCAGTTTTTCCTTATTTGTTTACTTATTAGCTTTAAAAAAATAAATAAATAAAATAGTAATAAAATGAAGACTTGCATCTAGAACTTAACAATTGCTTGATCTATGACATTTAGAGATAGAGGCTTTGCTAACTTTTACTCCTGCACATGATCATGCTTGTGGGTCAAACATTCTTAATAGGACCATCATTTTGACTAGGTTGTTGATAAATGTGATATACTTCTCGGCTCATGCTTCATGCCTTTCTATCTAAAGTACTTAGAGGTTTAACTTTGTCATAAAACCATAGTGTCACTACTCCTCAATAGTGTTGAAATACCCACCAAGGTCATATACATTAAAATTTCAAAAGCCTTCTACATAAGCTACTTGCTTGCAGTGAGTCTGGTTAAGACTTGTAGAACTTTTGCTAGAGGTTTGTCGTGGCCCTAAGATGAAGATCCACAGATCACCAAATATGCTTCTTCTAATCTGGAAGTACGCAGCCATGCTACTCCTACCCTGGGAGTACGCATCTAACTACCATTATTATGCTGCTCCTACCCTGGGAGTACGCATTTCACCATTCATCATTTATGCTACTCCTACACTGGGAGCGCGCATCATCATCCATACCACCGTTATTGTGCTGCTTCTACACTGGAAGTATGCACCTTCACCATCTCCATCATCTAGGTTGCTCCATGCTCCAAAGTTAGAAAATCTCTCTCATATTATCATTTGTTAGGTGAGACACACCTCAAAAGGCTAGGCATCTATTGAGATAGAGCAAAAAAAAAGATTGATAATAGAAGTAGAAAGAGAGATAACATCAAAAGAAGGAGCAGCCTCATCCACCATATATCAAATTCCTTTTCATCATCCATTCCATTCTTTCACTCCACTTTACATTTTGATCTGGGGATATGATGAGTCTCTGCTGTGGTCCAAGACCTTCCTTTCTTAACTAAGACAATATATGCACTGCAAGTATGCTATCCTTGACATACCTATTCAAGCTCCATATAAAGCCTTATTAGATATAGGATGTTTTTAAAGGCAACTTTATGATGTGCCTGGGTGAGAATTCATACACCACTTGAGTGACCAGAGATATCCTTTGAGGAGTAGGAATGACACATGTGCTTTCTTTTCAAAAATCTATAAAAACTCTAAGTATTAAGGATATGAAATAAGAAGAGAACTGAGCCTTGAGAACTATTCCATTTGTTTCAACAACTGAAGGATTTATGCTAGACAATGCCACATAGCCCACAGGAATGATTTCTGCCTGAGTAAGCTTAGTATTTGCTGATATCTCAACAATGTTGTAGTATTACCCTTTTTCTCTCTAAACTTTGCTTGAGGACAAGCAAAGACTTAAGTGTGGGGGATCTTGTTGACGGCGTTTAGACCTCATTTTCATCCCATGAAAGCCGTCAACATTGGTCACATTCTAGAGCTACACCCAGCAAACAAGTAGTGATATAGGTGCATTTCACTTGGTTCCACATGTACATGTCACTATTTGGATGCAGGTACAAACAGGTACTAATCAAGCCTGAACAAGCATGAATGGAGCAAATTTGAGCAAACTTCAAATGAGCAAGCAATACACGTGACAAGCCAGGACAGCACCAGGAAGCTGCCACGTGGGCCAGGCGCCAAATGCCAGGTCGGCCGACAACCTTTTGGTGGCAGGACACCTTGGCATTGCACCCACTGCCACCTGGACCTTCTAGAAGGCCAGTGGGACCCACCTGTCAGCCAACCCTAGGTCGGCCGACCTGCAGGTGGGACCCACTTGAGGTCGGTTTGCTTCCACCGCCTTCCTGCATGACTCCCACGTGTCCTACACCGAGCATCGTCCATTCAAGTTGGTGGGAAGGTCGGTTTGATCCAAGGATGTAGAAGAGATGTCACGCGGATCGCTGACGTGGTGCTTGAGTAGGGGCTACTCCATCTCCCCTATAAATACCCCCCTATAGCTTAGTCCAAAGTGCACCATGTATCATAGGAAGAGCTTCCATTAGCTATAGTGTGAGAATAGAGGGAAGAGAGTGAGGAGTTCCAGCGGAGGAGTCCCGACCTGTCAGGAATCTTCTTCCAGGAGCGCCTCAGCAGATGCTTGTCTTCTAGTAAGTTTACTATCTAGTTGCTTTCATCTGAGTACTTTTAGTATTTACTTTCTATCTTAGTTTATCGTAAGTGTACATTCTTTCTACAGGCACATTGCTCTCTCCTGAGCGAGCGTATGTTAGGCTCTTGAGTGAAGTGCTCTAAACCCTGGCCGTGTTTAGAGTAGTAGAGATAGTGTAGGCGTGGTGTCTAGACTAGATCTCGCCGGTGTGAACGTCTAGCCGCACCCGGAACGCCCACAAGTGAAGTGTGACGGCCTTCCGTTGGGACCGAGAAGTTCTCCTGAGCGTGTTGTTAGGTTAGATTGTAGGTCTGCACTGGCGGCCGCTTCAGGGGGTGTTATTTAGCCACCTGTCTCGCCCATCGGCCGCAGCAGAAAGTAAGAGCTAGTTCTCACGTATACTTAGGATAACTAGGTTAGAACCCAAATACTAGAATTACCTCTCTATCCCATCCTAAGCCCTTTGATCATTGCCTGACGGCATACCTTGGCCCAGTTAGTCCACTTCACGTTCCCTGCGAAAATATGATACCTGGAATACTCCCAGTGAAGTGCTACATTGACTACCCGTCCACTTGCGGTAATCCCGTTTGCCACATCTGGTGTCAACAGTTAGCCATTAGGCCATTGGCAAACAGAGTAATTTGTCGATGGCCGCGGCCACCGGCAAAGTTCTGCCACGTGGCTGCCAGTGGAGCGCCCAGGCCCACCTTCTTTGACGATGGCCGGCCATCGGCAAGAGGCTTTGCCGATGGCTTTGCAAGGCCATCGGCAAATAATATTTTTTTTTGTTTTTTCCTTCCCATTTTTTTTCGGAGTCTTCCTACACCACATACAACCCAGCTTCAAAAGTTGGGACAATTTTGAGTTTCGTAGCTATATTTCGTTAATTTTTTTGGTTTCTTTGAATTTTTCCCGCAACTCTAAATTTGAACTGTAGTTACATGAAATAATGCAAACTTTTGATTCAAAAAATGATGTTCATGATGCTCGGAGTATGTTGAGGCCGTATCCAGGACCTCACATGAAACTACGACCCTGTTGGCCACGTAACATGGGGAGTGACGTGCGTGGAAAGTGTTTTTAAATTTTATAAAATCCAAACAAAGTCTGAAATTGACAAAACTTGACCAGTTGTGTTGTCATAGCATGTGGAGTGTGTGGTAAAAATTTCAAAAAGTTTCAAGCAAGTTGTGACGTCGGATGGCCAAAACCCAGACATCTCCACATGTGATCACTTGTACAGCTCTTCGGACGGGCCCGAGAAATACACCAGCCCGGTCGTGTACGAGAAGCTCACCAAGTACGCCGCTGCAGCTCGAGAACTCCATGGCGACGACTACGACGTCACCACCGAGCCCCTGGATCGGCAGCTCGTGATGAGGTTGGGAGGAGGGAAGCAGCACGGCCGGTTCTATATGGCCCACAGCGCCATTGAGCCGTCCTCTGTCCCGACGCTGACCGAGATCCGCAAAGAAGACCATCGAAGGGGCGCACCGCGGGTCCCCATAGCGCCTCGGCAACCGAGCAGCGCGCCGGTGATCGCGGGTCTTCAGGTAAGTGGAGTTTCATTCGTCGTTCGACCATTTCACAAATAATGTACCTTGCCTTCAAATACAATCAACCATGCTGGTGTAATATTGCAGTCCATGGTCCAGGAGGTGCTAGCCAACCAGAAGCAGATGGTGATTGCCTATCAGGAGCACGCGGCCGCAGTAGCGCAACACTACCAGCAGGCGATGTCGCAGATGTCCTTACATATGCGTGCCCAGGGAATGAGTGAGCCTCCAGCCTCTGTCTTCGCTCCACCACCAGTACCTCCAATGCCTTTTGTTGTACCTCGTCCGGTGAGTACATTGCCTATTGCTTTAGCTTGTGATGCCAGTCTGCAGGTACTAATTCCATCACTTGGTCTTTGTGCAGGCACAGTCGGCGGGTTCGAACCCAACTCCAGGTGCTAGCCCTCCGGCGGGTGCTTCTCCACAGGGTCCTTCTCCACAGCACGGCTGGACTCCTTACCAGAGCCTCCCCACGCAGCCGTTCATCTAGGGTCCTCCACCGACGCAGGGGTACTCGTGGCCGCCGCAGGCGCAGCCCGGGCCATCTCGGTTCCCTCCGCAGCCGGGGTACTCCGTGCCTTCCGTGTTCCCTCGCGAGCGGCTCGGCCACCGCGTACGGTGCGGCCCCGCAGCCGAGTTGGTCTCCGTGGGAGGATGGTGCCGGGGGCTCTGGGACCCCCGGGGACGGCGCCACGAGCTAGGTACCTTCTCTTCTAGCTTTTGGACCTTGTTGTGGCACGTCGGACATGTTTTGCCGATGTTGGCCTTGTATGGATAACTTTGGACTTGTATGGATGAATTTGGACTTGTATGGAGCCATTTGGACTTGTATGAATGATTCCGGTCATGCTATACGGATTTGATGCTATATTAGGTTGAAATGGTGTATTATTGCAAATATATGTGATGAATGTTGGATATGTGTGATGTTTATGATTAAATGTGGTCGAAATGAAAGAAAACAGAAAAAAAAGGAAAAAAATTTTCCCAGATTTGCCGATGGCCTGGGGAAAAATTCCAGGCGAAGATCAGGTTTGCCGACGGCCATGGCCATCGACAAACTGACCATAACTTTGCCGATGGCCGTGGGCATCAGCAAAGAATTTCCTGGAAAACATTTTCAAAAGAAAATAAAAAGTTTCGCCGACGGCCATGGCCATCGGAAAAGTAATTTTTTTGCCGATGGCCACGTGGCGTCAGCCATCGGCAAACACGCCGAGCCTGACGGTGGGGCGGCTGACGTGGCGTGTTCACCGATGGCGGACGCGGCCATCGGTGAACGGTTTGCCGATGGCATGGTCAGTTGTCATCGCCAAAAATTTTTTTGCCGATGCCCGGTTTGCCGATGGGAGTTTGCCGATGGCAACGTGACTTTGCCATCGGCAAACTCTTTGCCGCCGGTTTCCTGGTCAAAGCCTCAGGATCCGGTAGTGGCAGCTAGAAATTTGGATGTAATCATGGTAACAATTTTGTCTACTTTTAGGGTCGTTGCCTGAACAAACATCCAGTTTTGTCTCTGTAAAACTGACAACGTTGTCTGAATACTAAAGTTCTGCCCAACCTGCTGCTTTTGCAGGTTTTTCCCCATCAATTTCGGGAGGACCCGCGTGAACCCTGACTTGGCTAGGTCAGGACACAGCCAGAACTTGTCGAGAAACCCAAACCACATCAATCGGAATACTTCATGATGTCATCAATTGATGACATCATGAAGTATTCATGATCTCTTGTGCAGCGTATTGGCTGTAGAGATTATGGAACGGCATACACAGTTTACTGTGATCAATGTATAATTTGGAATAATGCTGATACTAAAATGTTCTAACCTGGAGTAGTTCTTATTAGAAGACTATCATAAGTTAGAGCTTGCCCACCGAATTTTCTTTAATTAGTTCTCATGATATATTTCTGTGTTCTGCACATCTCCCATCAACCTGAAGAGAGGCACAGATTATTATTTGTAGAATCTAAGTTTTATCAATAGATATAATCAGAGAAAATGGCGGAGCAGTAGTGTTGAAATATGTTTGTGTTGTGTAGAAGAAAGGAAGGAATGATTTTTTTTTTCTGGAAATGTGATTGGCATGCATTCATTGATTTCAACAGATCCATTCACTAGAAGGTTAATAAGAAATGAATACAATTAATACAATCTTATGCGTATAACTTATTACTTCTTGCACATCACAATATACAACTGCATAATCATACATATATGAATGATAAAAATCAATATAGCTCTAGAAATCCAAAGTATTTGTTTGGTGCGTATTGCCATCAAGTTGTTTTTGTGTTATTGGGTGACATGATTATATCATCTACCTTATTTTTTTGTCAGATGTGTCAAAATATTTGTGTGTTTGTTACGATTCTTATTCACAAAGAGAAATGCACATGTACAAAACCCACTGCCCCTAGTCAGTTTAGAGAACAAGAAAAAAGACTAGCTAATCACTACCGGAGACAGACTATTTGCCGATGGCCCAGGAGTTTGCCGATGGCCAAGGAATAAGCCATCGGCAAATAAGTGGATTTGCCGATGGCAAAGCTAAGCCATCGGCAAATACTTCTTTGCTGATGGCCAGGCCATCGGCAAATAAATGCCATCGGCAAAGCGCTTCGGCAAACACAAGCAAATGGCAGAGCATGATTTTGCCGATGGCCACCATCGGCAAAGTTTGCCAGGAGCGGACGGCGGCCGACACCGTCTGTTTTGCCGATGGCTTGGCCGTTAGGCCGTCGGCAAACAGAGTAATTTGCCGATGGCCGCGGCCACCGGCAAAGTTCTGCCACGTGGCTGCCAGTGGAGCGCCCAGGCCCACCTTCTTTGCCGATGGCTGGCCATCGGCAAAGAGGCTTTGCCGATGGCTTTGCAAGGCCATCGGCAAATAATATTTTTTTTGTTTTTTCCTTCCCATTTTTTTCTGGAGTCTTCCTACACCACATACAACCCAGCTTCAAAAGTTGGGACAATTTTGAGTTTCGTAGCTATATTTCGTTAATTTTTTTGGTTTCTTTGAATTTTTCCCGCAACTCTAAATTTGAACTGTAGGTACATGAAATAATGCAAACTTTTGATTCGAAAAATGATGTTCATGATGCTCGGAGTATGTTGAGGCCGTATCCAGGACCTCGCATGAAATTACGACCCTGTTGGCCTCGTAACATGGGAGTGACGTGCGCAGAAAGTGTTTTTAAATTTTATAAAATCCAAACGAAGTTCAAAATTGACAAAACTTGACTAGTTGTGTTGTCATAGCATGTGGAGTGTGTGGTAAAAATTTCAAAAAGTTTCAAGCAAGTTGTGACGTCGGATGGCCAAAACCCAGACATCTCCACATGTGATGACTTACACTACTAAAAAACCCCCCTATAGCTACGTTTTCTTTAGACTGTAGATATGCTTTTCTTCGTCTCTATATGGATATAGACACGTTTTACAAAAGCGTGTTAGAAGCGTCTTCGCATGGACCGTGTCTGGCTCTATAGAGACGATTTCCATAAGTGTGTCTATAAAATGAATAGACGTTCCATAGGCACGCTAGGTGCATGTCTAAGCATATTGATACACTTTTATAGATGCGCTTATAACATGTGTCTATTAGTGTAGTTACATCGTATAGATATGTTTTGTAACGTCTGAAAAACCATAGAGACGATATTGTAGATACATTCACAATTCGTGTCTACTACTATAGTCACGTTTTATAGTGACGAATTGTAATAATATGTGGGGATCCAAAATAGTTTATTGACACAAGTGATTGTAAGGTGTAGTGGTAGAGGTGGCTACCTAATGGTAAGGTTGGGGATTCAAACCCCCACTTGTCTGTAAAAGCAATTTCTTGCCACCTATTGGGTAAGCATTTTGTCTACCGATTGGGATACTATAATTTATTTTGTAGTGTTTTGGATTAACAAAATTATTTTTTAAGATTTCTACAATCCAAAATAGTTTTTTTTTGAGAAATCAATCCAAAATAGTTATAAAGGATCTTAAGCATGCACGTATTTTGTTAAGAAGAAAGAGATGCTTTTTGGTGGATGGACCTAATAAAGCCAAAACCGACTGGGAAGTCATAGGTATTCACATCATATACTACAACAGCCGTGTCCGTCCTATGATGCATGAGAGGCCCGTATTGACAACAATTTTTTAATACCTGACAGCACTCTCACAAATTAGTTCACCTCTCGTAGGAAAAAAATCAGCTAGCGTAGTGAAAGTTACATAATTTTAAGCTGTTACAAAAATTCAATATATTATTATTTGCTAAATTAGTGAAGCAAAGTAACACAAGTTGCTACAAATGGTACGTCCTCCTATAATTGAACAATACTCCCTCCGCCCCCTTTTAGTTGTGGTTGGAGCTCCACTAGTGCGTCTCAAAATAATCTTCGTTCCTTACGGTCGCTAGGCCATAGCTGTAGACCCGTACCGCACCGAGCGCATGCACTCGACGAAGTAGTCTTATCCTTCCCTTCCCCACCACACAAAATTCTGGCCTAAATAAAAAAGAAAACAGGTGCAGAACGTCTTGTCACTATGGATGTTCAGGTTATTATTGCCTAATTCTTGTGCTATCTCCCTAGCTACAACTAAAAGGGAACGGAGGGAGTATATGGTAAGACTGACATCTGTTCATCGATGGCCATAATAAATATTCTAGTGACGCCATCTAACATAATAGTTAAAGCACCATTATTGGTTAACGTGGGAATGTGGTTTTCAGTTGGTCTTGTTTTCGAGTCTTCAAAAGCATTCCATTTTGTTAGACATATATATGTAACTATCCAATATGTCTTTTCTTTTTTAAAATAAAAATAGCCCAGCCCAAATTGCTTATTTTTTAAATAAATAAAATCAAAGTTAAAAAGGATCACAAAAAATTGGTGCAACACCAAAAATTGGGCCGCCTCTTTTCTTTTCATACATGACTCATACTAACAAAAAAAAAACTCCACCTTACACAACTAGACGAATGACATAATGGTAAGACATATAAATCTTAGCCCTTAAGTGCTTGGTTCGAGTCTAGTGTTTGATATTTTTCACATTTTTTGTTATTTTATTTTTTTCTACTAGTATTTTTAATTAAAGGATATATGCCACGTCAACTCTATTGGAAGATACATCACGTCAACTTTGGTGTAATATGCCACGTCAGCTCAAAGCCCTTCTTGGTCACACATTTTTAATTCCGAATAAAAACGTCTCTACATGGTTAAGGACAAATTTCAAATACACGTTAAAACGTCTCTACCAGCTAGTAACGTTAAAAGCGTATCTAACATGTCAACTAGAGATATTCTGGTTCGCATATAAAAAAACATCTCCATACGTGTAATGACGATGATTCGAGACGCTTTTATAGCATGTCTTCGTGCTACTCACGGTTAAAAACATGTCTAATTATGTGTCAACTTTATACATTTTTAGTTGCATCTCAAAAAGCATTTCTAGGTGCCTATCGATGATTTTGAGATGCGCTTTACAACGTGTGTAGATGTTATTGACGGTTGAAAGCGTGGCTAATTTCGTGTCATTTAAATACGATTTCAAGAGCGTATTAAGAAATGTGTCTAGATATCTCTTGACGTTGAAAGCGTGTTAAATATCGTGACACTTAGATACGTTTTTGAAATCGTACCAAATAACATCATTACGTGCCGACGTAGATACGCTTTTGATGGCGTTACAAATACAACGTAGCTGTAAGGGGGGTTTTCTAGTAGTGTTATACAGCTCTTCGGACGGGCCCGAGAAGTACACCAGCCCGGTCGTGTACGAGAAGCTCACCAAGTACGCCGCCGCAGCTCGAGAGCTCCATGGCGACGACTACGACATCATCGCCGAGCCCCTGGATCGGCAGCTCGTGATGAGGTTGGGAGGAGGGAAGCAGCACGGTCGGTTCTATATGGCCCACGGCGCCATTGAGCCGTCCTCTGTCCCGACGCTGACCGATATCCGCAAAGAAGACCAGCGAAGGGGCGCACCGCGGGTCCCCATAGCGCCTCGGCAGCCGAGCAGCGCGCAGGTGATCGCGGGTCTTCAGGTAAGTGGAGTTTCATTCGTCGTTCGACCGTTTCACAAATAATGTACCTTGCCTTCAAATACAATCAACCATGCTGGTGTAATATTGCAGTCCACGGTCCAGGAGGTGCTAGCCAACCAGAAGCAGATGGCGATTGCCTATCAGGAGCACGCGGCCGCAGTTGCGCAGCACTACCAGCAGGCGATGTCGCCGATGTCCCTACACATGCGTGTGTTGACGGTGATTAAGTATCAAAATTATACCGTCAATGCAGCAAGAGAAAGGACTAAAGTGAGTTCACCTATTAGATATAGGGGTTACACTGACAGAATTCCATGAGTTTTGGTGATTGTCTATTTCTGCAGGGGGTTATCAGAAAAGAACCTAATGAAGGCCCACATGTCGGGATTACATAGAGATAAAGACCGAATGGGTAAAAAAGAGTACTCTAGAAGACTCCAGAAGGCGACACCTGAAACCGGGGGCCCACCTGGCATTGACCAGAGGCGGCCGCCCCTGGCTAGGAGTTGGCCGCCCCTCCCCCTCAACCAATCAGGTTGAGTCTCGCGGATTATGCCTCCACAGCCTTTGAGGATGAATAATAATCGTCCGTTTAGGTCGGTTTGATCCGAGGGCTGTGGTGCATCCTAGAGGGCTATATATTCAGAGCCCCTGACCCTGGGTGAAACCCTAATTCATTCTCCATTCATTCATCTGAGAGAATTCAGAGAAGCCAGAGCCTCCATCTCAATTAGAGCTCCATAGTTTAGTAGCATAGCTACATAGGAATAGATCTAGAGGGAATCAAGCCTAGCTTGAAGTCCGGATCTGTCGGAGTTCTTGGTAATTCCCCTCTACTTTCTTGTAATATTCATCATTATTCGTGATACTATGAGTAGTACTTTATTCTATTCTATTATATCAGAATTGACTTTGCTCTATTTGATTATGTTCTCAATTATATCGTTCTTAGTCTACTTTGATTATATGTTTAGCATAGTTGGACTAGAATTATGTTAATGCATAGGATCATATAGCACTTGCTCATTAGGCCAATGGGTGAGTGATAGATATTGTGTAGGCATGGTGCCTAGACCGTATTTATCTGCGATTGCACTCTATATTTCGGATCGTGAGGTAGATCGCGGGAGTGACAGTCCTGTTGAGTCCTTTGTAGCCCTTCTCCCGAGTATAGGTCTAGCAGAATACCCCTATTACATTGAAGTCATTGCTATGTCTCTAGTCTTCTCTGGTAATATCACTATGCATAGATGTAACCTTTTCCCGCCATGATTGCTAGATGTTCTTGCACTAATCATTGTATGCTTTGACTTTATAGTTAGAATAACATAGGATTATACCCTAGATCGTCCTAGTCCATGCTATTGTTATAAGCTTAGAGTGCTAAGTTGAGATGGTTATTACTATCATTTTATGTGGCTAAATGCTCTCATTTATCTTATGTCAATTATCATTCATTCCTATATTTTATGTGACACTTACCCTGTATGAGATGATCGATACAGACAAGGTTAAGCTCTCCATTATCGCATGTGCATTGCTCATCACTCATTATCCAGTGCATTCCCTTCCCAGTTGTAAAATTATAAATATGATACCTGGATTACTCCTGGTTAAAATGCTACATCGGTATTATCTGTGCGCTTGCGGATCCCATATTTATTTCTAGAAGCAGTTGCATTTATTAGTACCAGCATTTTTGGCGCCATGTTAGGGATGACAACCTAACACTGAGTGGCGTTAGAAGTGTCAACAAGCATTTTTGGCGCCGTTGCCGGGGAAGGTTGAAAGCCAATGGATAATGAGCAGCATTGCACTAGATAATGAGATTGAGCGCTGTCACCATTCTCTACTCATACAGCCTTACCCTTGTCTTTTGTTTATCTTATATCTTATGCAGGGTAATGTATGAAAAAGGCAATTCTTCCTGATAATTATATTGACAATCCAGAAGCTTTATTCAGGAAGGCCAGAAGCAAGTTGAAGAAGACCAATCAATCATCATCATCAACTCAACTTGAAAGTTTGTCGGAAGCGTAAAGTTGATCTTTCGTTCGAGACTTGACACCAGCGTTTGAAGCCATGGCGAACAAGTCACTCCGTGAGTTCTCGGCTCCCACTACGGACAACATTCGTATGCGGACCCGCCCGCGGACATCGACGAGCTTTCGAGCTTATGCCTGCGCCGATCAACATGGTGCAAGCAAGCCGGTTACGTGGAAGGCCCATGAAGATGCTAGTGCTCATCTCCAACACTTCCCGGAGATTTGTAGCACATTCACCATCAAGGATGACCCCAGAGATGCTATACTACTTCGCCTCTTCCCATTCTCACTTTTGGGGAGAACGAAGCAGTGGTTCTACGCCAATAAGGAGAAGAATACTATGTGGGCACTATGTTCCAACAATTTCTTAGCGAAGTTCTTTCCCATGGGCAAGACAAATGCTCTTCATGGGAAGATATCAAGCTTTCAGCAACAACATGATGAGACTGTCCCAGAAGCTTGGGAGCGCTTTCAAGATTACATCCTCGAATGTCCTCATCATGGCATGGAGAATTGGCTGCTTATGCGGACATTCTACCATGGGCTCAAGAATAGCACACGTGAGACCATGGATGCTTTGGGAGGTGCATTCTTATCACTCACTATTCCTCAAGCCACGCTCTTGTGGAGAAGATGGCATCCAACCAAGGTTGGAGAGAAGAAAGAACTCAAACCCGCAAGAGAGGTGGAGGAATGCACCAAAATGAAGGAGGTAGACATGCCGTCTCGCCAAAATGGACTGTTAATGAAGAGGCTCGATGAGAGAGCCACGGAGAAGAAAGAAGTCATGCATATACATGATGCTCGCATGACATGTGAAGAGTGTGGAGAGACTGGGCACACAAAGGTGCTAACCGCCCGTAGAAGGAGGACGTGAACTACCTCAACAACAACAATAGCAATTACTATCGTCCTCGCGAATCAAGGTTGGAATCAACGCAGAGGCCTAACTACTCGAGCAATTATTCGGGCAACTATCAAGGTAACAGCTCCTCCTACAATAATTACAATCAACCGCCTTTGAGAGAGTTAGTGCTGAATCAAGGCAAGTTGATGGACAACTTGTCCAAGAAACTGGCATCAAATGACAAAGCCCTGGAGACAATCAGCAATAGAATGGATGGCTTTTCCAATGCCATCAAGAATCAGCTTAGCTTCAACAAAATGCTAGAGTCCCAGGTACAACAGCTTGCCAACTTTGCTCCCTCCGCCGGCCAAGGTAAACTGGCAGGACAACCGGAAGAGCTCGAAACTGCATATCTTGTTGATATATTCAATACAGAAAGTAGCTGGAGTAATCCATCGAAAGGGTCATGGATTGATTCAACTCTGCCAATCAAGAAGAGCGATCTAGGGAGACCAGTCATTCCGATCTCCATTGGAAGTACCAGCTTCAATGAGGCAATCTGTGATTTCGGTGCAAGCATCAACATCATGCCAAGAGTGATATATGAGAAGCTATTCAGATGTCCTTTAATATGCACAACCATGTGCTTGCAGCTTGCAGATCAGTCACTCCATGCCCCCTTGGGAATACTGAAGACATATGTGTACGAGTAGGCAACTCGTATGTTCCTGCAGACTTTGTGGTAGTGGATACAGGCAGTGACGAAAGATCCCCCATCATTCTGGGACGACCATTGTTGAACACTGCTGGAGCTATCATGTACGCCAACACTGCCAAGATCATCTTCAACATCAAGGGCAAGAGAGAGACCTTCTTCTTCAAGAACAGAGTGTTGCAGTTCTCAACACACCCTCATCAGTAGAATAATGAGAAGAAGAAGAATCCAGCTAAGAAGAACAAGACCAAGGATAAGAAGACCAAGAAGATGGAGACAGTGAGGATGGTCACTGCAGTCCACAAGGAGCATGACCACCTGCTTAGGTCCCTACGTCTGATCAAGAAGGATGACCCAGGTGTCCCAACCATTCAATGCTCCATCAACAGAAGCTCTTTCAATAAAGCTGTCTGTGACACCGGATCCGGCATCAACATTATGGCCAAGATAACCTATGAATATCTATATGGCACTATGCCTTTGGAGCCCACTTATGCATAGCTACAGATGGCAGATCAGACATTCCGCTTTGTCGAAGGAGAAGTGAAGGACGTCCTCATCTAGATAGATGACCATTATGTCCCCACAGACTTCCTAGTCATCGATATGGGAGATGACTACGACCCTCTGATCATCCTAGGAAGACCATTCCTGAACACCACCAGAGCTATCATCTATATTGGAACAGGAGAGATTCATTTCCACTTTCCTACTGAGAAGGTACACCGCTACTTCAACAATAATTATATAATCACTGAGGAGCCCAAGAAGAACAGAGCAAGGAGAAGGCAGTGTACCCGTCGCCAGAACAAGAAGAACATCACAACAGATGGATGGGCTGACTATGAGGGAGAAGTGTCTAGATATGAAGATCGATATCCAGAAGAGAAGAACATTGCAGAAGAAGAAGAGGTGCTACCAGCAGAAGAAAAACAAGTACTCCAAGAAGCTTCCTCCTCAAGGTCACCCTCTCCAACAAAGAAGGTATGGAAGGTAAAAGAAAAATCAGAATCAATTCCTACACACGAGGCGACGTCATCAGAGGCGCCAGCCAATGCGCCCCTTGACAAATGAGCGAACATGACAAGTCCTGTTCGGAGGACTTAAAACCACCGAACGCCGCGCCAAGAGGTAACTTGGTATTTATCAGCATTACTTTTTCAGCATTGTATTTTTACCTTAGCATATTTATTTTCCTACTTGCATCTTAGTTGCATCGTTGTGTTTTTATCTCTGCATTAGAAAAGAAAAAAAAGATGTTATGCATTTGCATCCAGAAAATCGTTAAGCCCCATGTGGATAATCATTCACTGTGGTGGCACAAAAAATAATTTCTCAAGCATATTTATCTTTCCCTGTCTGCATTTCTTAAATAATAAAAAGATAAAAATATTTCTTGTGATCCTATTAGAATAAGTTTAAGTTAGGAAGTTCTAGACAACCAAGGCCTAGAGGTTTTATCACTAACGCTTAATCAAGTTCCACAAGCTTTGTTGTCTATTTGAGCTTCATAGAACATCAAGGATCAAGAAGAGCTAACAGGCAGAAGGACATCCAGTCCCCTGTCGGAGTGCTGCCTGCAACATTCAAGTGCTGTCCCCAACAGCAACCATCTACGACACTCCAGGTGGACTAGAACGTCTTCATTGCCTGTCAGCAACATCAGCAGACTATGTCAACATCCAGCTTGGCGGAGAGCATCCCCCGTGTACCAAGCTAAGTGTTTCCAACTTATCTATTTATGCCTTATTAGAGTGTGCTTTGTTAAACAACTAAAAAGATGCATAACTATAGAAACCCAGAAAGATTTCCTTATTTATCTTTTGGAGAGCTCTTGCAATCTGTCTTGAAAGTAGTCCCCAGAATAAACTCTATATGGAGATGATGAATAGTTGCTCTGCCGTAATTCCTTTCAAGTACCTAGTTTTCAACCTTGCACTCTCCCGAGTTTTGGACACAACTGTTTAGATTTGAGATTTGCTCTGAACGTAAAACTTGTGGGTATCAAACACTTGATCTAAGTCTAGGTGGTTGACGGGTATGATATGGGAAAGTTTTGAGCTGCTGCCCATCTTGTTCCTAGAGATACTAAAGTTCTGGAGGATTTATTTGAAAATATTAAATTCTTGCATGATGAGTTCCTTTATGATGAGAGTTCAAATTCCTACCACAGCCATATATTCATGCTTACTAGATTAGGAAAACCCATCTATCTATATAGATCATTTTGTAGGCATTGAGTGTAGTCTTTATAGGCATTGAGTGTGGTTATGCTGTGGACCCATAAGGAATCAGTCATGCAGTTAAAGTCAATACTATGTGCTCTCCATTCATTGATCTATGCTACTTCTGTCCTCAGATGCATGCACCCATTTTATAAATGTTACATTCACTCTGTGCTACTTCTGTCCTTAGAGGTACCACCTACATATAGATCCATATCCACCACATCTTGTGCTATCTCTACCCTGGAGATACGCACTTATGCTGCTCCTACCCTGAGAGTACGCATTCCCCCACATAGTGTGTTGTCTCTACCCTGGAGATACGCATTTATGCTACTCCTACCCTGGGAGTACGCATCCATCCATCCATCCATCCATCCATCCATCCATCCACATATATATACGCCACTCATTTCACCTCATCCAGAAAAAGGTCACTCCTATCCTGGAAAGTGAACATCTAGAAATAATCATTGCCATTCCATTTACCTACATAAAAGCTCCAGTCACTATCATTTCAAGTTATACACTCCCCGTTGCTAAAGTTTTGTTTTCAGAGGATTGGTTGTATCTAAAAAAAAGAAAAAAAAAGAAAAAAAAAGAGAGAAAGAGAAAGAGCAGCCCAAGTCCTTCCTTCAAGAAGTTTCAAATCTATGCAATATATGCAAGTGAGTTGGAGTGTCTCCCCACCTATGAGTTCCACATAAGCCTAATAGAAATAGGGTGAGAGAGAGAAGGCACTTTCCACTATGCCTTAGTTCCACAAATACCACATATTCTGAGAGAAGAGAGAAGGCATACACTACTCATGCCTTGGAGAGGATCCATAAATACCACAAATGAGAGACCTGAAAGGTTCATACAAGGAACTCTGAGTTTTATTTCAAAACCTTGCAAAAACTCTAGAATAATAGTTGATCAAAGAGCGAGAAACATGGCGCTTGACTTGACCGTTCTATCTTTCAACTACTCAAGACCCAAGTGACGGTTACAAGCCCCATGGTGAAAGGTAATATGAGTAAGTTTTGAGTCAGAATAGTTCACTCTAATCCGGAGGAGAGTTCTTGTTTGAACGCATGTGTACTTGTGAGGATGTTCTTGCATGATTGCTAGATGTTCTTGCACTAATATGTGTTCTTGTTTCCCGCCATGATTGCTAGATGTTCTTGTACTGATCATTGTATGCTTTGACTTTATAGTTAGAATAACATAGGATTATACCCTAGATCGTCCTAGTCCATGCTAGTGTTATAAACTTAGAGTGCTAAGTTGAGATGGTTATTACTATCATTTTATGTGGCTAAATGCTCTTATTTATCTTATGTCAATTATCATTCATTCCTATATTTTATGTGACACTTACCCTGTATGAGATGATCGATACAGACAAGGTTAAGCTCTCCATTATCGCATGTGCATTGCTCATCACTCATTATCCAAAGGTGCATTCCCTTCCCAAAGGGTAAAATTATAAATACGATACCTGGATTACTCCTGGTTAAAATGCTACATCGGTATTATCTGTGCGCTTGCGGATCCCATATTTATTTCTAGAAGCAGTTGCATTTATTAGTACCAGCATTTTTGGTGCCATGTTAGGGATGACAACCTAACACTGAGTGGCGTTAGAAATGACAACAGCGTGCCCAGGGAATGAGTGAGCCTCCAGCCTCTGTCTTCGCTCCACCACCAGTACCTCCAATGCCTTTTGTTGTACCTCGTCCGGTGAGTACATTGCCTATTGCTTTAGCTTGTGATGCCAGTCTGCAGGTACTAATTCCATCACTTGGTCTTTGTGCAGGCACAACCGGCGTGTTCGAACCGAACTCCAGGTGCTAGCCCTCCAGCGGGTGCTTCTCCACAGGGTCCTTCTCCACAGCACGGCTGGACTCCTTACCAGAGCCTCCCCACGCAGCCGTTCGTCTGGGGTCCTCCACCGACGCAGGGGTACTCATGGCCGCCGCAGGGGCAGCCCGGGCCGTCTCAGTTCCCTCCGCAGCCGGGGCTCGGCCACTGGCAGTACGGTGCGGCCCCGCAGCCGAGTTGGTCTCCGTGGGAGGATGGTGCTGGGGGCTCTGGGACCCCTGGGGATGGCACCACGAGCTAGGTACCTTCTCTTCTAGCTTTTGGACCTTGTTGTGGTACGTCGGACATGTTTTGCCGATGTTGGCCTTGTATGGATAACTTTGGACTTGTATGGATGAATTTGGACTTATATGGAGCCATTTGGACTTGTATGGATGATTCCGGTCATGCTATATGGATTTGATGCTATATTATGGTTGAAATGGTGTATTATTGCGAATATATGTGATGAATGTTGGATATGTGTGATGTTTGTGATTAAATGTGGTCGAAATGAAAGAAAATAGAAAAAAAAGGAAAAAAAATTTTTCCCAGGGGAAAAATTCCAGGCGAAGCCCAGGTTTGCCGACGGCCATGGCCATCGGCAAACTGACCATAACTTTGCCGATGGCCGTGGCCATCGGCAAAGAATTTCCTGGAAAACATTTTCAAAAGAAAATAAAAGGTTTCGCCGACGGCCATGGCCATCGGAAAAGTAATTTTTTTGCCGATGGCCATGTGGCGTCAGCCATCGGCAAACACGTCGTCAGCCTGACGGTGGGGCGGCTGACGTGGCGTGTTCGCCGATGGCGGACGCGGCCATCGGCGAACGGTTTGCCGATGGCATGGTCAGTTGCCATCGCCAAAATTTTTTTTTGCCGATGCCCGGTTTGCCAATGGGAGTTTGCCGATGGCAACGTGACTTTGCCAACGGCAAACTCTTTGCCACCGGTTTCCTGGTCCGGTAGCGGCAGCTAGAAATTTGGATGTAATCATGGTAACAATTTTGTCTACTTTTAGGGTCGTTGCCTGAACAAACAACCATTTTTGTCTCTGTAAAACTGACAACATTGTTTGAATACTAAAGTTCTGCCGAATCTGCTGCTTCTGCAGATTTTTCCCCATCAATTTCAGGAGGACCCGCGTGAACCCTGACTTGGCTAGGTCAGGACACAGCCAGAACTTGTCGACAAACCCAAACCACATCAATCGGAATAGTTCATGATTTCATCAATTGATGACATCATGAAGTATTCATGATCTCTTGTGCAGCGTATTGGCTGTAGAGATTATGGAACGACATACACAGTTTACTGTGATCAATGTATAATTTGGAATAATGCTGATACTAAAATGTTCTAATCTGGAGTAGTTCTTATTAGAAGACTATCATAAGTTAGAGCTTGCCCACCGAATTTTCTTTAATTAGTTCTCATGATATATTTCTGTGTTCTGCACATCTCCCATCAACCTGAAGAGAGGCACAGATTATTATTTGTAGAATCTAAGTTTTATCAATAGATATAATCAGAGAAAATGGCGGAGTAGTAGTGTTGAAATATGTTTGTGTTGTGTAGAAGAAAGGAAGGAATGATTTTTTTTTCTGGAAATGTGATTGGCATGCATTCATTGATTTCAACAGATCCATTCACTAGAAGGTTAATAAGAAATGAATACAATTAATATAATCTTATGCGTATAACTTATTACTTCTTGCACATCACAATATACAACAGCATAATCATACATATATGAATGATAAAAATCCATATAGCTCTCGAAATCCAAAGTATTTGTTTGGTGCGTATTGCCATCAAGTTGTTTTTGTGTTATTGGGTGACATGATTATATCATCTACCTTATTTTTTTGTCAGATGTGTCAAAATATTTGTGTGTTTGTTACAATTCTTATTCACAAAGAGAAGTGCACATGTACAAAACCAACTGCCCCTAGTCAGTTTAGAGAACAAGAAAAAAGACTAGCTAATCACTATCGGAGACAGACTATTTGCCGATGGCCCAGGAGTTTGCCGATGGCCAAGGAATAAGCCATCGGCAAATAAGTGGATTTGCCGATGGCAAAGCTAAGCCATCGGCAAATACTTCTTTGCTGATGGCTAGGCCATCGGCAAATAAATGCCATCGGCAAAGCGCTTCGGCAAACACAAGCAAATGGCAGAGCATGATTTTGCCGATGGCAACCATCGGCAAAGTTTGCCAGGAGCGGACGGCGGCGATGCCGTCTGTTTTGCCGATGGCTTAGCCGTTAGGCCATCCGCAAATAGAGTAATTTGCCGATGGCCGCGGCCACCGGCAAAGTTCTGCCATGTGGCTGCCAGTGGAGCACCTAGGCCCACCTTCTTTGCCGATGGCTGGCCATCGGCAAACAGGCTTTGCCGATGGCTTTGCAAGGCCATCGGCAAATAATATTTTTTTTGCTTTTTCCTTCCCATTTTTTTCTGGAGTCTTCCTACACCACATACAACCCAGCTTCAAAAGTTGGGACAATTTTGAGTTTTGTAGCTATATTTCGTTAATTTTTTTGGTTTCTTTGAATTTTTCCCGCAACTCTAAATTTGAACTACAGGTACACGAAATAATGCAAACTTTTGATTCAAAAAATGATGTTCATGATGCTCGGAGTATGTTGAGGCCGTATCTAGGACCTCGCATGAAATTACGACCCTGTTGGCCTCGTAACATGGGGAGTGACGTGCACGGAAAGTGTTTTTAAATTTTATAAAATCCAAACGAAGTCCGAAATTGACAAAACTTGACTAGTTGTGTTGTCATAGCATGTGGAGTGTGTGGTAAAAATTTCAAAAAGTTTCAAGCAAGTTGTGATGTCGGATGGCCAAAACCCAGACATCTCCACTTGTGATCACTTGTACAGCTCTTCGGACGGGCCCGAGAAGTACACCAGCCCGGTTGTGTACGAGAAGCTCACCAAGTACGCCGCCACAGCTCGAGAGCTCCATGGCGATGAGTACGACATCACCGCCGAGCCCCTGAATCGGCAGCTCATGATGAGGTTGGGAGGAAGGAAGCAGCACGGCCGGTTCTATATGGCCCACAGCGCCATTGAGCCGTCCTATGTCCCGACGCCGACCGAGATCCGCAAAGAAGACCAGCGAAGGGGCGCACCACGGGTCCCCATAGCGCATCGGCAGCCGAGCAGCGCGCAGGTGATCGTGGCTCTTCAGGTAAGTGGAATTTCATTCGTCGTTCGACCATTTCACAAATAATGTACCTTGCCTTCAAATACAATCAACCATGCTCGTGTAATATTGCAGGCCACGATCCAGGAGGTGGTATCCAGCCAGAAGCAAATGGCGATTGCGGAGCACATGGCCGCAGTTTCGCAGCACTACCAGCAGGCGATGTCGCAGATGTCCCTACACATGTGTGCCCAGGGAATGAGTGAGCCTCCAGCCTCTGTCTTCATTCCACCACCAGTACCTCCAATGCCTTTTATTGTACCTCGTCCGGTGAGTACATTGCCTATTGCTTTAGCTTGTGATGCCAGTCTATAGGTACTAATTCCATCACTTTGTCTTTGTGCAGGCACAGTCAGCGGGTTTGAACCCAACTCCAGGTGCTAGCCCTCCAGCGGGTGCTTCTCCACAGGGTCCTCCTCCACAGCACGGCTGGACACCTTACCAGAGCCTCCCCACGCAGCCGTTCGTCTGGGGTCCTCCACCGACGCAGGGGTACTCATGGCCGCCGCAGGGGCAGCCCGGGCCGTCTCAGTTCCCTCCGCAGCCGGGGTACTCCGTGCCTTCCGTGTTCCCTCCGCAGTAGCAGCTCGGCCACTGGCAGTACGGTGCGGCCCCGCAGCCGAGTTGGTCTCCGTGGGAGGATGGTGCTGGGGGCTCTGGGACCCCCGGGGACGGCGCCTCGAGCTAGGTACCTTCTCTTCTAGCTTTTGGACCTTGTTGTGGCACATCGGACATATTTTGCTGATGTTGGCCTTGTATGGATAACTTTGGACTTGTATGGATGAATTTGGACTTGTGTGGAGCCATTTGGACTTGTATGGATGATTCCGGATATGCTATACGGATTTGATGCTATATTATGGTTGAAATGGTGTATTATTACGAACAATTTCCTGGAAAACATTTTCAAATGAAAGAAAAAGGTTATGCCGACGGCCATGGCCATCGGAAAAGAAACTGGTTTGCCGATGGCCACATGGAGTCAGCATCGGCAAACACGCCGTCAGCCTGACGGTGGGGCGGCTGACGTGGCGTGTTCGCCGATGGCGGACACGGCCATCGGTGAACAGTTTGCCGATGGCATGGTCAGTTGCCATCAGCAAAAAAATATTTGCCGATGCCCGATTTGCCGATGGGAGTTTGCCGATGGCAACATGACTTTGCCATCGGCAAACTGTTTACTGGCGGGGTCCTGGTGTTTGCCGATGGCATCAAGCCATCGGCAAACACTCTAGATCCGGTAGTGAATGGCTGTAGTACACAAATTGGTTCGGTGCGCATGCCCACGCCATCAAGCTGTTTTCATGTTGTTGGGTGATATATTATATCATCAGCCTTATTTGTTTGTCGGATGTGTGCATTCATGACGTTTCTTATTCATAGAGAGAAGTGTGCATGGACAAAACCCACTGTCCTAGTTGGGATATGATAATTTTTTTGTCGGGTAATGCCAACCAAAATTTCTCCTACATATAACAACTATAGTTCCAGGCCACTCATATATACTTTCAAATGACCAATGTGATTCCAGGATAAACTACTTGACATGATGCTATTTGCTTAAAGGTCTTTCCATTGTCTCGGGTTACCTAAGAAGTTATAAATAATTCATTTGGATCACTTCTCCATTGCATTTTAAAAATACTTGTGCCCGGTCCAAATTCTTCAAATCTACTCAATTGTTAAGTAGTTGAAAAAGCAAGATCCAAACAAATATATCATTTTTCTTCTTTTTTTTTTTTTTTTTTTTTGCAAATAAGAATGACAAGCTGATGGTTGTAGTACACAAACATGTTCACTGTGCATGCCATCAAGTTGTTTTCATGTTCTTGGGTGACATAACTATATCTCATCAGCTTGTTTGTCGGATGTATCGAAATATTCTGTGCGTTCATAAGGATTCTCGGTGCGTTCATGATGATTCTTATTCACACAAAGAAGTGTGCACAAAAACCACTGCCCCCCAATTGATGATACTTTTATTATTGGGTTGTACCAACCAATCTTTTCTCCTACATATAACTCCTATAGTTCCAGCTCATTCATACTTCTAAGTGAGCAAGGTGATTCTAGGATAAACTACTTATCATCTTGGTCTGTTGTCTAACATGATGCTATTTTCATAAAGGTCTTTCCATTATCTCAGGTCACAGCTACCTACGAAGTTATAAATAATTCATTTGAATCACTTTTCCATTGGATTTTAATATATTGTCCCTCTCGAAATTCTTCAGACGTACTCAGTTGTGGCTAAGTAGATGAAAGCAAGAGCCATATATACAAGTATATATCATTTGGTCTAGTTAGAGACAACAAGAAACTCTAGCTGATGGATGAATTACACAAATTTGTAAGTGGCAAGCCTATGTCTTCTTGAACTGATACTAATACCTCACTTTTGATACCACACACATATACCACTGAAAGTTCCTGAAGCTGGGAGAAAAACTTGGCCTAAGTTTTTCTCTCTCTCTCTCTCTCTCTCTCTCTCTCTCTCTCTCTCTCTCTCTCTCTCTCTCTCTCTCTCCCTGACCCCCGACCCGCGTCGTCTCCCTCCCGGGGGGAGGCGAGCCGGGGACCCCACCACCGCCCACCGCGTCCCACCCTCCTCGCCGCCGACCGGGCCACCGCCGCCGCTCTTCTCGCCGGCGGCGGAGGCCTGAATGGGGGAGGTGCTCAAAAAGGCACCTCCCCCGCCTCCTCGCGTCGTCTCCTCTCTCTCTCCCCCTCTTTTTCTCCTCTCGTGGTGGCGGCGGTCGCCGGCCGGCGGGGGCCGCGCCGGTGGCGCCGACGGTGGATCTGCCGCCCCTGCGGCCAGATCCACCCTCCACAGCAGCGTCGCGCCGGGCAGCGCCGGGCGGACACCACGGCGGCGCCTAGGGTTCCGCCGGCCGGCCCCGGCGGGTTCCCGTGGTGGTTGGCGGCGCCGGCCCTCCCCCTCTCCTTCTCCTTCTTCGCCGGCTGGGCCGGTGGTCGAGGGAGGGGCTAGGCCGCCGGTCGACCGGGCCCCCTGGTGCTTCCTCTTCGGGCCGGGCTCCTCCCAGATCCGCCCTACCTGCGTCTGCAGCGCGCGGCGGCGGGGCTGCGGCCGGCGGTGCGGCCGGCCGGCCCGGCCCCAGGAGGCGACCCCGGGGCAGTGCCCCTCCGCCCCCCTCCCCCACCTTCTTCCATGATGCCGGCGGTGGCCGGCGGTCGGGGGGGGGGGACCGGGCCGGCCCAGCCGGGGCCTGATCTGGGCCTCATGCGGCCGGATCCACGCCCGGGGGCGTGCGGCGGCCCACCCCACCCCTACTCCTCTTCCTCGACGCCGGCGGTGGCAGGCGGTCGGGTGGGGCGGGGCCAGCGCAGCCGGGACCCCTTGCGGTCCATTCCGCCCCCCCCTCCCCCACCACGCCTACGGTGAGCTGGCGGCGGCGGCGGTGACCACCCCCTCCCATGCTCTTTCTGTGACGCCGGCAGGGGCCGGCGGTCGAGGGGGGAAGGGCCGGCCGGCCTTGTGTAAGCAGCTGCTGCTCCTCCACCGCTTCCTTACCTCCTCCGTCTTTCCGGCGTTGCCCGCCGGCCGGCGCAGGGCGACCCAGGCTACGGCGGCCCTCCCTTCCCTCGGCAAGGATGGGAGGGGGCGGTGAGCGCTTGAGCCGTCTCTAGTGCCACCTGCCTCGTTGCGCCCCTCGCCCGCTGCACCCCCGGCCTTGAGGCAGGGGCCTCGGCTAGGGTCGATGCGGTGGGGATGCCCCCATAACACAACTCCGACACAGCGGAGCAGTTCTTGGCGGTGGGATGGCCCTTGCGTGAGCCACCCCATCCCCCTCTGCCGTGCGGCGGCGGCAGGATTCGCCGACGCGTCGCGTTCCGCCTGCGCTGTGCGGGTGGCGAGGTAGAGCCTGGGGCCCATGACCGGCGCGGCCGGCCACCCAGTGACTCCCCCGTGCGCCACGGCCGCAGCCTGTCAAGACCACGACCGTGCCAAGGCGGCCACCGACACGGGCCACCCTGTGGGGGTATAAACCCCTATACCCGCATGGCCCGACCTTAGGCCTGCTCGGATGAAGATTCTTGGCCCAAGAATGCAGGGCCGACCAGGGCCCAAGTCTGGTCGGCTATCTTGGAAGACAAGGAAGGAAGGGCGAGCCAATCTGCGCTACTGGTCAGCTACCAAGATATCGATCACAGAAGATTGGATTAGATTGATATTGTTGCCTTGTATGTGAATCCATATCCCCGAGATATCGGGCTTGTAATCCTGCTCCCCACTATATAAGGTGAGCAAGACACCCTCCCAAAACTCATCTCCACATTAATATACAGACTTGGTCAAGAGCACAGGACGTAGGGTATTACACGAATCGTGGCCCGAACCTGTATAAATACAACGTCTTGTGCTTCTTGATTACATCTTGTTCGTCATCTAGCGTGCCTTACCAATCAATCTACTACCTTAGGCAAACCCTAGGTAGACTGCCGCCGATATTTCGTCGACAGTGGCGCGCCAGGTAGGGGCTGTGCGCATAGATCTCAAGATGAGCAAGGTGGTTTCGTTCCCTGCCTCCACGGACCTCGACGACATCGCTCCGATCACCTTCGGTTCTTTCGGCTCCTATGAAGCTGCGAAGGCTGTGCCGGCTGTCAAGGCGACCGCACTCGACAGTCGGGCTACAACTCCACTGATGGTCCGATCACCGATCCCGCGCTATCAAAGGCGCCGGGTCGACAACTCAGATCTGATCGAGATGATCGATCGCCATGGAGAAGGATTGGCGGAAACTCTCGCCCTCGCGGAATCCGCGCTCAAGCAGCTCGCTGACCGCCGAGTCGACGATGGGTTTATCCCCGTGCAGCGACGAAGGCGCTGCAAACAGTCGCCCGGTCAGATCCAGATCTATCCGGATCAGATCGCCCGAGGACACCGCTTACCCGCCCGCCACACCATCTGTTGGACGACAGCCATGTCAGCCCCTTTGCGTTTGGGCTCAAGAACGCCGCCGCATCCTACCAGGAGCTTTCCCTCCATTGATCCCTCAGCACGCTGGTTGGATACGGCAACCACCGACCTCGCCCCACCTCGTCAAGATGATCACTTCTGGAGGGGCGCCGGACGTTGCAGCGCAGCCATCGGGCATGGATGAGTCCAGCATCCCATCGCTCCCTTCCGCCGTTCAGGCAGCACTCGAAGCAGGATCTCCAGGTCAACTCCTCGACGCAATCGGCTATACGCATCCCGCTCCCACAGAGACGCCGAGCTCCATGACGACGCAAGTGTCGCCGATGGCGATGGACGTCGATAAAGTCACTGATAACAACGCTCCAGATGAGGAAATTCTCCAGTCGGCCGCTGAGCCAAACAAAGAAGATGATAACCCCGACTGCCCTCCCAGCTTCAGCAACACCGTGTTCATGGTCAGCAACGACGAGCCTACCGTCGAGAATGAGACTCTCGATCAACGCCGCGACCGCACGGCATGCAACGCACATCGTGGTGTCTGGCGCGATCGAGAGCAGCATGAAGCGCAGCAACGGGCCAATCAAGCCCGTCATGTCAACCGCAACTTGGCCGATGAGTTCGATCTAGTCGGACAGCGTCGGGTTCACAAAACCCCGACAGCTAACATCGTGGTAGCCAAGAGCAAGTTGGAGGCATTGCCTCACACCCCTGCGGTCCAAGAGATCATCGACCACCTGATGGCAGCTGAGGGGCAGGTAAATCGCATGCACCGGGCCGAGGTACCTCCAGAAGTCCCGGCAGCGTCCGCTCAATGCAGCCGCCGCCTAGAATTAGGGGAAAGATCTGCGAATCACGACCCAAGCAGCAGACCGGCCCACTCTTCAGATCGCTCCAGCGACTCCAGTTCCGACTCCTCCAGCCGTGACGTACGATCCATAAACCGCGACCGCCGCCGACGATCGCCGGACAGGCGCCGCCGTGACGACTCACCACGTCGACCTCGGAAGCGGCGCGGCCGCCGAGATTTCCATGATGACGACGCCGACCAGCACTGGGACAGGGATCGCTACGACGGCGATGATCGGTGCTATGATGGGGGCTGTTTCGAGATCCCCGACACCAAGCCATACTCAGAGCGACTCAGCGAGGTGCATTGGCCGTGGAACTTCAAGGCCAGTGAGGTGCAGCCGTACGATGGCCGCAAGAATCCCGACCAGTGGCTCTTCCTATATGAAACTGCTATCCGAACAGCAGGAGGCGACGAAAGTGTGATGGCAAATTACTTACCGGTGGTCCTGGGCCCTTCTCCAACGAACTGGCTCATGTGCCAACGTGAGGGCTCGATTCACAGCTAGCCTCAACTTCGCCAGATGCTGTCCGAGCACTTCAAGGCTACGTGTCATCAGCCTGGCTCCAAGTACGCCTTGGCCCAGATCCACGACTACCCCAACGAACCTCTACGAGAATACATACGCCGCTTCAACGACATGTGGACAACGATGACGGATATCACACAGCAAGAAGCCGTCGAGCTCTTCATCAAGGGGCTCACCCAACCCCGCAACGAGAAGTGCAAGATCGAACTCCTCCGAACCCAGCCGAAGACAATGGGCGAAGCCCTGAAAATCGCCGGCAAATGGACACGTGTCGATGACACCTTGCGATCCAGCAAGGAGGACGGTCCATCGCGACGCCCTTCCGGCCGCGACGACGACGACGACCGCGATCGCGACCATCGCGCACGGAACCGCGGAAACCGCGATGATAGACGCGACTCTCGACGCCCCGAGCATCGCAGCCGCAGCCGCGAGGATGACCGGCGTGATTCCCGCCACCGCGAGCAGCGCAGCCGCAGCCGCGAGGACGATCGGCATGGACGCAAGCGAAACCGGCACGATGATGGCCAGCGCTACCGTGGAAACCGCGTCAAAACGTCAACAACCAGGATAAGCCATACGATGATAGCTACGACAAGGTCCTTAGCCAAGATTGCCCAAGGCACCCAAACAAAGGCCACATGATGGGTCAGTGTTGGGGCTTTGCCAACATTTTCAAAAAGGCTGACACGCGGCGACCGCGGGGTGGCAACAAAAATCAGAGGGACAACCGCAACACCGACAAGGACATCAAGAAGGAGAAAGACGACAACGCCTCAGACGACGACGGCCACCGGGAGTTCAAAGAACCCGAAAGAAACGTTGCTGTCATCTTTGGTGGCAAGGTCGCCACCGAATCCCAAAGAGACAAGAAGCTACTCTGGCGGTCGATAATCGCCTTCAGCAGCGCCGACCAGGAACGTGTTGTAGACATCAAGGCACCCGCCTGGTCGGAGCAGCCAATCTCCTTCAGCCGAGCAGACATGTGGGCACGAAGGGAGGACTCCGGTCGCTTCCCCCTTGTCCTTGATCCAGTCATCCAGCACCTCCGCTTCGAAAAGGTGCTGGTCGACGGAGGCAGCGCCCTAAACATACTGTTTTTGTAGACGTACAAAGAGCTCAGCCTCAAGATGGAAGACCTAGAACCCTATGACTCGCCGTTCTGGGGGGTGATGCCAGGAAAGCCTTCCATGCCCCTCGGTCAAGTCACCCTCCGAGTCCAATTTGGTACCAAGCAGCATTTTCGCTTCGAGTACCTTAACTTCATCGTCGCCGACTTCGAAGGTGTCTACCACGCGATCCTCGGCCGACCCGGCATCGCCAAGTTTATGGCGGTCCCGCATTACGGCTACATGGTGCTCAAGATGCCCACGGAGAAGGGCATCTTCTCCCTCCGCAGCAACATCCTCATGGCGTGCCACTGCGAGTCAGCTTCGTTCACCGCCACCGACCTTGCCGACATCCGAGCCCGCATGGCGGATATGGTGCTGGAGGCCAAGGCCATCCCCCGGCCGACCTCCAGATACCACTCAAGGAGTCCAAGCGCTCCTCCAAGAAGAACCGGGAGTACAAAGAGATCGAGCTCGTCCCAGGAGACAAGACAAGAACCGCCCTGGTCGGGGCTAATCTCTCCAGCAAATAGGAAAGTGCGCTCGTCCAGTTCCTTCAGGATCACATCAGCGTGTTTACATGGAAACCAGCAGACATGCCGGGTGTTCCCGGAGAACGGGCCGAGCACTTCCTAAATGTCTCCAAAACCGCCAAGCCGGTGAAGCAAAAGCTCCGACGGTTCGCGAACGACAAGAGGGAGGTGATTAGGGTAGAAGTAGCAAAGCTATTAGCCGCAGGCTTTATAAAAGAAGTGTATCATCCCGATTGGCTGGCCAATCCGGTCCTTGTACGCAAGAAAAATAAAGAATGGAGAATGTGCGTTGATTACACCGGTCTCAACAGATGCTGCCCTAAAGACCCCTTCACCTTACCGCGTATCGACCAAGTCGTTGACTCCACTGCGGGCTGCGAGCTGCTCTCCTTCTTGGATTGCTACTCCGGCTACCACCAGATATCCCTCGCTATCGCCGACTAGGACAAAACCTCCTTCATCACCCCTTTCGGCGCTTACTGCTACAAAACGATGTCTTTCGGCCTCAAAAATGCTGGGGCCACATACCAACGAGCAATCCAGAATTGCCTAAAAGACGAAATCAGAGACCGCCTGGTCGAGGCGTACGTGGACAACGTGGTGGTAAAAACCGCAAAATCTGATTCTCTGGTCGCTGACCTCCAGCGAACATTCGACGCCCTAAACGTGTTCCAATGGAAACTGAACCCCACCAAATGCATCTTCGGCGTACCTCCGGCATACTGCTCGGCAACGTCGTGAGCCAGGACGGCATACGACCAAATCCCGAAAAAATACAAGCCGTCCTTAACATGCAGCCCCCTCAGTGTGTCAAAGACATCCAAAAATTAACAGGGTGCATGGCAGCCCTAAGCCGTTTTATCTCGCAACTAGGGCAAAAAGGACTGCCATTTTTTCGGTTGCTAAAAGCAAAAGAAAAATTCGAGTGGTCGACAGAGGAAGACACCGCCTTCATGGAACTCAAAACTTACCTAACCAATCCTCCGGTGCTTACGGCGCCCAACGATGGCGAAGAAATGCTCCTCTACATCGCGGCCACCGACCGAGTAGTCAACACGGTACTGGTGGTCGAGCGAGCGGAAGACGGTCACTTTTACCGGTCCAGCACCTGGTTTACTACGTTAGCGAAGTGCTCAACGATTCCAAGCACCACTACCACCACATTAAAAAATTGCTATATGCAATTTTGATCACCAAGCGAAAACTTCTGCACTATTTCCAATCTCGGCAGATCACGGTGGTTACAAGCTTCCCGCTTGGCGACATCCTGTACAACAAGGACGCCAATGGTCGAATCGTCAAATGGGCACTCGAACTTATGGCATACACCGTCAAATTCAAAAACTGCAACACCATCAAGTCACAAGCCCTAGCCGATTTTCTGGCAGAGTGGTCGGACCTTACCACCCCTTGGTACGAGTCCAACCACAAGTACTGGGAAATGTACTTCGATGGTTCGCTCAAAATCGATGGCGCGGGTGCCGGGGTGCACTTTACCGCTCCCTCAGGAGATGAGCTCAACTACGTCCTCCGCATCCACTTTCTGGCATCAAACAATGCTGCCGAATATGAAGCTGCGCTTCATGGACTGCGCCTCGCCGTCGAGCTCGGCATCAAGCGCCTAATGGTATACGGCGACTCCTTCCTCGTCGTCAACCTAGTGAATAAAGTGTGGGACACTACCAGCGAAAGAATGGAGGCCTACGTCGCCGCAATACGACAACTTGAAGACAAGTTCTATGGCCTTGAGTTCCACCATGTCGTACGCGACAACAACGACGCCGCCGACAAGTTGTCAAAACTCGGCTCCACCAGAGCCGCCATCCCACACGATGTGTTCGTTCACGACCTGGTTGAACCATCCATTTCGGTACCCTCGGAGGCCCAAATTCCCTTCCCAGCAAAGCCGGATCACAATCCTCCGCGCCCTCAGTCACCAAGCAACATCACAACCGACCTCATTGCCCTGATGGATATCGACGGCGACGAAGACGCCATGGTCGAGGACGCGCTGGTACCGCACAAACAGTCACTTAACGCCACGCCGACCACGCCCGACCAGTCAGATTGGTGACGGGACTTCATCCATTACATCACCGACGAAGACGTGCCTGACGACCCCATCTTGCGCGAACGTATAATACGACACAGCAAGCATTATGTCCTCATGGACGGCGAGTTCATGCGAAAAAATGCCAAGCAGGAAATCTTGCAAAAATGCATAACGCAGGACGCGGGCATAAAACTTCTCGACAAAATACATTCCGGCGAGTGCGGCAATCACGCTGCCTCCAGAACACTAGTCGGCAAGGCTTATCGTGCCGGTTTCTATTGGCCAACCGCCGTCGCTGACGCCGAGCAGTTGGTTTGGCACTGCGTCAACTGCCAATTTTTTGCCAAGCAAACACACGTTCCGGCTCATCAACTGCAGACGATCACGGCCTCATGGCCTTTCTCGTGTTGAGGGCTCGACATGATCGGCCCTTTCAAGAAAGCTCCTGGCGGATTTTGGTACATCTACGTACTCATCGACAAGTTCTCCAAATGGATCGAGTACATGCCATTGGTCAAGGCCACCGCCAAAAAGGCAGCCGACATGCTCAATGATGTCATCCATCGTTTCGGCGTCCCCAACTCAATCATCACCGACCTCGGCTCCACATTCACCCGGAGCGATTTCTTCGACTTCTGCGACAGCAAATGTATCAAGGTTAAATACGTATCCGTCGCCCATCCACGTGCCAACGGGCAGGTCGAGAGAGCAAACGGCATGATCCTCGACGCCTTGCGCAAATGCCTATATCAAGACGACACTGACGAACAGCGCCCTGGTCGATGGCTCAAAGAGCTCCCGGCCGTCATTTGGGGACTCCGCACACAGCCAAGTCGCAGCACTGGCGTCTCTCCTTACTTCATGGTGTTTGGTTCCGAAGCCGTTCTCCCCGACGAAATCGCCTTCCGCTCTCCCCGCGTCATTCAATACGACGAAAGCCTATCCGATGACGCCCGAGCTCTCGAAGTCGATTCCATCGAAGAAAAGCGGCTTGAGACCTACGCGCGGACCGCCAAATATCTGGCCTCCATGCGTCGGTACTACAACCGCAACGTCAAAGAACATTTCTTCGTGGTCGGTGACTTGGTTCTACGACGAAAACAGAACCTCGCCGGCATCCACAAGCTCGCCTCCCACTGGGAAGGGCCATTCATGATCAAGGCGGTCACCAGGCCGACCTCGTATCGGCTGTGTACCTTGGACGACCCTCCGATAGAGGTCCCGAATTCGTGGCATATCGACCACCTACGGAAGTTCTACCCGTAGTACCTAGCGCTAAGAGTTACATGTACCTATCTTGTATTTTCTCGATTCATGTCGATTGAATAAAGATCGTTACTGTTTCATCTTGTTTAAAGTGCGTCTCCGGGCATCATTCGCAATCTTTTACTTCTACCGCTACAAGACACGATCAAGAATAAAGCTAAAACACGTCTACATATAACAAAGCGGCCATAGCCGCAATGTAGCAAAAGTGACCATATCCCACGTCACACCATATAAGTTTTCAGCCCTCCGGCACAAGCCAAATCAAAAGTACCACTACAACAATCAGGGCACTATGCGGGTGTTCTTCACCATCGCCTTGGACGTCTCCAGGGAGTCGCACCTGAGCTCTTCCGCCGCATCTGCTTCGGTGCCCGGCGCCAGCCCTTGCCGCAGATGTTCCAGGTTGATCGAGGGGTAGTAGGAGCGCACCACGGCGAGCACGTGGGAACCCACGTGCTCGGCACCCTCCTGGATGAACTTCTGCAGCTGGGACCAAGAAGATCGGCTTGCAGTAACAACCGCGCCGAGGGGGGTCGCCGCCGTAATGGCCTCCGCTTCATCTTCGGCCAGCACATTTAGCACCGGGGCAATGCCGCCGACAAGCTCCACCACCTTGCCTTGAACGCGCTGGGCATCCGCGTGCAAGCCCTGGACCTGTTCCTGCGACTCACGAAGGCGACCTGCACATCACAAGCAACGTGAGATACAACCCCGACTGTCCGCTAGTCCAAGCCAAGGGGACGCGTCATACCTTCAAGATCCCGCTGTATCATTGCATGGCGAGCGGCCTGCTCCTCCATTTGCTGGCGCATCTCCGCTATCTCCTTCTCCGCCTGCTCGGCGCGTTCCTCCGCATCTGCATCCAAACAGCACATCACTACAACAACTCCAGCAGGAAAATACACCCTTTTTCACGCCTGGGATATTACGTACCTCTTTTCTGCTGCGCCAGCTGCCTTACGTGCTCGGCCACCTCCTCCTGCTCGGCCGCGCGAGCTGCCAGCTGTGCATTTAGCTCCTGCACGGAGCCCCTCAGCTGCTCGGCCTCGCTGCGTAGCTGGGCGTTCTCTGCCGTCGTCGCTTCAAGCTGCTCCAAGGCGCGTTTACGCCGATCAGCGGCCCGACCGACGCTCTGCCGAATATACTGTCAGTCAGGTTACATAACATGTTCATCTCAAACAAGAGAAATGGCTCCCCGGGCAATGGTATACCTGCACTTGGCGTAGCAGCTCGGTCACCGTCCCCTCCATCTGACGTATGGCGTCCTCTGGAATTTCCTCCTCTACCGCCGCGTCGACAGCTCCACCTCCTGAGCTCTGCCCAGTTTCCTGCGTGGTCGCTGCGGCTTCAGGACGCGGAGGCGGCCCAAGCGACGGAGTGTACGTCACCATCGTGCCTGGCTCGACGGCCGGGGTACTTGCCCCGGGGCTTCCCCCATCATCAGCGATGGCCTTGGCGATGGTCGGCTCAGCCACCACCTCCTGCGTTTCCCTGCGCGTCATCAACAGGCTTTCAGTCGTTAATTCGGTGAATATTTTGCAAATAACTTTGATGCACATTCATTACCTTGTGACCACAGGGAAGGTCGACTGGAAGCGGTTACGGCGACGACCACGGCTACTTCCTCCATCACGAGAGGTAGTGCCGGTGGCTTGCTCCGCCGCCTCGGCCACCTGCTCCGCCACTGCCGCAACCGGGCCCTCGTCGATTCCCGTGGTCGGAACGACGTCACTCGCCTCGGCCTCCTGCTCGTCCGTCGTCGTACCCGGGTTCTCGCCATCCCCCGTGGTCGGCTCGGCGCCATCCGCCTCGACCACCCGCTCCGTCGTCGCCGCCGCCGGATCCACGATGACTGCCGTAGTCGGCACGTCTTCACTTACCTTGGCGCGTAGCGTTTCCAGGGGAGTGTCCTGGACGGCTTTCGGGACTATGGGCTGTTCCTCCAAGGGCACCTCTCGGCTCTGCCCCTCTTCTCCGCCATCAGCCGCCCCCGCGTCTTCCGGCTGTAGTGGCGCCGGTGAGGGCCCACGACTCGGCAGCCCGCCCGGCGACGGCAGGCCCAGCGCAGCCACTCCCAGTGACACCTCCGGGCTCTCGGCTGGCGGCGTTGCAGTCGGCGACGTCCCGGTTCGGGCCTTCTTGTATAGCTGGCTCAATGGAACATCATCCATTGAGCCTCCCGACGACGATGAAGAAATCTGCGCCTTCCTCCTCCTCTTGGTTAGCGTCTTGGTCTTCGGTGGCGACGCTCGGGACTCCGGCTGCTTGGCGGCCACACGCCGCAGCACCCATTGCACCCGCGGCGTAGAACCCTACGCGGCCTCCTCCTCGTCATCCCCGTCGCTCGACTCGTCGTCCAAGGCCGCCACCCGAGCGAGACACTCTTCCAGCGTGCGTTCATAACCCTGGACCTCGCCTTGGGGCCATTCCTCGGACGGAACGTCCGAGATGTATACGGCACGTCCTTGCACAAACACACCATCATCAACGACTACAAACAGCAAGCATGAAATGTCAAGACAAATGAAATGGTACCGACATACCGCTGGTGGTGGGTGAGCGGCGGTGTACGGTGTCTGCGGCTTCTTCGGCGCCATCCTCGCCGGATCAAAGTTGTGAAAACACTCAGTGCCCCGAGCGGTCATCTCCTTTGCATCAACAGAATCCGTTCCCTCGCGGGACGGATCCGTCAGCGCCCGGTACTCGTACATCAGGGTGGGTCTCTCCTTGCACGGCTGCAAACGCCGCTGCCACCACATCACGGCCACCATCACACCGTGAACACGGTCCCTGTTCAGGAGCGGCAGCAGCTCGTTGACCTGCTCCATCTCCATGACGTTGGGTCTCGCTGACCACTTCACGTTCGGCTTCGGCATCAGCGCCACATCATTGGAGACCGGCCTCCCCTCTGGGTTCTGCCTCATGTAGAACCACTTCTCGAACCAATTTTTCATGGAGGTGGAGTGGGGGATGGTCACCCACTGGGATTTCATCCCGTCGCGCAGGACAATGTAGCAACCCCCAACTATTTGTGACCCGCCGGTGCCTTTCCCCTTCTTCTTCAGGCAATAGAAATGGCGAAAAAGATTGAAGTTCGGCCGAATGCCGAGAAAAGCCTCGCAAATGGCGATGAACTCCGCCAGTGTCAAGATGGAGTTGGGGTGGAGGTTGCAAAGCGAAATCTCCCAATGGTGGCACAAATCGCGAATGAAATGGTGAACCGGCGACCCCAACCCCCGCATGAAATAATCCTCCAGAACGACTATCTCACCCTCGCGGGGAAGTGGAAACCGCTCACCTGACGGCGGCGCTAGCCAGATCCCGCTGTCCTCCGGCGGCAGCAGGCCCCGCTCCACCAGCTTGAGCAGCGACTCCCTCATCGTCTTCGACGGGCCCCAATGCTCCGCCAAGAGCTTCCGCTGCGCCGCCTCTGATAGCTGCAGTTGCCTGCCCGCCATTTCCGGTCTACTCCGCCTCCCTCTTTGTTGCGCCCGCCGGTTCACTGTCGTGCGGCTCCGGCCCGGCTAGATAGGCGGCGGCGGGTCGTGGGGCGGCGGGATTTGGCGTGTGATGGGGGCGGCGGTGGTTAGGGTTTGGAGAGTGAGAGGGGCGCACGGGAGAGGAGAAGACGAGTGTGGAACTGCCTGGAAGTGAAGAGACTGAGTGGCGGCGGCTGCCTCTCTCCTTTTTATACGGCTCGGCGGTCCCCGCACGAGACCTAGGGTTGACTCACAGAGGTCATTTTCGAAATAGGCCGACAGAGGTGGGCCTCCGTATTTTATTCCCATGACGGCGCCTTTATTTGGCCTGCTACGTCCTTTGACAAAAATGGAGCGGCAGAGTCACCCTACTTTTGGCGGTTCCGCCCGACGTTTTGTGGCGCACGTGGACGCACGTGCGCACAAAACTCATTTTTGCTTTTTAAATCTTGCCTGTGTGTGAATTTTTTCATGTGCCACATTTTTTCTCCGACCACTGTTGACCTAGTTTACCAGCAATATGCTGGAGACTGAGTACAAAAAGCACAGCTTTTTCATCTCTCCTAACAAAGTTAGGATGGTTCAACGCATACTTATGGACACATGGTAACAGAGGGCTCGACCGACCAGCATAGCTTCGGTCAGAGTAATGACTAAGTCATTTTCCTCTCCTTCACTTTCTCGGCAAAACTACCATGCTTTCTGGAATGATGCACAGCATCGACCAGATCATGGCACAGCCGTGGTCCACTATGAGGCTCTTGTGCTTAGCACGGGCCCACTCCGACCACGTATTATGCAAGGATACATCAAAGATGTATCATTTTCCACCTAGTTAGCCTTCGGCATAGCCAAGGACTGGAACTTTGAGGTTATAACCGTGTTCCCCATGATAAAGCCATGGAGCTAGTGCTGGGTATGTTTTTCTATCTCAACACATGGCATTTGGGGTTTGGTCGGTACGCAAAGCTGCCCTCTATTCAATCGACAATGTTGGTTTTCCCTGCTTCACTCTTTCGTGTATTTCGGCCATGTTCACTAGGCAACCGCAAAGCTGTATGTCTAGACACAACATAGTTGTGGTCGATCTTCTGTTATTCATTATCATGGACTGGTCGGCCAAGCCGCCATTTTGTCATTGGTGACTGGCTAGCAAAAGCTCACACAAGCAGCATCCGCATTGCTGGGGACTGGTCGGCCAAGCCGCCAGTGGGTCACTGGGGACTGGTTAGTAGAGCTACCACAGCCCCATTCCCATTGCTGGGGACTGGCCGGCCAAGCCACCATTTGGTCACTGGGGACTGGTTAGCAGAGCTACCACAGCTCCATTCCCATTGCTGGGGACTGGTCGGTCAAGCCGCCATTTGATCGCTGGGGACTGGTTAGCAGAGCTACCACAGCCCCATTCCCGTTGCTGGGGACTGGTCGGTCGAGCCACCATTTGATTGCTGGGGACTGGGTAGCAGAGCTAACACAGCCCCATCCCCAAACCTGGGAACTGGTCGGCACTGCCGCCGTTATGTACTCAGTGCGCCAGGCTCTCTTTCTCTTGATCCTGATACAACTTGTTCCACATCTTATATCAGGCTCGGGGACTACGTGGGCCCACGTCACTTTGCAGTGACTTGGGCTAATTTTTATGCTGATATGTTTGTTTCTATGCAGTCAAGAAAACTTTTTTCTTTCGACTGTGGGCCCACATCATGGGACATTCTACAAATTTTTCTTTTCACACAAAAAGAGCAACATGCATCTTTCGGTTAAAACGGCATGCGGAAGCTCAAAGAGCCTGACTAGTTACTGGCCGGATGCATGCAAATCTCCAAATACCTCAAGACACATGATGCTCGGGGACTAGCTGTGGGGGTATAAACCCCTATACCCGCATGGCCCGACCTTAGGCCTGCTCGGATGAAGATCCTTGGCGCAAAAATGCAGGGCCGACGAGGGCCCAAGTCTGGTCCGCTATCTTGGAAGACAAGGAAGGAAGGGCGAGCCAATCTGCGCTACTGGTCGGCTACCAAGATATCGATCACAGAAGATTGGATTAGATTGATATTGTTGCCTTGTATGTGAATCCATATCCCCGAGATATCGGGCTTGTAATCCTGCTCCCCACTATATAAGGCGAGCAAGACACCCTCCCAAAACTCATCTCCACATTAATATACAGACTCGGTCAAGAGCACAGGACATAGGGTATTACACGAATCGTGGCCCGAACCTGTATAAATACAGCGTCTTGTGCTTCTTGATTACATCTTGTTCGTCATCTAGCATGCCTTACCGATCAATCTACTACCTTAGGCATACCCTAGGTAGACTGCCGCCGATATTTCGTCGACACACCCCGACACACCTTTCGCCCGCCGCACCCCTGGCCTCGAGTGGGCTCGGCCAGGGTTGTGCAGCGGGGAGGCCACCGTTTCAAACTCCGGTGCATCATGGCGGTCCGCGACGGTGGACGGGCTTCGCGCGCTCCCCTACACTCCTTCCTGGTTCAGCGACATGCTGCTTCGCCGTGCGCCCACCAGCCCCGTCGTGCTTTAACTCAAATCCGCCGGTGCACCGCTTCGACCCTGCCTTGAGGTTGGGAACTTCGGCCAGGGGCGAGGGGTGCTTGCCGATGATAGGGGTTGGGCGGCCGGGCAGGCCAACGCCTGCGCCAACTACGTCTACGGGGCCCGTCCTCCCCACCGAGTGGTGGATTGATGGCCGGGCTGCCCCGCGGCGCGCTGCCCCAACTACCCAGCGACGACTACTGTGGCTTCTCTTCGGGCGGCTCGCCGCTCAGACGATGGCGATGGTGAAAACCATTTCTCCCCGGGCTCGCCCGGGAGCGGCGACGGTGGCGTTCTCGTCATTTCCTTCCTGAAGGCGTCGTCGGGTCTCCATCCGTCTGCGGCGACTGGCGGGCTCAGGAACGAGCGGAGCACCTCTGGAGTTGGTGTCTGAGGACGTCATCCCCTTCTTGAAGGCTCCGATGAGGCCTCCATGAGCCCCCTACTCGTCTGCCGCCCAGGTGGTATTTCGTCGCCGTCGGCTAGTTAGTTTGCTAGGGTAGTGTTTTCGCGTGAGCCCCGCTTCGCAGGATGTTGTCGGTCCGGAGGTGGCCTTTCTTTCTTTCTTTCTTCGTTGTGTTCGTTTGACCGGCAGTGGCAGAGCATGTTTCCAATCCTGTTTCCACCCCGGTCCCGTTGTATTGCCTTGCATTTTGCATTCTTCTTCTTAATGAAAAAGAAGCACAAGTCTTTTGCGTTTTTGAGAAAAAAAAGTTCCTGAAGCTCTGAAATAGGAGACTAGAAAGGGCTGAATAGGAGGCTCGAGTTTTTTCGCTTTTCAAGAATGAAAGAGTGGCCTATATCTAAAGACAACTCGTGCAAACCACTTGACTAGGGCCAGCAAGATCTCATAGTAACAATAGACTTAAGTGTAAGAATGATGAATCCTCAATTCATTCATGTGTGCCGTGTATAGGTACATATACAGGTGTGACGATCACTGCTGCCCAAGAAATCCTAACAAACTCCTAGATGTTTGGATCAGCTGAAGACAAGGGTAAAACACTAGCCATTCTAGTTACAACTGAATAAAGACTTGGTCACTAGCTACCTATACCTAAGGTTGAAAACAGAAATGAAAATTCCCGACCGAATCGTATCGTTTTCTATATTTGATCCGACCATTTTCACTTTTTTCGGAAAAATGCGAAAACGGTACGAAATTCGGACAGGCAATTCAAAAACGGAGCGGAATTCGAAATGGACTTATTTCGACCACTTTTTACTTTTCTACATTATATTCGGTATGTAACCGTATTCGAAATTCGGTAGAAATTCGGTAGAGCAACAAAATATATTTTCTATTCCCATATCTTTTTGTTTATAGCTCCAAAAATAGCAAATAATATATGCATTTTGATCAGCACGACGAGAGCTTCGCAATGGTGCAGTCTATTTCATTGTTTGAGATACTTCTATTTCATGAAATATTAAGTTTAAAAACCAAAACTCGTGGAACTTGTTAGATAAATAATATATTTGCTATGATGCACCATGGATTTGGTCGTTTTGGATTACTTTGGCGGTCAAATTATAGAGCGCCAACAACAACCCTAAATATGGAAAGTGATCCCGACATCATGGATGATGCCGATGAACCGTAGGTTCATGTCCTATTAATTCCTTGTTCTAGACTTGTATTTGTGTGTCGGCAACTACGTCATGCACCCCTTATTCTATTATGTGCACTTGAACTAAATCATGCACTTGTTAGTTTGGTCATGCACATCTTTAAAGTGGGTTGGTATTTCGTACTGAATTTTCGTACGCCGACCGTATCCGACATAATTCCGCTCGAGTTGGTTCGTTTTCGAAATACCGTAAGTTCGTTTTCGTTTTCATTTCCGACGATACCGTTTTCGTTTTCGCGTTCGTATTTAAATATAAATATAGAAAATAATAGAGGAGTTTTTCGACCGTTTCCGACCGTTTTCATCCTTACCTATACCTAGCTAACTGCATGCTGTAGAATAGGTCGTTGACATTAAGGATCCTAAAAACTGGGATAGAAAGATGCAGAAATTGTCAGAGGCGAACAAGGATGAATATAAAACCGGCTTAGCCTAAATCCAGAACTGGCTTAGGCTTGTTTGGCAGATTATATGTCAACCTTCAAACTCCCTGAAAAAAATCAAAACCTAACGAAATGAAAAAATTATAAAGTTTATGGACAAACGTATAACATAATAGAGAATACCATCACATAAAATCACCACAAATGAAGCAAACTCAAAAAAACTAGATTAGCTTGTTTTGAAAACTGGCCTTAATTGTTTCTTTTTTCAAGCCAACTCCTCATAAACAATAAATTGAAATCAATATAATTGAGCTCCAAAGATCATGACACTTTGCAAACACCTTCACTAACCCATTTTGAAGATACACAAAGAGATCTTGCCCAAAAATCAAAATTTCCCTAGGAATTTTGAAATGCCTACCTCAACTTGGGGTTTTGTAAAAATTCTCAAAATGGTGAATTTTAGATGCTTAAGGTGAATATATCAAGGGAAGTGCATATGCATGTTCTCAAGACCTCATACCACCTTAAAATCAATCAAGGAACACATCCCAAAGAATAGCACAAAGATGTTCATGAGATTCATCAAAAGAGGCTAAAAGTGAGGGGTTTTGAAGAAGGAAGCATGGGGAGATTAGAGCTGGGCTTCAAGCCATGACTTGCCAAACCACTCAAGAACACCATGAAATCAGATCAAACCCATATCTGAAAAGTTCACCGTAAAGTAACGCCAAAAATAGAGAAAAACACAGATTTTGGATGACAACAAAGCCACAAACTTCTCGTTGGATTATATGAGCACGTGTGATTAAAATCATTCCTAGAACTAATCAAAGATAAGATGAAGAAAAGCTCAGCAATAATAGCCTCCCACTGCCCACTCTCCTCCTAAATACACCAAAGGGTAAAACTGTATCATCTTATTTGTGAATTGGGAAGACCTGCCATCTTCATGACTAAACTATACCTCAACAAAAACCTTATGGTGATGTCATGTGTCCTCCAACTTGCCACTCCTGATTTTGTGGCGCAAACAGATCAAACCTATCATAGATGGTGTTTGCACAAAATTTTGGACTCTGCATACACACGAGTGAGGACTCACTGAAATGGTGAATGGCCAAGATCAACTAAGAATCAATGACAGCCAAAAGATGAGAATCGGTTATTTTGAGGTAAATCGGCTAAACAGGACTGACGAAGAAGCAAGATCTGGAGCCACATCACCTCAGGCCAGTTTGGCAATTTTGCGATGGATTAAACGCGAAGGACTGTACGGGAAGGATAATTGGAGCCCAAGTTATCTAATATTATTAGTTATTAGTAATTTTCCATATTTTGTGATTCGTATTAGACAAGGACACAGTTAAGCCTAGGGTATAAATATATACACCCAGCAATTGTAAGGACATTCATCAATCAATCAAACAAACCAACTTCATGCCAACCCCTTAGGAGTAGGAGTAACATAGATCTCGGCGAGTTCTTCATCGTTCTAGGCTGCATCGGCATCGACCAACCCCTGGTTTGCTGTAAGTATCGTCATGGCTCATATTTTCGTTTGATAAGGCTGCATCGGCTTCGACCGACCTCGTGTTATATATGCATTGATGTGGGTTAGTTGTCGGCTCTATTAGGCAATGGCAAAGTCTACATATTTATTAAGTTATTGATATTGTTCTTGCTCTTTATTGCTTTATTTATCGTAACAATATCATTGTCCGGTCAAGATTGGTAGGGTTTGGCCTTAGATCTTATCAAATTCAGTTGTCTTTTATGCTTGTTCATGCTTACTCTCACCATGATGATTTGTTCCCTGCTTTTATCAGCTAGATCTTATTGGTCTTGATCGTTTCATGTTGCGCATTCTAGAGTATAGTGGGTTTCATGAGTAAAATTTGTTAATCTCTTCTAAAGGCTTTCTTAAGGCTGCAACGACTCTAAGACTAATCTCATCACTAAAGTTATCTCTTGCGATTGGCGGCGGCGACAAGGTGGGAGTCTTGCGCTTCTCCTATTGGTTCTTCTTCTTCTTCTTGTTCCTCTTGACGCCTTGATTGGAGCTCTCGGGGTCATCACCTTTGCATTTCCCCTTGTCCTAGTTGCCGCCGAAGATGGCTCCAACCGCCTCCTCGCCGGAGGCAAAGTTGGTCACGATGTCCATCAAGTCATTGGCCATGGTGGGAGTGTTGCGACTGTTGACGGGAATAAAGACCAGTTTTGGTACACTCAGAAACCCGTCAACAGTCCTCGATAGAAGGAAGATGAGCATTACATGAGCATATTTATCACTAATAAAGTTCCACTTGTACTCTTAGCTTGTAAAATGCAGGAAAGCTGGAAATAGTCCCTGTGAGACCAAAACCCAGGTCTACTGACCTGATTCTGGTCTCACCAGGATCTGACCACCAAGCAGAATCCCTAAAGCTACAGGAGAACCTAGTCCTGGATCCGAATGTGCCACACATCAACATTCCACCTGATTGGTACATTGGGCCAAGGATCCACATAGAAGCAAGCAAGATATCAAGTGAACCAAACTTCGGACAAGACTACATGTGACAAGCCAGGACAGCACCAGGAAGCTGCCACATGGACCAGGGGTCCAATGCCAGGTCGGACGACCTGCCTTTGGTGGCAGGACACCTTGGCATTGCTCCCACTGCCACCTGGACCTTCTAGAAGGCCAGTGGGACCCACCTGTCAGCCAACCCTTGGTCGGCCGACCTGCAGGTGGGACCCACTTGAGGTCGGTTCACTTCCACCGCCTTCCTGCATGTCTCCCACGTGTCCTACACTGAGCATCGTCCATTCAAGTCGGTGGGAAGGTCGGTTTGATCCAACGGCACATGGCGGAGAGCACACGGATCGCTGACATGGCGCTCGAGTAACCCCTACTCCACCTCCACTATAAATACCCCCCTAGTCCCTCATTGTAAAGTGTCCCCAAGTAATTCACATTAGTGTTCTCAAGCTCAAGCTCTCTTGGTAGATCAAGAGTAGTGTAGTCTAGTCTAGAGTGGGAGTTAGAGTCGAGTCGAGCGAAGCTCGGGTCTCCGGAGTCATCTTCTGGAGAATCTGGTATAGCTCTTGTACCTTTACTTTTGAAGCACTTTTCTTATATTAATATAGTCTTGCTTTCCTTTATTAAGTATTTACTTTGAGTACTTTACTTTCAGTATTTACTCTGTGCACTGCTATACTAGTGTAGTAGTGTTGTCTCTTAGTCCCATTAGTGTAGAGTCTGAACTAGTTTAGTGTCTAGATCCTTTGTGTGTGTTTCACTACCAACTGGGGCCGAGGTTACTTACGTGGTAGCCGGAGTCTTAAGACTAGATTAGGCGAGGTGCTTAGGCTAGTGCTTAATAGTGGATGCACCCTATCGTTGATTGGTATATCCATTCACTTTCCGATGTATATTAGCGGGGGCGGTTGTGACAGAACGCAGTTCCCCAGTTGGCTCTATTTGCATCAGGGATAGGCTGTAGGGTGCCCATTAAAGTCAAAGGTCCACTGGAATAGGAGTTAGTTCCCGGAAAGGAACGCAACCCTCCTATTTGTTAGCCGACTTCCCCTATCACACCGATTGTCTAGGCATTAGTTTAGTTGAGTCATTACACTAGTAAGATTAGAGCACATGAGTATAGTTAGATACTTAGGAGTCCTTACTCACTCGTTGTCCTCCCACCTAGCTAGCTACCTACTAGTTACCTTTAGTTATCACTCTTATCAACACTTACCCTCATTATCAAGATCAATAGCTTAGATTGAGTAGAACCACCACGGGTTTCCATCAACCAATTGCTAGAGAGTCTTAATCCGCTTCCCGTGAGTGAACTACAAATTCAACACCAGAATACTCACCCGGTTGAAGTGCTACAGTGGTACCTGTGCGCTTGCAGAGTTACCCTTGGTTAGTCTTACGTTGTTACTAGGATCTAGCTTAGCTTAGCATTCTTAGGCTGTTGCCGGAAGAAGAATTGTGACACCCTCTCTCTGGTGGTAGTTCAGGTTTGCAGTAGGCTTAGCTATCAGACGCCAGTCGTATTTATCTTTAATATAGTCGGTGTGCGCTAAGAAGTGTCGACAGGCATTTCTGGCGCCGTTGCCGGGGAACTAGCACCTTTATCGAGTTCTTGTGATTGCGCTAAGATCTGCCAACAAGCATTTCTGGCGCCGTTGCCGGGGAAGCGCCGTATTAAGAATTTCTAGTAAATTGGAATCCGTGGTCTACTCTTAATCTAAGCATCCGTAGTGTTAGGGGCTTATCCTTCACTTGTCTTGTTTTTCTTGTCATCGTTTAGACAGTGTGGAAGGAAGTCCCGCACCAGTTGTTGAGACAGTCATGGCTCAGAAGACCATCGCTGAGTTCTCATCGCCCTCAGCCGACTTTGTCGCTACGAGTCCGAACGTGAACTTGGGCGATGTGACTTTTGAACTCAAGCCTGCACTGATCAACATGGTGCAAGCAAATCAGTTCTGTGGGAAGCCACATGAGGATGCCAATGCCCACCTCCAACACTTTCTGGAGGTGTGCAACACCTTCACGGTCAAGAACGTCACTGCAGATGCCGTTCGCCTTCGTCCTTTTCCATTCTCATTGTTGGGAAAAGTGAAGCAATGGTTCTACAACAACAAGGCCGAGGTGACAACTTGGGACAAATGTGCCAATGCATTCCTCAAGAAGTTCTTTCCCGCGGGCAAGACCTGTGTCCTGCGCGGGAAGATTTCAAGCTTCCAACAAAAGTCCGACGAGACGTTTCCTGAAGCATGGCAACGTCTCAATGAGTACTTTCAAGCATGTCCTCACCATGGGATAGACGAATGGCTCATTATTCAAGGTTTCTACCATGGGCTGACTGGCGTAGCCCGGAGTCACCTTGATGCTTCCGCTGGAGGGGCATTCCTGCAACACAATGTCAGGGATGCCAAGGAACTCATCGAGAAGATGGTGGTCAACCAAGGATGGAACGAAGAGCGCCTTTAGCCCAAGAAGAGAGGTGTTCACACCCTTAGCGAGGTGGACATGCTCTCTGCCAAGATGGACCTCCTGATGAAGAAGATAGAGGGATCGTCCTCTAACAAGGAAGTGGAGGCCATCCAGACTCCTGCCGCTGTCTGTGCTGTGGGTACTGACCCATGGTGCGAGGTTTGCGGAGAGGAGGATCATTCGGGCAACAACTGCCCCATGACTCAGGAGGAGGTGAACTTCGTCAGCAACAACAACAACAACAACAACAACAACAACCACTTCAACAATGGGAATCGACCCCAACAACCGCAATGGAGTTCGCGCCCCTTCTACCAAGGCCAAGGTATGGGTTACAATAATAATTCTGGTAATTCTTTCAATAACCAACCTTCCTTGAAAGAACTTGTCTTTGGTCAAACTAAAATTAATGATGGTCTTAATAAAAGAATGATGGCTAATGACAAGATCTTAGAAAGTCTTAGTGAGAAAATGGATAGCTTTAACTCTGCTATGAAAAATCAATTGAGCTTTAATAAAATGTTAGAAAACCAGTTAGCTCAATTAGCAGCAGTTGTCCCCACTTATAAGCAAGGTAAGATTCCGGCAAAGCCTGAGGACCCTATTGAGGGCGTCAGGTTGGTAACTACGAGGTTCGGTAAGCCTCATTCTCATTCTATTCAGGTAACGGTGGATTCACCATTCGTCCCGAAGAAGGGGGATCCTGGCCTGCTGACGATCACTTGCCAGATCGGACCGCAGATCTTCGACAACGCTTTCTGCGACCTTGGATCCAGTGTCAACATCATGTCCAAGGTAACCTATGATAATCTGTTAGGGAGCCTGTTGCACCCTACATATGTGCGTTTGCAGATGGCGGACCAAACTATCCGGTTTCACGAGGGGTTGGCACGGGATATCTTACTCAGAATTAAAGATGAGTATATCCCTGTCGACTTCCTGGTACTGGACATGGGAGCCAACGTCGAAGTACCGCTCATCCTGGGACGACCGTTCCTGAGCACGGTGGACGCCACTATCTACGTGCAACATGGCGAGATGTACATGTCAGTCCAAGGACGGTATGTGAATGTGCCTTTCAATGGTTTTAAGGCTAACATGCAGGCACAAGCACCCCAGAAGCCGCGTCGTCAACATCGCCAACGGAAGAACACTAAGACCGCCAAGTTGGCCAAGAAGGCCGAAGCAAAAGAAGAACCCGCCAAACCAAAAGCTGAAGTCCAGCAAGAATGGCAGAAGAAGGAGACACCCTCAAGGTCCCCATCTCCGGGACCGACTGAAGTATCCACTGAATAAACCCGACAGGAGAGGTCCTGCTCTATGGACCTAAAACACGGAACCCTCCGCCGACTGGTATGTCGCAGTTATCTCATGTTTATTTTCATGCATCTCAATTCTGCATTTCCCTTTCCAATTGCATGTTTACTTTTACAATTGCATTTTTTCATTTCAATAAAATAAAGTTAGATATAGGTAATAAAACTTGAGAAGAGTGTTTAGAGAAAAGTTGAGCTGGTGGGGCCACCAAGGCCTGGTCGACCGACCTGACCTTTGGGTCCACCACCTCTCCCTTCACTCTGGCTAGAAGCAGGAATCCAAGGAAGTGCACTGGGTGCCCTGGGGCTCACAAGCCCAGGTCGGCCGACCTGGACTTTGTCCCACCAGGCACCCAGCTGTCTCCCACTGCTGACACACATGGATCCTATGCTCATCCCACTAGCCAGAATTCGAAGAGAGATGGTCCAATGCTCATCACTTTAGCTTAGGATGCTACTTTAAGCATGAGAATGCTTTAGGGAACACCCCAACACTAAAGCAAGCATAGGGAATAGCAGTGCATGCCTGGAGACAACCTTTATCCTTGTCTCCACTTTGGCCCTCTCCTTTTCTCATTCACCAAACACTAGACATAGGAATCCGAATCAACCAACAGGAATCTGGGACTAGGACCACCACCACCTTTATCAGACAACCAGACAAAACATGTCCAAAGTGGTGGGGGGCAGAAACCCTGGTCGGTCGACCAAGGTTTGGTCCCAATTTCTTGACTTTTTGCAAGCACGAGGCAAGATTCCTTGTCTAAAGTGAGACACAAGTGCACATGGCCCTAGGGGGTGGTCGGCCGACCTGCCTCTTGGCTTGGTTGGCCTTGCCCTTTCAACCCTATAAATACCACCCCAATGTGAGCTCAATCCCACACCACAACCAGCAGAATCATCTCGAGCTCACTTGGCCTTCTCTTCTCTCTTAGTGTTTCAAGCCTTCTCAAGTTTAGTGTAGTAGTAGTCATAAACCCAAAAACCCAAAAATATTTCCCTTTCTCTCTTAGTAGTGTAGTAAAAAGCCTGGTCTTGTTTGCCCACTAGTTTAGCTAGAATGAAGAACCCCTTCCAAAAGTCTAGCAAGAAGAAGGGCAAAGGCTCGTCCTCGAGCTCTCGCCAATCCGAAAGTAGGAGCCATGAAAGGGAGGAGGAAGAACAAGTGCACCATCTTGTTCCTGCCATCATGCCTGGCAGGATGATGGAGCCTATTAACAACCTCATGGTCACCCATGAGGAGTTAGGAAAGCTCTATACTCTTCGCACTTGCGGTTTCCAGCACTCCGCCCTCTTCGACCAAGAACTCCTCGACAAAACAGGTATGAGCACCGACTTTGCCATAGTTTTTAACACCATTGGTTGGTCCTCATTTTGGCAAATTCCCGAGCGTGGTATATACTCATACAGCCTTACCCTTTTTTCGTCTATTCTTATATCTTATGCGGTAATGTATGAAAAAGACAATTCTTCCCGATAATTATATTGACGATCTTTTTCGGAAAAGTCCAATCAATCATCATCATCATCAACTCAACTTGGAAGCTTGACCAATCAACCTTTCGTTCGAGACTTAACACCGAGCGTTTGAAGCCATGGCGCAATCCTCCGCGAAACTACGGACAACATAAGAAGGAGCAAATTCAACATGGTGCAATCCAACCTCATCTCCAACTTCCTGGTTTATTCACCATCAAGGATTCTTTACTACTTCGCTTCTTCCCATTCTCACTCTTGGGGAGAGCGAAGCGGGGTTCTATGCCAATAAGGAGAAGAATCCTACGTGGGCACTATGTTCCACCAATTTCTTGGCGAAGTTCTTCCCCATGGGCAAGACAAATGCTCTTCGTGGGAAGATATCAAGCTTTCAAAGAACACCATGATGAGGCTGTCCTAGAAGCTTGGGAGCGCTTTCAAGATTATATCCTCAAGTGTCCTCATCATGGCATGGAGAATTGGTGCTTATGCGAGACATTCTACCATGGGCTTAGCAACAGCACACGTGAGACGATGGATGTCTTTAACTGAGGTGCATTCTTATCACTCACTATTCCTCAAGCCACAACTCTTGTGGAGAAGATGGCATCCAACCAAGGTTGGAGTGAAGAAAGAACTTTTGGAGGAATGCACCATAGACATGCTTTACTGCCAAAATGGATTTGTTGATGAAGAGGCTCTATGAGAGAGCCACGAGAGAAGAAAGAAGTCATGCATATACATGATGCTCGCATGACATGTGAAGAGTGTGGAGAGACCGGGCACACAGTGCCTCGTGAACTACCTCAACAACAACAACAATAATAATTACTATCGTCCTCGGCGAAATCAAGGTTGGAATCAAACTACTCGTGCAATTATTCGGGCAATAATCAAGGTAACAACTCCTCCTACAATAATTACAACCGGTTTGAGAGAGTTAGTGCTGAATCAAGGCAAGATGATGGACAATCTGTCCAAGAAGCGACATCAAATGACAAGGTCCTAGAGACACTCGGCAACAGGATGGATGGCTTTTCCAATGCCATCAAGAGTCGCTTCAGCTTCAACAAGATACTTGAGTCGCAGGTACAACAGCTTGTTAACCTTGCTCCCTCCACTCGTCAAGGCAACCGCGGGACAACCCGAAGAGCTCGAGACGCAAATCTTGTTGATATATTCAATGTAGAAGATAGCCGGAGTGATCCATCGAAGGGGTCATGGATAGACTCAACTCGCCAATCAAGAAGGGCGATCCGGGAGACCGGTCATTCCGATCTCCATTGGAAGTACTAACTTTAATGAGGCAATGATTTCGGTGCAAGCATCAACATCATGCCAAATTGTCTATTTAGGGGGTTATCGAAAGAGAACCAAAGGAGGCCCACATGTCATGATTACATAGAGATAAAGACGAACGGGTAAAATTGTATAATCTAGAAGACTCCGAGAAGGCAACACACGGAAGCGGGGACCCACTGGCATTGTGGTGGGTCGGCCAGGCCCAGAGTCGGCCGACTCCCCGCCTCCACCAATCGGGTGGAGTCTCGTGGATCTGCCTCCCACTAGCCTTTGAGGATGAATAATTATCATCCATTTAGGTCGGTTTGATCCGAGGGCTGTGGTTAATCCTAGGGGGCTATATATTAGCCCACGGCCTGAGGTAAAACACGAAGTCATTCAAGAGTTCATTCTCTCATCGAGTCGAGAGAAGCGAGCCACCATCTCAATTAGAGCTCCATAGTTTAGTAGCATAGCTACATAGGAATAGATCTAGAGGAATCAAGCCTAGCTTGGAGTCCGGATCTGTCGGAGTTCTTGGTAATTCCCCTCTACATTCTTGTAATATTCATCATTGTTCGTGATACTATGAGTAGTACTTTATTCTATTCTATTATATCATACTTGACTTTGCTCTATTTGCAAGAGTTTCTTTGCTCGCTAAAATCAAATGCTTTGGGTGTTAGCTTTCGCATGTTTAACAATGACTATAACCTGTCTTGGAGTGAGTTGAGTGTTGATCTAGGCTTTGATCATGATTGCATACTAGATGAAGAGGTTGCCTTAGCAAATTTTAATCTTGCTGTCTTTTGGAAATCAATTTCTGTGTCCAATGACTGGTCCAATCCTAAACCTAAGCAAATTCATAATCCAACCTTAAGGTTTATGTTCTTTTGGATTGCAATCACTCTGTTTCCTAGGACTGATTTATCAAGAATAGGTCTTAAAGAAATGCAACTCATGTATGTCATGGTTAATAAAATCAAGTTTGCCCCTGTTAAAATGCTAGTGCACTTTTGAGAAAACTCTGTTGTTCAAGAAACACCCATAGGCTTTACTTCATTCATAACTAGAATTGCTGAAACCTTGGGTTTGCTTGAGGGGAATGTTTATGAGTTTATACCTTCGGAGAGACCAATTATTCTTGAAGAGTTGTTTATACGAGTTGGTCTACTCAAAAGAGGTCCTAGAGGTGCACTTAAGAAATCTTATGGGGCTGATACATTCGAAATCTCTCTACCCAATGAGGGACTTTAGCTGTATAAGGTCTCATCATTAACCATGGATAGAAGGGGAAGACCTTGTCCTGTTACAGGGACGGACAGAATGACGAGAGCACAAACCCGTGCTGCTCAGGAGCAAGCTGGTCCCTCTCATGCTGCACCCAATGAGGAAGAGGAGGTGAGCTCTTCCCACATGGGAGCACCTCCTCATTCCAGGACACCTTCCTGGGCACACACTCCTCGCCCTCACAGAGGGAGGCGTCAGCCGCCAACCGAGATCGAAGCACTCACCCAGGAGGTGGAGAACCTCCACATCGAGCATCAAGCCACGTTGCAAATCATGCAACAGAACTTGGACATGGTCCAAGGTGTCATTACGGAGGACGGCCACCGCTGGGACCAGTGGAACGAGTGGTTCTCACAACAGTGAGCAAGAGACAAGCTTGGGGGAGATCCTCTCCCCCACTAAGGTAAGTTCATCCAAGGTATGTTTCCAATCCCCCTCATTTAATTCTTCTCTTATTGCATTTTAGTAATTGTTTTCTCGCATTTAATAAAAATCTAAAAATTCAAAAACCCAAAAATATTTATTTGCTTTATTTCCCTTTTTTGTATATATGCTTCATGTGTGCTAGTCTTTCTATGGATATGATGATGAAATTGCTAGTTAATGTTTCTCTAGTGCTTGTTTACAACTTAGCACTTCTCTAAGTCTGGATTACTTGGCACCTTTAACCATCATGAACTTGATCACTTAGTGGGTTGCAAGTGCTAATACAAAGTCTAAGTTGTTGTAAGATAAGAGATAGTTAAGATAGGAGCCCTACTCTATTGTTCTAAGCACGCATGATTGCCAAAGATTTCCTTTTAAAATGAATGAAAAACTTAATTATTCCTTAATGGTGTTGAAATTCCTACCACGGCCATATTTATACCTTGATATATCCATAAGCCTTCTACATAAGCTACTTGCTTGCATTGAGTTTGGTTAAGACTTGTAGAACCTTTGTTAGAGGATTGTCATGGCCCTAAGATCAAGATCCACACATCACCAAATATCTTTGCTTCTAATCCGGAAGTACGCAACCATGCTTTGCTCCTACTGCGGGAGCACGCATCTTACTACCATCATTTATCTTTGCTCCTACCACGGAGTACGCATCTCACCATTCATCATTTATGCTACTCCTACCACAGGGAGTACGCATCTCACCATCATAATTATGCTACTCCTACACTTTGGGGGAGCACGCATTATCATCCATACCACCATTCTTGTGCTGCTTCTACACTGGAAGTACGCACCTTCACCATTTTTATCCTATGAGTTGCTCCATGCTCCACAGTTAGAGATTCTCTCTCAGTCATCATTTGTTAGGTGAGACACACCTCATAAAGGCTAGGCATCTGTTGAAAAAAAAAGAGAGAGTGAAAAAAGAAGAAGGAAGAGCTAGCCTTGTCTCAATAGAAGTAGAAAGAGAGACAGCATCAAATAAAGGAGCAACCTCATCAACCATACATCCATCCTTTCCTCATTACCTTACCATTTCATTACATTCATCCATTCCATTCATATCATCTTACATCTTGATCTAAGGGTATGATAAGACTCTTCTGTGGTCCAAGAATTCAATTATTCTTAACTAAGACAACATATGCCTTGCAAGTACGCTATTCCTTGACATACCTACTTAAGCTCCACATAAAGCCTTAATAGAGGTAGGATGTCTTTGAAAGGCAAACACATGATGTGCCTTAGTGAGGATTCATACACCACTTGAGTGACTTGAGAGAAACCATTTGAGGAACATTAAGACTTCTTTTGAAAAACTTATCAAAAACCTCTGGCATGAAATTTGCTGAAAGAATGAGAAAAGTAGATGCTCTAGTCAAAAACTATTCTATCTTCCAACATCCCAAGACTGAGTTAAGGCCATAAGCCCCATGGGTGCTAGAGTAATATGGGTGTGTTAACATTGCTAAATTTTCCATTTAAGGAGAAGTTCTTTGTTGTGCACTTAGTACTATTGAGATGTTAACTTAGTAATGATACCTGATCCAATCGAACCAAGTTTTGATCGTTTGCTCGGGACGAGCAAAGGTTAAGCTTGGGGATCTTGTTGACGGGAATAAAGACCAGTTTTGGTACACTCAGAAACTCATCAACAGCCCTCGACAGAAGGAAGATGAGCATTACATGAGCATATTTATCACTAATAAAGTTCCACTTGTACTCTTAGCTTGTGAAATGCAGGAAAGGCTGGAAACAGGCCTGTGAGACCAAAAGCCGGGTCTGCGACGATTCTCGGTCTCACCAGGATCTGACCACCAAGCAGGATCCCTGAAGCTACAGGAGAACCTGATCCTAGATCCGAATGTGCCACACATCAACATTCCACCTGATTGGTACATTGGGCCAAGGATCCACATAGAAGCAAGCAAGATATCAAGTGAACAAAACTTCGGACAAGACTACATGTGACAAGCCAGGACAGCACCAGGAAGCTGCCACGTGGACCAGGGTCCAATGCCAGGTCGGCCGACCTGCCTTTGGTGGCAGGATACCTTGGCATTGCTCCCACTGCCACTTGGACCTTCTAAAAGGCCAGTGGGACCCACCTGTCAGCCAACCCTTGGTCGGCCGACCTGCAGGTGGGACCCACTTGAGGTCGGTTCGGTTCCACCGCCTTCCTGCATGTCTCCCATGTGTCCTACACTGAGCATCGTCCATTCAAGTCGGTGGGAAGGTCGGTTTGATCCAACGGCACGTGGCGGAGAGCACACGGATCGCTGACGTGGCGCTGGAGTAACCCCTACTCCACCTCCACTATAAATACCCCCTAGTCCCTCATTGTAAAGTGTTCCCAAGTAGTTCACATTAGTGTTCTCAAGCTCAAGCTCTCTTGGGAGATCAAGAGTAGTGTAGTCTAGTCTAGAGTGGGAGTTAGAGTCGAGTCGAGCGAAGCTCGGTCTCGGAGTCGTCTTCCGGAGAATCGGTATAGCTCTTGTACCTTTACTTTTGAAGTACTTTTCTTATATTAATATAGTCTTGCTTTACTTTATTAAGTATTTACTTTGAGTACTTTACTTTCAGTATTTACTTAGTGCACTGCTATACTAGTGTAGTAGTGTTGTGTCTTAGTCTCATTAGTGTAGAGTCTGAACTAGTTTAGTGTCTAGATCTTTGTGTGTGTTTCACTATCAACTGGGGCCGAGGTTACTTACGTGGTAGCCGGAGTCTTAAGACTAGATTAGGCGAGGTGCTTAGGTTAGTGCTTAATAGTGGATGCACCCTATCGTTGATTGGTATATCCATTCACTTTCCGACGTATATTAGCGGGGGCGGTTGTGACAGAACGCAGTTCCCCAGTTGGCTCTATTTGCGTCAGGGATAGGCTGTAGGGTGCCCATTAAAGTCAAATGTCCGCTGGAATAGGAGTTAGTTCTCGGAAAGGAACGCAACCCTCCTATTTGTCAGCCGACTTCCCCTATCACACCGATTGTCTAGGCATTAGTTTAGTTGAGTCATTACACTAGTAAGATTAGAGCACAGGAGTATAGTTAGATACTTAGGAGTCCTTACTCACTCGTTGTCCTCCCACCTAGCTAGCTACCTACTAGTTACCTTTAGTTATCACTCTTATCAACACTTACCCTCATTATCAAGATCAATAGCTTAGATTGAGTAGAACCACCACGGGTTTCCATCAACCAATTGCTAGAGAGTCTTAATCCGCTTCCCGTGAGCGAACTACAAATTCAACACCGGAATACTCACCCGGTTGAAGTGCTATAGCGGTACCTGTGCACTTGCAGAGTTACCCTTGGTTAGTCTTACGTTGTCACTAGGATCTAGCTTAGCTTAGCATTCTTAGGCTGTTGCCGGAAGAGGAATTGTGACACCCTCTCTCTGGTGGTAGTTCGGGTTTGCAGTAGGCTTAGCTATCAGACGCCAGTCGTATTTATCTTTAATCTAGTCGGTGTGCGCTAAGAAGTGTCGACAGGCATTTCTGGCGCCGTTGCCGGGGAACTAGCACCTTTATCGAGTTCTAGTGATTGCGCTAAGATCTGCCAACAGCGACCCAACTCACGCACCAACTCCTTGCAGGTGGTTCCAGAGAGAAGAGCCATGATGATGTTGGGTCGATGATGTTGGGGAGCTCGGTGCGCTGCTTTGAAGAAGCATCGAATGTAATCACAGAGGGATTCTCCCGACTTCTGCTTGTAGTGCCTAAAGTCCCAAGAGTTTCCTGAGCATACATAAGTACCTTGGAAGTTGCCGTCGAAGGTCTTCACCAGGTCATCCCAATCATGAATCTGATGTGGCGGGAGATTCTCAAGTCAGCCTTGTGCGGTGTTTGACAGCAAAAGGGGAGGATCTAGATGATGACCCGGTCATCCCTCGCTCCGCCTAATTGACAAGCTAGGTGATAGTCGGCCAGCCAGAGCTTGGGCTTCGTTTCCACGTTATATTTGGTGAGGCTTGTCGGTTGGTGAAAATGTTTGCGGAGCTAGGATCCGGATGGTCCTGCTGAAAACCCGAGGGCCTGGTGGCTCTGGTGATGGGCTGCTGTCTTCCTTGCTGTTATAGCGCCTACCTCTTTGAGGGTGGTAGTCATGAGAGGCACCATCCTCCTGGTGCTTGCGGCGCTCGTTGATGTCATCCCAGGCGTCCCGCGGCCCTCGATTGTCAATGATGCGGACCTGTACAGGCTCTTCATGGACCGAGGCCTTCCTATCATGTCGAGAGGGCACTGATGGATGCTCCGAGGCTGGCTCACGGTGTCAACATGCAGAAGTCTCGGCCCTGCTGCACCGCGGAAGTCTTGAGGAGGCCTTAGATCTTGTCTCAAACTCGTCACGCCTTAGGGGTAGATGGCTCAGGCTTGTTTCGGAGCAAGATGGCAGCGGCAATGAAATTCTGACTTGCTTGATTGATGGACGTTCAGGGCAGGGAGAGACCTCCGCATCCTCAACAATGCAACGATAGACGTCATGAGCCCTTTCCCGTGCTCCCCACCGTGGCCGTGTCTTGCCTTCTCCTGCTCGAGGGCCTGCTGAACCAAGCGCAGGCGGTTGCGCTCCTCATCATACTTGGCGTGGAGCTCCTGGAGTTGCTTGAGCTCTGGCCTCTGCCATCCCACAGCAACTGATGCTCCGCCTTGCCCTTCTAGGTGGACATCATGGGGTGGCATCATGTTTCCCCCTCTGGCTCCATGAGACCGCTCGTCCTTTGACACCGACTCCAAATTTACATCCAAATGGAAGCACTCGCAGGTCAGGTCATAGCAGTCGTCAGCGGAGTCGAAGTCGGGGGCACCGAAGTAGTAATGGGCTGGATGCATATGTGGGCGCCGATCTCTCGGATCAAAGCGATGGGAAGTAGTCGCGCGCAGCTCTAGACCAGAGGTCTTAGTGGAGTCTAGGTACTCGGAAGCCGACGTGGATGCTACAAGGTCAAGGGTAGAATGTGGGTGATGCCTAGGGAGCTCCTCGTAGGCACTCAAGTTGGTGCTCACAGAGGAAGCATACACCCTGCTCGCCGCGTTCAACCATAATGGGAATGTCGGTCTGTCCCTCCTGGGGTGGAGGTGCGAAGCTGCAAGATGAAATGTCATAGTGTCCTGCCGGCCTTTCACCCGCAGCCAAGCTCAACGCAGATAGGTCCTCTGTGAGGAACTCTGTATCGGCCGCTGGTCGTGGGGTATTAGGACAGGGCATGTCATTGCTTCTGATGAGGCGGTTGTGGTAGTTACACTGAGCACATCGCCGCTTGGCCGTGTGAGCGCGGCGAGATTGGTGGTACCGACACACCACTCCCCCTGGCTGGGAGAGCTCATAGTCATTGTCGGTCGGGTGCCTGGGCGGGAGAAGGACGATGTCACAGCCACAACCAAGAGACATGAACTCCAAACTCCCAAACCAGATCACCGTGGCCAATGGAAGTGGACACTCAGGTTCTACCATCCGGAAAGTGGCAGGAAGATGATCACGACACGCAGTGCTCCCCTACCTGGCACGCCAACTGTCGGTATTTGGACCAGAGGGCCCGATGAGTGAATTTATGCTACGTGTCCCTATCCTTGCACTGAAGTGCTTGCGTAGGGGTTACAAGCTAGCGAGAGAGGGAGTCGGTCCCAAGTCTCAAGGAAGTGGAGAAAGTTTGAGGTGTGGAGCTCAAGAATGCAGAGTGTTAAGGCCTATTGCTGCTTGCTCCTGCCCTTAGAACTAGCACTGGCGTCCCCTTTTATAAGCTCAAGGGGAGGCCCAGGGGTACATAGTAAACCCTAGAGGCAATGCCTTGGAGGAGAAGGAGCAGCGGGTGGAGGCTGCTGTATCGACGTGCTTCAGGAATGGCGCCCGTCCTTTGGATTGTCATGGTGATGTCGGTGATGGGTTGGTGAAAGACCCTCTATCCCTGTTGGAAGCATGTTGATCCCTATTGAAGACGTGTGGAGGCTATTTTGTGGTTGACCAATAGCGCTCAAGGTTGGGTCGAGGTGCAGTGACGGGGGTCGACGTGGCGGATCAGACCGGATTACAGGAAACCCGGTGTACGGCGTTCGACATTTTGCATTTTAAGGGGGCGTCGAGGCGGGAACAGTGCCTGGTATGGTGGAACAGTGATGGGTAAATCACCACACGTCAGGTATGGGTGGTAAAAAGCGGATTTGACCTTGCTACTCCTTCCCTGTTGACAGCGCTATAGCCATGGTTGTGGGCGGGAGTAGGTAGGCGCATTGAATGCTCGTCTTTTCCTGTCTGCGAGTCGGTGGTCGTGGCAGGGTCGACTGGACCCGAGCCCAGGCCATGCGAAGCGGAGATTTCCTGCGGTCGAGGGCTCTTGTCGAGCAGGCCTCGTGCGAGTCGGAACTGTATCGAGGGCGGGTCGGTATCGTCGTATTCATACCAACAGTTTTTTGGTGAAGCGTTTAGGGGCCTCCTTTGCTATGGTTTTTTGCTATGGTTTTTCTCGGGGATTAGTTGCTTAACCCTTGATTCTGGGTACCCTTAATTAGGTACCCGACACTTATCTTCTGCCTCTAATTCCGGTTTTTCACAACATAGCCTTCACTTTGTTTTAGTTTTTTAAAGGCATATGGCCAGCATGTAGTGGTCGAAATGGATTGAATCCTTAGATGTGCAACAGAAATAAGACAACTCAAATTCAAATCCCTGTGCGAAGACTATTTGTTTCTTTTACAACAACAGGCTTGAAGCCCTTTAATTTTGATTTGGATAGATTCAGTCGAACCGTTGAGACATCTAAACTTTAACAAATTCTGGGTGGGGATACAGGTCTCAACTATGTGATATACATGCAAGCACGTGCAAGCATGCACTGACAGAGTTACCAGTAATGTGAACGAATATGCATGAGATATCTACTTTATAGCTAGAGCTTTCCTCCATCGACAAGGAATCTAGATCGAGCATGGAGTATAGAATTGTAGAGTCAGATTCTAGTTGGATCATGAGATGCCCAACAAAGCTTAAAGAATTCCTTTCAGAGACTGGCCATGGCTTCAGCTAGCAATCACTTTATCATGAACCGCGCCGACAAATTCCGTTAGGGCTTCACTCTATGCATGCTTTACTGTTTCCTCTTTTTTCCTCTCTAGATATATGTGCCCTCCCAGTATTGATAGAAGGAAACTGCAGCAAGATTAAATGGTCCCATCATATGGTATAATAAAGTTCGTCATTTATCTATAGATGAAAGTACACATAACGGTACATCCAATATTAAGTTTAAAATGAACAGCACAGTCCATCTCTCTCTCAATCCCGATATTCATGGTTGAAACTGCAAATCCACTACTCGGATTGCAAATCTCTTTATCAAAACTGCTGGCATCGATCTCTTTCTCGCCGGGGCTGAAGCTCCATTAGATTAGAACCTCTCTGGGTTTGCAAGTCTCGTCCTCAGCCCCCCCTCTGTTCTATATCAAAATGATTGTTATCACTTCGAAACATTAATGTGTTTCTGAAAAGAAATCATTAATTGTCTAATACTTGATCTATCTTACTTAGTAGTCTTTCTTCAGGTGGCATTTTTCTTCAAAAGAAATAATTCTTTCTGAACCTAATGTAGATGGTGCTTTATTCGTGTTAGCGAAAGTTCATGGTCTACAGTTTTAGCAGCTAGAGATTTAGAAGTTATCATCATATCGTAATACTTTTGTCTACTTTTGGGGTTGCCTGTACAAACAAACTTTTTTTCTTGGTAAAATTGACAAGGTTGTCAAAGTTGTTCAAAAGGAATGGCAGCCTGAACTTGTCGTGAATGTAAATCATGTAAAATAAGTCCTAAAAATACGTGATGATCAAACGATGCATGCAGCAAATGGCCATACATATTGACTGTATAGAGATATTCTGGAACGACATGCAGTTAGTGTGATGAATATGTAATGGCAAGCTTATACTGAAATCTCTGTATATATTTGGCCACAGAATTTTTCTAGTGCTCACTCATGATATATCATTTATAGTTCTGCACATTTTCTACCTGGATCAGTAATGAAAATTTTATTTTCTGGGATCTAAGTTTTACAGATAGGCTGATGATAGGCATATTATATCAGGTACCCAAATGATTGTGTCGAAGTATATTTTAGTGTTCATGATGTGATTGACAGATGAAATATTGCAAAAGAATGGCTATGTGTCGTGGTACTGGCTGGAAAAAAGTTCCATTTTCTAAAAAAAGAAACCAACAAAGTTTTTTTAGAAACAAGTGATTCAGAAATCTTCGGGATGGGCTTTGTCTCAGTTGGGCAGCATCTTGACACATCAGCATTGCATTTCTCCGGTTCCAATAGATGACTGTCAACTAGATTTATCAGCTCTACTTAGTCTTAACTTTACACTCGTTTTGTTTTCTCCATGCGTTGGAACCTTCTATAGTTCATGCTTTGGCCTACGGGCATATTTTGTAATAATTGACATGACTCTATCAGTTGATAGATGAAGCCGGATATGAACTATCTTTTATATAAAAAAAATAAAGTGATTCAGAAATTCGATAGAAGCATTTTTAAAATGTCCAATAACTAAAAGGTTGACAAGATTTTTTTTTTGAAACAGGTTGATAATGAAATAAGTAGAATCTTGGACATGTACATAGTCTATTACTTGGCATTGTTTATTTACAAGTCACATGACAACTTATTTCATGCATTAGCGCTAGTGTGCTATCACCATCAATATTTGAACTTTTCGTATATGATAAATCACCAATAAAATGCATATAAGTTGTATTCCTTGCCATCCTTCCTTGTAGTGTGTGTGAACCAATTTTTTGATTCAAAACCCAAAATATAACTTGGAAATTGTCCTCAAACAAAATGCAATTTTTTTCATTGGATATATGTTTTAACAGACCCTCCATGCGTTATATGTTGAAATATTATAGGGGAATAGTAAACAATATTCATATGTATAATCTTACATAAGAATGGAAAGTATTATCCCTAAGTTCTAGACATCCAAAGTGTGTGTGTTTGGTGCGTGTGCCATCAAGTAGTTTTCATGTTATTGGTGACATAATTATATCATCTATCTTATTTGTGTGTCGGACGTATCAAAATATTCTACGGGTTGTGATCTTTCTTCACAAAGAGAACTACGCGTGCACGAAACCCACTACCCTATTTGGGAGAGATTGATACTCTTTCTATCTTATTTGTGTGTCAGACGTATCAAAGTAGTCTACGTGTGCATTGTGATCCTTCTTCACAAAGAGAAGTGCGCGTGCAGAAAACCCACTACTCTCTTTGGGAGATTGATACTCTTTTTGTCGGGTAACGATAACCAATCTCTCTCCATTCAAATCTCTAATTGTAGGACGGCATCCCAAACTTGATTCCTATCCAAATAATAACTACTATACTGTCAATTAATACAAGGACATAGTCGGTAAAGATAATTTAGGTCCAATCTCTAACAAATTCATGTTTACACAAAATTATTGAAATAACATTAAACCGTCATTGTCCAATCTCCAATCTCTAACAATCTCTCTCCCCCCCTCCCTCCCTCCCTCTCTCTCTCTCTCTCTCTCTCTCTCTCTCTCTCTCTCTCCCCCCCCTCCCTCCCTCCCTCCCCTTACATATATATCTTGATAATAGACCTAGTTCTAGATCTGAAATGAATGGCTATTTGATAATGAACTAGTTCACAATAAATATCATGCCATTGGGGCAAGAAAAATGGGAAAATCTTGTTCCTCTAATCTACTTTCGTGTTTAACTGCACATCCCCATGCCTTGAGAGTGCTTCGTAAGAACAGCTACAACTGAAACATCGATTTTGAGGGATGATCTATTGGCCGGGGCTTGTTAAAAGTGTCTCTGAGGTTGTTCTTCATCTAGCTGCACCTAAAAAATAAAGTAGGACATCTCTGGAAACAGTTTAGTGCACCATTTGTAAGCTGTCTTTGTATAAGGAATAAATCTTTTTAGCGGTCGTAAAAAAAAAAATCAAAGTAATAAGCATACTGTTCACTGTATTACTATAAAAATAGTTACGACATTGGAAGCTGCTGGCTCTGGTATATGTTACTGTGTTTCTGAAAAGAAAATTATTGTCTAGCATTTGGTCTATATATCCTAGATGGTGATTAGTCTTTCTTTAGGTGGTATATTTCTTCAAAAGAAATAATTCCTTTGAACCTAATGTAGCAAAAGATAATGGTGTTTTATTTGTGTTAGCGAAGTTGCACTGTCTACAGTTTAGAAGATAAAATTTAGAAATAATCATAGTAACACTTTTGTCTACTTTTGGCGTTGTGTGTATGAACAGTCTTTTTCCTCTGACGATGTTGTCTGAATGTTCTGCTCAATATAATCCGCTTCTTCAATTTTAAGATTCCCATATATATGGACAACAAAATTGCTCCAACTGATGACAGCCTGAACTTTTCATGAATGTAAATCACGTCCAAAAAATTGTTATGAGAATACTTGATGATCAAGCTATATATGTATGTGTAGAGATTATGGAACGACATATAGTTCAGTGTGATGAATATATATTAATATATAATTGCAAGCTAATACTTAAATTGTCGTCTAGCTAGTTTGGTTCTGGCTACCGAATTTTCCTGGTGCTCAAGATATATCCTTGCGCTCTGCACATTTTATATCTGGAACAATAAAGCACAATATTATTTTGCGGAATCTAATAAGTTTTAGACAGGCGTATAACAGCTAGATTGCGAGAGAGAGTTAGTGTTCAAATGTGTCAGTGTTGAAGATGTAATTACACGATGAAATCTTGTAGAAACATGGTTATGTGTGGCGCAAGGCTAGCTGGAAACAATTCCAGTTCCTAAAAAAATAATAAAAAAGGGAACCAGAAAAAGATTTTGGAGAACATGTGTGATTGGAAGGCATTTTTAGAAGCGTTTCCTAAATGTCCAACAAAATACTTAAGTTGTATTCTTACCATTATACTTTAAGGATCTCTGCACCTAATTTTTTTTATTCAGAACCCATAACATATTAACCTAGAAATAATCCTCGCATAATATACAAAATTTGTATTGTGAAAAAAATATCATTGTACTAATGTTTTTAATAGACCCTCGTGCGGTTATAATTTATTCAGGAGCTACATTATTGAATGAATTAGATGCATGCATTATAAATATAAGGGAATAGTAAACAATATATGTACATATATGCATGGTCATGTATATATAAATGACAAGTATTTCCATAAAAGTTCTAGACATTGAAAGTGCATGTTCGGTGCGCGTGCCATCAAGTTGATATCATGGTATTGGTGACACAATTATGTCATCTGTCTTATTTGTGTGTCCGACGTATCAAAATATTCTGTGGGTTCATTGCGATTCTTATTCACAAGTTGAAGTGCTCGTGCAGAAAACCCACTACCCTAGTTGGGCGATTGATTCTCTTATTGTCGGAGTAACGAGAACCAATCTTTTCCTAGTATCTATAGTTGTAGCCCATCCATATACTTCCCATCTAGGAAGGTGATTACAAGATAAACTACTTACCATCTTCATTTGTTTTCCTAAATTGTCTTATTTTCAAACCTCTTTCCTTGCCTCAGTTCATAGCTCAATAAAATGACAATTTAATAACTTTCCATTGGATTTTGGATAATATAAATTTTCCCTATCCAAATTCTTGTGACTACTATTAATTCATCATATGACAATTAGTTGTGGTTAAGTAGACATGAGGAGATCTAAAACTTTGTCGTTGATAACTTTTTAATTCGAGATGCTTTACAACTCCAAATATCCAATATAAGTTCTCGGATAAGATTTGACATGATTAAGAATGTAATACTTGATGAAATCTACAAATTTACAGTTACAACTTTTTGATTTGAGATTGTCTTGAGTACGAAATATACAATATTAAGAATAAAAAATGTGTTGTTAAAAGAACAATGTCAGCTATATAATGACATGTGTGTTGCGTAGCTCAGTTGGTATATGTGTGCTCAAGGGACCATGATCGTTGAGGTCATTAGTTTGAATCCTAGAAAAACTGTATATTTTTATATCTTTTTACCACCTGCCACCACCATGTGATTAGGGGTCGAAACCCGGTAGTGATGGTCTATTCTATGGTAGTTGTCATAGTTTGGATACATTTCTTTTTGCATCACTATCGATTCTATAAGATTATATTAGTTTAGATTAGATTACACAGCTCACTATCACGACCAAATATTGCAGCTTTCAATATATGTGAATTTTGGATTCAACTGTCAAGAAGCATGCATGTCTAAGAATTCCGATGCTTTGAATCATTTAAGCACTTGTTTTTTTAATGCCATCTTTTTTAATGCCATCTTTCCTATGCTATTTGGTCAATAATCTAAGTGGCTTCATGTCTATCTAAACCTCATAGCCTATCACATAGGTTCCGCATTTGGTTATGGGACCTTAGAAAATATAAGATGAAGTCACTAGCCTTTCTGGGAGTGGCTACTACTTGTCGGTCACATTGGCTTAGGAGGAATGACATAACTTTTAGAAAAGAATAAATTCTCTCCTTCGCAAGTTACCATCAAAAGTTATGCATCGGCTACATATATGTGTTGTTCTCCAGAAACATGCCTTATATTGGATTTGTGTGTGGAGGCTTTGCAGCATTTGATATAGGTGGCCAATGTTGTCCTTTTCCCTATTACTTGAGTGGCGGCGATGTTAAACATATGGATTAATTGTCAATAGAAGGATTATATGTGTGTTTTGTTTAATTTTGTAGTGGTGTGTTTCTTGTTGAGGAGTGGACAGGAGGTCTTTCTTGAAACCTTTATATCAACCCGATATTGCGTTTGAAAATCAATGGAAAATTCTACTATATTTTCATAATATGCTCACTTGGTATCACAATTTTTTCTACATTTTTCTACAGACCTGGTTCAACATAAATTTTTTTTTGACTTAAAAGAACTCTAGGAATTAATTTATTTAGGGATGGATGGGAGTAATAACATTGCTCAGAAGTCCTGGAAGAAGGCGGCGAAAATCACGTAAGAGGAGAAATGGAAACAACAGCAGTAGATTTTACGTTTGACTGTTTAATTGTTTTGTCACCGCTCAGTACCATGGCAATATAACTGTGTTTTACAAACAATATACAGATACAATGGCATAATGGCTGGTGTACTGACTAATCTGGCATTCCTGTCTCGGCAGTAAAGCTTCTGGTGGCTTCAAAATCGAAAAGGAGTGGAAGGTAGACTTTTTGGCATAAAAATATGTGCGTTCAGCAATCAACATATAGACACCCTTTTGTTTTGCAGCCCTCTGGTCCTTATGATCGGTAGTATGCTGCTGATCATTTTGTTACTTTCAGTCGGGCCTTGGGAAATGGGCGGTATGTCTATTTACTGTTATTTCGCCTACGTCGTTCATGCCAATCATAAATATGCAGAGGCACTGCAAAGCCTGTAATCACCGACATGCTATTCCAGTTAATATCCATTACACAAATATAAGTAATGCAGAAAGCCAAACACTACGTGAAAAAAGCATTACGGGAACGCTTCCCCTTTCACTGTAAGGGCGGCTCAATCACCAGCCGCCCTTAGTGGTCTCAGTAGGTGTATAAGTGGTTTTAAAAAATTTCAAATTTTGTAAACGATATCGGATGTAAAAACTTTCTATATGAAGTTTGTAGATCTCAAAAAGTTATGAAACTTTATAGTTGACAACTTTTTGATTTGACTTCATCTTGTCATACGAAACCTACGTTTTAGTTTCTCAAATTTAAAATTCAAATTTTGTAAACGATGTCGGATGGAAAAACTTTCTATATGAAGTTTGTACATATCAAAAAGTTATGAAACTTTATAGTTGAAAACTTTTTATTTGACTTTATCTAGTCATGCGAAACCTACGTTTTAATTTCCCAAATTTAAAATTTATATTTTATAAACTATTTCAGATGGAAAAACTTTCTATATGAAGTTTGTACATCTCAAAAAGTTATGAAACTTTGTAGTTGAAAACTTTTTTATTTGACTTCATCTGGTCATATGAAATCTACGTTTTAGTTTCTCAAATTTGAAATTCAAATTTTATAAATGACCTCGAATGAAAAAACTTTCTAAACAGAAAGTGTAAATCTCGAAAAGATATGAAAGTTTATAGTTGACGACTTTTTGATTTGATATCGTTTAGGGTCTTAAATTAGCAAATTACTTTCGGTTGGGTACAATATGTGGGGAACCAAAACCGTGTATAGACACATGTGATGGTGTAGTGCTGTGGTAGAGGGAGGAATCGCGCGAGGGTGAGGTCGTGGGTTCGAATCCCGGGTGATGCAAAGTCCGAAAAATGCTTAAAAAAATATGGTGTGTATAGAGTGGCATGGTGGTTGACTGGTGGGGCCCTTCCCGGGTTTTAACATTTTTTTCCCTTACAGTGCGGACCACTGTAAAAGCGGTGGCATAGGCTGCCCCTGTAGAGGTTGGCTGGCGTAATGAAAGAAACTTTGAATGGAAGATGATGTTCCATGGACTTTGTTGGTGAAAGTTAGGGCATGTGCTAGAAACTGATGCCTCTAGTTAAGCATTAGCAGCACATAGATACAAGCTTATACTATACCATATCAAGAAGGACAAAGATGAATCACATTGAAGACCCTAATTAGGTCATGTTGAGGCAACTATGACAAGAGATGGTGTTGTGATCTCAATCTGCATACATCCTACCTTCATCATTTGGCTATCCTTCTCTTTCTGTAGTACGTCCCCTAAAGACAACCTGCAAAAAAGATGGTGTTGTGATCCTATCAAAGACCAACATTTGTGTGTAAATATGCATGGAAAGTTTGTAGAGCTCAACCGAGATCGTTTTGGAAATAAAGGGAAATGCCAAACACTCAAAGGAATGCATGTACAGAAAGGAGAATAGTTTGCTAATTTTAGTTTATCCCTCATCAACGAATTCCCATGTTTCTTTTCTCAAATGAGAGAGTAATCACTTATCACTTACAGTTTCGTGATATATACAGTTTCGTTCATCACCTTTTCAGATTCCTCCTTTTTTTAATATCCTGGGAACGAGAGAAAAAACAAGCCGGCCTCTGGTGGTTAAAATACAAACCGGGACATCCAATTTAATTTATAAAAATTGTCCTCATGAACCCATGGGAGAGCATGGGCGAGAATATTAGAAGAAAGAAGTATTAGTTATTATTTAGTATCTTTGACCAATAAAAATTAATTATATTAACTATATATTTTCTTTTTGTTCATTTTCTTACACAGTAGACACAATGGATATTCTTTAGTCTATGGCTGGTTGTGATAAACTCATCAATTACTTATCTATATTTTTTCATCCATATTTATTGCTTTGCCCATTTGCTTAGGCATTTCTATGGGCGTGTTCCGCTAAATTACACAGCTGGCTGTGGTGGTGGCATGATGTGGCTGCAAACAGTCTCAGCAAGGAACTGTAGCACAGGAGCAGCAGTGTTCAGCCGCCGACCTTAGTTTGAATTATTGTCGTTCATGTTACTGATTGCTACTTCTTGCCGTTATATCCTTGTTTTGCATTGAAATTTTGATTTTGTCCTTTTTTTTACTGTGAATTTGGCCTGTATTCAAACGAAGCGTCACTTTACCCCTATTCTGTCATCCTCTCCTAACGATATTAACTATAGTACAATTGGTTAAAAATGCACATGTGATTTAACCCTTGGTTGTCACGAGTATTTGTAATTTTACCCCTGATTTTACCTACTCCTTCCATCCTGAAAAATAGTGTGTTTTTGCCATTCTCGAAAAAAATAAGGAAGAGGACAATAGACGCATGTACCCCTTACTTAACTTTCTCATCCATTGAAACCTAATCCTATAGCGATCTAAAGGCTGCAATATAAGTTTCTTTTTAAAAATATGGAAATAACTCAATCATGTATTGTTATTTGAGGGAATATTATCTTCTTAGTTTTCCAAATATATTATATTTGAGGACATCTCTAAAACCCAGAATACACTAGATATTCCAGGACGGAGGGAGTACATGCCATTGTGAAGTGAATAATGGATCAACATACCATAGTGCCACGCGTGCCTTGACATGAGTGCTGTGGCCCTGGCACCGCTGCAGCCCTGTATGCACTGCGGCCGTACGAGTGCCACGCCTCGTGGCCAGGCGCATCCGCTGCCCTACCCCTTGACCTGAGCACCCGTGGCCGAGCACCACTGCTGCCCTATGAGCGCCGCGCACCATGGCCAAGCGCCACGGCGACCCCACCCAACGCCCTGCCGCTAGGACCAGCCAATGCCCATGGCCAATACCTGCCGATGCCCAACGATACATGCGAAACCGACACCAGCTACTCTGGAGAAGAAGCATGCACCCCAGTTCAATTATCATTGACCCATGTGGTTCCTATGGCTAGACGAACAGGAGACTGAAGATAAGGGGCAACATGGTCGTTTTGCCTCTATTATCGCGGATTTTGATTTTTTAAATTCATCTATTTCATGTCCATCTAACATACATCTAAACGGGCAAATGGATGGCTCGTTTCAAAATAACAAGGGAAAAATCACAAAGTTGAAAAAAGAGGACAAAATCATAATTGAACTGCTAGACAAGCGCAAGAACACTATTCTCCCAAAGTCTTGTGTTTATTTACCGATCGCTACATATTTATAAATCTTGGAGTTAAGATGGAAGTCTTGTGTTTATTGTGTGTTTTATTAATACTCTTGAACTTCCAATGGCGAAGGGAGGCGTAGCCATGCCCGCACTTGCTGGTGCCACTCCCGTGCTCACAGGAAAGGAGGAGCGGCTAAGGAGAAAGATCGGCGAGGTCACTGCCAGGGAAGGAGATGGAGGGAGATCCAAGCGGCGGCCATGGCTGGGTCCGCTGCATCGCCAGGAACCACATGGGTGAAGGTCGCGAGATGCACCGCAGGGAGCCGTGTGGATGAAGTCATGCTCGTGCTCGGGCGGAGGTAGGTGGTGGCGGCTGTGCTCGCTGGCGAGGCGGCGGATGGCCATGCTCAGGCAGACCGTGAGCAGGGGGACTGTAGTTCAATACGCACTTATAGGATGGGGCTGAGGGAGTGATCCAACAAATTTGTGGAGTGTGGGATGGATTGTATTGCCCAACAAATTTCAGGTATATAGTAGGGGTCCTGCTCGAGTTGGATTTTGGTACTGAGATCTCATATAGATCTCATATTTATCTATGAGGGTTCAAATAGGGCCCCTACTGGAGATGCTCTTCTCACCATAATGACTTTGCAGCTCCCAGTAGTATAATATCATGAGTGTCACATTCACCTAAACAGCTACTTTTCTATTAATATGGCTATATATAGCGTGCCCCATGTGTGCTTGGTTATCAACAACACAAGCCCTCAGCTATAATCAGCTATCAGCGGTGTGAGTCCTTTGTTTTCTTCAAGCTGATCGGTTTTATTTTGTTCGCTAAGATTCAATTAATTCCCATTTATCGTGTCAGAAATTGATGCCTCTAACACATATGCATCCAACGTATATGCAGATGAAGCCTACAACAGTGGCGCTGCTCATTTTGATGAACATGATGTGCACTATTGAATACTTTGACCAAGCGTGTTTTCTTGGAACAAAGGCCCAAGAAACCACCTTGCTGGCAAATTCCTATGGAAGCAATGAAGGAACAAGCTTGACGAAGGGCATCCATCTTGGAAGGAAGCTGATCGATAGTACTGACGATACACACCCCGACGGTACACACCGTGACCCTTCTATCCCTTGTATCAAGGTTGATGTCCATGGCCTACATCGTGGAAGGAAGCTGATGGGCGCCGGTACCGAGTCGCACCATGACCCTTCTATCGGCACTATCCATGGCCTAGAGCTTGGAAGGAAGCTGATCGACAGTACTGATAATACACACCGTGACCCTTCTATCAGCGATGTCCATCGCCTAATGAGCAGGTCCGGTATTGATTCAAGCCGTGGTACCGAGTCACACCGTATCCCTTCTATCAACGATGTCCATGGTCGCATTCCATAAAGTTCATAATAAATGTATGGCCTTCCATGGATATGCAGGTTGGACATTCCATATAGACATGGTATGTTGCATGAGCAGGTTCTTAAGTATGTATTGTATCATCTGGGTTTAGACCTATCTAAATAATCTCTGGGGTCGTGAAGTGCCATGTAATTGTACTGAGCGTACGCTCAATATTAAATAATAAATTAAATATATGTGCTAGTATGTGTGATAAACTGATAATCCATGGATGAAGTTCTTGGTGAAAGAACCTTTGGCCTTTGTTAATATTATTTACTGCTCATTTCCTCTACGTCATATATAGCGTTTTTTTTACATTCAGAATAATAATATTTTCTTTCAAATTATAAAGAAAATTATCTTTGATCGATCATCACGTACTATCCCAAGAAGACAGGTTAGGGTCAATCCACATATTAGATCGATGGCCCGAGTGGCATTTGTTATGATGTGTTTTGGATAAGATTAAGTATGCAGTGATGTTAAAGAAAATTTCATGACTTATCAGCTAAATCAAATTAAATTTTACGTGCCCAATTCAAATATTTGTGTGTATCTATGTAAGGGAAGTTTTTAGTGGTCAACCGAGATCGTTCTGGAAATAGAGCGAAATGCCGCCCCATACCTTAAAGTAATATGCATGTACAGAAATGAGAATAACATCAATGAATTTGCTAATTTGATCCTCCGGTTAACTCATCAGTTACTTATCCACATGTTTTCCCTCCATATTTATCGTTTTTTCTAATTTGCTTGGCCACTGCATATTTTTCGAATGTACATCGAGTTTTTTTTTATGAAAAATATACATTTGGTTGAGACCTAGCTTAAACTGTGGTGGCCGTGGTTCCCTATGCGTTGGGAACGTATGCTATGCAAACTAGCCTCCTGTGCAAACTATGCAAACTCTAATCAAGACCATATAAATCTAATCCAATGGTTAAGGCGTGGAGGGTATTAGTGCTAAAATAACCCCACCAGAGTCATCTCTTCCAAGTAAATCAACGAGGAAAATTTTCCTTTAGATTTGCAATTTTATGGTTGCCCTTGTTAGCTGCTTTTTATATTGGACACCATTGAATTTCTAGGGGCAGGTAGAAATATCAAACTTGAAAAGATTTCCAGGGGCAACTAGTGTTAAGAAACATGTATGGGAGGCCATTTAGAGAGTGGTTAATTTGTAAGACCAGCTACCCCGGCCAGAGAATCGACTCCTAGGGGAGGTCCATTATTAATTAGATGGGGATCCAAATCCAATTGCCTCTCAAAAAAAATGGGTCTCTAAATATCTGTATAACAGTGCAGCATTTGTCCAGCTAATCATCATCCTCTGTTCTTATGGCGGAGTCAGCAGCCATGGCCCTGGCGGCCAAGAACCTGTAAAAGTTACAACTTCAGCAGGTTACAATCTTAAGTGACAACCAACAGTTAGTCACTTTTCTCAATGAATCTGACTAGGCTCATCCTCCGGTTTGGCGAATCAAACCATATACTCAGATAATCCACAGTTCGGTGCAATCCTCTTCGACTTGCATTCGCAGGATCAAAAGAAGACAGAATCAAATGGCGGATTTGCTTGCCCGACAAGCTCTTAGTGCAATACAATGTAATAACTTCAATTTTGATGCTGTATGTGCTCATGTAGCACATGATCTTGAGTGTCCTGTTCTTATGGCACTCACAAATGTAACCATTAACAATGTAATGGTTCTAACGGGTTCTTGCTGTTAATCAATATATTATGCTTCCTTGTCAAAAAAAAAAAAAAAAATACTTGCTGCAGTCCATTGTCAAAAAAAAAAAAAAAAAAAAAAAACCTTGCTGCAATCTCGGTTGCTTGATATGTCTTAAACAAAAGATTAAAGATGGATGTTTCCCTTGAATTAAGGATCCCTTGAATTAAGGAACAACTCTTGAAGAGATTGTAGTAAGCATATGAAAGTAGGCGTACTGTTGAATAATTAGTATACTATATGAAAAAAACTGTTATCATTTCGAAACCTGCTCTATCTGATTTTTCTGAAAAGAAAAGTCACTGTCTATTGCTTTCATCTTTCTTACTTGATGGGGAGCTAGTCTTTCTTCAGGTGGTATATTTCTTCAAAAAGAAATAATTCTTTTGAACCTAAAGTAGCAGAAAATCATGGTGTTTTCTTTGTGTTAGTGAAAGTTGATGGTCTACAGCTTAAGCATCTCGAAATTTAGTAGTAGTCATGGTAATACTTTTCTATACTTTTGGGGTGCGTGTACGAACAACCTTTTTCTTGGTAAAACTGACAAGGTTGTCAAAGTTCTGCTGATGTGCTTGTCGGCTGCAGGCATATGCAGTTTTAAAGACTGAACTTGTGGTGAATGTAAATCATGGAACGACATGCAGTTCAGTGTGGTGAATACATAATTTGCAAGCTAACACTTAATAAATCTTATATAAATGTGCTGTTTTCTTATTACATGCATGCTCATGATATATCCGATAAATAGGCTAAAACCATATTATTTTGCTTGCAGGATATATCAGGTGGAACTGGAGAGTAGTGTTGAAGTGTTTTTTAGTGGTCAGGCTGGAAACAATTCCATTTTCTAAAATAAGGAAACAATAAAGAATTTTTTTTGAGAAAATATGATTGGCATGCATTCAATAAAGCATTGTTTTAAGTTTCCATTCACACACTACGTGAAAAAAGCTCTAAGAGAACGCCACCCCCCACACTGCAGGGGCGGCTAGCGTTGGAACCGCCCCTACAGTTAGTGGTTTTTCACAAAATTAGTTAAAACGAGGCCCTAAATGACCTCAAATAAAAAAATTTTGAATACAAGGCAGTTAGAGCTCACCAAGGTCTAACTTTAATACATAGTACACTTTTGTATTTGGAAAAGTTTCAGTAAACTCTAGTCATAGGTTCTGAAAATCGAAGGTGAGACATGGTCAACCCTGGTCAAACGATGGACGAGATGACCTCAAATGAAAAACTTTTGAATACAAGATAGTTATATCTCATCAAGATACACATTTTATATGTAGAACATTTTTGCATTTGAGAAAGTGCTGGTAAACTCTAGTCATAGATTCTTGAATCTTACACGACTTAATGAAACTTCATGCGGGACATGTGGATTTAGAACTACATTTTTATAACGCTTCGTCAAATGCAAAAATGTCCTTTGTATCAATTGTAGGTCTTGATGAGTGGATCAAACTTGATGTTCATGACTTTCCGAGGTGGGGCCATCTAGGGTGTCGAAAACCCGCGTGTAGCCGTGAAAAGCTGAAGTTTTAAAGTTTGAGTGGTCCAAACAATCTCAGATGAAAAGGTGACCATTGAGAAAAATGTGTATCTTGATGAGTGGACCCACTGTAAGGGCAGTTGGTGTTGAACCGCCCCTACAGTGGTGCCCACTGTAGAAACGTCAAGCTAGGGGCGGTTGGGCCAGCCGCCCCTGCAGTGGAAAAAAACCCGGCCCTACAGTGCTTTATTGTAGTAGTGACGATTGATAAGAAATTGGTAGAATCCTGGACAGTAGTACACATAATCTATTACTTGGCTTTGTTTACAAATCATGATGACTTATTTGATTCATTAGCGCTACAACCATGCTTTCTTATATGAGAAATCTCTAATAAAATACCCCCTCTGTCCCTAAAAGTATATAATTGTAGCGTTTAAATTTTGTCTGATAAAAGATGGAATCCTAGAGTATGATCAACTTTTTCAGTGGATCAACAAATAAAAAAAAAAAAAAAAACCACGTTTCGCGGTGATTCTCGTCCACACATTCGGATGTGGCTCCTGCCATACCCGTGTGAATTCTCCAGATGCTCCACCCACGGCTTCCAAGGAGAAAAAAAGGTAGGGTCACATGCGTAATTTCACGTGTCTGCTAATTCCACCTTGGAAACCGAGATTTTCATCTTTTAGAGACATAAGTAGTACTTAAGTTGTATTCTTGCACTTTTTATCAGCAAATAAAAACAACCATGTTCCCAAAATATTAACCTAGATATTTTTCTCACATTACAATTTAAAAATATGACATTGAATTCATGATTTAATAGACCCTCCTATAGGTATGATTTTCTTATTTAGACACTGCACTATAAAAGGACTTATGAGTTAAAGTTTAGTTTTTTGGTCTCACAGTTATACATATGTTGAAGTATAGCAGGGGAATAGTAAACTTTTGACCAAAAGGGGAATAGTAAAATAGAAAATACATATGCATAATCATATATATGAATGTCAGGTATCTCCCTAAAGTTCTATACATCCAAAGTGTGTGTTTGGTGCGCGTGGCATCAAGTTGTTTCTGTGTTATTGGAGGCATAGTTATATCATCTGTCTTATTCATGTGTTGGATGTATAAAGATATTCTGTGCGTGCATTGCGATTCTTATTCACAAAGAGAAGTGCGCGTGCAGAAAACCCACTACTCAATTCAGGAGAATCATACTCTTTTTGTCGGGTAATGACAACAATCTCTCTCCATCCAAATCTCAGTTTTAGGTCTGCATACCAATGCAAACTTGATTCCCATACAAATAGAAACTAGCACACAATTAATTAATACCATGACATTGTGGGTAAAGATTGGGATAACTTAGGTTCAATCTATCCCTATCCAATTCATGTTTAAGTAAAATTATTCAACTAACATTAAACCGTCATTTTTCAAATAAATAGTTAAGGCGTTAGGAACGTATGCTATGCAAACTAGCCTCCTGTGCAAACTATGCAAACTCTAATCAAGACCATATAAATCTAATCCAATGGTTAAGGCGTGGAGGGTATTAGTGCTAAAATAACCCCACCAGAGTCATCTCTTCCAAGTAAATCAACGAGGAAAATTTTCCTTTAGATTTGCAATTTTATGGTTGCCCTTGTTAGCTGCTTTTTATATTGGACACCATTGAATTTCTAGGGGCAGGTAGAAATATCAAACTTGAAAAGATTTCCAGGGGCAACTAGTGTTAAGAAACATGTATGGGAGGCCATTTAGAGAGTGGTTAATTTGTAAGACCAGCTACCCCGGCCAGAGAATCGACTCCTAGGGGAGGTCCATTATTAATTAGATGGGGATCCAAATCCAATTGCCTCTCAAAAAAAATGGGTCTCTAAATATCTGTATAACAGTGCAGCATTTGTCCAGCTAATCATCATCCTCTGTTCTTATGGCGGAGTCAGCAGCCATGGCCCTGGCGGCCAAGAACCTGTAAAAGTTACAACTTCAGCAGGTTACAATCTTAAGTGACAACCAACAGTTAGTCACTTTTCTCAATGAATCTGACTAGGCTCATCCTCCGGTTTGGCGAATCAAACCATATACTCAGATAATCCACAGCTCGGTGCAATCCTCTTCGACTTGCATTCGCAGGATCAAAAGAAGACAGAATCAAATGGCGGATTTGCTTGCCCGACAAGCTCTTAGTGCAATACAATGTAATAACTTCAATTTTGATGCTGTATGTGCTCATGTAGCACATGATCTTGAGTGTCCTGTTCTTATGGCACTCACAAATGTAACCATTAACAATGTAATGGTTCTAACAGGTTCTTGCTGTTAATCAATATATTATGCTTCCTTGTCAAAAAAAAAAAAAAAATACTTGCTGCAGTCCATTGTCAAAAAAAAAAAAAAAAAAAAAACCTTGCTGCAATCTCGGTTGCTTGATATGTCTTAAACAAAAGATTAAAGATGGATGTTTCCCTTGAATTAAGGATCCCTTGAATTAAGGAACAACTCTTGAAGAGATTGTAGTAAGCATATGAAAGTAGGCGTACTGTTGAATAATTAGTATACTATATGAAAAAAACTGTTATCACTTCGAAACCTGCTCTATCTGATTTTTCTGAAAAGAAAAGTCACTGTCTATTGCTTTCATCTTTCTTACTTGATGGGGAGCTAGTCTTTCTTCAGGTGGTATATTTCTTCAAAAAGAAATAATTCTTTTGAACCTAAAGTAGCAGAAAATCATGGTGTTTTCTTTGTGTTAGTGAAAGTTGATGGTCTACAGCTTAAGCATCTCGAAATTTAGTAGTAGTCATGGTAATACTTTTCTATACTTTTGGGGTGCGTGTACGAACAACCTTTTTCTTGGTAAAACTGACAAGGTTGTCAAAGTTCTGCTGATGTGCTTGTCGGCTGCAGGCATATGCAGTTTTAAAGACTGAACTTGTGGTGAATGTAAATCATGGAACGTCATGCAGTTCAGTGTGGTGAATACATAATTTGCAAGCTAACACTTAATAAATCTTATATAAATGTGCTGTTTTCTTATTACATGCATGCTCATGATATATCCGATAAATAGGCTAAAACCATATTATTTTGCTTGCAGGATATATCAGGTGGAACTGGAGAGTAGTGTTGAAGTGTTTTTTAGTGGTCAGGCTGGAAACAATTCCATTTTCTAAAATAAGGAAACAATAAAGAATTTTTTTTGAGAAAATGTGATTGGCATGCATTCAATAAAGCATTGTTTTAAGTTTCCATTCACGCACTACGTGAAAAAAGCTCTAAGAGAACGCCACCCCCCACACTGCAGGGGCGGCTGGCGTTGGAACCGCCCCTACAGTTAGTGGTTTTTCACAAAATTAGTTAAAACGAGGCCCTAAATGACCTCAAATAAAAAATTTGGAATACAAGGCAGTTAGAGCTCACCAAGGTCTAACTTTGATACATAGTACACTTTTGTATTTGGAAAAGTTTCAGTAAACTCTAGTCATAGGTTCTGAAAATCGAAGGTGAGACATGGTCAACCCTGGTCAAACGATGGACGAGATGACCTCAAATGAAAAACTTTTGAATACAAGATAGTTATATCTCATCAAGATACACATTTTATATGTAGAACATTTTTGCATTTGAGAAAGTGCTGGTAAACTCTAGTCATAGATTCTTGAATCTTACACAGACTTAATGAAACTTCATGCGGGACATGTGGATTTAGAACTACATTTTTATAACGCTTCGTCAAATGCAAAAATGTCCTTTGTATCAATTGTAGGTCTTGATGAGTGGATCAAACTTGATGTTCATGACTTTCCGAGGTGGGGCCATCTAGGGTGTCGAAAACCCGCGTGTAGCCGTGAAAAGTGAAGTTTTAAAGTTTGAGTGGTCCAAACAATCTCGAGATGAAAAGGTGACCATTGAGAAAAATGTGTATCTTGATGAGTGGACCCACCGTAAGGGCAGTTGGTGTTGAACCGCCCCTACAGTGGTGCCCACTGTAGAAACGTCAAGCTAGGGGCGGTTGGGCCAGCCGCCCCTACAGTGGAAAAAAACCCGGCCCTACAGTGCTTTATTGTAGTAGTGACGATTGATAAGAAATTGGTAGAATCCTGGACAGTAGTACACATAATCTATTACTTGGCTTTGTTTACAAATCATGATGACTTATTTCATTCATTAGCGCTACAACCATGCTTTCTTATATGAGAAATCTCTAATAAAATACCCCCTCTGTCCCTAAAAGTATATAATTGTAGCGTTTAAATTTTGTCTGATAAAAGATGGAATCCTAGAGTATGATCAACTTTTTCAGTGGATCAACAAATAAAAAAAAAACCACGTTTCGCGGTGATTCTCGTCCACACATTCGGATGTGGCTCCTGCCATACCCGTGTGAATTCTCCAGATGCTCCACCCACGGCTTCCAAGGAGAAAAAAAGGTAGGGTCACATGCGTAATTTCACGTGTCTGCTAATTCCACCTTGGAAACCGAGATTTTCATCTTTTAGAGACATAAGTAGTACTTAAGTTGTATTCTTGCACTTTTTATCAGCAAATAAAAACAACCATGTTCCCAAAATATTAACCTAGATATTTTTCTCACATTACAATTTAAAAATATGACATTGAATTCATGATTTAATAGACCCTCAAATAGGTATGATTTTCTTATTTAGACACTGCACTATAAAAGGACTTATGAGTTAAAGTTTAGTTTTTTGGTCTCACAGTTATACATATGTTGAAGTATAGCAGGGGAATAGTAAACTTTTGACCAAAAGGGGAATAGTAAAATAGAAAATACATATGCATAATCATATATATGAATGTCAGGTATCTCCCTAAAGTTCTATACATCCAAAGTGTGTGTTTGGTGCGCGTGGCATCAAGTTGTTTCTGTGTTATTGGAGGCATAGTTATATCATCTGTCTTATTCATGTGTTGGATGTATAAAGATATTCTGTGCGTGCATTGCGATTCTTATTCACAAAGAGAAGTGCGCGTGCAGAAAACCCACTACTCAATTCAGGAGAATCATACTCTTTTTGTCGGGTAATGACAACAATCTCTCTCCATCCAAATCTCAGTTTTAGGTCTGCATACCAATGCAAACTTGATTCCCATACAAATAGAAACTAGCACACAATCAATTAATACCATGACATTGTGGGTAAAGATTGGGATAACTTAGGTTCAATCTATCCCTATCCAATTCATGTTTAAGTAAAATTATTCAACTAACATTAAACCGTCATTTTTCAAATAAATAGTAACCCCTACCATATCTCTAACTACCTAGGTAGCATTAATTGAACCTATTAATGTAAATAACAAAACACTAAAATTTCATAAGTAAAGGCTACATATTTTAAGAAAATGGTTACCAATAATAAATAATATTGAACCCAACTATAAATGACGCAGAGAAAAGGTAATTCGATACATATATCTGGGTTCACCATACATTATTTAGATCTAGACCTAGTTCTAGATCCTAAATGAATAACTATTTGAATGTGATCTAGTTCACCATAAATATCATGACATTGGGACATAATATGTTTTCCTCTGTCTTATATGTTTGTCGGATGTATCAAAATATAACGTGTGGGTGCAGCAATATTCTTATTCACAAGAAAAGAAGCGCGCGTGTACAAAACCAACTACCCTAGTTGTCGCCCATCCATACTTCTAATGTAGGAAGGTGATTACAAGATAAACCACTTAACATTGTCTGTTTGCCTGGAATATCTCGTTTGCAAACCTTTAGCATTGTCCCAGGTCATAGCTCAATAAATATCATTTTGTGACAATTCTTTTGAATGACTTTTTGTTGATTTTAAGTATACATTGCGGTGTATCCAAATCCTATGACTACTATTATTTCATCAAATGACTTACCTGTGCTTAAGTAGATATGAAAAAACAATAGTAGTAGAAACATATCAATTCATCTTTTTAGACCAAATATTGCAAGTTCCAATATCAGTGAATTTTGGTGTCAACCGTCAAGCAGCATGCATAACTTAGAATCCCGTTGTTTTAAATCAATTAAGCAATTATTTTTTCATTCTATATTGCCCAAGCTATTTGGTCAATAATTTAAGTGGCTTCATGTCTATCTAAACCTCACAGCATATCACATATATGTTCCGCATTTGGTTAGGTGCTTAGCAAACATTTGAAGTCACTAGCCTTGCTAGGAGTGGCTACTACTTGTTGGTCACTCTAGCTTGGCAAGAATAACTTATAATTTTAAAAAAGACAAAAAAATTCTGTCTTTTGCAACATAGCTTCATAGTTACCCATTGGCTACATATACGTGTTGTTCTCCATAGAAGCATGTCTCAGGATTTGTGTGTGGAGACTTTGCACATTTGTTATATGTGTGGCCAAGGTGTTATCCTTCCGTTGCATGGGTGGCGATGTAGCATATGTATTGCTAATGAATTAAGGGTTTGTAGGCGTGTTTTGCCTCACACCTTATCCTAAATCTATGTTAGGAGCCCACGCCGAAGACTACACCATGGAATAATCCCCTGCCCACTACATTTTTAACCTAAGGTTTACTGCATTTTTAGCAAATATTAGCAGTTCAGCAATTATTTGCGATGACATGCGAATTTTACAAATATTCTACTTGTGTGGTTGTATGTCAATAGATGTTTTGTATACCTGTAGCAACACACACGCATTCAACTACAAAATTATCATTATTTTTAGAGAGTATAGTAGAAAATAAATCGATTGCGATACCATGCACTATATACCACCTCAGTCGTAGTGAAAGTCTCTTAATTCTAACCTTCCATCCATGGCTTGTGTCATTCCTCTTCGTCCTAACATGTCTGGATGCAACAAATTTGGGCAAGCTGAAAAATATAGATGAAATTTGATAATGGTACACAATATGGACTTTACATTAAAATGTGATGAATAACAGTAGACTCCCTTGGAAATTAAACTCGTAGTCCTTCAATTCCGGTATATATATATAGAGTCTTTTTACTATGCTTGTAATTTCCTCCTCTTTCCTCCCGTTTCCTCCACAAAATCCTAACTCTCCTCTAATTATTTTTGTACAGGGTACTTTGGTCTTTTGGCAAACCCCCCGCCCCCCACCGCAGGCCCGCAGACCGCCCCGTCCATCCGTCCCCCAAGCCCCGTCCGTCCGCTCCCCGTTGCGCTTCTCTCCCGTACGCCTCTGTCCGAGAGGACTGGAGACCTCCTCGCCGCCGCCGCTGGCCTCGCACAGAGCCGCGCCGGCCTGCCCTTGCCCGCGTCCTCGCCCTGCTCTCTCCCTCCCTCTGGTCGCGGCCGCCGCCGGCGCCCTCGCTCGGCAGCTGAAAAAAAACTACAGGTGCTGATATTTGTAGATGTATCTCTCTGCATAATTCGGAATATTGTTCATCTTATTGCTTGCATATCTAATACAAAATAGAAGAATCGGCAATGTAGAACTCAAACATTTTTGTGAGGAACCGAAACCTGAACCTGATTTCCCTGGTTGCTGACATTGTCCGGTGCAAATACCAATGTTTTCTTATGATATCTACCTGCGAATACAAACACAAACAGAAAACAAGATGCGCCCTTGTTAAATACATATAATTCCATGATTGTTTAGATATCACCTTCCCCAAATTAAATAGGCAATTATAGTGCATATACGAAAATTCTAATGGACCTGCAATGACCAATTCTGGCAAGATTAGGAGAGCGAAATAAGAGGCTGCTGATCTTACATATTCATATATGAATCACCAAGAAAAGCACTTGGAGCAGAACCTGTACACCATCTTTTGCAGCTTTTGACCTGCCGAAACGGATACAAAACTAAGGTGACACCATAGAAGAAGGAAGAGAGATGTTCTAGGGAGGGTCCTGGGGGATACCTCGGCAACCCAATGGAGACGCTGCAGCCCATAGCATGATGCCGCTGCTCCGCCTCTCGCTACGACGCTGCAGCCCATAGCATGATGCCGCGACCACTGCAGCGCAGGTGGATGCCGCGGGCGGCGGAGCCTGGAGGGAGAGGAAGTCCACCGTCGCCGCAACACGGCCGCCGCTGCCCAACCATGCCAGGAGCGCCGTCCATGGCTCAGAACCAGATCAAGCCGGAGGGAGAGATAGAGAGGAGTGAGGGAGGGGGCCGCCGGTGTGGGAGGGAGAGGGTGAGGGAGGAGGAGGCCGGCGGCGGCAGAGGCGCGGTTTACCTGTGGAGCGACATGGCTCCGGAGAGATCGATCGAGAGACGCGGCTCCGGAGAGATCGAGAGAGAGGAAACGGTGGGAGTTTTTTTTTTACGGGTGTGGAAGCGGAGGTGGAGGAGATATTTACCGTGGAGGGAAAATCTGGCTATTTTTAGCTGTAAAAAAAATTGACTGACAGGAACAACTGATGAAACTTAGCCATTGATCGGAGCCATCGAAGGGCCAAAAATAATCAGAGTGACATGGCCTGGGCAGAAACACGGGGAAAAACTGCCAATTATAGTAGTTAATGTTAGATGGCTACAGGATCGTAGTGCTGGTGTGTGCTACTCCTTGGGATCGTAGTACAGGATCGTAATGTCTAGATGGCTACAGGATCGTAGTACAGGATCCTAGTGCTGGTGTCTTCCCCTGATTCGAAAAGTACTCTTTGAAATTTGTGCATGGGTGACTTGGTCCATATCTTATCCTTTTTAATGTATTCGAATTTGCTTTGATAAGTGTATGCATCACAAAAAGCAAACATAATGACAGTAGTAACAGTAAGAAGGAAATGTGAAAGATTTATACATGTTGAGATAGGTTTGCATCCATGATAATGACAAATTCCTCTGAGGCATTCTTTACTCCATGTAAATATGCATTACCTGCATATCAGCAGTTGCTACTTAATATGAGTGGGTATAATAATTCCAGTAAAAATTAAAGTCAGATGTCTAAACTCACCAAGTCCTAGCTTCCTTGGTTATCACTGAACTTTTAATTTATTCTGATTCATTGCAGCTAGAATTATGTTGCTTTAGATTTTACCAGATAATCATGTGTTGACATTATCTTGGCTTAACATACTGTAGTCCATTGGGTTGTCCTCTAGTATTGGTCTAAAATAGCCTGTATGCTTTCTGAAAATAGCAGCATATGCCTTACAACTGAAGTGTGCTATGCCTTACAACTAAAAGCATTCTTGTTTGTTAATGCCTTATACACATGGGAGGAAATTTGACTCGTATGGCCCACCGGTCATACACATCAGAATTTCCTCCCGTTTCCTCTCTAGAATTTCCCGTCATTTCCTCCACCCTTTGTAGCCGTCGGATCGGTCGACGTGAGCCGTTGAATATTTCCTCAAGCATTTTAAAAAATCTCATATATTGATCATAATAAACAGAGCTGCAGCAGGTTTATGATTGACTGTTCGTTTTGTCAACGCTCAGATACAATTGCAGAATGCATGGCTGGGGTACTGAGTACTCTGCATTCTTGTCTCCAGAATAAAGCTTCGGGTTTCAAAACCGAAAAAGGATGGAAGGAAAACTTTTTGGCATACAAATAAGCGTGTTCAGCAATCAGCATATAGACACCCTTTCGCAGCCCTCTGGTCGCTATGAGCCTACGACATGCTACTGCTAATCGTTTCGTTCCTGTCGATCAGGCCACAGGCGTACGTTGGAAAATGGGTGGTACTTGTTCATTTATCTGTTACTGTGTCTACGTGTGGTTCATGTCGACAGTCATAAATTACAGAGGCACTGCAAAGCCTGTAATGGCCATCATGCCTTTTCAGTTGTTGTCAAAGAAGCTTGAAATCTGATATCTCTTGCTATGAATGGAAATTGCGGCATGGACTTTGTCAGGGCACATGTTGATATCTCTAGCTCTACGAATGCACTAGCAGCACACAGAAATAAGAGACAGGTGGCAGTGGCATGCAGTGGGAGCGACAGAAGTGCTCTCAGCCTCTCACTGCTGATTACCGGCTTACCGCGGTGAAACTGGTGTGCCAATTGCCGTTTAGTGCTTCAAAGCGGCCACAGTGAGATAGGACCTCTCACTACCAATTGGTGCTGGTAACCTCTGACATAGCAGGAGGCATCACTACTACAGCTTGCCCACTGCCGAATGAAACCAAATGTTGTGCTATAGTAGTAAATTGGAAGTAGCAGTACATATTAGCAGGACATAAATAATGCATCAAAACCTACTGTATCATGTAACCTACTATATCATGTCTATGGCTTGCAGGTTCCCACCCCCAGCTCCCAGCGCCAGTTGCATAATAGGGCTATATACAGCGTGCTCAAGGATATTTTATTTATATATATATCAACAACACAAGCCGTAACTCAGCGATTGGGGTCAGTCCTTTTTGTTTTTGCGAGCTATATATCAGTTTTGTTCGGTATCCATTTGTTGTGTCAGAAACTGAAGCATAACACGCACGCATCCGACATATATGAGCGCAACCGTGGCACTGCCGATGCGCAGTGTTGCATACTTTGATAATGCAAGTTTTCCTGGAACAAAGCTAGGCTGAAGAAACCACCTTGCTGGAGAATTCCTACGGAAGCAACGAAAGAACGAGCTTGACGAAGGGCATACATCTTGGAAGGAAGCTGATGGACGCCGGTACGTATTGATTCAAGTACAAGCCGCCGTTATTCTGTTTTTTTAGACACAGGGACTCCCCATTTCTATTAACATGAAGAAAACGGAAATACAAAGCATTCTGGGACATGTTTAAGGAAGCAAGCAAAAGATGAGATAGGCCTAAGAAGACGCGCTTAACCCGCATCGCTAGGAAGCAGCACCACACTACCGCGAACATACTGCGCTTTACCGCCAGCGCAAGAGGAACGAACGAGCCAAAATAAAGGACTAATAGCGAAACACTGACGAAACAAAAGTGCAACTACAGACAAGGTTTGATCCTGGGCATCATCTTTGTTGACATCGCGCCTGAGAACCACAGCTTCTGCTCCCCGCGCCGCTCCCACCTTGTTTGCACCTGATCACTTGTCGGAGAGGCCGTCATCTTGATGAGTCGCACCGCCTTTCCTGTCTGTGCGCTTGATCTTTTCCCCTGCAATGATCTTCATTGCAATCCTGACCATAAGGTCGACGCCCTCCTCCATCATCTTCCTGTCACCTTCAGAGTATAAGCCTGCCCAGAATTTGATCATAGCCGCAATCAAGCAAATTATCTCCAGAGGTGATTTGATTATTTTTTTTTCTCAAAACAAGCCCTATTTCTCATCTTCCAAACACTACTACAGATTTTCATATCACAGCCGGTTCGCAACCCTCATCACTGACGGAAAGTAAACCGGCAGTGAGCAAGCGGCAGTGTTGTGGGTGGTGCATCACAGCCGGAATTTTCACCCCGGCTGCGATGAGCACACAACACTGCCGGCGCGTAGAATGCCCCGGCAGTGTTATTCGATGACAACACTGCCGGCTCTTCTTAGGAGCCGATAGTGTTGTAGGCGTGAACACTGCCGGCTCATTCCAGGAGCCGCCAGTGTTGTCAGGGCCAACACTGCCGGCTGGTTCGTTCGAGCCGTCAGTGTTATAATACACGACACTGCCGGCTCGTAGAATTAGCCGGCCGTGTTGGCTCTGACAACACGAACGGCTTGTGCAACGAGCCGACAGTGTTGTTCGGAGCCGGCACTTCGGTTCGTTGCAGCCGGCAAAGTGATGGTGGTTTTTTCAATTTATTTTTTTAAAATTTTAAATAAATTATATATTTTAGTTTTTATTTTATAATGCTTTATTATTTAAAATAATGTACTTATAATTATAATTATATTAATTATGGTTATAATAATTATAATTATATTAATTATAATTATAATACAGCATCCAGGTTCCTTCCAACATGTTCTGTACAACCCTCAAAATGTAACTTCTAGTTCAATGAAATAAAAATTACATGAGACGATTAACTTGGTTTGCCAACTCTTCCTTGTACTTCCCTTCGGCTCGAGCAATTGAAAATAATCCATTCTTCGAAAGCACCATGTTGTTGATGAAGTCCGCCAACTCCGCTTGGAATGCGGCGACTTCGAAGTCTAACAACATTTGGTGCTTTTGTTTCTTCCGCTGTCATTCCAAAACGCAAACAAGGAATCAGTACAATCATAATTTATTTAAATTATTAACAGACATAGAAAAGGGGATTATACTTACAAGATCATCTGGCTCGCTCGCAGTGTAGCCGAGGAATCGAAACATGGCCCACATTACATAGAAACCGCATTGAGCGTTGCCCTTAGGCTGCTTCGAGTACGTGATCTTCTTCATTATTTGAATCTTGAATGCTCTTTGCGTCGGGCCTCTATATCTTGTTCGAAGCCTGTGTAAAAATAGGGGGAACATTAGAAAGACACATGTGTGATCAGATAATAATATGTTATTAGTATCACTTACTTATTGAATAGTTGCAACAAGGATCCAAGTCCTTAAGTGGAATCTTCTTTGAATCCCACACCTCGATCAGATTGGTGTCAAGATCAACGGTGATGAAAGCCCAATGACCTCTGCAATCACATGATCTAAATTAACAAATAATCTTGACGAAAAAGAAAATATAAAAACAAAGATGGAGAACTCATACGCGAAGTTGTAGGGCAGAAGTATCGTGGTTTTCCCATTCTTCACGAACTCTTCGAAAATTGGGACCAAGAGATTTAGCATCTCGTCCGGATTACTGATGATAAGCCCTTGATTGACTCTGATGGGGTCAATGAAGCCTAAGTGTTTCCATTTCTGCTTTATTGAAGCATAGCACCAAATTAACCTGCATAAAAACATTTAAAGTTGAAAAAAATTAACAGTTGGTGACTCGAAAGAGCATTACTTAGGATTTCATGTGTTTACGGTACTTACATAGTCCACAATGTCATGTGTTGTACGTCGAGGTTTTTTCCCTGATATAGCTGAAAAAGAGCCTCGTACTCGATGTCCACCCTCTCTTCTTCTTGCATAGTAGTAGACTAGCTTCGGAGGGATAATAGCCATAAATGCAAAATCCTGGTGCTCTGAGCTGATGGCCATGTAATATTCATGCAACTTATGCATCGGCGTGGGAAGATTTTCGTACTCTTCATCGGAGACCAAAGGTGCTCCGTATTCGAACTTACGCGCCAATGGTGCCGTCCCAACTGAATCCCAATACATCTTCTCGGCTGCTTCCCTGGTCATCCCCGGACATCCTCGGCACAATTCATCTATCTTTCTTATATGCTCTTTGAACTCTTCGTCGGCCTTTTCATTATTGTACTTGTTCTGGGTGTGCCTTTCATATTCGTTCCTCTTCAAAGCCAGAGGAAAATCAGCGATGAGATTGAAAAAAGGTACATACTGAGACTTGGGTATTCCGGCTGTCCACAGTTCGTCCATGGGGTTTGAAGTGCTACCACTGAACGGCCTTTTGTTTTGCCCTTGATCGCCATGGGCAGCATTAGAAACCGATGCCGAGGACCTTTTCCTTGACTGCGAGGATGATGTCGTTGCCTGCGTCTGAGGACGACGAGAAGCATGTCCTCTAGTCCCGGATGTAGAGCGATCGGGATTCGTTTTTCTCGCTCGGGTTCCTGAAGAACCCACTGTAAGAGGAGGGGCGGTCTCCTGAGGAGGAGGAGGATTTTGCTGATGAGGTGGAGAAGGCGAAGGAGCAGGAGTAGTCTGCTGACGTGGAGGAGGAGGAGGAGGAGGAGGGGGAGGAGTCCGCTGACGTGGTGGAGTCTACTGAGGCGGAGGAGGAGGAGAAGGAGGGGGGAGGAGTCCGCTGACTTGGTGGAGTCTGCTGACGAGGTGGAGGAGGAGGAGGCAAAGGAGCAGTAGGTTGCTGTCGCGGAGGAGAAGGAAGAGGATTCTGCTGATGCAGAGGAGACTCCTGATGAGGACGAGGAGAAGAAGACGGGGTTGATGGCAATTGAGGATGTCCCCTGCTCGGAGATGCTGAGTTGTGGGGCGAGGGTTCGCATTCGTCCTCTTCATCAGAGGACATCTCGTGCTCAAGCTTAATGAGGCGCTTGCTCCACGCCTCAACAAATCCTATGTTCTGCTCAAGTTTTAGCATGTCCTCCGATGTAGGGTGGTCAATGGGTATCCTTTCGTACTTCTTCTTGAGTACCTTGTCAATGGTGACTTTGGCGTACCTCGGTGGAATTGGGGTGCCTTTAATGGTCCCATCTAACATGGGTAAGGCTTGGCCGAGCGCCACCTTGTCTTTCGTCCATTGTTGCTTGATGTACAGCTTGACATTCACACGGTCAATGATGCTATCGACCGGGTGAGGCACATCCACATCTGGTTCACCAAAAGGGGTGGACCCACAACTGCTGCAACCCCGTTCTTGTGGTCCTGGAGACTGTTGGGACGCAAGTTCTCGTTCGACCTTCTCTTGAACTAGTTGATCTAGTTTGGAGTTCCATCTATCTTCCACATCCTTAAGCATCTTGAGTGTCTCCTCCTCTCTTGCCTTCTTACTCCTTTTGCGGCTCTGATAAGTTTCCGCATCATCCGGGAAACCTAGCAACCAACTAACAACCCCGGCTCCTCTGGTGCGGCCACCATGCTCCTTGTTCCCAAGTGCTTGGATGAGCACGTCGTTCTCCCTGTCAGAAGTGCGAGACCCTTGAATCACCTCCTCAGTTATCTCGAAGATCCTCGAGACGTGGGCACTCATGTCCGGATCATCTACGCCTTCACTCTTTGGATGATTTAAGACGCTAAAGCTCCCATCATTACCATGATGACACATCCTCACGATACAAAACATTATAGATCTGGCCTGCCAACGGGCGGTCACAACCTCAACGCCAGCTTCAATAAGCTCTGACTGCTTCTCAAGTTCTTTTTGAAAAACATCAAGAAGCTTGGCATATCCACGAGAGCCGCAATGACGAGGAAGTTTGTTTTTCGTCGAGTTCTTCTTATTCTGCGTGCTAAGGGTTTGGAACTCCTCGGAATCGCAGTGAGTGATGAACTCCTCCCAGTAGGGCCCCTGATAGGCCAACTTTGAGTTACTACCAAAATTTGATTCTGCACCACCAATGATATACTTCCTGTAACACTCACCCCTGAAAGTCTTGAAGCATGAGGACATTATTTCATAGGCTCTTTTCTGGGCTAAGGGTTTGTCATACTGATCTTCCTCTGGGAATGTGAAATACTTTGGGAGCTCCTCATTCCATATTTGTAACTTGATATTTTCGGGAACAACAGACGGGTCCGTATCTTTCCCCTGCCAGTTATAGTACTTCAAGGGGATAAATTTCCTTACAAGGTTGCCGATGACCCCTAAGTACTTCTTCACAGATTTCTCTGGTGCAGAAGGGATACCGTGTCCATCATTGAATGTGTTGATCGGCAACTTGCCTTTATGAAGTTGTGTCGGCCCTCGCTTGGTTCTGACTCTAGTATTAGCACTGCTTGCCTGCGGCTCACCGGTATCCGGTGGGTCGGTGACCAGCGAAGGAACCTGCTGGAGAGAACGAGTAAGTTAATACCCTGTCAATGCAGTAGTGGGTGTGCCTATGTCATCAAATGACACCTAAGTTACCTCGTTAGCCTGCTCTTCTTGCTCATCATGCAGGTTCAAATAAGTGCTCGGGCTCTCTTCTCCCTGCCCGTGAGTAGCGGCCTCGTTGTCACCGACAACATTAGCTGCTTCATGCTCCATCTCGACTCTACGGCTACGAGGAATCCGGTGATGAACCATGAATGTGAATTGACCGTGGTCAGTCAGTGTTATGGATCATATGACGAACCATGACACTAATTATCAATTTAGCACTAAACTAATAATAAGACAATCCACAATTACATGCTTGTTTATATATTTGACCTACAAAAATGATGTACATATTTGACCTACAAATAGGATATATATATCTATGACCTACAAGTGCCTACAAATCAGGTACACAATAGCTTGCTGACCAAATTTCAGCCCATTTGGACTTATGGTTAAAGCTACACAAAATCCACAAGCTAGCAACATTAAACCCACATTAAATAGGCCTAAATTACTTTGGACTATGAAACATGTGCAATAATAGATTTGAGCCTCCAATTATGGCTAACTATCAGCATAGAAACATCACACAAAATTTATCAAGCTCAAATCCAAAGTAGAATTAAGATGGTGAATTTATTTTCTTATACTAGCTACTAGCACCCTCTAAAGCATCTCCAAAATCTTACAACATGAACAAAGTTCGAGCATCGCGGTTTCACAAGTTAACAAGGTCGAATTGACCAAAGTTCGAGATCATTGCAGCAATAAAAGCCTATACGAGGCATTACGTCGAACGGGTAGGGGCGGGAAGAGAGGAGCAAACCGCGTGAACAGATGGTGACCGCTTCCGCGCGCTCCTAGATGCCTGTGAGGGTGGACGATGCTCCGGAGATTGTTGCACGCGGGGCAGGGGCGCGCGAGCTCCGGTGTGGTGGCGGCGGCGCCGGTGGTGCCGCTGGCCGCCGATGGTGCCGCTGGCGCCGGTGCTGAACGGGGCCGCGGGTCGCGTGGCCGTCAGCGGAGGAGCGGGGCGGCAGAAGGCGACGTCGGTGACGGAGGAGGGCATCGTCGGGGGCGGCGGGCGGCGTCGTAGGAGGCGGCGGACGGCGTCGTTGGGGGCGGCGGACGGCGTCGAGGCTGCTCTGCAGAGTTGGGAAAGGGCGCGTGGTTCAAAAGACTTGTGAAATTTTCAGTAGCGCGTGCGCCCGCTTATATACCCAGGAGTTATCACTGTCGATTCCTAAACACCACCGGCAGCCGGCTATAACGCTGAACCGGCAGTGATAAGTACATCACTACCGGGGCTAAACGCGCCCCGAAAGTGATTACGTGTTGAGCCTTAATTAGGATAATTTCCTGTTTCGTACGAACAGACGTCTTTACCACAGCGGTTAAGGCCGCGTCCTCTGACCTATGAGGCCCGCGCTCGAGTCTTAATCTCTGCAAATTTTTCGGGTTTTTAATTATTTTACAAATTTCAAAGAAAAAGAGTTAAACATATGAAGTAGTGAATAAAGCAGTTATCCTCTCTGAGCGCGGTGATTAAGGCATAAATATTTGATCTGCTGGACCCGCGTTCGAGTCATAGTGGTGTCAAAAGTTTTTGAAAATTTTTAGTTTTCAAAATAACATCACCGCTTAGGTGTCAAATGTGGCACCTATTGGCGTGATGATTATTTATTGAAAATACTAGATATATTAGTAATAAATAGAAAACTGTGTATTCCCATGTCAAATTGGCTTCAAATTTTTTTAAGCACATAAACGAAACTAAGTCCCCACACATGATCTTAGTTTTTTTTCTAGAGATTTGACATGGTTTGACCATGTTTGACTTGGTCAAATTTTGGATTTTTGTGATAATCCACTTTGACCCAGCCCTAGATGGCCTCAAATGTAAAAGTGATGAACACAAGGTCTGTCACACTCATCATGATAAACATTTGGTGTAATGGTCAACTCTTCATTTGACAGAGCTTGTACCACTAAAACTTTGAATTTTTGAATTTTGGCACCTCGTATTCAGTATTTGAAACCCTAGATGGTCTCAAACTGAAGTGTCTTGAATACCAATTTTGGTCCACTCATCATGAACTACATTTCATACAAAGGCCATTTTTGCATCTGACAAAGTGTTAGAAAAGTGTAGCTCTAAATCCACACGTGCCACATACACTTCCATAAAGTCCATGTGAGATTCAAGAATTTGTGACCGATGTTGGGTAGCACTGTCTCAAATGCAAAACTAGCCTATCTATCAAATGTGTCTCTTGATGAGTTATATCACCCTTGCATTCAGATGTTTCCATCTGAGGTCGTTTGGTGCCTCAATTTGACCATGTTTGACTTGGTCAAATCTGAGATTTTTATGATAATCCACTTTGACCCAGCCCTAGATAGCCTCAAATGCAAAAGTGATGAACACAAGGTTTGTCACACTCATCATGATAAACATTTGGTGTAATAGTCAACTCTTCATTTGACAGAGCTTGTACCACTAAAACTTTGAATTTTTGAATTTTGGCACCTCGTATCCAGTATTTGAAACCCTAGATGGTCTCAAACTGAAGTGTCTTGAATACCAACTTTAGTCCACTCATCATGAACTACATTTCATACAAAGGCCATTTTTGCATCTGACAAAGTGTTAGGAAAGTGTAGCTCCAAATCCACACGTGCCACATACACTTCCATAAAGTCCATGTGAGATTCAAGAATTTATGACCGGTGTTGGGTAGCACTATCTCAAATGCAAAAGTGGCCTATCTATAAAATGTGTATCTTGATGAGGTATATCACCCTTGTATTCTGATGTTTCCATCTGAGGTCGTTTGGTGCCTCAATTTGACCATGTTTGACTTGGTCAAATCTTGGATTTTTTGTGATAATCCACTTTGACCCAGCCCTAGATAGCCTCAAATGCAAAAGTGATGAACACAAGGTTTGTCACACTCATCATGATAAACATTTGGTGTAGTGGTCGACTCTACATTTGACAGAGCTTGTACCATTAAAACTTTGAATTTTTGAATTTTGGTACCTCGTATCCAGTTTTTGGGTTTTTAATTATTTTACAAATTTCATACAAAGACCAAATCCACTTTGACACGAACTATTCCTGTTCAACTTTGTAAAATATTTATTTAGAGAGAGTACATGGATAGAATACAAAATAAATAAAAATTATAAAATTACATATACAATAACAAAGACATATTTTTCTTCACCGTCAATGTTATCATCCATGTGTATCAACACATTATAATTTGACCACTTGCTTTCGTCCTCGGTTGTGGCCTACTTGCCATCTCTAGCGCAGTGGCAAGGGTCGGATGCAGGCAGCGGCAAGGGTCGGATGCAGCTCGAACCGCACCGGCAGGTACTCCTCGATGGGGCAGTCGTACCGCGACCCAGAGAAATGCGTGACCAACTCGTGCATAAACTTCTGGCGTCACCTACGAGTACTAACACCACCCCAGGAGAAAATTGCACAAAGCCCGTTAATCTCATAACACCTCAAATGAACGCATGCCACTGCAGAGGTACACTTCAAGGAATGAATGTACTGTTTACAACGCACACGATTCACAGAGACCCAGAGAATCCAGCTCGTGGGACGGCTCTGTCAATCTCACCGGGCACCCCAACATGCGGCTCAGCTCATCTTCAGTAGCATTCTTCTAGCACCACTTGTGTGCACTATTTTGGTGGACTACTATAACACATGCCGATATCTGTATGTGGAGGGCTTTCTCCCAAAGGGAACCCATGTATTTGGAAAACTAGCAAACAACTAGAGAAAGAAGGAGGAAAAGGATCACAAACTCAGATAGAGGTTCCAAGCACGATGGCTATTTTATAGCCCCCGTGTTGTCATGGTAGGTGGAAGCAGTGCTCTTGCTGTATTGATCAGAGGGGGTAGAGTTAAATTTTTTAAGAAACAATCTCTACTTTATATCACTGCCGGCGCCTGGATGGAGCCGGCAGCGATGGGATAACGACATTTTTTTAAAAAAACGCCCAGTCCATCACCGCGGGCGCCTTCCACAAGCCGGCAGTGATAGATCCAACGGCATTTTTTAAAAGGCGCGCCCAGTTCATCACCACCGGCGCCTTCCACAAGCCGGCAGTGATAGATCCGACGGCATTTTTTAAAAGGCGCGCCCATGCCATTACTGCCGGTTTGTGGAAGGAGCCGGCAGTGATCAATACAACGGCATTTTTTAAAAGGGGAGCCCACTGCGGCCACAGGCTCACATCACTTCCGGCCTGCCACAGTGGTCTGATCAAGAACAGTGCCCGCCAGCGTTGGATTTGAACCCGACGAGCATCATTTTTTAAAATAAAAAATAAAAAATGGGAGCAAAATAACATAAAGATTTGTAACAAAAAACAGAAACCGAACGTGTGACCACGATCGAGTCCGGGCTTTTTTTAATTTTTTTAGTTTTATATATATAGCAACGCTTGTTTGTTGTTACAAGCCGGCAGATGGCAACGTGATGTCCACGCCTATAAATACATGGCAAACATCCAGGGCATATGTCTGCCTTCTTATGTTCATTTTTTTCTCTCTCCATCTTGGCTAGTTCTCTAGGCTAGTTTGCTAGTTTTTGTGAAGATGGCCTCTCTATGGGAGAAAGCCTTTCACATACAGATATTGTTACGCGTTGTACTCTACCACAATGGTGCACACAATAGGTGCTGGAAGAATTCTACTGATATAGCAATGCTGGATGTTGGGGTTTCCGGCGAGGCTCTTGAGAAGTGCTCGCACTTATGTGCTTGCATTTGACGCCCGCGCGGTATTGTCTCTTCAAGCCGGAAGGGGCCATACAGTCATGTATCCCCGCCGAAAGCCTCGAACCAAGAGCAAGAAGGGAAGGATTGCGGCATTCCCTTATTGCCTCCGACAAGCATTGCTCTAACCACCTCGCATTATCTATGCTAGCAAGGATGCTAGAAGAATACTACTGAGGTGGTTAAATTATAATGTGTTGATACTCATGGATGGTAGCTTTGATCTGTATGAAAATAGGTCTTTGTTATCGTACATGTAATTTTGTTGTAAGGTCTTTGTTATCGTATATGTAATTTTTTTATTTGTTTTGTCTTGTACTCTTGTGCTCTATCTAAATAAATATTTTCTTGTCGTTAACAAAACATATATGTACTCAAGCATAGAGTTTACTATATAAATGTATAAAAAATAAAAAAAGTAGATATAACCATAATTCATTATATTATATAATAATATTAAGATAAGTAGATATTACATATCTTGATCTAAAAATTAGTAGAAATTACATATATAATATAATTCTAAATTATATTATATAATAAAAAAATAGCGACGGCGTCGACGCCCGCTCCACCACCGCCACGTGGTCCACCGCCGTGAGGATCAAGGATCCACACCAAGGTCCTTCGATCTGCCGCCTCCGGCGCCGCCACACGGTCGTTAGCGTCGGCGAGCATGCGGCGCGGCTCCACCGACTCTTCCTCGGCGGCGGCTCGGGCCGCATGCTCGGCATGCAGCCTCGCCGCAGATTGAGGGCCTCCACCTCGGCGGGCGGCGCCTACGCCGCTCATCGGCGACTGGCGCGCGGGCCGGCGGTCGCTCCGCCGGTGGGGGGGCTCCGGTGGCCGAGCTCCTGGCAAAGAATTGGCGGGCCCTCTCACCGGATGCTCCGCCCTCACTGCCGTCGTTGGGAGCACCGCCGTTGGGAGCGCCGCCGTCAGACGCCATGAACACGATTATGGAAGAATAGGATGAAGGGAGAATGAGGAGGCGCTGGATTTTCCCCTGGCCGGCGGTTTAAACACGAGGGTTGAAGAATAGGACGAACAGGAGAATGAGGAGGCGCCAGATTTTCCCCTGGCCGGCGGTTTAAATAGGTTTCTTGAAATACACATCACTGCCGGCTTGTAATAAGACCCGGCAGTGATATGTATAAAAATATAAAAAAAGTTCAAAAATTTTGAGGCAACCTGGACTCGAGCGCGGGTCGCAGGTTCCAGAGCGCGCGGCCTTAACCGCTGGGACAAAGAGGGGAGATCAAAAGAGTGGAGCAGTATAGGTTACTTGACCGCACATAGCCGGCTTCATCATCACTGCCGGATGGTAACAAGAACCGGCAGTGATAAGTTGGCGGGGACGAACGGCCAAATACCCGCTTCGTCTTCCTTGCCGCGCATTGATGGCGGTGTGAACTGATAGGCCACCGGCGACGGTGGCCTTTCAGTCCCCCGTCGGTGGCCTTTATAAATCGGCCTCCTCGGCTGCATTCTCCTCCCACCTTCCTCTCTTTCTCTCCATATCCTCTCTCCTTCGTCCGCCGTCATGGAGTCCGGCGGCCGTGGCGTCGGTGGTGGTGGCCACAGCGGTGGTGGAGACGGAGCCGGACGCCGGGGATGGCGTTTTATGCACCCGTCGACCTCCTCCCCCGGCCGCCAAGTCCGCGCGCCGGAGAACCAAATCCTTGCCCAGCGCGCGCAGCTTGCCCAAGAGCGGAGCTAGCGCAGGATGGCCGAGGAGGCGCTGCAGGTGGAGCGCGCGGCCCGTGCGGCGGCCGAGGAGCAGGCTGCCATCCTCCGCGATGCGCTGGCGGCCGAGCAGACGGCCTGCGCGGCTGCCGAGGCGGAGGAGGAGGCTGCTCGCAGCCAGCTCGAGGCGGCGGCGAGGGTGCGGCGGCGAGGACGGCGGCAAGCGGACGTCGAACGCCGCCGCCATTTTTTTATTAGTTTTTATTTACAAGAAATTTTAATTATGTAATGAAAACCTTATCATATTATCTATATAATGAATTTCTATTCCTACGAGTTCCGTTTTATTTATTTTATTATTATTTTGAGCAAGTTGAATTATATAATGAATTTGAGCAAGTTGCCCTCTCGTTCTTGGGGAGGAGGAAGGAGAAGCGGGCGGTGTCTTGTCGGGGCGGCCACTGCCGGCTCTCGCCAGACACCAGCGGTGATGAGTCCCCTGCTTGCCGGTCTCTGGCTAGAGCCGGCGGTGATATCTACCCACCTAATCACTGCCGGCTCTAGACACGTGCCGGCAGTAATAGACACATCACTTCCGGCTCTAGACACGAGCCGACAGTAATATCCTCATCACTGCCGGAGCCTTCGCTGCCTGACGCGAGTCAGGCTCCGTCGAGCTTGGCACCGGCTGTGATGAGTCATCACTGCCGGTTTCGCCATTTCTGGCGGTGATACGGTGGGCTGTGATGTGCGAATCTGTAGTAGTGAAATAGCCCAACAGACAGCAACAACCCCAATAATATGGAAATCCCCCCATTTGGGAACCATTTATTCAGCCACGCCTAGCAGTTGTCAAGGTTCACTGGAATATCAGTAGCACCTAAGCAGTGAGCTACCCAGCCCCAAACCGATTTGGCTTTACAGGTGAAAACAAATGATCAATGGAGTCATTGCAATCACAAAAGTAACAAGTTGGGCTTCCCACCCAATTTTTTCTTAGCAAGTTGTCCTTGGTTAGGATCACTCCATTAGTTAGTAGCCACATGAAATACTTAATCTTGGGAGGGATCTTCCCTTTCCAGATGTGTTTTAAGTATATACCCTCATCACCAAAGCATAAAGATTTGTACATGGATTTAACAGTAAATTTTCCTTTGTTCTCCCACTTCCATTTAACTATATCTGGTGTATTGCTTAGCTGAAAATCCTCAACCACTTCCCTAAGATCTGCAGGTAGCCATCTCCTAAAAGTAATGACAACCTCACCCTTTTGAACACTTTTGACACAGACATCCTTCTGTTCACATAATGCAAATAACTCAGGAATCATAGAGCATAAAGGTTTGTCGAGAGCCAACTATCTTGCCAAAACCTAGTCATGGACCCATCACCAATCATTATCCCTCTACCTCTAAGATAAAGGCCTTTTACTTTCAACAAATCTGCCCACATAGGTGAGTCCTGGAGTTTATGGGTTACCTCATGGATGGAGTACCTAGATAAGTACTTAGCTCTGACAATATCCTACCATAGCCCATTTTCTGCCTCTAACTTCCACCACCATTTACTTATCAAACTGAGATTCAGTTTAGATAAGTCCTTTATTACAACACCCCTCTTTTTCTTGCATTTACAGATGTTCACCCATTTAATTAAATGGTATTTCCTCTTTGACCCCCCTCCTTGCCAAAAGAATGTCCTTCTCATCTTATCTAACTCTTTAGTAACAATTTTTGGCAAGAGGTATACTGACATATGGTAAATAGGGGAGTTATTTAGACATGCACTAATTAGGGTGGATCTTTCAGCCATAGTCATGGTTCCCCCTTTCCATACATCAAGTCTCTTATGACACTTGTCAGTAAGAGGTTGCCAATCAATCACATGAAGTTTGCTTGGACTAATGGGGACCCCAAGATATTTAATTGGGAAGGAGCCAACTTGACAGTTAAAGATCTCTGCATATTGCTCTCCCCAGTTTCCCTCATCATTTATCATAAAAATCTCACTTTTATTGAAGTCAATTTTTAATCTAGCAATCAACTCAAATAGATATAACAATAGCTTCATATTTCTAGCACCTTCCAAATCATGTTTCAAACATAAAATGGTATCATCAGCATATTGCAAGATAGCTACCCCTCTAGGGATGATGTGTTCAATCAACCCAGTAAACAAGCTATTTTGTTGAGCCTTCAGAATCATTCTATTCAAACAATCAGCTGCAAAGTTAAAAAGAATGGGAGAGAGAGGGTCTCCCTGTGTAACTCCCTTAAAACTTTTTATATATGGCCCCACAGTATTATTAACTTTGACACTCACTGTCCCTCCTGTAACTACCTATTTGATCCAACCACACCAAACTTCATTGAAACCTCTTAAATGTAAGCAATCAAATAGCAATTTATAGCACACCTTATCATAAGCCTTTTCAAAATCAATTTTGAAAAGGACTCCTATTTCATCTCTTATCTTAGTCTCATGCATTATCTCATGCAAACACATTATGCCAGAAGTAATTTTTTCTACCCTTCATGAATGCAGTCTGATTTTGATGGATAAGCTTTTCAGCATAAGATTCAATCCTTATAGTCAAGACTTTAGTGATAAGTTTATATAAATAGTTAAGCAAGCAAATAGGCCTGAATTGTTGTATCCTAGATGCATCTTGTATCTTAGGAAGGAGGGTTATTGTTGACGGTTGTTAATGATCAATTTTATATGTCAATCAGAGAGAGAAAGAGGGGTATAATCTGTTCACCACCATAGACTTAGGGTTTAAACCGATGATTCCACAAGTTTTGGTGAATATGTGTTTTCGCGGGGATTATCAGGAAAACATCCAAGGAGGCCCACATGTCATGATTACATAGAGAGAAAGACCGAACGGGTAAAATTGTATATTCTAGAAGACTCCAGAAGGCAAACCCTGGAAGCGGGGACCCACTTGGCATAGTGGTGGGTCGGCCGACTCCCTCTATGGGTCGGCCGACTGGCCACCTCCACCAATCAGGTGGAGGCTCGCGGATCCTGCCTCCACCGCCTTTGAGGATGAATAATTATCGTCCGTTTAGGTCGGTTTGATCCGATGGCTGTGGTGAATCCTAGGGGGCTATATATTCGAGCCCCCCGGCCCCCGGCTCGAGCAGATTTCATTCAAGAATTCATTATTCGAGGGTAGCCATCAGCAAAGCTAGGGTTTAGAGAGATCTCCACCGAGAGAATTAGAATAGATACTCTAGATCTTCAAGTTCTACATAGGTTTAGACTAGATAGAGGAAGAATCGGGCGCCGTGCTCGGAATTCGGATCTTCATCATCGAATTGGTATTATCTTGTATCTATTCTTGTGACTTTATTCTAAATATCATTATGTTTCTATTTATTATGTTCCTAGTTTATTCTAGTTCTACATTTGATATGGTTATGATTGGTAATAAGTTTATGTATATGTTTGCAAAGCGCTTAGCTCTCTTCCCGGGGGTTAGGTGGTAGATTTCATGTAAGCATGGTGCTTAGATGCCGTTTACTGCAAATGCACCCTATTGGCCGGGTTGTGTGGTAGATCGCGGAAGTGACAGTTCCGTTGAGTCCTCTCGTATTCCATCCCCGTTGGTAGGTCTAGCGGAACCAAAGTTGCGTAGTAAGTCCCGCTATGTCTTGGCTTGTTATAGCAATGATCCTTATACATAGATGAAAAGTCTTTTGTGCTGTATATGATAGTGTAGAGTTGGAGTAGATGAATGACTTAGTAGATTAGAACCTACATAGGATTTATATTTCTTGCACTAATCAGATGTCAACCTACCTTTGTGAGTAGTCTATATCTAATCTCTGTGTGATTTATACCCTAAGCTTATTACTTTATATTCCCTCATTTATCATGGTTTACCCCTCGCAAAGTATGTGACTTGTGTAATCAATCACTCATAAGTAGTCGTGTTTAGCAAGTTCATCTCGTTGTTTAAGTCCGTAGTTCTTTCCTTTGAGCTAAATATAAATAACGATACCCGGAATACTTCCCGGTAAAATGCTACGATGGTGTATTATCTCGTTCGCTTGCGGAACCCATATTTTTCTTGATTAGAGGAGCAGGTTTCTATACCAACACTTCGCGCCATGCTAGGGATGACAACTTAGCGTGAGTGGTGTTAGAGGTGTCAACAAGCATTTTTGGCGCCGTTGCCGGGGAACGGAATAAACTTTTAGAGAAAAATTGCTTAAGCGAGATACTTAGAAAATGAGTGATTGTCACTAGTCACCTCTACTTTGGCGGGTTCACCCCTATTGTTTTTCTTTGTCTATATTTTATACGGGGTATTAGCGGGATTGAATCGATTCATTCAAAACTCTCGATCATCGAGTCGGTTCAATCAAGAAGGAAGCTCGTCACCTATCGATATGGCCGAGAAGACCTTCTTGGAGTTCTCTCGCTCCAACAATAGAGAACATCCGCACCGGTCCAAAGAATAGAAAATAATATGGAGTTTGAGCTCAAGCCAAGTCTCATCAACATGGTGCAAGCTATCCAATTCGGTGGAAAGGTACATGAAGATGCAAGTACACATCTACGGGACTTCATGGAGATTGGAAACACCATCGCCATAGATGGAGTTAAAGAAGACCTCATACTTCTTCGCCTCTTTCCATTCTCACTAGTGGGAAGAGCGAAGCGATGGTTTTATGCCAATAAAGAAGATATCAATACATGGGCGAAGTGTTCCAAGGCCTTTCTAGCAAAATTCTTCCCAATAGGCAAAACCAATGCCTTAAGAGGAAAGATTACCAATTTCCAACAGCAGAAGACGGAGACCATGTCAGAAGCATGGGAGCGTTTGCAAGGATATATCCAAGATTGTCCCCATCATGGAATGGAAGAATGGTTACTCATGCAAGGTTTCTATCATGGATTAACTCCGAAGACGCGTGAGCACCTAGATGCAACTGCTGAAGGATCATTCTTATCACTCACTCTTGGGAGAGCTAAAAGACTCATGGAGAAGATAGCAGATAATCAAAGCTGGTCCCAAGACAACATTCAAGATTGTCACCGAGTGAAGAAGCAATAGAAGAAGTGAAAGCATTATCAACCAAGATGGATACCTTACTCCATTGGCTTGACCGAGGGCCAAGTACAAGGAAGATCAAAGAGCAATTGAAGCAACATATAAGCGAATTCAAGTCCCATCATGAGAAAGGTTCCACATTGGGTGCAACCATCCATTAATCAAGGTACACAATCAGGTAATTATGCAAAGCAACCTACTTTAAGAGAGTTGGTTCTACAACAGTCCAAGATCAACTCATCTATGGAGGATAGGTTTGCTGCTAATAACAAAATCTTGGAAAATTTAAGCATTAAAATGGATAGTTTCTCTTCGCCATTAATGATCAATTAGAGTTCAATAAAAAGATAGAAGAAAAGATAGCAAAATTGGCCATTGCTTTGCACATTTGCCACTAACCCCGAGGTGAGATCTATTACTACAAGAAGAGGGAGTTCTACCGAGATCCTCCCTATCCAAAAGGAGCAAAAAGGCCAACCATGCCACCACCAAGTGGCGAAGAAGAAGACTTCCAACCTAAGCTAGAAGTATTACCACAAGAATCGGTACGAAGCCGGTACAAGATCGGGAAGCAAGACAACAATTTCGAGATACAAACTACCTACCGTTCCCTAGGAGGAAGAGAGGACCACAAATGACATGATGAGCAGCGGTTGGTAAGTTCGTGGAGGTAATTCAAAAGTTATATGTCAATATACCTCTGCTGGATGCCATACGGTCCCCACTTATGCCAAGTACATAAGGGATATTCTTAACAAGAAGAGACCACCGCCATCCAATGAAGTGATCAAGTTAACCGAAGAATGTAGCGCGGCCATCCTCAACCAACTACCGAGAAAGAAGAAAGATCCAGGATGTCCCACTATCGATCGCACAATTGGAGATCAACATTTCAATAACGCACTCGTGATCTTGGAGCAAGTGTCGGTGTGATGCCCGCAGATCTACTACAAGCTCAACCACACTGCACTTGAGCCAACATCAATGTGTCTACAACTAGCCGACCAATCGGTCCGTTATCCGTTGGGCATTGCTGAAAATATCCCAGTCAAGATAAGAGAGTTCTTCGTGCCGGTAGACTTTGTAGTACTGGATATGCATCCAGACTCAAAGGTGTCACTCATACTTGGAAGACCCTTCTTGAGCACCGCCAATGCACACATTGATGTCGGGAAAGGAGAAATCAAGTTCACTATAAATGGGCAAGAAGAGCAATTCGCATTCAAGTCGAAACAAGAGCTCAACAAATCCGCGAAGATGGTAGAAGAAGATCAGACAGTACAACCACCAGAGACAGAGGATGCATCTCTGGGATCATCAGCGGAATAAATATTTTGGAAGGTCCAATTCGGAGGACTTTAAAAATCCGAATCCTCGCCGGAAGGTAACTCGGTATTTATCCGCGTTTAAAATTGCATCTCTTATAATTTTCTTAGGCATATTTATTCCTAGCATTACATTATAAAAATTTTACGCCCCATATAAATAATTTTACGGTGCGTAACAACCCGTCAAAAAAAAAATTTATCGTGGTGGCACAAAAATCTATCATTTCATGCATTTAAATTAAGTTTACCTTCATTTAAATTTCTGCATTGTTTATAATTTTTATCATGGCATTTAGTGCTTGGTGGGTCCCTCACCATGGGTCCCACATGTCATAGACTACACCTCACATACATCAAATCACATAATTTCATCCACTTCCACTCACCTCCACTATCCTCTCTTTTCCACCGCCAAAACCACTCAACCGACCAAAATTTCTGGATTGACAAAAGATCACGCAATAGCATGTGAAGTGGCAGCCATGTTGGCCACCCTGGGTGGGCGGCCGACCCCACCATTGGGTCGGCTGACTCTCCCCCTCCTCCTCTATAAATAGGCCTCCTCCCATGGCTTCCATGCACCACCCACATTCCAGAATTTTAGCCAAACCTTCTGCTCTCGACTTCGTGTTTCTGGAGAAAGTTAGAGAGAAGAGGAGAAGAGTAGGAAGAGAGAAGAAGTGAGAGAGTAAGCAAGAGTTTAGTAGCAAGTAAAGGGAAGGGATAGTGCTGAGTAGATGATCACAAAAAAAAATTAGTGGAGATGCTGTCCAAATAGGATAAAGAAAATCTAAAATCAAGGGGAGGTTCTGTCAAAATCAAGACCTGAAGTTTAGAACTTTTTGTCATGAAGAACGACTAACCCCTGGACCGCTGACTCTGGACGGCTAACCACTAACCTTGTGCTAATCCTTCTCTCCACTAGTGTTTGTTTTTGTTTGTTTTGAGATACTTGCAGGATGAAGGGCGTTTTGCAGGGGATCTCAGGAACCTTCAGAAAAATCAGGACAAGAAGTGCATCCCGCCAGAACTCAGTGGCTGGTTCCGACATGAGTGTCGACCCACCACCAGAAGCACCAGAAGCACCTGTAGCAGCACCTGCACCACCACCAGCATCTTAGAGAGTCCTAATGAGAACATCCGACCTTGCCCTGAGAACTGCCCCGGAGAAGGAGGTATACAAGAAGCTCAAGAACAAGCGTTTCATCCACACGCCGTCATCGATCCGACACTTCGCTAGAGACGGTATGGCTCAAGAATTCGATACAATTTTTCCACTAGTTGGTTGGACTTCCTTTGCAAACCTCACCGAGAAGGGGATTAGGCTTTTGATCATAGAATTCCTTAGCACCCTTCGATACACGGACAATGGAGTTTATTTTAGAATGTTTGCTGGAATATTCTGTCTCTTGGAGAACCCTTAGTGACCTCCTAGGTTTCCCTCAAGATGCCCTCATAGATTTAAATGCAGCCCTAGGTGATTTTGATGCACATAGGTTTTGGAGCAAAGCATTTCTAGAGCACCGTACCACTTAGCGCACCGCACGGCGGTCATAGAGCATCCTACGCTTAGATTTTTGCACCGTTGGATAGGAGCTACCTTTTTCCCACGTTATGACGAGAGCAAGATCGAGTAGCCGACTTGCGATTCTTTGTACACGGTTGTCAAGAAACAGAAAGTGTCTCCTGTCCATCTCCTAGTGAATCATTGGATGAGTGTCCCCGGTTACAAAGTAGGAAGTGTGGCCATTTGCTCGCTTATCACTCGCATTGCCACAAGCTTGAAGTTATTAGAGGGAGCTACTTTTGTGTACATTGAACATCATAGAGAATTTTATGACCTCTACACTTTTGGCCAAGGTCACTTACTGAAGAAAGTGAATGATGTTTATTATGCAAAATATGGTGAAGCTGCGATCCGGTTACATAACCCGGAACTGGCTTTGTATTATGTGCAAAACTATCATGTTGAGTTGCGAGCGAAACCGGTGAATGAGAGAGCACCTCGAAGAGTTCGCTCGGAGAGGGTGACAGAAATCGTGAACCATTTTGGCGTGGTGCCGAAACCGCCCGAGAAGAACCAGCACATGCCAGTTTCAATGAGTGGAATGTACCTCAGCACCACTCACTAAACTCATGGGTGTACCCACCACAAAGCCAACCACATCAACCATTCTATGGTTACTACCCACCATACAACACCCCAGGACCATCAGAGCCAGGACCCTCACAGCCACCAAGATACTCTTATGACCCCTTTAGTACCACTGATGAAGAAGAAGAACCCCACCAAGACTTTGAGCCACGTCGCCACTCCGATGCCACTGGTTTCATTTTCACCCAGCAACACTATGATGAACAAGTAGCCTTCCAGCACAACACCACTGCCACTCTGAATCGCCATGATCAGAGGTGGAATGACCAGCTCCAGTGGAACCAGAACACCACCCAGACACTAGGCACCATTCAAGAGAACCAGGAAGAAGCCGCTTCCATGCTGCATGGCTTGGTGGACCTGTTGCACATCCACTATCCACCACCACCGCCGCAAGGCTAGCTTGGGGGAGGACCCCCATTATCAAGATAAGTATTTCTTTCCTTTTGTTTCAGTTTGTTTGTTTTTCTTTGGTTTGTTTTATGTATTGAAAAAAAAATCAGAAAAACTAGAAAAAACCCAATAAAAATTTGCTTGCTGTTTTAAGTGTGTTTACATTTCGAGTTTGCCTTAAGATGAAAACCAAATAAAAAGAAGTGTGCAAGTTTGTCTTCAATTCAGTTTGCTATAAATAAAAATGTGTAGACTTGAGGATTGCATGATGGAAATGATGAATAGTTGCTCTGCTCTAATTCTTTGCAAGTACCTAGCTTTAAATTTGAGTTCTCCCAAGATTTGGATACACTGTTTGACAACTGGATTTACTCTACACCTGAAACCTGTGGGAGCATATGCTTAAACTAAGTCTAGGTAGTTGACGGGCATGATATGATAATAGTCTGAGCTGCTGTTCATTGTGTTCCAAAGTGCCACTAAATTCTGGAGATTTGTTTGTGAAAATTATAAATGTTTCATGATGAGTTCCTTATATGACAGAGTTAAAATTCCTACCACACCAAACTTGATCATTAGAATAGGAAGCCTCCTCATTTGTTTAGGGCTCGTCTTTGTCGAGGTTTGTGTTGTATCCTTATGAACTCATCATACAGCTAAATCCTGGTTTCACACACTCACATGCACCCCTGCTACTTCTACCCTGGAAGTACGCACCACAAAAAGCCTATTATTATCCATTGAAATTGTTCTACTCTTACACTGAGAGTGAACACCCAAAAATATTCCCCTGTTCATTTCTGCTAGCCACTTATCCAAAATCAATGCTCCAAGTGTTCCATCTGTTCCCAATGTGAAGTTGTCAAGATTGAGAAGTGTTCCATTCAAGAAGTATTTCATTCCTTTTTGGGCTGCAAGAATTGTAAAAAAAAAAAAAAAAAAAAAGAGAAAAGAAAGAAAAATTTATGAGCCCAGTCTTTGTCAAGTTTTCAAGTTCAAGTTCCAAGAAGATTCAAGTGTTGAAGTAGTTCCAAGTTTCATCCAAATAAAGGAGCATTGATAATTCCTTTGTGCACCCCTTCTCCTCCCACAAATATTTCTCTCTATTTTATATATATCATCCACATATAAAACCACACATGCACACACCGATTGGTTGTATGTTGAGTTCCTTCGGATCCATGGTTCGATCATGCCAATGCATTAGTTCTCCACACCTATGAGCTCCATATAAACCTTTATTAGAGTAGGGTGAGAGAGAGAGAGAGTGAAGGCTCATTTATAAATGCCTTGAACTACAAATACCACATATTCTGAGAGCAAGAGAGAAGGCATATCTCCTTTTAATGCCTTAGAGAGGATCCAAAAATACCACATATTGAGAGACTTGAAAGGGTTGTATTAAGGAACTCTGAGTTTTATTGAAAATCTTATAAAAACTCCAGAACAGAGGAGGAACGACAGAACATGAGACAACAGTGCTTGACTTAATTGTTCTGTCTTTCAACTACTCAAGACCCAAGTGCAGGTAAAAGCCCCATGGTTGAAAGAAACATGAGTAAGTTTGGGAGTTATGATAGTTCACTCTAGTCTGGGATGAATTCTTATTTAGAGCATGTGTGTTTGTTAAGTATGATAGCATTGCGGCAACTCCCGATCCATCTTACGTAGCTATTTGCTCGGGGACGAGCAAAGGGTAAGCTTGGGGGAGTTTGTTGACGGTTGTTAATGATCAATTTTATATGTCAATCGAGAGAGAGAAAGAGGGGTATAATCTGTTCACCACCATAGACTTAGGGTTTAAAAACCGACAGATTCCACAAGTTTTGGTGAATATGTGTTTTCGCGGGGGATTATCGGAAAACATCCAAGGAGGCCCACATGTCATGATTACATAGAGAGAAAGACCGAACGGGTAAAATTGTATATTCTAGAAGACTCCGGAAGGCAAACCACAGGCGGGGACCCACCTGGCATAGTGGTGGGTCGGCCGACTCCCTCTATGGGTCGGCCGACTGGCCACCTCCACCAATCAGGTGGAGGCTCGCGGATCCTGCCTCCACCGCCTTTGAGGATGAATAATTATCGTCCGTTTAGGTCGGTTTGATCCGATGGCTGTGGTGAATCCTAGGGGGCTATATATTCAGAGCCCCTGGCCCCTGGCTCAGAGCAGATTTCATTCAAGAATTCATTATTCAGAGGTAGCCATCAGCAAAGCTAGGGTTTAGAGAGAGATCTCCACCAGAGAATTAGAATAGATACTCTAGATCTTCAAGTTCTACATAGGTTTAGACTAGATAGAGGAAGAATCGGGCGCCTGTGCTCGGAATTCCGGATCTTCATCATCAGAATTGGTATTATCTTGTATCTATTCTTGTGACTTTATTCTAAATATCATTATGTTTCTATTTATTATGTTCCTAGTTTATTCTAGTTCTACATTTGATATGGTTATGATTGGTAATAAGTTTATGTATATGTTTGCAAAGCGCTTAGCTCTCTTCCGGGGGGTTAGGTGGTAGATTTCATGTAAGCATGGTGCTTAGATGCCGTTTACTGCAAATGCACCCTATTGGCCGGGTTGTGTGGTAGATCGCGGAAGTGACAGTTCCGTTGAGTCCTCTGTATTCCATCCCCGTTGGTAGGTCTAGCGAACCAAAGTTGCGTAGTAAGTCTGCTATGTCTTGGCTTGTTATAGCAATGATCCTTATACATAGATGAAAAGTCTTTTGTGCTTGTATATGATAGTGTAGAGTTGGAGTAGATGAATGACTTAGTAGATTAGAACCTACATAGGATTTATATTTCTTGCACTAATCAGATGTCAACCTACCTTTGTGAGTAGTCTATATCTAATCTCTGTGTGATTTATACCCTAAGCTTATTACTTTATATTCCCTCATTTATCATGGTTTACCCTACTAGCCAAAGTATGTGATTTGTGTAATCAATCACTCATAAGTAGTCGTGTTTAGCAAGTTCATCTCGTTGTTTAAGTCCGTAGTTCTTTCCTTTGAGCTAAATATAAATAACGATACCGGAATACTTCCTGGTAAAATGCTACGATGGTGTATTATCTGTTCGCTTGCGGAACCCATATTTTTCTTGATTAGAGGAGCAGTTTCTATACCAACACTTCTGGCGCCATGCTAGGGATGACAACTTAGCGTGAGTGGTGTTAGAGGTGTCAACAGTTATCACCCCATAATTCAGTCTGCTTATGTCAATCTTGTTCTCATGAAATTCATGGAAAAGATTCAGTATATCATACTTCACAACATCCCAGCAACATTGAAAGAATTCAATGGGCATTTTATCTGGTCCAGGGGCTTTATTTCTTTCCATTTGGAATAAGGCCTTTTTAATTTCTTCTTCAGAAAAGGATCTACACAAATCTTTGTTATCTTCTTCATTTAACTTTGTACACTCATCCCAGATAGAAGGATCAATACTGACAGGAGCTTCCTGTTCAGGGCCAAAAAGATTTTTGTAATATTCTGTGGCATGTTTAACTAAATTCTCACCCCCCTCAATAATCTCCCCATCATTTTCCAGTGTGATAATTGTTGTTTTCCTCTTTTTCCCATTAGCACACTTATGAAAGTAGCTTGTATTTAAGTCACCTTTCAAAGCCAATTCTCATGGCTCCTACTATGCCAATATGATTCTTCTTGGAGTAATAACTCCATATTCTCAGCCAAATGCTGAGTTTTTTTCTGTATAAATTCAGGGATTGATCCTCCATTCTCTTCTATATCCTCCATTTTACTGAGCTCACTTTGGATTTCTTTTCTTTTTTTCCTCAGTTCCCCTTGAAGGTTATACCCCCAACCCTTAAAATATTGTTTTAGAAGCTTTATCTTTCTCTGAATTCTGTCTAAATTGTTCTTACCAAAACAGGGTTTAGTCCATATTCTCTCCACCTCTTGGATAAACTCCTTCTTCTTGGTCCAGCTTAACTCAAACTTGAATTGAATGAAGTTGCATTTTTTAACCTGTCCACTGGACAAGATTAAAGGATTATGGTCAGATACCTCCCTTGGAAGTTTCTTGACCATAGCTTGAGGAAAGATATCTTCCCAGCTAGATGTAATTAAAATTCTATCAAGCCGCTCCAAAGTAGGAGGGTCCAGATTATTGGACCAAGTAAAACCTCCTCCACACATAGTTAATTCTTTTAGCCCATGGAAGCTAATGAGAGAATTAAACATTCCTGAGAACTTGGAGAGTCTAGTCTTTTTGTTTTTCTCAAAAGCATACCTGATAATGTTAAAATCCCCCCAATCAACATAGGATCCTGACTTTCACTACAAAATTTGGATAGCTCTGCTAACAAAAGGGATTTTCCCCTCCTCTTGAGCATCCCCATACACAACCAATAGATTCCACTTAATTTTGTTATTTTTATCCCAAAGATTCAACTGCAGCATATATTCCCCTTATTTTTATCCCATACACAACCAGTTTAAGTAAGTCAAAAGAAACATTAGCACTAGTATCTAAAGAAACACCCATATCATGAGCAAGCACTTCAAAAGCATTGCAGGATAGATCAGAAATAAAGTTTTGTGGATCTGAGTTACCTTCCAGATTCCTTTTCTTTGACACAGCTTCAATCTTGTCTTGGGTAGTAGTAGTAAGCTCCTTCCTAAGCCTTTCACTCCTTCTCCTTTCAGGTTCCTGGTTTTCAGTGGACAAGTTCTGGACTTGCTCAGCTTCTTTCTGGTGTTCAACCTCTTGTTCAGTGGGTATGTCATGAACTTGCGCATCTTCTTTCTGAATTACAGCATCATCACCACATTCATATCCCTTAGCTTGATCATCTTTGTTTTCATCACCTTCCGATATACTCCCCTGGGTAGTTGCAATCAGATCATATGTCATGAAAATCACAGGAGAATTGATGCCAAACATCTGTTCAGCAGTAGCATCAACTGTCTTGCTTGAGTTATTGACACAGTCTCTTTAGTCATCTCAGTATTGCATAGCTTCTCATTGGCCCAAGGCATACTAATGTTTACTGGTATGTTACCAAACATCCAAATCTAAGCATTGCTACCCCCCTCCATGTCCTTAGAACACCCCTGACCATCATCCCCATAAGCATCAATCTATTTTAGCTTTTCACTTAGACACTCACTGTCATCATCAGAATATTCAAAAGTCTCAGGTATTGGAACCCTCCTTTCATCTTCCTCCAGCATCACTTGTTTCTTATAGGCCTTCTGAGCATCACCCATCATCTTGCTGATCATAGGTTTGCTTCCACCCATCTTTGGTGGTGCAGAAGCCCTGATAGTTTCACTCTGGCTGTTGTCATATCCAGCCCCCTGCCTAGAGAATTTCCCATTTGGCTTCTCATTCAGACCACCTCCTAGTGGCTTCATATTGTTATCCTTTGGAGCAGATTTCTGGGGAGTAAGCTGGTGGCTTTCCCCCACTTTGATTCCACTTGTCAATACCTTCTCTTCTTCCATCTCCACCTCCCTCTCATATATGAACTGATACACCACATACCCAAGAGCACATTTGGCTGATGCTGGCACCTTTGTAATGTCCAGATAGGCAATCTTCATCCTGACATAGTCTTTACTAAACCTGGTATTGTTATCTATCTCCCTAGTTTTTCCCACAAGAGCCCCAACTTTTTCCAGTGTTCTGATAGACCTCTGATCTGTTGGAATACCATGTACCCTGAACCAGGCATCCTCAAGTCTACCAATGGCCCCTATGCTGGAGTTCCATGGTTCAACCTTGATCCTAGCCTTAGCAGCTTTCATAGGGAGAAAGCTAAAGTGACACCACTGTCCCAGCAATCTGGCACTAGGGAATCTCAGTATGAATTTCTTATCATCAAGAGATTTAGCCTTCCACTTCCATGTGTTATCAGCTCCCAACAGCATAGAGAATTATGTCTCAATCTGTTTAGCAGTTGCTGCTCCCTCTAACACATGTATGACAGCAGTAGTTTCTTTTTCCTTCATCACTTTAGGATCAATGTTTTCTTCAATGAAGAAGAAGCTCTGACCCTCAACTTGTGCTGCACAAATCTCTGGCCCAACATTCCACGGAACACAGCGTGTGCACTCATAAGTAGAATGATTATGAAGCCCACAAATCTCACAGTTGCGAAAGCGACAGTCGTGGGATAGATGGTTAACCAACCCACAGATCTCACAAGGTACCCTCTGCAGGTTTATCTGCCTGCCTCTATCCTGGTACCGCCCCCAGAGTAGCAGTGTTGTTCACACCTTGAGGATTGATCTCAGGAACCGGCTTGTTCTCCTCCTTGCCCCATTTCTTCCACTTTTGATCACCTCTTGTGTTGTCTCCCCAAGGACCCTCTGCCACAACCTCTTGGGCGCGCTGCACCGTTGGGTTCGGTTTATCCTCAACTAGCTTCCGCTTCCTCTCCCACGTATTACCCCGGCCACCATCATGCCAGCATCCCGGCCATGGCGGCCAGCTCCAAAATCCTCACGACCACGGGCACGCCCGCGCCCGCCGCCGTTGTTCCACCGCCGCCTCTCTTCATCTCGATCCATCACTCGAACAACTTTTGCTGTGGTGGTACACAGAGCACTGGCGTAGGATTTCGATGTCGCCTCCTCCCCCCAAAGATGCCCAACAATCTTGGTGAGATTAGGGTATCTCCCCAGATCGGGATCTGAAGGAGCAAATTGTGAATTGTCCCCCTCCCGCTGGTGGGGTACAGCTGTAAGCGGAGGATGGTGATCAGATCCTGGCTTTCGCTCACCCTGACTTTGGATCTCACCACGAGTCCCCGGTGTAGGAGCATCGCCCATCACCCTCGCGACAAGCCTCACCTTGGGCGGTGGCCGGAACCAGCGGTCCACCTGGACCCTGTTCAGCCTGTTCTTGGCCTTCAAAATTTTCCCTCCATCTTCATCCCCCCTCCGACGCCCATCTCCGGCCATGACCTTTCATGAGATCCCCATTGAAGCTCAATAGGGACTTCCCTGAGCTTGATCTTGTCATCCTAAACATCAAACGGGACGGGGTCTCCCCGCCCTCGTTTGTTTTGCTTGATCGATAAGGAATAGCGCCTCTCTTTCTTCCTCATCCGCCGACTTTCGGCAAGGGATGGGAAGTCATGGAGATGGCGAGCAGGGATCCCGCGCTGGTGTTGGGGATTCTGTCCTCGCCCCCATTGCGACTCTGCCAGCGGCGACTCAGACGAATCCCCACCCCGATGAACATCCTCGCGCGCGGTGGTCCATGGAAAGGAGATCTTCTCCGTCGTCTCCACCACCGCAGGAACCGAACCAAATACTTACATACTAATGATCGCCTTTGAGAGCGGAGTCGATTCCCCTCCGCCGTTATTCTGTTGATCAAATCCGTGGCTTAATGAGCCCACCGCCTCATCGTTAATGTCTCCTGGTTGCATTCCATAAAGTTAATAAATAATAGATGTATGTCCTATCTTCCACGCTTGTGCAAGATATATATGTCCAACATATATCGACACGATCTGTTGCATCAGCAGATTCTTAAATCCCTTTTGCATCATCTGAGTTAAGACCTATCTAAATAATCTTTGGGGCTCGTGAAATGAAGGTGAAATTGTACTGAGTGTGACCTATCTAACTTAATAATCTGTGGGCTCGTGAAATGTGGTGTAGTTGTACTGTGTGTACCCTTAATATTAAAAAATAAATTGAAATATCACAGATAAATATAAATTTGTGGATGAAGTTCTTCGTGAATCTTCATGCCTCTACATCATCACTTCTTTTTTTAGATTCAGAATAAAAATAATTCCTTTAAAATAAGAAAGAAACTTATCTTTCATCAGTCACCACCCCCATGGAAACAGGTAAGGATAGATCAATATAAATAGAATGGCCCACTGTGAAAATAATTAATATGTAGTGATGTTCACGAAATTTTATCGAATCATATAACTAAATCAATTAACTTTATTTACCTTATGTCGATGTACACAATCGCAAATATTGCTACTAATATTAATAGTATAGAGTCTACGGAATTGATGGCTGAATTATTCTAATTTCGTGAGAATCTAAGGTTTATCATTTTTCGCAACGAGACTCATGCAGGTCTATGTGGAGGCTCTAATGTTATCATTAATTTTAGCGCACCTAATACTAGATCCTTTAAACAAGGTAAATTAAAATTTTCACTGAAATTATTACTCCTTTGTTGATAAAATTTAGGTTTGAAGCCTTTCACGACCATAACCATTGTTATTATTGTTGTATCTTGTCTCTTATTGCATTCCATTTACTGTTAGTGTTAACACCCCTTACATTCTAACTCAACACAACTATTTTGTAGCCAACTTTAATTCATTGCAAAGACAATACAGATACTGGCTGGGTTGATTGTATATGTAGGAAATATTAGTAGTGACGATAAAGACCTAGCTACCAGGGCGCCATATTACTTGTTTACTACGTGCCATGTTTGTGGAGCTATCATACTTGCTGGAACCTTGATTGTCTTATAAACAAAACATCCAAGATAGATGTTATCACTTGGAAGTTGCTTGATTTGATAAATGTTAGTGTCTTTCATAGAAGAAAACTTATCATTTAGTAATTGGTCTATCTTAATAGACTACTATTCTAGTCAGTGATCTAATTTTTTTATGAGGTTGGTGTTTGCCCAGGTGGTATCTTTCATCAAAAGAAATAATTCTTTTGCGGCTGCCCAGGTGGTATCTTTCATCAAAAGAAATAATTCTTTTGCGGCTATAAAGCAGCAAAGCAATAGCTATGCTTGGGAAAATCATGGTGTTTTAATTGCCTTAGTGAAAGCCCATAGTCTACAATTTTAGCAGCTAGAAATTTGGATGTAATCATGGTAACAATTTTGTCTACTTTAGGGTTGTTGCCTGAACAAACATCCAGTTTTGTCTCTGTAAAACTGACAACATTGTCTGAATACTAAAGTTCTGCCCAATCTGCTGCTTCTGCAGGCTGTTCCCCATCAATTTCGAGAGGACCCACGTGAACCAGGTCAGGACACAGCCAGAACTTGTCGACAAACCCAAATCACATCAATCGGAATACTTCATGATGTCATCAAGCTATGTGAGCAGCGTATTGGCTGTAGAGATTATGGAACGGCATACACAGTTTACTGTGATCAATGTATAATTTGGGATAATGCTGATACTAAAATGTTCTAATCTGGAGTAGTTCTTATTAGAAGACTATCATAAGTTAGAGCTTGCCCACCGAATTTTCTTTAATTAGTTCTCATGATATACTCCCTCCGTCCGGAAATAAATGCACTTTTTTGACTCATACTATTTGTGTTTGACCATACGTCTTATTTAAATTTCTTATGCAAATAAAGAAATAAAGAAATCACTATAAAAATATCTCTAATGATAAATTGAGTCATAATGAAATAAGTATTTTTTATTAAATTTTTTTAAATAAGATGAATGGTCAAACCAGAATGCTGAAAGTCAAAGAAGTGCAGTTATTTCCGGACAAAGGGAGTATTTTTGTGTTCTGCACATCTCCCGTCCACCTGAAGAAAGGCACATATTATTATTTGTAGAATCTAAGTTTCATCAATAGATATAATCAGAGAAAATGACGGAGTAATAGTGTTGAAATATGTTTGTGTTGTGTAGAAGAAAGGAAGGAACGATTTTTTTTTTTTCTGGAAATGTGATTGGCATGCATTCATTGTTTTCAACAGATCCATTCACTAGATGGTTAATAAGAAATGAATACAATTAATATAATCTTATGTGTATAACTTATTACTTCTTGCACATCACAATATATAACTGCATAATCAAGCATATATCAATGATAAAAATCCATACAGCTCTAGAAATCCAAAGTATTTGTTTGGTGCGTATTGCCATCAAGTTGTTTTTGTGTTATTGGGTGACATAATTATATCATCTACCTTATTTTTTTGTCAGACGTGTCAATATTTGTGTGTTTGTTACGATTCTTATTTACAAAGAGAAGTGCACATGTACAAAACCCACTGCCCCTAGTCAGTTTAGAGAACAAGAAAGACTAGCTAATGGCTGTAGTACACAAATTGGTTCGGTGCGCATGCCCACCATCAAGTTGTTTTCATGTTGTTGGGTGATATATTATATCATCAGCCTTATTTGTTTGTCGGATGTGTGCGTTCATGACGTTTCTTATTCAGAGAGAGAAGTGTGCATGGACAAAACCCACTGTCCTAGTTGGGAGATGATAATTTTTTTGTCGGGTAATGCCAACCAAAATTTCTCCTACATATAACAAGTAACAACTATAGTTCCAGCCCACTCATATATACTTTCAAATGATCAATGTGATTCCAGGATAAACTACTTGACATGATGCTATTTGCTTAAAGGTCTTTCCATTGTCTCGGGTTACCTAAGAAGTTATAAATAATTCATTTGGATGACTTCTCCATTGCATTTTAAAAATACTTGTGCCCGGTCCAAATTCTTCAAATCTACTCAATTGTTAAATAGTTGAAAAAGCAAGATCCAAACAAATATATCATTTTTCTTCTTCTTCTTCTTTTTTTTTTTTTTTGCAAATAAGAATGACAAGCTGATGGTTGTAGTACACAAACATGTTCACTGTGCATGCCATCAAGTTGTTTTCATGTTCTTGGGTGACATAACTATATCTCATCAGCTTGTTTGTCGGATGTATCGAAATATTCTGTGCGTTCATAAGGAGTCTCGGTGCGTACATGATGATTCTTATTCACACAAAGAAGTCTGCACAAAAACCACTGCCCCCTCCCCTCAAAAAAAAAAAAAAAAAAAAACTGCCCCCCAATTGATGATACTTTTATTATTGGGTAGTACCAACCAATCTTTTCTCCTACATATAACTCCTATAGTTCCAGCCCATTCATACTTCTAAGTGAGCAAGGTGATTCTAGGATAAACTACTTATCATCTTGGTCTGTTGTCCAACACGATGCTATTTTCATAAAGGTCTTTCCATTATCTCAGGTCACAGCTACCTACGAAGTTATAAATAATTCATTTGAATCACTTTTCCATTGGATTTTAATATATTGTCCCTCTCGAAATTCTTCAGACGTACTCAGTTGTGGCTAAGTAGATGAAAGCAAGAGCCATATATACAAGTATATCATTTGGTCTAGTTAGAGACAACAAGAAACTCTAGCTGATGGATGAATTATACAAATTTGTAAGTGGCAAGCCTATGTCTTCTCGAAGTTATACTAATACCTCACTTTTGATACCACACACTATATACCACTGAAAGTTCCTGAAGCTCTGAAATAGGAGACTAGAAAGGGTTGAATAGGAGGCTCGAGTTTTTTCGCTTTTCAAGAATGAAAGAGTGGCCTATATCTAAAGACAACTCGTGCAAGCGACTAGGGCTAGCAAGATCTCATAGTAACAATAGACTTAAGTGTAAGAATGATGAATCCTCAATTCATTCATGTGTGCAGTGTATAGGTACATATACAGGTGTGAAACACTAGCCGTTCTAGTTACAACTGAATAAAGACTTGGTCACTAGCTACCTATACGCTAGCTAACTGCATGCTGTAGAATAGTTCGCTGACATTAAGGATCCTAAAGACTGGGATAGAAAGATGCAGAACTTGTCAGAGGCGAACAAGGATGAATATAAAACCGGCTTAGCCTAAATCCAGAACTGGCTCAGGCTTGTTTGGCAGATTATATGTCAACCTTCAAACTCCCTGAAAAAAATCAAAACCTAACGAAATGAAAAAATTATAAAGTTGATGGAAAAACGTATAACATAATAGAGAATACCATCACCTAAAATCACCACAAATGAAGCAAACTCAAAAAACTGGATTAGCTGGTTTTGAAAACTGGCCTTAATTGTTTCTTTTTTCTAGCCAACTCCTCATAAACAATAAATTGAAATCAATATAATTGAGCTCCAAAGATCATGACACTTTGCAAACACCTTCACTAACCCATTTTGAAGATACACAAAGGGATCTTGCCCAAAAATCAAAATTTCCCTAGGAATTTTGAAATGCCTACCTCAACTTGGGGTTTTGTAAAAATTCTCAAAATGGTGAATTTTAGATGCTTAAGGTGAATATATCAAGGAAAGTGCATATGCATGTTCTCAAGACCTCATACCACCTTAAAATCAATCAAAGAACACATCCCAAAGAATAGCACAAATATGTTCATGAGATTCATCAGAAGAGGCTAAAAGCGAGGGGTTTTGAAGAAGGAAACATGGGGAGATTAGAGCTGGGCTTCAAGCCATGACTTGCCAAACCACTCAAGAACACCATGAAATCAGATCAAACCCATATCTGAAAAATTCACCGTAAAGTAACTCCAAAAATAGAGAAAAACACAGATTTTGGATGACAACAACGCCACAAACTTCTCGTTGGATTATATGAGCACGTGTGATTAAAATCATTCCTAGAACTAATCAAAGTTAAGATGAAGAAAAGCTCAGCAATAATAGCCTCCCACTGCCCACTCTCCTCCTAAATACACCAAAGGGTAAAACTGTATCATCTTATTTGTGAATTGGGAAGACCCGCCATCTTCATGACTAACTATACCTCAACAAAAGCCTTATGGTGATGTCATGTGTCCTCCAACTTGCCACTCCTGATTTTGAGGCGCAAACAGATCAAACCTATCATAGATGGTGTTTGCACAGAATTTTGGACTCTGCATACACACGAGTGAGGACTCACTGAAATGGTGAATGGCCAAGATCGACTAAGAATCAATGACAGCCAAAAGATGAGAATCGGCTATTTTGAGGTAAATCGGCTAAACAGGACCGGCGAAGAAGCAAGATCTGGAGCCACATCACCTCCGGCCAGTTTGGCAATTTTGCGATGGATTAAACGCGTGGATAATTGGAGCCCAAGTTATCTAATATTATTAGTTATTAGTTATTTTCCATATTTTATGATTCGTATTAGACAAGTACACAGTTAAGCCTAGGGTATAAATATATACACCCGGCAATTGTAAGGACATTCATCAATCAATCAAACAAACCGACTTCATGCCAACCCCTTAGGAGTAGGAGTAATGTAGATCTAGGTGAGTTCTTCATCGTTCTAGGCTGCATTGGCATCGACCAACCCCTGGTTTGCTGTAAGTATCGTCATGGCTCATATTTTTGTTTGATAAGGCTGCATCGGCTTCGACCTCGTGTTATATATGCATTGATGTGGGTTAGTTGTCGGCTCTATTAGGCAATGGCAAAGTCTACATATTTATTAAGTTATTGATATTGTTCTTGCTCTTTATTGCTTTATTTATCATAACAATATCATTGTCCGGTCAAGATTGGTAGGGTTTGGCCTTAGATCTTATCAAATTCAGTTGTCTTTATGCTTGTTCATGCTTACTCTCACCATGATGATTCGTTCCCTGCTTTTATTAGCTAGATCCTATTGGTCTTGATCGTTTCATGTTGCGCATTCTAGGGTATAGTGGGTTTCATGAGTAAAATTTGTTAATCTCTTCTAGAGGCTTTCTTAAGGCTGCAACGACTCTAAGATTGATCTCATCACTAAAGTTATCTCTTGCGATTGGCGGAGGTGACAAGGTGGGAGTCTTGCGCTTCTCCTATTGGTTCTTCTTCTTCTTGTTGTTCCTCTTGACGCCTTGATTGGAGCTCTCGAGGTCATCACCTTTGCATTTCCCCTTGTCCTAGTTGCCGCCGAAGATGGCTCCAACCGCCTCTTCGCCGGAGGCAAAGTTGGTCACGATGTCCATCAAGTCATTGGCCATGGTGGGAGTGTTGCGACCCAACTCACGCACCAACTCCTTGCAGGTGGTTCCAGAGAGAAATGCCATGATGATGTCGAGTCAATGATGTTGGGGAGCTCGGTGCGCTGCTTTGAAGAAGCATCGAATGTAATCATAGAGGGATTCTCCTGACTTTTGCTTGTAGTGCCTAAGGTCCCAAGAGTTTCCTGAGCGTACATAAGTACCTTGGAAGTTGCCGTCGAAGGTCTTCACCAGGTCGTCCCAATCATGAATCTAACGTGGTGAGAGATTCTCAAGTCAGGCTTGTGCGGTGTTTGACAGCAAAAGGGGAGGTTTCGGGTGATGACCCAGTCGTCCCTCGCTCCGCCTAACTGACAAGCTAGGCGATAGTCGGCCAGCCAGAGCTTGGGCTTTGTTTCCATGTTATATTTGGTGAGGCTTGTCGGTTGGTGAAAACGTTCGGGGAGCTGGGATCCGGATGGTCCTGCTGAAAACCCGAGGGCCTGGTGGCTCTGGTGATGGGATGCTGTCTTCCTTGCTGTTATAGCGCCTACCACTTTGAGGGTGGTAGCCATGAGAGGCACCATCCTCCTGGTGCTTGCGGCGCTCGTTGATGTCATCCCAGGCGTCCCACGGCCCTCGATTATTAATGATGCGGACCTGTATAGGCTCTTGATGGACCGAGGCCTTCCTATCATGTCGAGAGGGCACTGATGGATGCTCCGAGGCTGGCTCACAGCGTCAACATGCAGAAGTCTCGGCCCGCTGCACCGCGGAAGTCTCGAGGATGCCTTAGATCTTGTCTCAAACCCGTCACGCCTTAGGGGTAGATGGCTCAGGCTTGTTTCGGAGCAAGATGGCGGTGGCAATGACATTCTGACTTGCTTGATTGATGGACGTTCAGAGCAGGGAGAGACCTCCACATCCTCAACAATGCAACGATAGACGTCATGAGCCCTTTCCCGTGCTCCCCACTGTGGCCGTGTCTTGCGTGCTCCTGCTCGAGGGCCTGCTGAACCAAGCGCAGGCGGTTGCGCTCGTCATCATACTTGGCTTGGAGCTCCTGGAGTTGCTTGAGCTCTGGCCTCTGCCATCCCACAACAACTGATGCTCCGCCTTGCCCTTCTGGGTGGACATCATGGGGTGGCATCATGTTTCCCCCTCTGGCTCCGTGAGACCGCTCGTCCTTCGACACCGACTCCAAATTTACATCCAAATGGAAGCACTCGCAGGTCGGGTCATAGCAGTCGTCAGCGAAGTCGAAGTTGGGGGTGCCGAAGTAGTAATAGGCTGGATGCATGTGTGGGCGCCAATCTCTCGGATCAAAGCGATGGGAAGTAGTCACACGCAGCTCTAGACCAGAGGTCTTAGTGGAGTCTAGGTACTCGGAAGCCGGCGTGGATGCCACGAGGTCAAGGGTAGAATGTGGGTGATGCCTAGAGAGCTCCTCGTAGGCGCTCAAGTTGGTGCTCACAGAGGAAGCATACACCCTGCTCGCCACGTTCAACCATATGGGAATGTCCCCGATGACACTCTCCTTGCCGAAGGAGTCTGTCTGTCCCTCCCGGGGTGGTGGTGCGAAGCTGCAAGATGAAATGTCCTAGTGTCCTACCGGCCTTTCACCCGCAGCCAAGCTCAACGCAGACATGTGCTCTGTGAGGAACTCTGTATCGGCCGCTGGTCGTGGGGTGTTAGGACAGGGCATGTCATTGCTTCCGATGAGGCGGTTGTGGTAGTTACACCGAGCACATTGCCGCTTGGCCGTGCGAGCGCGGCGAGATTGGTGGTACCGACACACCACTCCCCCTGGCTGGGAGAGCTCATAGTCATTGTCGGTCGGGTGCCTGGGTGGGAGAAGGACGATGTCACAGCCACAACCAAGAGACATGAACTCCAAACTCCCAAACCAGATCACCGTGGCCAATGGAAGTGGACGCTCAGGTTCTACCATCCGGAAAGTGGCAGGAAGATGATCACGACATGTAGTGCTCCCCTACCTGGCACACCAACTGTCGGTATTTGGACCAGAGGGCCTGATGAGTGAATTTATGCTACGTGTCCCTATCCGAATGGTGATGCAAGGGGAACACACGATTTATTGTGGTTCGGGCAAGGGAAGGCCCTATGTCCAGCGGGGAGGAGGAGTACTTGTTTTTCCTTGCACTCAAGTGCTTGCGAAGGGGTTACAAGCTAGGAGAGAGGGAGCCGGTCCCAAGTCTCAAGGAAGTGGAGAAAGTTTGAGGTGTGGAGCTCAAGAATGTAGAGTGCTAAGGCCTATTTCTGCTTGCTCCTGCCCTTAGAACTAGCACTGGCGTCCTCAAGGGGGGGCTCAGGGGTACATAGTAAACCCTAGAGGCAATGCCTTGGAGGAGAAGGAGCAGCGGGTGGAGGCTGCTGTATCGACGTGCTTCAGGAATGGCGCCCGTCCTTTGGATTGTCATGGTGATGTCGGTGATGGGTTGGTGAAAGACCTCTATCCCTGTTGGAAGCGTGCTGATCCCTATTGAAGACGTGTGGAGGCTATTTTGTGGTTGACCAATAGCGCTCGAGGTCGGGTCGAGGTGCAGTGACGGGGGTCGACGTGGCGGATCAGACCAGATTCTAGGAAACCCGGTGTACGGCGTTCGGCATGTTGCATTTTAAGGGGGCGTCGAGGCGGGAATAGTGCCCGGTATGGTGGAACAGTGATGGGTAAATCACCACACGTCAGGTATGGGTGGTAAAAAGCGGATTTGACCTTGCTACTCCTTCCCTGTTGACAGCGCTATAGCCATGGTGGTGGGCGGGAGTAGGTATGCGCATTGAATGCTCATCTTTTTCTGTCTGCGAGTCGGTGGTCGTGGCAGGGTCGACTGGACCCGAGCCCCGGCCGTGCGAAGCGGAGATTTCCGGCGGTCGAGGGCTCTTGTCGAGCAGGCCTCGTGCGAGTCGGAACTGTATCGAGGGCAGGTCGGTATCATCGTATTCATACCAACAGTTTTTTGGTGAAGCGTTTAGGGGCCTCCTTTGCTATGGTTTTTCTCGGGGATTAGTTGCTTAACCCTTGATTCTGGGTACCCTTAATTAGGTACCCGACACTTATCTTCTGCCTCTAATTCCGGTTTTTCACAACATAGCCTTCACTTTGTTTTAGTTTTTTAAAGGCATATGGCCAGCATGTAGTGGTCGAAATGGATTGAATCCTTAGATGTGCAACAGAAATAAGACAACTCAAATTCAAATCCCTGTGCGAAGTCTATTTGTTTCTTTTACAACAACAGTCTCTTGAAGCCCTTTAATTTTGATTTGGATAGATTCAGTCGAACCGTTGAGACATCTAAACTTTAACAAATTCTGGGTGGGGATCCAGGTCTCAACTATGTGATATACATGCAAGCACGTGCATGCATGTGTTGACAGAGTTACCAGTAATGTGAACGAATATGCATGAGATATCTACTTTATAGCTAGAGCTTTCCTCCATCGACAAAGGAATCTAGATGGAGCATGGAGTATAGAATTGTAGAGTCAGATTCTAGTTGGATCATGAGATGCCCAACACCAAAGCTTAAAGAAGTCCTTTCAGAGACTGGCCGTGGCTTCAGCTAGCAATCACTTTATCATGAACCGCGCCGACAAATTCCGTTTTAGGGCTTCACTCTATGCATGCTTTTCTGTTTCCTCTTTTTTCCTCTCTAGATATATGTGCCCTCCCAGTATTGATAGAAGGAAACTGCAGCAAGATTAATGGTCCCATCATATGGTATAATAAAGTTCGTCATTTATCTATAGATGAAAGTACACATAACGGTACATCCAATATTAAGTTTAAAATGAACAGCATAGTCCATCTCTCTCTCAATCCCGATATTCATGGTTGAAACTGCAAATCCACTACTCGGATTGCAAATCTCTTTATCAAAACTGCTGGCATCGATCTCTTTCTCGCCGGGGCTGAAGCTCCATTAGATTAGAACCTCTCTGGGTTTGCAAGTCTCGTCCTCAGCACCCCCCCACCCCCCCCCCCCCCCTCTGTTCTATATCAAAATGATTGTTATCACTTCGAAACATTAATGTGTTTATGAAAAGAAATCATTAATTGTCTAATACTTGGTCTATCTTACTTAGTAGTCTTTCTTCAGGTGGCATTTTTCTTCAGAAGAAATAATTCTTTCTGAACCTAAAGTAGATGGTGCTTTATTCGTGTTAGCGAAAGTTCATGGTCTACAGTTTTAGCAGCTAGAGATTTAGAAGTAATCATCATATGGTAATACTTTTGTCTACTTTTGGGGTTGCCTGTACAAACAAACTTTTTTTCTTGGTAAAATTGACAAGGTTGTCAAAGTTGTTCAAAAGGAATGGCAGCCTGAACTTGTCGTGAATGTAAATCATGTAAGATAAGTCCTAAAAATACGTGATGATCAAACGATGCATGCAGCAAATGGCCATACATATTGACTGTATAGAGATATTCTGGAACGACATGCAGTTAGTGTGATGAATATGTAATGGCAAGCTTATACTGAAATCTCTGTATATATTTGGCCACAGAATTTTTCTAGTGCTCACTCATGATATATCATTTATAGTTGTGCACATTTTCTACCTGGATCAGTAATGAAAAATTTTATTTTCTGGGATCTAAGTTTTACAGATAGGCTGATGATAGGCATATTATATCAGGTACCCAAATGATTGTGTCGAAGTATATTTTAGTGTTCATGATGTGTTTGACAGATGAAATATTGTAAAAGAATGGCTATGTGTGGTGGTACTGGCTGGAAAAAAGTTCCATTTTCTAAAAAAAGAAACCAACAAAGTTTTTTTAGAAACAAGTGATTCAGAAATCTTCGGGATGGGCTTTGTCTCAGTTGGGCAGCATCTTGACACATCAGCATTGCATTTCTTCGGTTCCAATAGATGACTGTCAACTAGATTTATCAGCTCTACTTAGTCTTAACTTTACACTCGTTTTGTTTTCTCCATGCGTTGGAACCTTCTATAGTTCATGCTTTGGCCTACGGGCATATTTTGTAATAATTGACATGACTCTATCAGTTGATAGATGAAGCCGGATATGAACTATCTTTTATATAAAAAAATAAAGTGATTCAGAAATTCGATAGAAGCATTTTTTAAAATGTCCAATAACTAAAAGGTTGAAAAGATTTTTTTTTTTGAAACAGGTTGATATGAAATAAGAAGAATCTTGGACAGGTACATAGTCTATTACTTGGCATTGTTTATTTACAAGTCACATGACAACTTATTTCATGCATTAGCGCTAGTGTGCTATCACCATCAATATTTGAACTTTTCGTATATGATAAATCAGCAATAAAATGCATATAAGTTGTATTCCTTGCCATCCATCCTTGTAGTGTGTGTGAACCAATTTTTGATTCAAAACCCAAAATATAACTTGGAAATTGTCCTCAAACAAAATGCAATTTTTTTCATTGGATATATGTTTTAACAGACCCTCCATGCGTTATATGTTGAAATATTGTAGGGGAATAGTAAACAATATTCATATGTATAATCTTACATAAGAATGGAAAGTATTATCCCTAAGTTCTAGACATCCGAAGTGTGTGTGTTTGGTGCGTGTGCCATCAAGTAGTTTTCATGTTATTGGTGACATAATTATATCATCTATCTTATTTGTGTGTCGGACGTATCAAAATATTCTACGGGTTGTGATCTTTCTTCACAAAGAGAACTACGCGTGCACGAAACCCACTACCCTATTTGGGAGAGATTGATACTCTTTCTATCTTATCTGTGTGTCAGACGTGTATCAAAGTAGTCTACGTGTGCATTGTGATCCTTCTTCACAAAGAGAAGTGCGCGTGCAGAAAACCCACTACTCTCTTTGGGAGATTGATACTCTTTTTGTCGGGTAACGATAACCAATCTCTCTCCATTCAAATCTCTAATTGTAGGACGGCATCCCAAACTTGATTCCTATCCAAATAATAACTACTATACTGTCAATTAATACAAGGACATAGTCGGTAAAGATAATTTAGGTCCAATCTCTAACAAATTCATGTTTACACAAAATTATTGAAATAACATTAAACCGTCATTGTCCAAATAAATAGTAAACCCTACTATATCTCTAGATACCTAGGTATAGCATTAGTTAGTAACCAAGCAATTAAGTAACCAAACAAATTTCATAACCAAAACCAACGCATTTAAAGAAATAATTGCTCATAATTAATATTCAACCCAACTCACAAAAACAATATTATTCAACCCAACTCTCTCTCCCTCCCTCCCTCCCTCCCCCTCTCTCTCTCTCTCTCTCTCCCCCTCCCCTTACATATATATCTTGATAATAGACCTAGTTCTAGATCTGAAATGAATGGCTATTTGATAATGAACTAGTTCACAACAAATATCATGCCATTGGGGCAAGAAAAATGGGAAAATCTTGTTCCTCTAATCTACTTTCGTGTTTAACTGCACATCACCATGCCTTGAGAGTGCTTCGTAAGAACAGCTACAATTGAAACATCGATTTTCAGGGATGATCTATTGGCCGGGGCTTGTTAAAAGTGTCTCTGAGGTTGTTCTTGATCTAGCTGCACCTAAAAAATAAAGTAGGACATCTCTGGAAACAGTTTAGTGCACCATTTGTAAGCTGTCCTTGTATAAGGAATAAATCTTTTTAGCAAAGGTACGTTCATTGAAAAAAACTGTGTTTCTGAAAAAAATTATTGTCTAGCATTTGGTTTATATATCCTAGATGGTGATTAGTCTTTGTTTAGGTGGTATATTTCTTCAAAAGAAATAATTCCTTTGAACCTAATGTAGCAAAAGATAATGGTGTTTTATTTGTGTTAGCGAAGTTGCACTGTCTACAGTTTAGAAGATAAAATTTAGAAATAATCATAGTAACACTTTTGGCGTTGTGTGTATGAACAATCTTTTTTCCTCTGTAAAACTGACGAAGTTGTCTGAATGTTCTGCTCAGTATAATCCGCTTCTTCAATTTTAAGATTCCCATATATATGGACAACAAAATTGCTCCAAGTGATGACAGCCTGAACTTTTCATGAATGTAAATCACGTCCAAAAAATTGTTATGAGAATACTTGATGATCAAGCTATGTATGTGTAGAGATTATGGAACGACATATAGTTCAGTGTGATGAATATATATTAATATATAATTGCAAGCTAATACTTAAATTGTCGTCTAGCTAGTTTGGTTCTGGCTACCGAATTTTCCTGGTGCTCAAGATATATCCTTGCGCTCTGCACATTTTATATCTGGAACAATAAAGCACAATATTATTTTGCGGAATCTAATAAGTTTTAGACAGACGTATAACAGCTAGATTGCGAGAGAGAGTTAGTGTTCAAATGTGTCAGTGTTGAAGATGTAATTACCCGATGAAATCTTGTAGAAACATGGTTATGTGTGGCGCAAGGCTAGCTGGAAACAATTCCAGTTCCTCAAAAAATAATAAAAAAGGGAACCAAAGAAAGATTTTGGAGAACATGTGTGATTGGAAGGCATTTTTAGAAGCGTTTCCTAAATGTCCAACAAAATACTTAAGTTGTATTCTTACCATTATACTTTAAGGATCTCTGCACCTAATTTTTTTATTCAGAACCCATAACATATTAACCTAGAAATAATCCTCGCATAAAATACAAAATTTGTATTGTGAAAAAATATCATTGTACTAACGTTTTTAATAGACCCTCATGCGGTTATAATTTATTCAGAAGCTACATTATTGAATGAATTAGATGCATGCATTATATGTTGAAATATAACGGAATAGTAAACAATATATGTACATATATGCATGGTCATGTATATATAAATGACAACTATTTCCATAAAAGTTCTAGACATTGAAAGTGCGTGTTCGGTGCGCGTGCCATCAAGTTGATATCATGGTATTCGTGACACAATTATGTCATCTGTCTTATTTTTGTGTCGGGACGTATCAAAATATTCCGTGGGTTCACTGCGATTCTTATTCACAACTTGAAGTGCGCGTGCAGAAAATCCACTACCCTAGTTGGGAGATCGATTCTCTTATTGTCGGAGTAATGAGAACCAATCTTCTCCTAGTATCTATAGTTGTAGCCCATCCATATACTTCCCATCTAGGAAGGTGATTACAAGATAAACTACTTACCATCTTCATTTGTTTTCCTAAATTATCTTATTTTCAAACCTCTTTCCTCGCCTCAGGTCATAGCTCAATAAAATGACAACTCAATTTAATAACTTTCCATTGGATTCTGGATAATATAAATTTTCCCTATCCAAATTCTTGTGACTACTATTAACTCATCATATGACAATTAGTTGTGGTTAAGTAGACATGAAGAGATCTAAAACTTTGTTGTTGATAACTTTTTTAATTCGTGATGCTTTACAACTCCAAATATCCGATATAAGTTCTCGGATAAGAATTGACATGATTAAGAATGTAATACTTGATGAAATCTACAAATTTACAGTTATAACTTTTTGATTTGAGATTGTTTTGAGTACCAAATATACAATATTAAGAATAAAAATGTGTTGTTAAAAGAACAATGTCAGCTATATAATGACATGTGTGTTGCATAGCTCAGTTGGTATATGTGTGCTCAAGGGACCATGATCGTTGAGGTCATTAGTTTGAATCCTAGAAAAACTGTATATTTTTATATCTTTTTATCACCTGCCACCGCCATGTGATTAGGGGTGGAAACCCGGTAGTGATGGTCTATTCTATGGTAGTTGTCATGGTTTGGATACATTTCTTTTTGCATCACTATCGATTCTATAAGATTATTTTAGTTTAGATTAGTTTACATAGCTCACTATCACGACCAAATATTGCAACTTTCAATATATGTGAATTTTGGATTCAACTGTCAAGAAGCATGCATGTCTAAGAATTCTGATGCTTTGAATCATTTAAGCACTTGTTTTTTTTAATGCCATCTTTTTTAATGCCATCTTGCCTATGCTATTTGGTCAATAATCTAAGTGGCTTCATGTCTATCTAAACCTCATAGCCTATCACATAGGTTCCGCATTTGGTTATGGGACCTTAGAAAATATAAGATGAAGTCACTAGCCTTTCTGGGAGTGGCTACTAATTGTCGGTCACATTGGCTTAGGAGGAATGACATAACTTTTAGAAAAGAATGAATTCTCTCCTTCGCAAGTTACCATCAAAAGTTATGCATTGGCTACATATATGTGTTGTTCTCCAGAAACATGCCTTATATTGGATTTGTGTGTGGAGGGTTTGCAGCATTTGATATAGGTGGCCAATGTTGTCCTTTTCCCTGTTACTTGAGTGGCGGCGATGTTGAACATATGGATTAATTGTCAATAGAAGGATTATATGTTTGTTTTGTTTAATTTTGTAGTGGTGTGTTTCTTGTTGAGGAGTGGACAGGAGGTCTTTCTTTAAACCTTTATATCAACCCGATATTGCGTTTGAAAATCAATGGAAAATTCTACTATATTTCCATAATATGCTCACTTGGTATCACAATTTTTTCTACATTTTTCTACAAACCTGGTTCAACATAAAAAAATTTTTTGACTTAAGAGAACTCTAGGAATTAATTTATTTAGGGATGGATGGGAGTAATAACATTGCTCAGAAGTCCTTGAAGAAGGCGGTGAAAATCACGCAAGAGGAGAAATGGAAACAACGGCAGTAGATTTTACGTTTGACTGTTTAATTGTTTTGTCACTGCTCAGTACCATGACAATATAACTGTGTTTTACAAACAATATACAGATACATACAATGGCATAATGGCTGGTGTACTGACTAATCTGGCATTCCTGTCTCGGCAATAAAGCTTCTGGTGGCTTCAAAATCGAAAAGGAGTGGAAGGTAGACTTTTTGGCATAAAAATATGCGCGTTCAGTAATCAGCATATAGACACCCTTTTGTTTTGCAGCCCTCTGGTCCTTATGATTGCTAGTATGCTGCTGATCATTTTGTTACTTTCAGTCGGGCCTTGGGAAATGGGTGGTATGTCTTTTTACTATTATTTCGCCTACGTCGTTCATGCCAATCATAAATTTGCAGAGGCACTGCAAAGCCTGTAACCACCGACATGCTATTCCAGTTAATGTCCATTACACAAATACATTACAGTAAGTAATGCAGAAAGCCAAAGAAACTTTGAATGGAAGATGATGTTCCATGGACTTTGTTGGTGAAAGTTAGGGCATGTGCTAGAACCTGACGCCTCTAGACCCTAATTAGGTCATGTTGAGGCAACTATGACAAGAGATGGTGTTGTGATCTCAATCTGCATACGTCCTATCTTCATCGTTTGGCCATCCTTCTCTTTCTGTAGTACGCCCCTGAAGATAACCTGCAAAAAAGATGGTGTTGTGATCCTATCAAAGACCAACATTTGTGTGTAAATATGCATGGAAAGTTTGTAGAGCTCAACCGAGATCGTTTTGGAAATAAAGGGAAATGCCAAACACTCAAAGGAATGCATGTACAGAAAGGAGAATAGTTTGCTAATTTTAGTTTATCCCTCATCAACGAATTCCCATGTTTCTTTTCTCAAAAGAGAGAGTAATCACTTATCACTTACAGTTTCGTGATATATACAGTTTCGTTCATCACCTTTTCAGATTCCTCCTTTTTTTAATATCCTGGGAACGAGAGAAAAAACAAGCCGGTCTCTGGTGTGGTTAAAATACAAACCGGGACATCCAATTTAATTTATAAAAATAGTCGTCATGAACCCATGGGAGAGCATGGGCGAGAATACTAGAAGAAAGAAGTATTAGATATTATTTAGTATCTTTGACCAATAAAAATTAATTATATTAACTATATATTTTCTTTTTGTTCATTTTCTTACACAGTAGACACAATGGATAATCTTTAGTCTATGGCTGGTTGTGATAAATGAGCCGTGTGGATGAAGTCATGCTCGTGCTCGCGCGGAGGTAGGCGGTGGCGGCTGTGCTCGCTGGCGAGGCGGTGGGTGGCCATGCTCAGGCAGACCGTGAGCAGGGGACTGTAGTTCCATACGCACTTATAGGATGGGGGCTGAGGGATGATCCAACAAATTTGTGGAGTGGGGGATGGATTGTATTGCCCAACAAATTTCGGGTATATAGTAGGGGTCCTGCTCGAGTTGGATTTTGGTACTGAGATCTCATATTTATCTATGAGGGTTCAAATAGGGCCCCTACTGGAGATGCTCTTCTCACCGTAATGACTTTGCAGCTCCCAGTAGTATAATATCATGAGTGTCACATTCACCTAAACAGCTGCTTTTCTATTGATATGGCTATATATAGCGTGCCCCATGTGTGTGCTTGGTTATCAACAACACAAGCCCTCAACTATAATCAGCTATCAGCAGTGAGTCCTTTTTTCCCCCGTAAGCTGATCGGTTTTATTTTGTTCGCTGAGATTCAATTAAGAGCATTTATTGTGTCAGAAATTGATGCCTAACACATATGCATCCAACGTATATGCAGATGAAGCCTACAACGGTGGCACTGCTCATTTTGATGAACATGATGTGCACTATTGATTACTCTGATCATGCATGTTTTTTTGGAGCAAAGGCCCAAGAAACTACCTCGCTGGGAAATTCTTACAGAAGCGATGAAGGAACCGGTCTTACCAAGGGCATAAATCTTGGAAGGAAGCTGGCCGAGGGTACTGACGATACACACCCCGAGGTTGCTGGTACACACCGTGACCCTTCTATCAAGGTTGTCCATGATGGCCTACATCGTGGCAGGAAACTGATGGCCGCCGGTACCGAGTCACACCGTGACCCTAAAATCCATGGCCTAGATCTTGGAAGGAAGCTGATCGAGAGTACTGATAATACACACCGTGACCCTTCTATCAAGGGTGTCCATGGCCAAATGAGCAGGTTCGGTATTGATTCAAGCCGTGGTACCGAGTCACACCGTATCCCTTCTAACGATGTCCATGGTCGCATTCCATAAAGTTCATAAATGTATGTCCTTCCATGCATATGCAGGTTGGACATCCTATATATAGACATGGCATATATGTTGCATATCAGCAGGTTCTTAAGTCCCATGTATTGTATCATCTGGGTTTAGACCTATCTAAATAATCTCTGGGGTCGTGAAGTGCCATGTAATTGTACTGAGCGTACGCTCAATATTAAATAATAAGTTAAATATGTGCTATGTATGATAATCCACATATTAGATCGATGGCCCGAGTGGCATTTGTTATGATGTGTTTTCGAAAAGATTCAGTATGCACTGACGTTAAACAAAATTTCATGACATCAGCTAAATCAAATTAATTTTTACGATCCAAATTCAAATATTTGTGTGCATCTATGTAAGGGAAGTTTTTAGTGGTCAACCGAGATCGTTCTGGAAATAGGGCGAAATGCCGCCCCATACTTTAAAGGAATATACATGTACAGAAATGAGAATAAGATCAATGAATTTGCTAATTTTGATGCCCCGATTAACTTATCAGTTATTGGCCTACATGTTTTCCCTCCATATTTATTGGTTTTTTTCCTAATTTGCTTGGCCACTCCATATTTTTCGAATATACATCGGTTTTTTTTATGTAAAATATACATTTCGTTGAGACCTTAATTAGCTTAAACTGTGGTGGCCATGGTTACATCCTGTATCATTATATGTTTCAGAGTCATCTCTTCGAAGAAAATCAACGAGGAAACTTTTTCCTTTAGATTTGCAATTTTATGGTTGACCTTGTTAGCTGCTCCATTCTCCACCTCAGGCTACAGTTACGTTATGTCCCCAGCAGCAATTAGAGGGTTGCTTTCTTATATTGGGCACCATTGAATTTCTAGGGGCAGGTAGAAATATTAAACTTGAGAATTGATTTCGAGGGTCAACTAGTGTTACCAAACATGTGTGGGCGGCCATTTAGAGAGTGGTTCGTAAGAGAATCCCCAACCGTTTTGCAAATGACCTTCGCACTTATGTTTTTGTAAAAAAATCTACAAAACTCCTATCCAAATGGTTTGTCATATGGGTTTGGCAATTTTGTTAACTTGGCAAATTCCTGAGGAGGACTTGCATATATGCAAAGCCCAGCTGCGCTTGGCATCCCTTGCTTCGTGCGATTTCCGTCGCCCCCGCACGTGCTCGCGCGCGAACTCCCTCCTCTCGCCGCCATATTTTCATTTTTGCCAAGTGATTAATGTCAAACCATTGGAGATTCTATATTTTTAGCTTGCCATATTTAGTTGGAACTTGGCAAACTCCTCATTTGCCAAACGAAATATGCAATACGGTTGAGGATGCTCTAAGACCAGCTACCCCGGCCAGAGAATCGACTCCTAGGGGAGGTCCATTATTAATTAGTTGGGGATCCAAATCCAACTGCCTCTCGAAAAAATGGGTCTCTGAATATCTTCTATAACAGTGCACCATTTGTCCAGCTAATAACATACTTTCTGCAATCTCGGTTGCTTGATACTATGTCTTAAACAAAAGATTAAAGATGGATATTGCCCTTGAATTAAGGAACAACTCTTGAAGAAATGGTAATAAGCATATAAAAGTAGGCGTATACTGTTGAATAATTAATATACTATGTGAAAAAACTTTTATCACTTCGAAACCTGCTCTATCTGATTTTTCTGAAAAGAAAAATCACTGTCTAGTGCTTCATCTTTCTTACTTGATGGGGGCTAGTCTCTCTTGGGGTTCCGTGTACGAACAACCTTTTTCTCGGTAAAACTGATAAGGTTGTCAAAGTTCTGTTGATCTGCTTGTCGGCTGCATGCATGCAGTTTTAAGACTGAACTTGTCGTGAATGTAAATCATGGAACGACATGAAGTTCAGTGAGGTGAATACATAATTTGCAAGCTAATACTTAAATCATATATATTGTTGTTTTCTTTTTACATGCATTTTGACCACAGAATTTTTTAGTGCTCATGATATATCCTTTAGTTATATTGCAGCCGTAGTACGACTGATAAACCGGCTAAAACCATATTATTTTGCTGGATCTATATTTGAGGTTTTTTAGTGGTCAGGCCGGAAACAATTTCATTTTCTAAAATAAGGATACCATAAAGAAAGATTTTTGAGAAAATGTGATTGGCATGCATTTAATAGAAGCATGGTTTTAAGTGTCCATTCACGATTGATAAGAATTTGGTAGAATTCTGGAGAGTACTACATATAATCTATTGGCTTTGTTTACAAATCATGCATGATAATCTATTACTACGACTGAATGCATGCCAATCACATTTTCTAAAAAACCACACTAATAAGTTATCTACATATGAGAAATATCTAATAAAATACCCCCTCCGTCCCTAAAAGCATATAATTGTAGCGTTTAAATTTTGTCTCATAAAAGATAGAATCCTAGAGTATGATCAGCAAATAAAAAAACAACCATGTTTCCCGGTGATTCCCGTCGACACATTCGGGTGTGGCTTCTGCCGTACCGGTGGGAATTCTCCAGATGCTCCACGCATAGCTTGCCAAGAGAAAAAAACGGTAGGGGCACATGCGTAATTTCATGTGTCTGCTAATTCCACCTTGGAAACTGAGTTTTTCATCCTTTTAGAGATGGAGGTAGTACTTAAGTTGTATTCTCGCATTTTTTTATCAGCAAATAAAAAACAACCATGTTTTCAAAATATTAACTGGATATTTTTTGTGACATTACAATGCAAAAATATGTCATTGAATTCATGTTTTAATAGACCCTCCTATGGGTATGATTTTCTTATTCAGACACTGCACTATAAAAGGAATTATGAGTTAAAGTCTAGTTTTCTGGTCTTACCGTTATACATATGTTGAAATATAGCAGGGGAATAGTAAACTTTTGGTCAAAAGAGGAATATTAAACTAGAATATACATATGCATAATCATATATATGAATGTCAGCTATCTCCCTAAAGTTCTATACATCCAAATTGTGTGTTTGGTGCGCGTGCCATCAAGTTGTTTCTGTGTTATTGGCGACATAATTATATCATCCCTCTTATTCGTGTGTCGGAAAAAAAATATTTTGTGCGTGCATTCTGATTCTTATTCATAAAGAGAAGTATGCATGCAAAAAACCCACTACTCAATTGAGGACATTCATACTGTTTTTGTCAGGTAATGACAACAATATCTCTCCATCCAAATCTCACTTTTAGGTCTACATACCAATGCAAACTTGATTCCCATACAAATAGGAACTAACACACCATCAATTAATATCATAGCATTGTGGGTAAAGATTGGGATAACTTAGGTTCAATCTATCCTATCCAATTCATGTTTAAGTAAAATTATTCAACTAACATTAAACCATCATTTTTTCAAATAAATAGTAATCCCTACCATATCTCTAACTACCTAGGTAGCATTAACTAGTGTTGAACCTAATAATATAAACGAATGACAAGTACTTCCATAAGTTCTAGACATCGAATTGTGTTTGGTGCGCTTGGCATCAAGTCGATATCATGTTATTCACGACATAATGATATTTTTCTCTGTCTTATATGTGTGTCGGACTTATCAAAATATAACATGTGGGTGCAGCAAAATTCTTATTCACAAAAAGAAGTGTGCGTGCACAAAACCCACTACCCTAGTTGGGAAACTAATACTCTTATTGTTTGGGTAACGACAACCATTGTTTCTCCTAGATGTACTTAGTTGTCGTCTATCCATACTTCCAATGTAGGAAGGTGATTACATGATAAACCACTTAAGATTGTCATCTGTTTTCCTAGAATATCTCATTTGTGAACCTTTAGCATTGTCCCAGGGTCACAACTCAATAAAATATCATTTATGACAATTCTTTTGAATCACTTTTCTATTGATTTTAAGTATACATTGTGGCGTATCCAAATCATGTGACTACTATTATTTCATCAAATGACTTACCTGTGCTTAAGTAGATATGAAAAAACAATAGTAATAGAAAGATATCAATTCATCTGTTTAGAGGACAAGACATAATAGTTGGTGTGATATTTTTTGGATACATTTGTGGGTTCCAACCTATCAAATCTAGTAGTGCAACAAGAGCAGCTTGACAACCTTTTTATCAGAACCTTAGCATATTTTACTTTGTCATGGTTTGGATACATTTCTTTTTTGCATAAATTAAGCTTCTATAAGATTGCTACTTTGGATTAGGTCTCTTAGCTGACTGTGAGGTCCAAATACTGCAAGTTCCAATATCAGTGAATTTTGGTGTCAACCGTCAAGAAGCATGCATGTCTAAGAATCCCGTTGTTTTGAATAAATTAAGCAATTATTTTTTCTTTCTATCTTGCCCAAGCTCTTTGGTCAGTAATTTAAGTGGCTTCATGTATATCTAAACCTCATAGCATATCACATATATGTTCCGCATTTGGTTAGGGGCTTAGCTTAACATTTGAAGTCACTAGCCTTGCTAGGAGTGGCTACTACTTGTCGGTCACTCTAGCTTTGCAAGAGCAACTTATAATTTAAAAAAAAAGACAAAAAAATCTGTCTTTTGCAGCATAGCTTCATAGTTACCTGTTGGCTACATATATGTGCTGTTCTCCAGAGAAGCATGTCCCAGGATTTGTGTGTGGAGGCTTTGCGCATTTGTTATATGTGTGTGTCCAAGGTGTTATATCCTTCCCTCTTGCATGGGTTGCGATGTAGCATATGGATTGCTAATGAATTTGGGTTGCAGGCATGTTTTGCCTCACACTGTATCTTAAATCCATGTTAGGAGCCCACACCCAAGATTACACCATGGAATAATCCCCAGCTGCCCACTACATTTTAACCTAAGGTTTACTGCATTTTTAGCAAATATTAGTAGTTCAGCAATTATTTGCGATGACATGTGATTTTTTACAAATATTCTATTTATGTGGTTGTATGTTAGGAGATGTTTTTTATACTCGTAGCAACACACGAGCACTCAACTACAAAATTATCATTATTTTTAGAGAGTATAATAGAAAATAAATCGATTGTGATACCATGCACTATATATCACCTCAATCGTAGTGAAAGTTTCTTAATTCTAACATTCCATCCATGACTTGTTTCATTCCTCTTCGTCCCTGACATGACTGGATGCAACAAATTTGGGCAAGCTGGAAAAATATAAATGAAATTTGATAATGAATTAGTACACAATATGGACTTTACATTGAAATGTGATGAATAACGGTAGACTCTCCCTTGGAAATTGAACTCGTAGTCCTTCAATTCCGGTATATATAATAAACAGCGTGGCAGCAGTTTTTTTTTTTTAGATCAAAGGCATTTCACCCGGCTTTTATTAAAGCTTACGAACGCCGCGATCAGACTGGGGTTTCCAGTTTACAAATGATGCGCTCAAAACATCTACTCCTTAACACCTGCAATGAGAACCCTTCTAAACTTCTTTTAAATGCGCCCCAGCACTCGGCTGCATGGCACCACACTTCAACCTTACAGTGTAACAGCAAACACAGCGACATTATTACATAAAAGGAAGTTTTTTCAAGTGCCAGACGCTGAAACGTTGCTGATCTGCAAAAGCTCCTCCCTTCTCTGTTTTTATTCCAGCGACGCCGCCTTCAACATCAGTCTTGTTATGGTCTCTTCGATCTTCGGTCTCATCTTCAACTTGTACAGTGGCATCCAAGATTTAATCATTGTCATTGACTTGTAAATCGCCACCGACGGGGACGCCATCACTTTCTTGTCGAAGACCGCAACATTTCTTGTCTTCCATAGCACCCACATAGCTCCTGCACCAATGAGAAAGAACTCTTTATTCATACCTCTGCAATCTGAAACGAACTCATGCATAAAATCTGCGCAACTTATTGGTGATTTAGACCACCCTAGGTTATCTCTTAGGAAAGCCCAGAGAAAAGCCGCAGGGGGGCACTCAAACAGATGTGGTTAGTCAAGTTTCCAGTTCACCACACATCAAACAATTGGGATCACCATCCCACTGTTTCTGCTTTAGTTGCTCCCCAGACTTGATTTTATTATGGGTCGCCATCCAGATAAAAGTTTTTACTTTTAAGGGAATGGTACTTTTCCATACAACCATCATTTGACAATCTCTAACTCCACTAGTGGTTAACTCTTTGTATAAGGATTTCGTAGTATATCTTCCAGATTTTTCAAAAGCCCAACTAACTCTATCTTTTTCATCATTGAGGTCTATATTTTCTAACAAACTCTTTAACTCTTCCCATTCTTCTCTAGGAATTCCTACTAATTGTCTTCTGATTTGAATCTTCCATTCCCCATCCACACACATATCTGCTACATTGCAATCTTGATTATTAGAAATCTTGTATAAATTCTCAAAGGCAATCTTCAAAGGGGCACCCCCCAACCAGACATCTTGCCAAAATCTAGTTTGTTTCCCACAACCCACTTCTTTTATGCTACCTTTTTGATATTCTTCTCTCAGATCCAATAGGGGCCTCCAAAACTGTGACCCACCTCTTTTTTCACTTGGTATATGCTTTTATCCCCCAGATATTTGTTTCTTAACAAAGTACAACAAAGACTTGAATCACCTCTTTCCAGTCTATCTATCCATTTAACCATCAAACATTTGTTCATAGCTCTAATATCTGTGAACCCTAAACCTCCTGATTCTTTTGGTTTATGTCACAGACCCGACCAATTTACATAAGCACAAGTATGAATATCAACGCCAAGGCGTCGAAGAACACACTTGAGCCCATGTAAACCCGGCAGTCAATCTGAAATCATGAAGGATTTCAAACTTTTCCAACGACACACCAGGAATCATAGTTCAGCAATTACAATCCACCTGATTATACATTTCGCACATAGCATATTTACAACACATGTTTTGGTTAACACTTACTACAAATCGGAGTTACAAAAGTGGCGGAAATAAAACTCTTTTTGAAACCCACACACACCTATTCATTTTAAATAGAGTGCCAGCTCTGAGTCGATATCCAACAACAGTAATAGAAGAGATATAAGAGTTGATCTTGCCCATTGATCTACATCCTCCCGTAGTGGGATAAAGGTCCATCTTGTTGCCACACAACACTTCAAATGATCTGCAACAAGTGGGAATAAAACCCTGAGTACGTGGGGTACTCAGCTAGACTTACCCGTCTTAAACCAGAAAATAAGGACTCTTATAAGCATATGCAAGGCCATATGGTGGTTTGGCTGACCCTTTCTTGCATAAATGACATGAGCTTACTTTATCTTCATTAGGTGAACTACACTAAGCTTATCAACTTAAGTAATTCCTGCACTTGCTAGGTTTTGCTCCTGATCTATAACAACATCAAGTAGAAGTATAAAAGCAATCATCCTTTCACATGGTTGATCATAAACAATATCCATAATCCGTCCAGGCATCATAACCCCGTTTCCATTTTCCCGTTTATGCCCTGTATTGCATGTATTCCAATCAAGTTATCCACTATCTAGGGACGATAGCGATTATAATCGATTCCTACTCAGCTGAGGGTAAATTTCTCACACAAACCACATAACCCCCATCGGAGTTGATTAGGTCACCTATTCACCTATTCAGAATCAGGATTCAACAAATACGGTTGCACCAGGGCATGACGGCTACCAAGTCTCTCCGGAATGACCGGCCCTTTGGAATTACTATCCGCGCCTGTGGGCAACACACTCAACTCTGCTGAAAACCCGACCCAAATAGAGCTACTAGGCTTTGGGGTTCCCATATCAACCACCTAAATGTGAGAAGCTGTTCAATCTTGACGGAAGGCCGAAACAATACAGTGTTCTGCTTATTTCCCGTTTGGGTATGTGCCAGATTTCCCATTTGATCCAAACATATCATGTGAAGGTTCCCTAACCTCGCGGATGATTCACCAACCATCCGACTTCTATCGCTTAGTTATTCCAGGCTAAGCAATAACGCCCTATACTTATTCAGGGTAGGTATATCAAGTGGTCAAGGTAGGGTGATGCACCAAGGGTATCGATCAATGCCTATCACATAATGCAGCATAAACAATAAAATGACGCAAAAGTTTTGGCAAACCGTAGGAAAAATGCTCCGGGGCTTGCCTTTCGTCATCGAGCGTCATCGAGGTTCCAAGTACTCGATCACTTCTGGTCCAATTCCCGATCACCTCCTGTGCAGGAACTTCCTTCACGACTTGCCCTTCAGGATCCTTATACTTCTCGACGAATCCCTAATCGTGTTCCTGGAACGATGCACGTGTGCATGTATGAATACATGATCGTCGGCATATGCATGATCATGAATGATCAATGGTTATGGATGTTCATGCATGACACACTAATTACAATCAATCATACAAACATTGGTCACCAATGACTCTTGACCTTAAGCCTAACACACAACATCACTTATTCAGCATCCTTACTCATTCAAGCATATAATCAACAGATCAGTAATTAAATCATAACTAAATATATATAGACCCTATGGACATGAATGAATACAATATGGAAAGCTTATGAAATTCTCCATAAAACATCTGAAGACATCACAAGCTGATTTCCAGGTTAAATACACCTAAAATAGACAATACCAGGACTGGTTCTGATAATTCCAGCAACCAAACATCCCTGAGGACAAGATTGTAATAGCCACAACTCCTAAACTATTCATCCAATGATCATGAAACTTTACCAGTAGATGTATAAGCTAATGAACTCACTATCATCTTTAGACAACTCCGCCAGGAAACCAACCTTTAATTAGGTTGACCATAGCATTATTGGATTAACCCCTAGTTAACCAACCTATGATTTGAACAGCAACACTAAGATTGGTTGCTCCTAAAAGCCTACAAAAATTATCAACCTTATCTCACAACTATACATTTACTTTATGAATTATTTCAATCCTAGCTCATAAATCAGGCTTGAACTACAACTCTATATTTCTACACAACACATGACCAAGTTAAACACTCAGAAGCAATAGAATGTCAATACCAGATCATAGAAACAAGAATCATATTTTTCATAGACTCCTAGAATTACTTATGAATTTCCTTAGTTTAATTCAAACCCAAGAATCAATTAAACCTACACAGAAAAGTTCCACAAACATAGCAAATCATATTTTCTATGCACAGAGCATATCATAAGAAAAATATAGCAACTTGAATCATCTCATTTGGACAATCCTAGCTTCCTCTATGATTTTTGGAAGATTAAAAGGAAATCTGGAAATTCCTTTATTAAACCCGGATGAGACAAACCATTTGCAGAAAGGCCCCTGCGCTTTTACCAAATTAAGCGAGCCTCGATCTGCAATTGACTGAGTCTGGCTGTTTCTCGCTGGCACCCTCACCTTTCTTTGAATTCTACTCGTGAGGTCCGCGCAGGGAGAGGAAACAGAGGACCTTGCCGGCGCTCCCGGCTCCGGCCGGCCAAGGCTCGCCGGCGGTCACCGAGGTGCGGCGAGGCACCCCAGCGGTGCGGCGCAACTGCTGGTTACCCCAGGCGGCCTCACGATGTCCTGGCGCGGCGTGCCGGCGTGAGACCGTGGCGCCCGTCGTCGACCTCCGCCTGCGAAGATGCTCCGACGACTCGCCGAGGTCCGGAGGAAGGCGAAGACAGTGCAGGCGAGTGTGTTAAGGATGAAGGTGGCGGTGGATTAGAGTGTGGGGCTTGGAAACATAAGCGCGCGGGCGGTGGTGGCCACCCGACCATGGCGGACATGGCGATCCGGAAAGCCTTTCCGCTCAGCTCAACGGAAATAGCGAGGGACGGCGAAGTTAGAGTAGGTGGAGGCGAAGCCAAAGCGACTGCGATGGAATCAGCGAGCGGTGGCGGCAGGCTAGCTGCAGCGAGGCGCGCCTGCCGTGGTGATTCACCGCGGCGACGGCGGTATTCTTCCGGGCGGAGAGAGCGAGGAAGAGAAGGGAGGGAGTGAGGGCGAGAATGACGAGAGCACCGAGGCGGAGAGAGACGCGGCGTCGTCCTCATCGGCTTGAGGCGCGGCGAGGCGGCGACACGTCGCCAGGGACGGACGCGCGGCTTGCCCCAGCGTCGGCACGTCGAGGCCACGCGTCGCCATAGAGGCAATTCGCCGAACACCTGGTATGCACTAATGGGCCGAGTTGGACTCGCGTTTTGGGCCGGATATGGGCCGAATTTGGAGATGGGCCCAAAATAGAAAATGATCACTTAATGATGCTAATCATTTTTTGTTAAGACACTTTTATCATTAGGCCAATGGATTAGGAGATAACTGCATGCCAACATGGCGATGTCAATCTGCTAATCCAGCATGACCTAGGGCCCACAATCCACTAAATTGGATGGCTTAATCAACTCTAACTGATCCCAACTTTTGGCATGTCATGTCCAACTATATTATAAATATTTTCTCTAATTGGACCAACTCATGTTACCTAATAGAATTAGGTGAACGCGGCATGCCAACCGACGACTATCAAAAACCTTTGGTAAAAACAGCCCCAGCTTCTACCTTAACCCCTCTTTTTGAGCACCTTCTACCCCTTTTCACAAAAAGTCATAGTTGGATGAATTGCTCCTTATAAAATTCTACATAAGATCTATTAAGAGACCAAAAGCTAGTTTTGAACTTTCGAGACACTTTTGAATAAATCAAACAGCAACATTCAATAGGTCAAACTAGTCAACCTATAGATCCAAGCATAATTAGCCAAAGTCATTAACATAAACCTAGGTTCATTTAGTGACCTAAGTATGTCTAAGTTATTTTTAGTGATCAAACACCAAACACTTGTATTACTTTATCATGTTCCATGCATTTCAAACACAAAACAAGCAATTCTAGCAATCACTCATGAGATGACATGTCATGTCTAACTAATGCCATGCATGATGATGCTTATGTTCATGAAATGCATGTGTTTAGTAAGGCTGAAAATCCCAGATGTGACAGCCTTACCCCCTTAAAAGAATCTCATCCTCGAGATTAGGTCGGATTAGTTTTTTGTTTTTGAAAATCGATATCTCACATAACGTCATTTCACTTTCTCTTCCTGATGATTGATCTGATATCGAGTCCCTTCTAGCTTGACCTTTACTCCATTCAGGATATACTTGCTTCCCGGATTTACGACATTTAAGACTCGAAAGGATCTCGTCTCATTTCGAAGGTAACTTATAGTCGTAAATCACCTGCACTTGCTTGGCAGGATTTGTCTTGATCTAGCTTTATCATGGTGGAAATCTTTTCCTCATTCCTATTTACTGACCACAACTAGCTGATATTCACTAGAATGGATTGTGGTAGTGGCTCCGAGTGGGGCACAACGGCATTCAAAATACCCTAGCACAAAACATTCTTGCGAACTACTCATAATCCCTTATGGATGGTTCGGAGCTTCCATACGTAAAGGACGCCGAATAGGTTAAGTGATCAACCATTTCAACCAAGTTTTATGGGCTGATCCCTAATTGCTAGTTGACTCCACGATTATTTTCTTTTCCAAGAGCCTTTCCGAAGGCACCTTACGCCTTATATCCATGCCTCTTAGGTGCTGCTCACCTCTTCTATGTCAATCTGAAGTATGAAGATGACAAAGAATAGCACTAAATACTCTTACAATAAATCCAAGACTAGGCCTCCCATAGGCAGGTTACCATGGTACTTGACCGATAACTGCCCTGTGAAGGCATCGAGGGTTATATGTAAGGGAATCTGCTATTCACATCTTCAAACACATCAAATGGTTCCACGAAACCCTACAATGTTCACTACCAAAGGAAGCGAAGCCTAGGTTTCCCATGAGATGGAAACTACTTCACCAACTTGTAGGTAGTAATTCGTAGGATTACACGAAACAAATTGGATACTGGCAAAGCCCTTTATAGGAAAATTGGCTACTGACATGCCAATATTCTCCAACTCGAAGGAGGAAGTTCCAACTTTTACATGTAGAAATCAAAATTCCTAGGTCAATGACTCCCAATCTACTCATGTAGAAGTCAAAGTTCTTAGGTCAAAGGTCCCCAAACTTGACCACAAACTGCCAAACTCTTCCTTCTACAGAGTAGAATTGGTTGACCTAGCCAAATCCTTCATCGAAGACCTATAATTCCAATTCTTAACATGAGGTATACGCTCTTGTTGCTGGGTCTTCATACCAAAAGTTGTCGAAAACATTCTTCCAATAAGGTTCGTGCCAAACTTTACTTAGAATGTACCATCATATAATCCAATTTCTCATGCTAGACCATACTTATCCATTCTTAAGTGTAGCGAGATTCTTGGTACATCCAAGATCAAACCAAATCATATCCATAGAATTCCTGACGCATAACCATTCCTAACACCATGGATGACTTGGTATGATTCCAAATGCAAACCTACTAGCGTGAACAACATCCAATACCGCATAGGAGATTGAGTGCTTTATAACTAAAACATATAGGAATCAAGGTTGAATATTACTAATAAGTAAGCACAGGGTATTGGCACTAGCCCAACAATCCTCAATATGTGCTCTAATAAAAGGTTTTATCCGAAGAATTTCCTTCTTTGACTCCATAAATCATGGATACTTTTAGAAAGCATTAGAGAATCTAACTCGTAGACGAATTCTAATTCCTTTCGAAGGGTACCTCGAGATAGGGAATCATTCCATTTATCAGGTGAAACACCATCTTCCCATTGGCCGATTCTGACTTCCTCAACTTCTTCACTCTCCATGTCAGGTACTTGCTGAGATCTTTCCACCAACTCCTCATTTGTTGTGGAGCCATCATCAATGAAGATGACCTCAGGTAGGAATGTGGTGAAGCTGACATAGACAGGTTGAACTTCTTCATGCAACCACCAATTTCCTCACCAACTTACTCTCCTTCCAAGCTTCATTTTGTCATAGCACATCTTGTACCAAAGGCCTAATGCCATTGGTAAAGGGTACTAGACAACTCCAAAATTATCTTTATGCACAAGGGTCCTGTGCAAAGCCTTCTATCTCTGGATAATCTAATCCTTAGCAATTGACATTTGTGAAATCCATTTCGTCAGCATGCTCTTTCCTCATCTCACGTCTTACAGCCTTGGCAAAAATCACGATCGAGGGACTCGAACGGACTCTCTAATTAGGAATGGCTCTTTATCATAGCAAACACTGCACTAGAAGCTGGATTGTTGCTACTCTCAACTTCATCGCTACCACCGACAAGTGTAGTCCCACTAAGTTGACACCATATGACATGGTATGGATCACCTCAAGGAAATACACTGGCAGTGGTACGAGCAACCATATCAGCAACCCTTAGTACCAGACCCTCCAAAACCTTGCAACAATCACATTGGTACTTCCCAGGAGTTCCTACCTCGAGCGATAACAGAGGCCCAAGCAAAGGGACACATTGTCACCCTTGGCGGGAATCACTACCTCAACTGGGAGTAAACTTGGATGCTGATTCTTTAGCTCCATACTCCACTGATAGCAAAGCTCCCAACCTGTGGGTTATGGGCCCACTGTTGACGGTAGTTAAGTATCAATTTTATACCGTCAACGCAGCAAGAGAAAGGACTAAAATGAGTTCACCTGTTAGATTTAGGGGTTACACTAACAGAATTCCACGAGTTTTGGTGATTGTCTATTTCTGCAGGGGGTTATCAGAAAGAGAACAAAAGGAGACCCACATGTCAGGATTACATAGACATAAAGACCGAACGGGTAAAATTGTATACTCTAGAAGACTCCGAAGGCGACACCTGAAGCCGGGGCCCACTGTCATTGACCGGGCGCGCCGCCCGGCCATGAGTCGGCCGCCCTCCACCTCAACCAATGAGGTGGAGTCTCGCGGATCCCGCCTCCACCGCCTTTGAGGATGAATAATTATCGTCCATTTAGGTCGGTTTGATCCGAGGGCTGTGGTGCATCCTAGGGGGCTATATATTCAGAGCCCATGGCCCCTGGGTGAAACCCTAATTCATTCTCTCTTCGTTCATCTGAGAGAATTCAGAGAAGCCAGAGCCACCATCTCAATTAGAGCTTCATAGTTTAGTAGCATAGCTACATAGGAATAGATCTAGAGGGAATCAAGCCTAGCTTGGAGTCCGGATCTGTCGGAGTTCTTGGTAATTCCCCTCTACATTCTTGTAATATTCATCATTGTTCGTGATACTATGAATAGTACTTTATTCTATTCTATTATACCATACTTGACTTTGCTCTATTTGATTATGTTCTCAATTATATTGTTCTTAGTCTACTTTGATTATATGTTTAGCATAGTTGGACTAGAATTATGTTTATGCATAGGATCGTATAGCGCTTGCTCATTAGGCCAATGGGTGAGTGATAGATATTGTGTGGGCATGGTGCCTGGACCGTATTTATCTGCGATTGCACCCTATATTCTGGATCGTGAGGTAGATCGCGGGAGTGACAGTCCTGTTGAGTCCTTTGTAGCCCTTCTCCCGAGTATAGGTCTAGCAGGACAAACCTATTACATTGAAGTCATTGCTATGTCTCTAGTCTTCTTTGGTAATATCACTATGCATAGATGTAACCTTTTCCCACCATGATTGCTAGATGTTCTTGCACTAATCATTGTATGCTTTGACTTTATAGTTAGAATAACATAGGATTATACCCTAGATCGTCCTAGTCCATGCTAGTGTTATAAGCTTAGAGTGCTAAGTTGAGATGGTTATTACTATCATTTTATGTGGCTAAATGCTCTCATTTATCTTATGTCAATTATCATTCATTCCTATATTTTATGTGACACTTACCCTGTATGAGATGATCGATACAGACAAGTTTAAGCTCTCCATTATCGCATGTGCATTGCTCATCACTCATTATCCAGTGCATTCCCTTCCCAGTGGTAAAATTATAAATACAATACCTGGATTACTCCTGGTTAAAATGCTACATCGGTATTATCTGTGCGCTTGCGGATCCCATATTTATTTCTAGAAGCAGTTGCATTTATTAGTACCAGCATTTTTGGCGCCATGTTGGGGATGACAACCTAACACCGAGTGGCGTTAGAAATGTCAACAAGCATTTTTGGCGCCGTTGCGGGGAAGGTTGAAAGCCAATGGATAATGAGCAGCACTTGCACTAGATAATGTGATTGAGTTGTCTTTGTCATACTAACCCTTCTCTACAGGATTACCCTTGTTTTGTCTACTTGTGTATCTTATGCAGGGTAATCAAGACAACTCTTCCTGACAATTATATTGACAATCCAGAAGCTTTATTCAGGAAGACCAGAAACAAGTTGAAGACCAATCAATCATCATCATCAACTCAACTTGGAAGTTTGTCGGAAGCAGAAAGTCAACCTTTCGTTCGAGACTTGACACCAGCGTTTGAAGCCATGGCGAACAAGTCACTCCGCGAGTTCTCAGCTCCCACTACAGACAACATTCGTACTGGACCAGCTGCGGATATCGAAGGAGCTTTTGAGCTCAAGCCTGCGCTGATCAACATGGTGCAAGCAAGGCAGTTCTGTGGGAAGGCCCATGAAGATGCTAGTGCTCATCTCCAACACTTCCCGGAGATTTGTAGCACATTCACCGTCAAGGATGTCCCCGAGATGCTATACTACTTCGCCTCTTCCCATTCTCACTCTTGGGGAGAGCGAAGCAGTGGTTCTACGCCAATAAGGAGAAGAATACTACGTGGGCACTAGGTTCCAACAATTTCTTGGCAAAGTTCTTTCCCATGGGCAAGATAAATGCTCTTCGTGGGAAGATATCAAGCTTTCAGCAATAACATGATGAGACTGTCCCAGAAGCTTGGGAGCACTTTCAAGATTACATCCTCGAATGTCCTCATCATGGCATGGAGAATTGGCTGCTCATGCAGACATTCTACCATGGGCTCAGCAACAGCAGACGTGAGACGATGGATGCTGCTGCTAGAGGTGCATTCTTATCACTCACTATTCCTCAAGCCACAGCTCTTGTGGAGAAGATGGCATCCAACCAAGGTTGGAGTGAAGAAAGAACTCAGACCCGCAAGAGAGGTGGAGGAATGCACCAGCTGAAGGAGGTAGACATGCCGTCTGCCAAAATGGATCTCGCTAATGAAGAGGCTCGATGAGAGAGCCACGAGAAGAAAGAAGTCATGCATATACATGATGCTCGCATGACATGTGAAGAGTGTGGAGAGACCGGGCACACAGTGCTAACCGCCCGTAGCTGAAGGAGGACGTGAACTACCTCAACAACAATAACAACAACAATTACTATCGTCCTCGGCGAATCAAGGTTGGAATCAAGCAAAAAAGGCCTAACTACTCGTGCAATTATTTAGGCAACTATCAAGATAACAGCTCCTCCTACAATAATTACAACCAGCTGCCTTTGAGAGAGTTAGTGCTGAATCAAGGCAAGTTGATGGACAACTTGTCCAAGAAGCTGACATCAAATGACAAGGCCCTAGAGACAATCAGCAATAGAATGGATGGCTTTTCCAATGCCTTCAAGAATCAGCTCAGCTTCAACAAAATGTTAGAGTCTCAGGTACAACAGCTTGTCAACCTTGCTCCCTCCGCCGGCCAAGGTAAACTGGCAGGACAACCTGAAGAACTCAAAACTGCAAATCTTGTTGATATATTCAATGTAGAAGAGACCTGGAGGGACCCATTGTTGATGTCTATTAAGTGCAACTGAAATAAAGAGGGTTCTGCAAGCGCACAGAATATATCATCGTAGCATTTTAACCGGGAGTAATCCAGGTATCGTTATTTATAATTTTACCACTGGGAAGGGAATGCACTGGATAATGAGTGATGAGCAATGCACATGCAATAATGGAGAGCTCAACCTTGTCTCGTATCGATCATCTCATACGGGGTAAGTGTCACATAAAATATAGGAATGAATGATAAATGACATAAGATAAATGAGAGCATTTAGCCACATAAAATAATAGTAATAAGCCATCTCAACTTAGCACTCTAAGCTTATAACACTAGCATGGACTAGGACGATCTAGGGTGTAATCCTATGTTATTCTAACTATAAGGTCAAAGCATACAATGATTAGTGCAAGAACATCTAGCAATCATGGCGGGAAAAGGTTACATCTATGCATAGTGATATTACCGAGAAGACAAGAGACATAGCAATGACTTCAATGTAATAGGTTTGTTCTCGCTAGACCCATACTCGGGAGAAGGGCTACAAAGGACTCAACAGACTGTCACTCCCGCGATCTACCTCACGATCCGGAATATAGGGTGCAATCGCGAGATAAATATGGTCTAGGCACCACGCCTACACAATATTTACCACTCACCCATCGATCTAATGAGCAAGCACTATACGATCCTATGCATAAACATAATTCTAGTCCAACTATGCTAAACATATAATCAAAGTAGACTAAGAATCAAATAGAGAAAAGTCAAGTCTGATATAATAGAATAGAATAAAGTACTACTCATAGTATCACGAACAATGATGAATATTACAAGAATGTAGAGGGGAATTACCAAGAACTCCGACAGATCCGGACTCCAAGCTAGGCTTGATTCCCTCTAGATCTGTTCCTATGTAGCTATGCTACTAAACTATGGAGCTCTAATTGAGATGGTGGCTCTGGCTTCTCTGAATCCTCTCAGATGAATGAAGAGAGAATGAATTAGGGTTTCAAGGGATGCCTCCTCCAGGGGCCAGGGGCCCCGCTTATATAGCCCCCTAGGATGCACCGCAGCCCTCGGATCAAACCGACCTAAACGGACGATTATTATTCATCCTCAAAGGCGGTGGAACAGGATCCGCGAGGCCGATGCCGATTGGCCGAGGTGCCCGATCGGCCGCCCAAGGGGAGTCGGCCGACTCTCCACCGAGCCCGTTCGGGCTCCCGTTTGGTCCGAGCCTTCTCGAACCTTCCAGACATGAAATTTTCACCGGTTCCCGATTATCTCTATGTAAACCCGACATGTGGGCCTTCCTTGGGTATTTTCAACACACCCGTAGAAACAGACATTCACCAAAACTCGTGGAATTCTGTCAGTATAACCCCTATATCTAATAGGTGAACATATTTTAGTCCTTTCTCATATTTAGTTGACGGTAAAAAATTGACACTTAACGACCGTCAACAACTCCCCCAAGCTTACCTTTTGCTCGTCCCTGAGCAAAGATAGACTCAGTGATGGATCAGGAGTTGCTACAATGCCTTCACTCCTCACAAGTACACATGCGTTCAAACAAGAATTCTCCTCCGGATTAGAGTGAACTATTCTGACTCAAAACTCACTCATATTACCTTTCACCATGGGGCTTGTAACCGTCACTTGGGTCTTGAGTAGTTGAAAGATAGAATGGTCAAGTCAAGTGCCATGTTTTCTCGCTCTCTGATCAACTATTATCCCAGAGTTTTTTACAAAGTTTTGAAATAAAACTCAGAGTTCCTTGTATGAATCTTTCAGGTCTCTCATTTGTGGTATTTCTGGATCCTCTCCAAGGCATGAGTAGTGTATGCCTTCTCTCTTCTCTCAAAATATGTGGTATTTATGGAACTAAGGCATAGTGAAAAGTGCCTTCTCTCTCTCACCCTACTTTCTAATAGGCTTATGTGGAGCTCATAGGTGGGGAGACACTCAAACTCACTTGCATATATTGCACAGTTAAGACATGGATCCAATAGGAACTAAAATAATAAAGTCATATGTGCATGTGAATGAGGAAATGAATGATAAGGTGATGATGGGATGATGATGATATGATGATGATAAGGAAATGATTATGAGGGGTGATCACTTGGTGAACATCTACTTCTACACTTGCTCCTTTGGGGATAACATGACTCCCTTTATTTGGAAACCTTGAAACTTCTTGAAACTTCTCGAAAGGAAGGACTTGGCTACTCTTTCTTTCTTTTCTCTTTTTTTTCTTTTTTTTAGAGCAACCAATCCTCTGTAAACAAAACTTTAGCACGGGGAGTATATAACTTGAAATGATAATGACTGGAGCTTTGATGTAGGCAAATGGAACGGCGATGATTTTTCTAGATGTTCACTCCCGGAATAGGAGTAGAACCTTTTCTCGGATGAAGTGAAATAAGTGGTGTATGTATATGTGGATGGATGGATGGATGGATGCGTACTCCCCGTGGTAGGAGCAGCATAGGTGCGTATCTCCGGGTAGAGATAGCACGATATGTGGTGGATATGGATCTATATGTGGGTGGTACTTCTAGGGACAAGTAGCACAAATGAATGTAACATTTATAAAATGGGTGCATGCTTCGAGGACGAAGTAGCATAGATCAATGGATGGAGAGCACATAGTGTTGACTTTAACCGCATGATCGATTCCTTATGGGTCCACAAAGATAACCACACTCAATGCCTATAAAGACTACACTAAAGCCTACAATATGATCTATATAAACAGATGGGTTTTCCTAATCTAGTAAGCATGAATATATGGCCGTGGTAGGAATTTGAACTCTTATCATAAAGGAACTCATCATGCAGGAATTTAATATTTTCACGATAAATTCTCCGAACTCTAGTATCTCTAGGAACAAGATGGACACAGCTCAAAACCTTCCCATATCATACCCGTCAACCACCTAGACTTAGATCAAGTGTTCGCTACCCACAAGTTTCAGGTTCAGAGCAAATCTCAAGTCTAAACAGTTGTGTCCAAAACTCGGGAGAGTGCAAGGTTGAAAACTAGATACTTAAAAGGAATTACGGCAGAGCAACTATTCATCATCTCCATGTAGAGTTTATTCTGGGGACTATTTAAAAACAAATTGCAAGAGCTCTCCAAAAGATAAATAAAGAAGTCTTTCTGGGTTTCTATGGTTATGCATCTTTTTTAGTAGTTTTAACAAAGCATACTTTAACAAGGCATAAATAGATAAGTTGGAAACACTTAGATTATTACACGGGGATGCCCTCCCCCAAGCCGGATGCCGACATAGTCTCGCCGATGTTGCCGACAGTGCAATGAAGACGTTTTAGTCCTCCGAGTGTCGTAGATGGTTGCCTTTGTTGGAGACAACGTTCATGTGTCGCGAGCAAAGACTCCGACGGGGACCGGATGTCCTTCGCTCGTTGGCTCTTCTTGATCCTTGATGTTCTGTGAAGCTTCAAATAGACAACAAAGCTTGTGGAACTAGTTAAGTGTTAGTGACAAAAACTTCTAGGCTTTAGTTGTCAAGAACTTCCTAACTTAAAACTCATTCTAACAGGATCACAAGAAATATTTTTATCTTTTTATAAATTAAGGAATGCGACAGGAAAAATAAATATGCTTTGAGAAATTATTTTTACGTGCCACCACAAGAATGACTATCCACATGGGGCTTAATGATTTTCTGATGCAAATGCAAAACATCTTTATTTTCTTTTCTAATGCGAGATAAAAGCGTAAAGATGCAATTAAGATGCAAGTAGGAAAATAAATATGCTAAGGTAAAAATACAATGCTGAAAAAGTAATGCTGATAAATACCAAGTTACCTCTTGGCGCGGCGTTCGGTGGTTTTAAGTCCTCCGAACAGACTTGTCATGTTAGCTCATTTTTCGGGGGCGCATTGGCCAATGCCTCGATGACGTCGCCTCGTGTGTAGAAATTGATTCTGATTTTTCTTTTACCTTCCACACCTTCTTTGTTGGAGAGGGTGACCTTGAGGAGGAAGCTTCTTGGACCACTTGTTTCTCTTCTCGCGGTAGCACCTCTTCTTCTTCCGCAACGTTCTTCTCTCCTGGGTACCGATCTTCATATCTTGACACTTCTCCCTCATAGTCAGCCCATCCATCTGTAGTGATGTTCTTCTTGTTCTGGCGACGGGTACGCTGCCTTCTCCTTGTTCTGTTCTTCTTGGGCTCCTCAGTGATTATATAATTATTGTTGAAGTAGCGGCGTACCTTCTCAGTGGGAAAGTGGAAATGAATCTCCCCTGTTCCAATATAGATGATAGCTCTAGTGGTGTTCAGGAATGGTCTCCCTAGGATGATCGGAGGGTCATAATCATCTCCCATATCGATGACTAGGAAGTCTGTGGGGACATAATGGTCATCTATCTGGATGAGGACATCCTTCACTTCTCCTTCGACGAAGCGGAATGTCTAATCTGCCATCTGTAGCTGTGCATAGGTGGGCTCCAAAGGCATTGTACCATATAGATACTCATAGGTTACCTTGGCCATAATGTTGACGCCCGATCCGGTGTCACAGACAGCTTTATTGAAAGAGCTTCTGTTGATGGAGCATTGAATGGTTGGGACACACGGGTCATCCTTCTTGATCGACGTGGGGACTTGAGTAAGTGGTCATGCTCCCCGTGGACCGCAGTGACCATCCTCACCGTCTCCGTCTTCTTGGTCTTCTTATCTTTGTTCTTGCTCTTCTTAGCCGGATTCTTCTTCTTTTCGCTGCTCGTTGATGAGGGTGTGCTTTGAAACTGCAAAGACTCGTTCTTGAAGAAGAAGGTCTCTCTCTTGCCCTTGATATTGAAGATGATCTTGGCGGTGTTGGCATACATGATGGCTCCAAATGGTGTTCAAGAATGGTCATCCCAGAATGATAGGGGACCTTTCATCACTGCCTGTATCCACTACCACGAAGTCTGCAGGAACATACGAGTTGCCCACTCGTACACATATGTCTTCAAGTACTCCCAAAGGAACACGGAGTGACTAATCTGCAAGCTGCAAGCACATGGTTGTGTATGCTAAGGGGCATCTGAATAGCTTCTCGTATATCACTCTTGGCATGATGTTGATGCTTGCACCGAAGTCACAGACTACTTCATTGAAGTTGGTACTTCCAATGGAGATCGGAATGACTGGTCCCCCCTGGATCGCCCTTCTTGATTGGCAGAGTTGAATCAATCCATGACCCCTTCGATGGATCATTCCGGCTGTCTTCTACATTGAATATATCAACAAGATTTGCAGTTTCGAGGTCTTCGGGTTGTCCTGCCAATTTACCTTGGCCAGCAGAGGGAGCAAGGTTGACAAGCTGTTGTACCTGCGACTCAAGTATTTTGTTGAAGCTGAGTTAACTCTTGATGGCATTAGAAAAGCCATCCATTCTGTCACTGAGTGTCTCTAGGACCTTGTCATTCAATGTCAGCTTCTTGGACAGGTTGTCCATCATCTTGCCTTGATTCAGCACTAACTCTCTTAAAGGCGGCTGGTTGTAATTATTGTAGGAGGAGCTGTTACCTTGATAGTTGCCTGAGTAGTTAGGCCTCGTCGCCGATTCCAACCTTGATTCTGCCGAGGACGATAGTAATTATTGTTGTTGTTGTTGTTGAGGTAGTTCACGTCCTCCTTCGGCTCTGGGCGCTTAGCACCTGTGTGCCCGGTCTCTCCACACTCTTCACATGTCATGCGAGCATCATGTATATGCATGACTTCTTTCTTTTCTCGTGGCTCTCTCATCGAGCCTCTTCATTAGCAGATCCATTTTGGCGTACAACATGTCTACCTCCTTCACTGGTGCATTCCTCCTCCTCTCTTGCGGGTCTGAGTTCTTTCTTCACTCCAACCTTGGTTGGATGCCATCTTCTCCACAAGAGCTGTGGCCTGAGGAATAGTGAGTGATAAGAATGCACCACCAGCAGCAGCATCCATAGTCTCACGTGTGCTGTTACTGAGCCCATGGTAGAATGTCTGCATAAGCAGCCAATTCTCCATGCCATGATGAGGACACTCGAGGATGTAATCTTGAAAGCGCTCCCATGTTTCTGGGACAGTCTCATCATGATGTTGCTGAAAGCTTGATATCTTCCCACGAAGAGCATTTGTCTTGCCCATGGGGAAGAACTTCACCAAGAAATTGGTGGAACATAGTGCCCATGTAGTATTCTTCTCCTTATTGGCATAGAACCACTGCTTCGCTCTCCCCAAGAGTGAGAATGGGAAGAGGCGAAGTAGTATAGCATCTTTGGGGACATCCTTGATAGTGAATGTGCTACAAATCTCCAGGAAGTGTTGGAGATGAGCACTAGCATCTTCATGGGCCTTCCCACAGAACTGGCTTGCTTGCACCATGTTGATCAGCGCAGGCTTGAGCTCAAAAGCTCCTTCGATGTCCGCAGCTGGTCCAGTACGAATGTTGTCCGAAGTGGGAGCTGAGAACTCACGGAGTGACTTGTTCGCCATGGCTTCAAACGCTAGTGTCAAGTCTTGAATGAAAGGTTGACTTTCTGCTTCCGACAAACTTCCAAGTTGAGTTGATGATGATGATTGATTGGTCTTCTTCAACTTGCTTCTGGCCTTCCTGATTAAAGCTTCTGGATTGTCAATATAATTATCAGGAAGAATTGTCTTTTTCATACATTACCCTGCATAAGATATAAGATAAACGGAAGACAAGGGTAAGGCTGTATGAGTAGAGAATGGTGACAGTGCTCAATCTCATTATTAAGTGCAATGCTGCTCATTATCCATTGGCTTTCAACCTTCCCCGGCAACGGTGCCAAAAATGCTTGTTGCTGTCTATTAAGTGCAACTGAAATAAAGAGGGTTCTGCAAGCGCACAGAATATATCATCGTAGCATTTTAACCAGGAGTAATCCAGGTATCGTTATTTATAATTTTACCACTGGGAAGGGAATGCACTGGATAATGAGTGATGAGCAATGCACATGCAATAATGGAGAGCTCAACCTTGTCTGTATCGATCATCTCATACAGGGTAAGTGTCACATAAAATATAGGAATGAATGATAAATGACATAAGATAAATGAGAGCATTTAGCCACATAAAATAATAGTAATAAGCCATCTCAACTTAGCACTCTAAGCTTATAACACTAGCATGGACTAGGACGATCTAGGGTGTAATCCTATGTTATTCTAACTATAAGGTCAAAGCATACAATGATTAGTGCAAGAAAATCTAGCAATCATGGCGGGAAAAGGTTACATCTATGCATAGTGATATTACCGAGAGAAGACAAGAGACATAGCAATGACTTCAATGTAATAGGTTTGTTCGCTAGACCTATACTCGGGAGAAGGGCTACAAAGGACTCAACAGACCGTCACTCCCGCGATCTACCTCACGATCCGAATATAGGGTGCAATCGCAGATAAATACGGTCTAGGCACCACGCCTACACAATATTTACCACTCACCCATCGATCTAATGAGCAAGCGCTATACGATCCTATGCATAAACATAATTCTAGTCCAACTATGCTAAACATATAATCAAAGTAGACTAAGAACAATATAATTGAGAACATAATCAAATAGAGCAAAGTCAAGTCTCGATATAATAGAATAGAATAAAGTACTACTCATAGTATCACGAACAATGATGAATATTACAAGAATGTAGAGGGGAATTACCAAGAACTCCGACAGATCCGGACTCCAAGCTAGGCTTGATTCCCTCTAGATCTATTCCTATGTAGCTATGCTACTAAACTATGGAGCTCTAATTGAGATGGTGGCTCTGGCTTCTCTGAATCCTCTCAGATGAATGAAGAGAGAATGAATTAGGGTTTCAAGGGATGCCTCCTCCAGGGGCCAGGGGCCCTGCTTATATAGCCCCCTAGGATGCACCGCAGCCCTCGGATCAAACCGACCTAAACGGACGATTATTATTCATCCTCAAAGGCGGTGGAACAGGGATCCGCGAGGCTGACGCTGATTGGCTGAGGTGCCCAGTCGGCCGCCCAAGTGGGGGAGTCGGCCGACTCTCCACCGAGCCCGTTCGGGCTCCCGTTTGGTCCAAAACCTTCTCGAACCTTCCAGATTACAGAATTTTCACCGGTTCCCGATTATCTCTATGTAAACCTGACATGTGGGCCTTCCTTGGGTATTTTCAGCTGACACCCTACAGAAACAGACATTCACCAAAACTCATGGAATTCTCACAAGATAACCCCTATATCTAATAGGTGAACATATTTTAGTCCTTTCTCATATTTAGTTGACGATAAAAAATTGACACTTAACGACCGTCAACACCCATCAAAAGGGTCATGGATTGATTCAACTCTGCCAATCAAGAAGGGCGATCTAGGGAGACCAGTCATTCCAATCTCCATTGGAAGTACCAACTTCAATGAAGCAATCTGTGATTTCGGTGCAAGCATCAACATCATGCCAAGAGTGATATATGAGAAGTTATTCAGATGCCCTCTAGCATACACAACCATGTGCTTGCAGCTTGCAAATCAGTCACTCCGTGTTCCCTTGGGAATACTTGAAGACATTTGTGTACGAGTGGGCAACTCGTATGTTCCTGCAGACTTTGTGGTAGTGGATACAGGCAGTGACGAAAGGTCCCCCATTATCCTGGGACGACCATTCTTGAACACTGCTGGAGCCATTATGTATGCCAACACTGCTGTTGACGGTTGTTAATGATCAATTTTATATGTCAATCAGAGAGAGAAAGAGGGGTATAATCTGTTCACCACCATAGACTTAGGGTTTAAACTGACAGATTCCACAAGTTTTGGTGAATATGTGTTTTCGCAGGGGATTATCAGGAAAACATCCAAGGAGGCCCACATGTCATGATTACATAGAGAGAAAGACCGAACGGGTAAAATTGTATATTCTAGAAGACTCCAGAAGGCAAACCCTGGAAGCGGGGACCCACCTGGCATAGTGGTGGGTCGGCCAACTCCCTCTATGGGTCGGCCGACTGGCCACCTCCACCAATCAGGTGGAGGCTCGCGGATCCTGCCTCCACCGCCTTTGAGGATGAATAATTATCGTCCGTTTTGGTCGGTTTGATCCGATGGCTGTGGTGAATCCTAGGGGGCTATATATTCGAGCCCCCGGCCCCCGGCTCGGAAACATTTCATTCAAGAATTCATTATTCGTAGGTAGCCATCAGCAAAGCTAGGGTTTAGAGAGAGATCTCCACCAGAGAACTAGAATAGATACTCTAGATCTTCAAGTTCTACATAGGTTTAGACTAGATAGAGGAAGAATCGGGCGCTGTGCTCGGAATTCCGGATCTTCATCATCGAATTGGTATTATCTTGTATCTATTCTTGTGACTTTATTCTAAATATCATTATGTTTCTATTTATTATGTTCCTAGTTTATTCTAGTTCTACATTTGATATGGTTATGATTGGTAATAAGTTTATGTATATGTTTGCAAAGCGCTTAGCTCTCTTCCCGGGGGGTTAGGTGGTAGATTTCATGTAAGCATGGTGCTTAGATGCCGTTTACTCGCAAATGCACCCTATTGGCCGGGTTGTGTGGTAGATCGCGGAAGTGACAGCCTCCGTTGAGTCCTCTCGTATTCCATCCCCGTTGGTAGGTCTAGCGGAACCAAAGTTGCGTAGTAAGTCCCGCTATGTCTTGGCTTGTTATAGCAATGATCCTTATACATAGATGAAAAGTCTTTTGTGCTGTATATGATAGTGTAGAGTTGGAGTAGATGAATGACTTAGTAGATTAGAACCTACATAGGATTTATATTTCTTGCACTAATCAGATGTCAACCTACCTTTGTGAGTAGTCTATATCTAATCTCTGTGTGATTTATACCCTAAGCTTATTACTTTATATTCCCTCATTTATCATGGTTTACCCCTCTGCCAAAGTATGTGACTGTGTAATCAATCACTCATAAGTAGTCGTGTTTAGCAAGTTCATCTCGTTGTTTAAGTCCGTAGTTCTTTCCTTTGAGCTAAATATAAATAACGATACCTGGAATACTTCCTGGTAAAATGCTACGATGGTGTATTATCTGTTCGCTTGCGGATCCCATATTTTTCTTGATTAGAGGAGCAGTTTTTATACCAACACTTCTGGCGCCATGCTAGGGATGACAACTTAGCGTGAGTGGTGTTAGAGGTGTCAACAAGCATTTTTGGCGCCGTTGCCGGGGAACGGAATAAACTTTTAGAGAAAAATTGCTTAAGCGAGATACTTAGAAAATGAGTGATTGTCACTAGTCACCTCTACTTTGGCGGTTCACCCCCGTTGTTTTTCTTTGTCTATATTTTATACGGGGTATTAGCGGATTGAATCGATTCATTCAAAACTCTCGATCATCGAGTCGGTTCAATCAAGAAGGAAGCTCATCACCAATCAAGATGGCGAGAAGACCTTCTTTGGAGTTCTCTCGCTCCAACTATAGAGAACGTCCGCACCGGTCCAAGAATAGACAATAATATGGAGTTTGAGCTCAAGCCAAGTCTCATCAACATGGTGCAAGCTATCCAATTCGGTGGAAAGGTACATGAAGATGCAAGTACACATCTACAGGACTTCATGGAGATTGGAAACACCATCGCCATAGATGGAGTTAAAGAAGACTCGATACTTCTTCGTCTCTTTCCATTCTCACTAGTGGGAAGAGCGAAGCGGGTTCTATGCCAATAAAGAAGATATCAATACATGGGCGAAGTGTTCCGAGGCCTTTCTAGCAAAATTCTTCCCAATAGGCAAAACCAATGCCTTAAGAGGAAAGATTACCAATTTCCAACAGCAGAAGACGGAGACCATGTTAGAAGCATGGGAGCGTTTGCAAGGATATATCCAAGATTGTCCCCATCATGGAATGGAAGAATGGTTACTCATGCAAGGTTTCTATCATGGATTAACTCCGAAGACGCGTGAGCACCTAGATGCAACTGCTGAAGGATCATTCTTATCACTCACTCTTGGGAGAGCTAAAAGACTCATGGAGAAGATAGCAGATAATCAAAGCTGGTCCCAAGACAATGTTCAAGATTGCCACCAGAGTGAAGAAGCAATAGAAGAAGTGAATGCATTATCAACCAAGATGGATACCTTACTCCATTGGCTTGACCGTAGGGCCAAGTACAAGGAAGATCAAAGAGCAATTGAACCAACATATAAGCGGAATTCAAGTCCCATCGTGAGAAAGGTTCCACATTGGGTGCAACCATCCATTAATCAAGGTACTCAATCGTGTAATTATGCAAAGCAACCTACTTTAAGAGAGTTGGTTTTACAACGGTCAAGATCAACTCATCTATGGAGGATAGGTTTGCTGCTAATAACAAAATCTTGGAAAATTTAAGCATTAAAATGGATAGTTTCTCTTCGCCATTAATGATCAACTAGAGTTCAATGAAAAGATAGAAGAAAAGATAGCCAAATTGGCCATTGCTTTGCTTTGTTGCCACTAACCCCGAAAGGTGAGATCTATTACTACAAGAAGAGGGAGTTCCACAAGAGATCCTCCCTATCCAAAAGGAGCAAAAAGGCCAACCATGCTACCACCAGTGGCAGAAGAAGAAGACTTCCAACCTGAGCTAGAAGTATTACCACAAGAATCAGTACAGAAGCCAGTACAAGATCAGGAGATGAGACAAAATTTTCGAGATACAAACTACCTACCATTCCCTAGGAGGAAGAGAGGACCACAACAGACAGATGAGCAGTTTGGTAAGTTCATGGAGGTAATTCAAAAATTATATGTCAATATACCTCTGCTGGATGCCATACAGTCCCCACTTATGCCAAGTACATAAGAGATATTCTTAACAAGAAGAGACCACCGCCATCCAATGAAGTGATCAAGCTAACCGAAGAATGTAGTGCGGCCATCCTCAACCAACTACCGTAAAAGAAGAAAGATCCAGGATGTCCCACTATCGATCGCACAATTGGAGATCAACATTTCAATAACGCACTCGTGATCTTGGAGCAAGTGTCGGTGTGATGCCCGACAGCAGTCTACTACAAGCTCAACCACACCGCACTTGAGCCAACATCAATGTATCTACAACTAGCCGACCAATCGGTTCGTTATCCGTTGGGCATTGCTGAAAATATCCCGATCAAGATAAGAGAGTTCTTCGTGCCGGTAGACTTTGTAGTACCGGATATGCATCCGGACTCAAAGGTGTCACTTATACTTGGAAGACCCTTCTTAAGCACCGCCAATGCACACATTGATGTCGGGAAAGGAGAAATCAAGTTCACTATAAATGGGCAAGAAGAGCAATTCGCATTCAAATCAAAACAAGAGCTCAACAAATCCGCGAAGATGGTAGAAGAAGATCGACACTACAACCACCGAGAGACGAGGGATGCACCTCTCGGGATCATCGGCGGAATAAATATTTTGGAAGGTCCAATTCGGAGGACTTTAAAAATCCGAATCCTCGCCGGAAGGTAACTCGGTATTTATCCGCGTTTAAAATTGCATCTCTTCTAATTTTCTTAGGCATATTTATTCCTAGCATTACATTATAAAAATTTTACGCCCCATATAAATAATTTTACGGTGTGTAACAACCCGTCAAAAAAAAATTTTATCGTGGTGGCACAAAAATCTATCATTTCATGCATTTAAATTAAGTTTACCTTCATTTAAATTTCTGCATTGTTTATAATTTTTATTATGACATTTAGTGCTTGGTGGGTCCCTCACCATGGGTCCCACATGTCATAGACTACACCTCACATACATCAAATCACATAATTTCATCCACTTCCACTCACCTCCACTATCCTCTCTTTTCCACCGCCAAAACCACTCAACCGACCAAAATTTCTGGATGGAGGAAAGATCACGCAATAGCATGTGAAGTGGCAGCCACATTGGCCAACCTGGTGGGTCGGCCGACCCCACCATTGGGTCGGCCGACTCCCCCCTTCCTCCTCTATAAATAGGCCTCCTCCCATGGCTTCCTTACACCACCCACACTCCAGAATTTTAGCCAAACCACCTGCTCTCGACTTCGTGTTTCCTGGAGAGAGTTAGAGAGAAGAGGAGAAGAGTAGGAAGAGAGAAGAAGTGAGAGAGTGAGCAAGAGTTTAGTAGCAAGTGAAGGGAAGGGATAGTGCTGAGTAGATGATCACAAAATTAGTGGAGATGCTATCCAAATAGGATAAAGAAAATCTAAAATCTAGGGGAGGTTCTGTCAAAATCAAGACCTGAAGTTTAGAGCTTTTTGTCATGAAGAACGACTAACCTCTGGACCGCTGACTCTGGACGGCTAACCACTAACCTTGTGCTAATCCTTCTCTCCACTAGTGTTTGTTTTTGTTTCTTTTGAGCAACTTGTAGGATGAAGAGCGTCTTCAAGGGGATCTCAGGAACCATCGGGAACATCGGGACAAGAAGTGCATCTCGCGAGCTCGGTGGCTGGTTCCGACATGAGTGTCGACCCACCACCGAAGCACCGAAGTACCTGCAGCAGCACACTGCACCACCACCAAGATCTCGTAGAGTCCTCATGAGAACATCTCGATCTCGCCCGAGAACTACCCGGGAGAAGGATATATACAAGAAGCTCAAGAACAAGCATTTCATCCACACGCCGGTCATCGATCCGACACTTCGCTAGCGACGGTATGGCTCAAGAATTCGATACAATTTTTCCACTAGTTGGTTGGACTTCCTTTGCAAACATCACCGAGAAGGGGATTAGGCTCTTGACCATAGAATTCCCGAGCACCCTTCGATACACGGACAATGGAGTTTATTTTAGAATGTTTGCTCGAATATTCTGTTTCTTGGAGAAACCTTAGTGACCTCCTAGGTTTCCCTCAAGATGCCCTCATAGATTTAAATGCAGCACTAGGTGATTTTGATGCACATAGGTTTTGGAGCAGCATTTCTAGAGTACCCTACCACTTAGCGCAACGCACTGCAGCCATAGAGCATCCTACGCTTAGATTTTTGCACCGTTGGATAGGAGCCACCTTTTTCCCACGATTTGATGAGAGCAAGATCAGAGTAGCCGACTTGCAGTTGCTGTACGCGGCTGTCAAGAAACAGAAAGTGTCTCCTGTCCATCTCCTAGTGAACCATTGGATGAGTGTCCCTGGTTACAAAGTAGGAAGTGTGGCCATTTGCTCGCGATCACTCGCATTGCCACAAGCTTGAAGTTATTAGAGGGAGCTACTTTTGAGTACATTGAACATCATAGAGAATTTTATGACCTCTATACTTTTGGCCAAGGTCACTTATCGAAGAAAGTGAATGATGTTTATTATGCAAAATATGGTGATGCTTTGCGATCCTATTACCTAACCCGGAACTGGCTTTATATCATGTGCAAAACTATCATATTGAGTTGCGAAAAAGGCGGAACCGGTGAATGAGAGAGCACCTCGAAGAGTTCGCTCGAGAGGGTGACAGGAAATCGTGAACCGCTTGGCGTGGTGCCGAAACCGCCCGAGAAGAACCAAGACATGCCGCCTCAATGAGTGGAATGTACCTCAACACCACTCATTAAACTCATGGGTATACCCACCACAAAGCCAACCACATCAACCATTCTATGGTCACTACCCACCATACAACACCCCAGGAACATCGAGCCGGGACCATCCGAGCCGACCCTCACAAACCGCCAAGATACTCTTATGACCCCTTTGGTACCACCGATGAAGAAGAAGAACCCCACCATGACTTTGAGCCACGTCGTCACTTCGATGCCACCAGGTTTCATTTTCACCCAAAAAGACTATGATGAACAAGTAGCCTTCCAAAGACAACACCACCGCCACTCGAATCGCCATGATCGAGGTGGAATGACCAAGTTCGGTGGAACCGAACACCACCCGGACACCGGGCACCATTCAAGAGAACCAGGAAGAAGCCGCCTCCATGCTGCATGGCTTGGTGGACCTATTGCACATCCACTATCCACCACCACCGCCGCAAGGCTAGCTTGGGGGAGGACCCCCATTATCAAGATAAGTATTTCTTTCCTTTTGTTTCAGTTTATTTGTTTTCGCTTTGTTTTCCTTTGGTCTCGTTTTATGCATTGAAAAAAAAATCAGAAAAACTAGAAAAACCCGATAAAAATTTTTGCTTGCTAAGTTTGTTTAGTTTACTTTCTTTAAGTGTGTCTCGTTTACATTTCAAAGTTTGCCTTAAGATGAAAACCAAATAAAAAGAAGTGTGCAAGTTTGTCTTCAATTCAGTTTGCTATAAATAAAAATGTGTAGACTTGAGGATTGCATGATGGAAATGATGAATAGTTGCTCGCTCTAATTCTTTGCAAGTACCTAGCTTTAAATTTGAGTTCTCCCAAGATTTGGATACACCGTTTGACAACTGGATTTACTCTACACCCGAAACCCGTGGGAGCATATGCTTAAACTAAGTCTAGGTAGTTGACGGGCATGATATGATAATAGTCTCGAGCCGCTCATTGTGTTCCAAAGTGCCACTAAATTCGAGATTTGTTTGTGAAAATTATAAATGTTTCATGATGAGTTCCTTATATGACAGAGAGTTAAAATTCCTACCACACCAAACTTGATCATTAGAATAGGAAGCCTCCTCATTTGTTTAGGGCTCGTCTTTGTCAGGCCTGTGTTGTATCCTTATGAACTCATCATACAAACTAAATCCTGGTTTCACACACTCACATGCACCCCCGCTACTTCTACCTCGAAGTACGCACCACAAAAAGCCTATTATTATCCATTGAAATTGTTCTACTCTTACACCGAGAGTGAACACCCAAAAATATTCCCCTGTTCATTTCTCGCTAGCCACTTATCCAAAATCAATGCTCCAAGTGTTCCATCTGTTCCCAATGTGAAGTTGTCAAGATTGAGAAGTGTTCCATTAAGAAGTATTTCATTCCTTTTTGGGCTGCAAGAATTGTAAAAAAAAAAAAAAAAAAAAAGAAAAGAAAAAGAAAAAAAGAAAAATTTATGAGCCCAGTCTTTGTCAAGCTTTCAAGTTCAAGTTCTAAGAAGATTCAAGTGTTGAAGTAGTTCCAAGTTTCATCCAAATAAAGGAGCATTGATAATTCCTTTGTGCACCCCTTCTCCTCCCACAAATATTTCTCTCTATTTTATATATATCATCCACATATAAAACCACACATGCACACACCGATTGGTTGTATGTTGAGTTCCTTCGGATCCATGGTTCGATCATGCCAATGCATTAGTTCTCCACACCTATGAGCTCCATATAAACCTTTATTAGAGTAGGGTGAGAGAGAGAGAGAGTGAAGGCTCATTTATAAATGCCTTGAACTACAAATACCACATATTCTGAGAGCAAGAGAGAAGGCATATCTCCTTTTAATGCCTTAGAGAGGATCCAAAAATACCACATATTGAGAGACTTGAAAGGGTTGTATTAAGGAACTCGAGTTTTATTGAAAATCTTATAAAAACTCAACGTAGGAGGAACGACGTAACATGAGACAACAAGGTGCTTGACTTAATTGTTCTCGTCTTTCAACAACTCAAGACCCAAGTGCGGTAAAAGCCCCATGGTTGAAAGAAACATGAGTAAGTTTGGGAGTTATGATAGTTCACTCTAGTCTCGGGATGAATTCTTATTTAGAGCATGTGTGTTTGTTAAGTATGATAGCATTGCAAAGCAACTCCCCGATCCATCTTCGTAGCTATTTGCTCGGGACGAGCAAAGGGTAAGCTTGGGGGAGTTTGTTGACGGTTGTTAATGATCAATTTTATATGTCAATCGAGAGAGAGAAAGAGGGGTATAATCTGTTCACCACCATAGACTTAGGGTTTAAACCGACGATTCCACAAGTTTTGGTGAATATGTGTTTTCATAGGGGATTATCGGAAAACATCCAAGGAGGCCCACATGTCATGATTACATAGAGAGAAAGACCGAACGGGTAAAATTGTATATTCTAGAAGACTCCGAAAGGCAAACCCCGGAAGCGGGGACCCACTCGGCATAGTGGTGGGTCAGCCGACTCCTCTATGGGTCGGCCGACTGGCCACCTCCACCAATCAGGTGGAGGCTCGCGGATCCTGCCTCCACCGCCTTTGAGGATGAATAATTATCGTCCGTTTAGGTCGGTTTGATCCGATGGCTGTGGTGAATCCTAGGGGGCTATATATTCAGAGCCCCTGGCCCCTAGCTCAGAGCAGATTTCATTCAAGAATTCATTATTCGTAGGTAGCCATCGGCAAAGCTAGGGTTTAGAGAGAGATCTCCACCGAGAATTAGAATAGATACTCTAGATCTTCAAGTTCTACATAGGTTTAGACTAGATAGAGGAAGAATCGGGCGCTGTGCTCGGAATTCGGATCTTCATCATCGAATTGGTATTATCTTGTATCTATTCTTGTGACTTTATTCTAAATATCATTATGTTTCTATTTATTATGTTCCTAGTTTATTCTAGTTCTACATTTGATATGGTTATGATTGGTAATAAGTTTATGTATATGTTTGCAAAGCGCTTAGCTCTCTTCCCGGGGGTTAGGTGGTAGATTTCATGTAAGCATGGTGCTTAGATGCCGTTTACCCGCAAATGCACCCTATTGGCCGGGTTGTGTGGTAGATCGCGGAAGTGACAGCCCGTTGAGTCCTCTCGTATTCCATCCCCGTTGGTAGGTCTAGCAGAACCAAAGTTGCGTAGTAAGTCCCGCTATGTCTTGGCTTGTTATAGCAATGATCCTTATACATAGATGAAAAGTCTTTTGTGCCGTATATGATAGTGTAGAGTTGGAGTAGATGAATGACTTAGTAGATTAGAACCTACATAGGATTTATATTTCTTGCACTAATCGATGTCAACCTACCTTTGTGAGTAGTCTATATCTAATCTCTCGTGTGATTTATACCCTAAGCTTATTACTTTATATTCCCTCATTTATCATGGTTTACCCCTGCCAAAGTATGTGACTGTAATCAATCACTCATAAGTAGTCGTGTTTAGCAAGTTCATCTCGTTGTTTAAGTCCGTAGTTCTTTCCTTTGAGCTAAATATAAATAACGATACCTGGAATACTTCCTGGTAAAATGCTACGATGGTGTATTATCTGTTCGCTTGCGGATCCCATATTTTTCTTGATTAGAGGAGCAGTTTTTATACCAACACTTCTGGCGCCATGCTAGGGATGACAACTTAGCGTGAGTGGTGTTAGAGGTGTCAACAACTGCCAAGATCATCTTCAACATCAAGGGCAAGAGAGAGACATTCTTCTTCAAGAACAGAGTGCCGCAGCTTCCCAAAGACACCCTCATCAAACAGAACAATGAGAAGAAGAAGAATCCACTAAGAAGAACAAGACCAAGGATAAGAAGACCAAGAAGACGGAGACAAGGAGGATGGTCACCGCAGTCCACAAGGAGCATGACCACTTACTCAAGTCCCCACGTCTCGATCAAGAAGGATGACCTAGGTGTCCCAACCATTCAATGCTCCATCAACAGAAGCTCTTTCAATAAAGCTGTCTGTGACACCGGATCGGGCATCAACATTATGGCCAAGGTAACCTATGAATATCTATATGGCACTAGGCCTTTGGTGCCCACCTATGCACAGCTACAGATGGCAGATCAGACATTCCGCTTCGTCGAAGGAGAAGTGAAGGATGTCCTCATCCAGATAGATGATCATTATATCCCCACAGACTTCCTAGTCATCGATATGGGAGATGACTATGATCCTTCGATCATCCTAGGAAGACCACACCACCAGAGCTATCATTTATATTGGGACAGGAGAGATCCATTTCCACTTTCCTACTGAGAAGGTACGCCGCTACTTCAACAATAATTATATAATCACCGAGGAGCCCAAGAAGAACATCACTACGAGATGGATGGGTCGACTATGAGGAGAAGTGTCCAGATATGAAGATCGTTACCCTAAAGAGAAAAACATTGTAGAAGAACCCGAAGAGGTGCTACCAGAAGAAAAGCAAGTAATCCAAGAAGCTTCCTCCTCAAGGTCATCCTCTCCAACAAAGAAGGTGTGGAAGGAAAAAGCAAAACCAGAATCAAGACCTACACGTCAGCGATGTCATCAGAGGCGCCAGCTAATGCGCCCCTTGAAAAATGAGCGGACATGACAAGTCCTGTTCGGAGGATTTAAAACCACCGAACGCCGCGCCAAGAGGTAACTTGGTATTTATCAGCATTACTTTTCAGCATTGCATTGCTTTTACCTCAGCATATTTATTTCCCTACTTGCATCTTAGTTGCATCTTTACTCTACCACCTCTGCACTAGAAAAGAAAATAAAGATGTTGTGCATTTGCATCCGTAAAATTGTTAAGCCCCATGTGGATAATCATTCACCGTGGTGGCACAAAAATAATTTCTCAAAGATATTTACTTTTCCTAGTCTCGCATTCCTTAAATAATAAAAAGATAAAAATATTTCTTGTGATCCTATTAGAACAAGTTTAAGTTAGGAAAGTTCTAAAGACAACCAAGGCTCGAAGTTTTATCACTAATGCTTAATCGCCGACAAGCTTTGTTGTCTATTTGAGCTTCACGTAACATCAAGGATCAAAAGAGCTAACAAGCGTAAGGACATCCAGTCCCCCGTCGAGTGCTGCCCGCGACACTTGAACGCCGTCCCCAACAAGAACCATCTACGACGCTCCAGAGGACTAGAACGTCTTCATTGCCCGTCGCAACATCGCCAGACTATGTCAACATCCAGCCTTGGGGGAAAGCATCCCCCGTGTACCAAGCTAAGTGTTTCCAACTTATCTATTTATGCCTTATTAGAGTGTGCTTTGTTAAAACAACTAAAAAAGATGCATAACCATAGAAACCCAAAAAGATTTCCTTATTTATCTTTTTCTACTTTTGGAGAGCTCTTACAATCTGCCTTTAAAGTGATCCCTAGAATAAACTCTACATGGAGATGATGAATACTTGCTCGCGTAATTCCTTTCAAGTACCTAGTTTTCAACCTTGCACTCTCCCGAGTTTTGGACACAACTCGTTTAGATTTGAGATTTGCTCAACCCGAAACTTGTGGGTAGCAAACACTTGATCTAAGTCTAGGAAGTTGACGGGTATGATATGGGAAGGTTTGAGCTGTCCATCTTGTTCCTAGAGATACTAGAGTTTTGGAGAATTTATCTTTGAAAATATTAAATCCTTGCATGATGAGTTCCTTTATGATGAGAGTTCAAATTCCTACCACAGCCATATATTCATGCTTACTAGATTAGGAAAACCCATCTCTTTATATAGATCATATTGTAGGCGTTGAGAGTAGTCTTTATAGGCATTGAGTGTGGTTATGCTTTGTGGACCCATAAGGAATCAACATGCGCTTAAAGTCAATACTATGTGCTCTCCATCCGTTGATCTATGCTACTTCGTCCTCGAAGCATGCACCTATCTTATAGATACTACATTCATTCTGTGCTACTTCTGTCGCAAGAGGTACCACCCACATATAGATCCATATCCACCACATATTGTGCTATCTCTGCCCTGGAGATACGCACTTATGCTACTCCTATCCTGGGAGTACGCATTCCCCATGTACCGTGCTATCTCTACCCTGGAGATACGCACTTATGCTGCTCCTACCCTAGGAGTATGTATCCATCCATCCATCCACATATACATACACCATTCATTCCACTTCATCCAGAAAAAGGTTCTACTCCTATCCTGGGAGTGAACATCTAGAAATAATCATTGTTGTTCCATTGCCTACATCAAGCTCCAGTCATTATCATTTCAAGTTATACACTCCCCATTGCTAAAGTGTTGTTTTCAGAGGATTGGTTGCTCTAAAAAAAAGAAAGAAAAAAAAAAGAGAAGAAAAGAAAGAAAGAGTAGCCAAGTCCTTCCTTTCAAGAAGTTTCAAAGTTTCCGAATAAAGGAAGTCATGTTATTTCCAAAGGAGCAAGTGTAGAAGTAGATGTTCACCAAGTGATTACCCCTCATAATCATTTCCTTATCATCATCATCCTATCATCATCTTATCATCCATTTTTCCCTCCTTCACATGCACATATAACTTTATTATTATTTTAGTTCCTATTGGATCCATGGTTTAACTGTGCAATATATGCAAGTGAGTTTGAGTGTCTCCCCACCTATGAGCTCCACATAAGCCTATTAGAAAGTAGGGTGAGAGAGAGAAGGCACTTTCCACTATGCCTTAGTCCCATAAATACCACATATTCTGAGAGAAGAGAGGAGAAGGCATACACTACTCATGCCTTAGAGAGGATCCAGAAATACCACAAATAAGAGACCTGAAAGGTTCATACAAGGAACTCTGAGTTTTATTTCAAAACTTTGCAAAAACTTCAGAATAATAGTTGATCAAAGAGCGAGAAACATGGCGCTTGACTTGACCGTTCTAACTTTCAACTACTCAAGACCCAAGTGACGGTTACAAGCCCCATGATGAAAGGTAATATGAGTAAGTTTTGAGTCAGAATAGTTCACTCTAATCCGGAGGAGAGTTCTTGTTTGAACGCATGTGTACTTGTGAGGAGTAAAAGCATTGTAGCAACTCCTGATCCATCACTGAGTCTATCTTTGCTTAGGGACGAGCAAAAGGTAAGCTTGGGGAGTTTGTTGACGGTAGTTAAGTATCAATTTTATACCGTCAACGCAGCAAGAGAAAGGACTAAAATGAGTTCACCGTTAGATATAGGGGTTACACCTTATTAATTCCATGAGTTTTGGTGATTATCTATTTCTACGGGGGTTATCGAAAGAGAACCAAAGGAGACCCACATGTCGATTACATAGAGATAAAGACCGAACGGGTAAAATTGTATACTCTAGAAGACTCCGGAGGCGACACCCAAGCCGGGGCCCACCCGTCATTGACCGAGGCGGCCGCCCGGCCATGAGTCGGCCGCCCCTCCACCTCAACCAATGAGGTGGAGTCTCGTGGATCCTGCCTCCACCGCCTTTGAGGATGAATAATTACCGTCCATTTAGGTCGGTTTGATCCGAGAGCTGTGGTGCGTCCTAGGGGGCTATATATTCGTAGCCCCCGGCCCCCGGGTGAAACCCTAATTCATTCTCTCTTCATTCATCTCGAGAGAATTCGAGAAGCCGAGCCACCATCTCAATTAGAGCTCCATAGTTTAGTAGCATAGCTACATAGGAATAGATCTAGAGGGAATCAAGCCTAGCTTGGAGTCCAGACCGTCGGAGTTCTTGGTAATTCCCTCTACATTCTTGTAATATTCATCATTGTTCGTGATACTATGACTAGTACTTTATTCTATTCTATTAAAACGTACTTGACTTTGCTCTATTTGATTATGTTCTCAATTATATTGTTCTTAGTCTACTTTGATTATATGTTTAGCATAGTTGAACTAGAATTATGTTTATGCATAGGATCGTATAGCGCTTGCTCATTAGGCCAATGGGTGAGTGAGAGATATTGTGTGGGCATGGTGCCCGGACCGTATTTATCTCGCGATTGCACCCTATATTCTCGATCGTGAGGTAGATCGCGGAGTGACAGTCTCCGTTGAGTCCTTTGTAGCCCTTCTCCCGAGTATAGGTCTAGCGTAACAAACCTATTACATTGAAGTCATTGCTATGTCACTAGTCTTCTCCGGTAATATCACTATGCATAGATGTAACCTTTTCCCGCCATGATTGCTAGATGTTCTTGCACTAATCATTGTATGCTTTGACTTTATAGTTAGAATAACATAGGATTATACCCTAGATCGTCCTAGTCCATGCTAGTGTTATAAGCTTAGAGTGCTAAGTTGAGATGGTTATTACTATCATTTTATGTGGCTAAATGCTCTCATTTATCTTATGTCAATTATCATTCATTCCTATATTTTATGTGACACTTACCCCGTATGAGATGATCGATACGTATAAGGTTAAGCTCTCTATTATCGCATGTGCATTGCTCATCACTCATTATCCAAAGTGCATTCCCTTCCCAAAGGGTAAAATTATAAATACGATACCTAGATTACTCCTGGTTAAAATGCTACATCGGTATTATCTCGTGCGCTTGGATCCCATATTTATTTCTAGAAGCAGTTGCATTTATTAGTACCAAAGATTTTTGGCGCCATGTTGGGGATGACAACCTAACACCGAGTGGCATTAGAAATGTCAACACCCACAAAGTGTAAAACTTGCCATAGAAGAGAGGGCTTTCCATGTTCTTCCAAAATTTCTTGACACCACAAAGCTCGCAAATGGTAGGTTGTTGATGTAGCACTCATCCTTTAGTTGACTTCTGCTTGGTATGCTTCACTTATGCCATTGGTACCATTGAATCTCGACTCTCATGAAACGGAGGTTAAGTTGGTATATTTTATCGAAGAGAAGCTTTCAATTTATAAGGAAAGAAATAATGCAAGCTTCATATGAGATGAGCATATTCATGATGCATGCACGTTCCGTACGTCCTCACAAACTTAGAAAACCATAGATTCTAACGTCTAGGCGGTAGCATACAACGTGCTCTCATATAACGATAACTAGTCGGGCTACACGTTCTTGCGTAGTTAGCGTACCTGCAGAAAAACTTCATTTCAGCCCATTTCCCCATGAATGCAAGTCGACGTAAAAATCTAGCACCTTAAGAATAAGGTCAAATCTCCGATTACAACTAATCCTATCCACACCCATCTCCACACAGGTCTATCCCCGATATCCCTACGTGTAGGTGCACGCTACCCCAAAATCATCGCCAGAAGACAATCCCACACATGGGGTACTTTCTCATAGTCATGTGTAAAACATGAAGATGATCAAGCACCATTACGTACCCCCCTAGACTGGCAGTGTATCTAGTCATGCTCTCACATCTCACCTTACCTTGGGCGGCGAACCAACTTACCCGAGCCGTAGAGGCAAAATTGATCCATACACAACCATTCAAGTGAATGGCCCTCATACAAAACCGTCGTGTATGAGCACGACAAAGAAAATATGATGCAATTTTCCCCAAAGTCAGTCCCTAGCTAAGCCACCTAGTTAGTCCTTATACGGGCTTAATGGACACGACTACCGGCAACTCTTAAGTTGAACTCATAGTTTTCAAACACCTATACAAACCTATGAGTTGCCAAATAGTTTTGTAAAACAAATTCTTTTTTGTTTTAAAACACTCAAGTGAACAGAATAGCCGAACCTTTGCTCCGATGCCACTCATTACGTATTCGACCAATTTACATAAGCACAAGTATAAGTATCAACGCCAAGGCGTCGAAGAACACACTTGAGCCCATGTAAACCCTAAGTAAATAATCCGAAATCACGAAGGATTTCAAACTTTTCCAACGACACACCAGGAATCATAGTTCAGCAATTACAATCCACCTGATTATACATTTCGCACATAGCATATTTCCAACACATGTTTTAGTTAACACTTACTACAAATTGGAGTTACAAAAGTGGCGGAAATAAAACTCTTTTTGAAACCCACACACACCTATTCATTTTAAATAGAGTGCCAGCTCTGAGTCGATATCCAACAACAAGAATAGAAGAGATATAACAAATTGATCTTGCCCATTGATCTACATCCTCCCGTAGTGGGATAAAGGTCCATCTTGTTGCCACACAACACTTCAAATGATCTGCAACAAGTGGGAATAAAACCCCGAGTACGTGGGGTACTCGCCTAGACTTACCCGTCTTAAACCGTAAAATAAGGACTCTTATAAGCATATGCAAGGCCATATGGTGGTTTGGCTGACCCTTTCTTGCATAAACGACATGAGCTTACTTTATCTTCATTAGGTGAACTACATTAAGCTTATCAACTTAAGTAATTCCTGCACTTGCTAGGTTTTGCTCCTGATCTATAACAACATCAAGTAGAAGTATAAAAGCAATCATCCTTTCACATGGTTGATCATAAACAATATCCGTAATCCGTCCACGCATCATAACCCCATTTCCATTTTCCCGTTTATGCCCTGTATTGCATGTATTCCAATCAAGTTATCCACTATCCACGGACGATGGCGATTATAATCGATTCCTACTCAGCTGAGGGTAAATTTCTCACACAAACCACACAAACCCCATCGGAGTTGATTAGGTCACCTATTCACCTATTCGGAATTGGGATTCAACAAATACGGTTGCACCAGGGCATGCCCGGCTACCAAGTCTCTCCGAAATGACCGGCCCTTTGGAATTACTATCCGCGCCTGTGGGCAACACACTCAACTCTCGCAAAACCCGACCCAAACAGCTACTAGGCTTCGGGTTCCCATATCAACCACCTAAATGTGAGAAGCTATTTAATCTTGACAAGGCCAAAACAATACAAGCATTCTCGCTTTATTTCCCGTTTGGGTATGTGCCGATTTCCCATTTGATCCAACCATATCATGTGAAGGTTCCCTAACCTCGCGGATGATTCACCAACCACCCGACTTCTATTGCTTAGTTATTCCGTGCTCAAGAATAACACCCTATACTTATTCAGGGTAGGTATATCAAGTGGTCAAGGTAGGGTGATGCACCAAGGGTATCGATCAACGCCTATCACGTAATGCAAAGATAAACAATAAAATGACGCAAAAGTTTTGGCAACCGTAGGAAAATGTTCCGGGCTTGCCTTTCGTCATCGAGCGTCATTGAGGTTCCAAGTACTCGATCACTTCTCGTCCAATTCCCAATCACCTCCTGTGCAGGAACTTCCTTCACGACTTGCCCTTCGGGATCCTTATACTTCTCGACGAATCCCTAATCGTGTTCCTGGAATGATGCACGTGTGCATGTATGAATACATGATCGTCGGCATATGCATGATCATGAATGATCAATGGTTATGGATGTTCATGCATGACACACTAATTACAATCAATCATACAAACATTGGTCACCATGGACTCATGACCTTAAGCCTAACACACAACATCACTTATTCAAGATCCTTACTCATTCAAGCATATAATCAACAGATCAGTAATTAAATCATAACTAAATATCTATAGACCCTATGGACATGAATGGATACAATCTGGAAATCTTATGAAATTCTCCATAAAACATCTCAAGACATCACAAGCTGATTTCTAGGTTAAATACACCTAAAACAGACAATACCAGGACTGGTTCTGATAATTCCAGCAACCAAACATCCCTGAGGACAAGATTGTCATAGCCACAACTCCTAAACTATTCATCCAATGATCATGAAACTTTACCAGTAGATGTATAAGCTAATGAACTCACTATCATATTTAGACAACTCCGCCAGGAAACCAACCTTTAATTAGGTTGACCATAGCATTATTGGATTAACCCCTAGTTAACCAACCTATGATTTGAACAGCAACACTAAGATTGGTTGCTCCTAAAATCCTAAAAAAATTACAGTAGGCATAACATGTTAAATGAAACCCATCATCCAAATTTCACCCCATTTGGATGATCACACCAGTCTACACAAAAATCACAAGTGACAGGACAGAGTGCAAGTAAAAAATATTTTGCATTACCATGTTGATCAAATCATAGATTTGATCACATAAAGAGCTACCTTATGGTATATAAGGAGCCTACAAAAATTATCAACCTTATCTCACAACTATACATTTACTTTATGAATTATTTCAATCCTAGCTCATAAATCAGCTTGAACTACAACTCTCTATTTCTACACAACACATGACCAAGTTAAACACTCGAAGCAATAGAATGTCAATACCAGATCATAGAAACAAGAATCATATTTTTCGAGACTCCTAGAATTACTTATGAATTTCCTTAGTTTAATTCAAACCCAAGAATCAATTAAACCTACACAGAAAAGTTCCACAAACATAGCAAATCATATTTTCTATGCACATAGCATATCATAAAAAAAATATAGCAACTTGAATCATCTCATTTGGACAATCCTAGCTTCCTCTATGATTTTTGAAAGATTAAAAGGAAATCTGAAATTCCTTTATTAAACCCGGATGAGACAAACCATTTGCAGAAAGGCCCCCGCGCTTTTACCAAATTAAGCGAGCCTCGATCTGCAATTGACTGAGTCTGGCTGTTTCTCGCTGGCACCCTCACCTTTCTTTGAATTCTACTCGTGAGGTCCCCGCAGGGAGAGGAAACAGAGGACCTTGCCGGCGCTCCCGGCTTCGGCCGGCCAAGGCTCGCGGCGGCCACCGAGGTGCGGCGAGGCACCCTGGGCCGTGCGGCGCAACCGCTGTTACCCCCGGCGGCCTCGCGATGGCCCGGGCGCGGCGTGCCGGCGTGAGACCGTGGCGCCGCCGTCGACCTCCGCCTCGCGAAGATGTTCCGACGACTCGCCGAGGTCCGGAGGAAGGCGAAGACAAGCAGCGGGCGAGTGTGTTAAGGATGAAGGTGGCGGTGGATTAGAGTGTGGGGCTTGGAAACATAAGCGCGCGGCGGTAGTGGCCACCCGGCCATGGCGGACATGGCGATCCGGAAAGCCTTTCCGCCGCCAACGGAAACAAAGGGACGGCGGTTAGAGTAGGTGGAGGCGAAGCCAAAGCGACCGCGATGGAATCGGCGAGCGGTGGCGGCAGGCTAGCTGCAGCGAGGCGCGCCTCGCTGTGGCGATTCACCGCGGTGACGGCGGTGTTCTTCCCGGCGGAGAGCGAGGAAGAGGCGGGAGGAGCGAGGGCGAGAATGACGAGAGCACCGAGGCGTAGAGAGACGCGCGGCCGTCCTCATCGGCTTGAGGCATGGCGAGGCGGCGACATGTCGCCGGGACGGACGCGCGGCTTGCCCTGGCCGTCGGCACGCCGAGGCCACGTGTCGCCATAGAGGCAATTCGCCGAACACCCGGTATGCACAAATGAGCCGAGTTGGACTCGCATTTTGGGCCGGATATGGGCCGAATTTGGAGATGGGCCCAAAATAGAAAATGATCACTTAATGATGCTAATCATTTTTCGTTAAGACACTTTTATCATTAGGCCAATGGATTAGGAGATAACTGCATGCCAACATGGCGATGTCAATCTGCTAATCCAGCATGACCTAGGGCCCACAATCCACTAAATTAGATGGCTTAATCAACTCTAACTGATCCCAACTTTTGGCATGTCATGTCCAACCATATTATAAATATTTTCTCTAACTGACCAACTCATGTTACCTAATAGAATTAGGTGAACGTGGCATGCCAACCGACGACTATCAAAAACCTTTGGTAAAAACAGCCCCAGCTTCTACCTTAACCCCTCTTTTTGAGCACCTTCTAGCCCTTTTCACAAAAAGTCATAGTTGGATGAATTGCTCCTTATAAAATTCTACATAAGATCTATTAAGAGACCAAAAGCTAGTTTTGAACTTTCGAGACACTTTTGAATAAATCAAACAACAACATTCAATAGGTCAAACTAGTCAACCTATTGATCCAAGCATAATTAGCCAAAGTCATTAACATAAACCTAGGTTCATTTAGTGACCTAAGTATGTCTAAGTTATTTTTAGTGATCAAACACCAAACACTTGTATTACTTTATCATGTTCCATGCATTTCAAACACAAAACAAGCAATTCTAGCAATCACTCATGAGATGACATGTCATGTCTAACTAATGCCATGCATGATGATGCTTATGTTCATGAAATGCATGTGTTTAATAAGGCCGAAAATCCCGATGTGACAAATTTAGCCATAGTGTCCCATTTGACCATGTGGTATTTCTTCTTTTGCTTGTTCCTTGCCGCAAAAACCTAGCTCTTATTGAGTCAATTCTTTGGAAATTCCCCTCATATAGAGAGTACATCGCCATTGTGTATATGGGTATGCTTGACAAGCAGGATTCTAAGAGTATAGCTTCCCCCGTAAGTCGAATTCACATTGCCAAGTCCCTAATCTTTTGTCAATCTTGTCCTCCACATATCTTAACTGAGCCTTCGATATCTTGTTAGTACTCACTGGTAATCCCAAGTACTTCATTGGAAAAGCACCAATCTTACATCTCAGAATACCTACTGCCATCTTTTCTTCTCCCTTATCTAACCCAACTGTGAAAATCTCACTCTTCTCATAGTTTATCTTCATTCCTGACATCTCTTCATAGCAAGCCAGAATCATTTTTATATTCTGCAAGTTTTCCATTGAGAATTGCAGCAATATAACAAGAGTGTCATCTCGCATACCGGCAGTGTGATAGTCCCCCCGGTAACAAATGTGGAACTAGACCTCTTATCACTCCCCGCATTGGTAGCTTTAGTCAACATTGGTCGATAATGCATCACCCACTAGATTAAATAGCAAAGGTGAAAGAGGATCACCCTGCCTTAGACCTTTGAAGCTCCTAAAGTATTCACCTCTTCCACCATTTATGTCCACACACACCCTTCCACCTCTCACCACCTTATTCATCCATTCTATCCATTTTTTGCTGAAACCTTTCTTTTCTAACACCTCTTCCAGAAATTGCCAGCTGACTTTGTCATAGGCTTTTTCAAAATCCAACTTCAGGATGACTCCTTTTGATTTACTTACTTTTAACTCATGCAGACCTCTTGAAGAATCACCACACCTTCCAAGATATACCTCCCCGGGATAAAAGCTGTTTGATAGGGACTCACTACTCTATTTATCACCCCGAAGTCTAATAGTTAGAATCTTTGTAATAATCTTATATATCACATTCAACAAACAGATTGGTCTAAACTCGCTTTATGTGTGTGGTCTGGTTTAACTTTTGGCAAACAGGAATGATAACACCATAGTTCAGTCTCCACAAATCCAAAGATCCCTCTTGCAAAGATTCCAACATTTCTATCATAACTGGCTTCATTTCAACCCAAAATTTCTTGAAGAACTCTATGGAAAAGCCATCGTGCCCCGGAGCCGTGTTGCCTTTAATTTCTTTGACTCCAAAGATCTAACTCCTCTTCTCGAAAAGATCTTATTAACCATTCATTTTCATCTTGAGTTATTCTCTCGGTCTTCCGCCATAAATCTTCATTCAGGCCTCACTTAATTGCTCATCGTGGCCAAATAGGGATTTGTAATAATCAATACATGAACTTTAAGTTCTTGAGGCTCAGAATCAACTCATTTTCATGTTCCAAAGCACTTATCTTCATTTTTCTCCTTCGCCATTTGCACATTTGTGAAAATAATTGGTATTTGAATCACCCCGCAACAATCATCTTTCTCCTCCCCTTCTTTTCCACCGTATCTCTTCATCACTAAGAATTTTTTGCATTTGCATCTCTAGCTCATATCTTTGTCCCCATTCCTCACTTGATAAGGTTCTTCTTTCACTCTCTAAGTCCATCTCTTCTATTTTCTTTGCAATTTCGCTTTCACCTTCTTTCCCCGACTATCATAGTTTAGCCCCCACCCTTGAAGCCCTTCTCATCTTACTTGACACAACATGCCAATGATCCAAGATCTCTTGTTTCACTCTATAAGGCCACTTCGTCTCATCCACTCGACAAATCCTTCTTGATATAACCACGATTACATCGAACCCGAAGTAATAGACTCCCTTTTGTGATTCCTCCAAAGGTCCAAGATTAATGGATTATGGTCTGACCCTACTCTTTGAGCTGTAAGGACAGAGATTAGGTTAAACTCATCTTCCACTGCACTTGATATTAAAACTCTGTCTAGCACACACATTATGGGAGGAGACTGTTTATTGGTCCAAGTATACCTGCTCCCATTCCTTTGTACTTCTCTCAGACTTAGGTTATTGATCAAGTCATTGAAAGCTTCTGTCAGCCCAACATTCACATTTCCTGTTGATTTTTCTACCTCACTTCTTACCAGATTAAAGTCACCTCCCATCACTGTAGGTAATACCGAAGATTGGAACATATTCTCGTAGATTAGACAAAAACTCCAGCTTCAGCCATCATGTGCAGGACCATAAGTATTAATAAGCCTCCATTCAAATCCCGAATCATTCATCTCGTAATTCCACACTCAAAGAAAGTCCCCCGAGATACATTGCCAGCCTTAAAAATCTCTTTATCCACTCCTAATAACGAGACTCCCCGTAATGTCCATCACAAGGGTTGAATCACCCATAGCATATCTCTTCTTCCTACTAATCTCTCTAATTCTCTTTGTCTCAAAGTAGTTTTAATAGTCTCTTGAAGACAGATACAATCAAAATCAAATTTCTCGAATCAATTCTAATAAATTCTTCCTTCTTCCAAATTTCCACCTAGCCCCCTAACATTCCGTAAGAGAATTTTCATTTTATTGATGTTTGGGTTTTGGTAACATCCTCTTTTTCTTCAACTCCTTTACCTTTGCACTTCTTGGACAGTCTCTTTTAATTCTTTATCATCTCTTAAACTCTTACCTTTACTTTCCTCATCTCTTTGACTCTTGCCTCGTCGATTAGACTTCTTTATAACTCTTTCAAAGACCATTCTCACCTGTGCTAATGCCACAGGCTTTGGCTACATTCTGAACCTGCTCAATGACCTCTTTATCCATCTCTTTAAATTTATCCTCTTCACCCCCCTCCCCCGGAATCTTTTCCTGTGTGCTTATGTCTTTAGAAGCACAATCACTTGAATTTTCAACATCATTCTTGTTTTTCTCTATCTCTTCCAATCTAATTCTAGTGTTATTCAAAACATTCATAGCAAAGATTCTTAATTTGATTAACAAGTAAAGTAGAAAGTCTTTCCAAAACATCTCCCTCAGAGGCATACCAAACATGACTAAATTTACCGAATCAACAAAAGGAGTATCCTCAAGCATAGTATTTGAACTAGCATTATCTACGTAATAGTTTAAAGAAGTACCTTTTTTGCCTTTGCCAACGAGCTTGTTCTTCTTCTCCATGTTGTCTTCATGGGCCTTCTTCTCCATTGCCACCAACAAGATTGATTTCCCCTCATTGTTTACCCTTGGGCTATGTCTTGCTTCTATGTTCACTTCCTTGGTCTTCTCCAATTCTTCAGCCTTTGTCTATCCCTTCCTCGCCTTGCATTTCCCCAAACTCTTCCCACCTCACCTCTTGCAACCCTACCTCATGAGCAACTTCTGCATTGTCGCTTGTATCATCCCCGTTTGTATTCTCCCGAAAGCTCACAAATGCATCATTTAGCTCCCGAATCAAGTCCGAGATTTGTAACATCTTTTGACACCAAAGTTCTTTGTTTCCCCGGGGAAACCACTTCAAGAACTTCTTGGCTCTTCCCAAGTGCTTTCTTCCTTGTGATTATCATTCCGATTTTCATTCCGATTCATTTCTCGGTTCCCCACTCATTCCTCCACCACTTCCATCCCGAGCTCTACCTTTGTATCCCGATGAGTTTTGGCCTCCGTTTGGTCTTGCTATTTGGCTTCCTCCCCTCATCCAAATCCATGCTATCTTGTGTTGATTCAAATTCCTCTTCATCAGTTGCTTCTCCTTCATCTTCCTCAAAATCATAATCATCATTAGGCCTCTGACTTGGTGGCTGACTAAGTTTGTCCGAATAATACCAGGATATCTTCTTCCCCTCTTGTTGATGTAGACAGATGAAGTTCCTTTAATCTCTCTAGGGTCGTATAGCCACTTTGATCCATACCGCATTCCAAGACAGAAGGTATGTGTACTTCTTCGATCTCCCACCGCCTTGCCGGTTGCATCACAAACTTCTTCATTCCTTGCAATTTTTGGTATGCCCACAAACCTCTCACCCATACGATTCTAGCATTTGAAAAGTTCCAACATCCATAGTAGTTTCTTCCACCACAATGGTAATGGGGTATGTCATACACTGAAATTTGCCTCTTTTGGTCAGTAGATTCATTTCAACTCTGTTAGGAACTGTAGCTAGGAATTCACTGCCAGAAATTCTGCTCACATTATACTCTCCTTGGGAACCCATCTGATATTTGAACTCTGCATTAATCCTATGCCTAGTTCCTTTTCCTTCCAGCACTGACACAAGAACTCTTAACCCCTCATCTTCATCTTTCTTCTTGTCTTTCTGCTTGACAGTTTCAGGCACATTCAGAGAATAAAACATATGCTTGGGAAGCCCCATAGCACACAACTGCAGCTCTTTACCAGCATAACTCTTCTGCCTAGCCTCTTGGAATCCCTGAGCTTTACCATCTTGAGCACGAATTTTAACCTCTTGATTGTGATTTCCTTGATGGTGATAAGTCTTAACCTTCTTATTAGGGCAGTTGGTAGATATATGACCAGTTCCCAGGCAAGCGTAATAGAGAGAAGGCTGATCACATACTGACCAATGGTGGCCTTCCTGTCCACAGTTGTAGCACTTCAGGACTGATGACGACGACCCCTGAACAAACTCTTGCTTCTGGTTGTAGTTGCTCTTGCGGTCTGCCAAGTGGTTGCGCAGATCGCCCTCATACCCTCTTTCTTCTTCATAATCTCCACCTCTTTTACGCCTCTGCCCTTCTTCAGCTTGTTGACGATCATATCCAGCCCGCACGCCGCGCCCCATCTTCTCTCGCGCTCATCCCTCCTTGGATACTCTCCCCCATCACGCCCTCTCTTGGATTTTGACCTCTCCGCTCCATCCCTACCACCTCAACAAACGACCTCAAATCAGTAGTTCGTGGTTGCACCCGGTGTAGGTGCTTTGCTTGCGCTCTGTATTTCCTCACCTCCTTCCACGAAGCTTGAAACCTCTCGGCACTCGGATCTAGAACCCTAGCTTTCTCTATCCATACCCACCGAGACACCCGCGGCGGTGTTGACACTAGATACGCACACGAAAGAATCAAAGAGAAATAATCCGCAAGCGCACGGATATCGGTGAGCACTTCACCCGGGAGATAAATCCTGAGTATCGTATTTGTTTTTATCCGCTAAGAGAAAACGTGCAATAGACTAACCCAATCTTTACTTCTACCCCTGGGCTGCTAGTCAAGTGAGAATTAAGCGATATAGAGAGAACTCCTTCGTCGCCTTCTTCTAATCTATGGCAAGCTTTGAGACTATTGTTCTAAGGGGGTACCTGAGGAAAAGACACCACAAAGGATGCTAAACCGGGCACAAAGGACCTACCTTACCTACCAACGGGAAGTGGATTACAAAGGTAATAAAGGGATTGTCACTTCCCTCACTACTACCACGGTTTCAATAGGGAGCATCTACAAGTGAACCTAGACTAAGCACCACGCTTATGCTAAAGAACGATTACTCTGCTCCCAACGCGAAGCGAATAAAGTAAACTTGTAAACCAAAGAACAATAATAACAACGAACTTACTAGTATTAGAAGTTGAATTGCCGAATGATTCTAAAACCAAGCCTCGGGTTAGGAGACTTGATCCCGCAGTACACCTCGGAGAGGAGACACCGACAGCTCGACTTCCTCCAAATCTACCTCCACTATATACTCTCTCAATCTCTCTTGATACTAATACCCTATAGAGATAGATCCATTCGAGGGACCCTTCTCTATCTAACTCTCTCTCTCTGGATTGAAGTCTTGAATGAACTGGAGAATGAATTAGGGTTTCACCCAGGGGCTAGGGGCTCTGCTTATATAGCCCCCTAGGATTAACCATAGCCCTCGGATCAAACCGACCTAAATGGACGATAATTATTGATCTTCAAAGTCGGTGGAGGCAGGATCCGCGAGACTCCACCTAATTGGTGGAGCCGGGAGTCGGCCGACTGGCGCCGACCCCCGGCCAATGCCGTGGGCCCTGTGCTCGTGTGTCGCCTTCGGAGTCTTCTAGATTATACTTTTTCACCCATTCGGTCTTTCTCTCTATGTAAACCCGACATGTGGGCCATCTTGGGTTGTTTTCACCGTCACCCCGCGTAAATAGATATTCACCAAAACTCGTGGAATTCTCGCTGGTAACCCTATATCTATCAAGTATTTATAAATAGGTCCATTTGTATGCTAAGTTGACGGTTAATTTTTATGAGTTAACGACCGTCAACAAACTCCCCACACTTGTCTTTTACTCGTCTCGAGGAAAAGGATGGATTACTTTAAGCATAGCCTCAAACCAAGACATCAACATTAGATGATCCCTGATCATACCTGCACTGCGGGATTCAAAGTGTCTACCATTGAACTTTGGGGAGTTGAAAGATGGAACAGCGCGAAGTAGAGATCCTTCTTCTATCAATCCTGTCACATGGAGTTTTTTTATAATATTTTTGCAAAGAAAACTTAGCTTACCCTTCTCCATCATGTAGCACACTCGAATCACTCTTTATATGTGGTATTTGTGGAACTCACCATTATGTATAGAGCACTCAAATCTCTCAATGTATGTAGTATTTATGGAACTCACTTGAGGCATGTAGAAGGATATGCCTCCTATTCTACTAAGGCTTATGTGGAGTTTAAGGTATTTCAAGGAATAGCATTTTTACCCGTGTATATTGATTAATCAAAAACGGAACCAAGGAGAGGGGACCTTACTCTAGATCAAGTGTGTGCAAGTGTGTGGAATATTTGGTGGCTAAATTTATGATAATGATGCTCCTTCCCTCTCTTGCACACTCTTCTCTTGAACATTGCTTTGTTGATCTTCTCTTGAATGATGAATTGATCTTCTTCGAATAACTCTTTGAGCTTCTTTGAACTTCCCTTTTCTTGGGATCAGAAAAACTGGAGCTCATGGGCTATCTCTTTCTTTTCTTTTTCTCTTTTCTCTTTTTTTTAACAACATTATTTTTGCATAGCCCATGTCTCAATCTTGGACACAATAACTTTCTTGAACATGATGATGATGATGACAATAATAATCTTCTTTCAACAGCTGGATGATGATAACAATCCTTGGAGCATATAGAAATCCTAGAAAGTGTATGTATCCTCTCCCAAAGGTAGGAGATGGATCAATGGCGGAAAGCATGTTTTTGCGTACTCCTAGTGTAGGAGCAGCAGATATATATGTGGGTGTAAGTGCACTTGATCATATGAGTAAGAGACCCTTCTCTAAGGCTCTAATACCGCCAAGACTATTCTCAACACAAATAAAAAGCTTATGTGCTGGTCTTTCAGAATTTTGTCGACGAGGCTCTATAGGCATTTATAACCACAGAGGAGAAGTATAGCTAACATTTTAAGATTTTTGAAAAGAAATTCTCCAAGCAACTAGACATCAAGAAATCAGGTTCTCATGGTCCATGCTATATCACTGTCCTCAACAACTTAAGTAAAATGGGGTCCCTATAAAATACGTTCCCAACAAAGAACAAAGGATTCCCAGAATTATCATGGTGTGAGTCTATCTTGGGGTCATGATTAAAATAATCTACCTTCCCAAAGATATATAGCAAGTGATTTAATTCAAAGTGTTCCCCAAATGAATCGGAAAACGTGATCGGTATAAAATTTGGAACGTAGGGAAGCAAACCCGACCGTGGACGAAAGCCGGAGCCAAATGGGCCCACCCCGTGGGCGGCCGACTCTATATATGGGGCGGCCGACTGCGGGAGTGGCCCCCTCGGGTCCGCTTCGTCGTGCATGATCTTTACGTCGTATGTTCTCAATTATTTTTGCCGGTTCGCCGATATCCGTTAGTTTCGTCGTCGGTTGCCTCCCCCACACTAGATTCCCGTTATCTTCATTCACAACAAGGTGGAGACAAAAGAGGCAACACATATGCAAATATAACTAGAACTAAAAACTTTATTCCATCTTCATTAAGGCCTGGATTACATGTATTGAAAGGAACTAAAATCGAACTAAGCTTTAACTAAGCACTCTTGCAAACTAAAACTTTTAATCTAAGCACACTAGGCCTTTCTGATGCTAAGATAAATCTCATCTAATCAACTCGCTTCTCTAGAGCGTCTAACTTCTTCTCTAACTTATCCGTCCTCTTTTCTAGCGCACGAAGTCTATCTACGAGAGTGACAATACTACCGTTCTGCGGACACGCCGGGCTTTTGCGAGATGCAATAATGTCGCTACTGAGTTTCTAGCTCCGTCTCTAAGTCTCGCAATGGTCTTGCGACGCTTCCTTGGAGCTTCCGAGGCGGCGAGAGCCGCTTTGGGGGCTTCCTTCGGAGGACGAACTTCACTTTGCTCGGGTGAGCACGGACTCCTTCAAAATACGAGCGCTCTCCGAAGTGCTATACTTAGCACGATGATCTCCCCTTGCTTGTTGGTCTTCACTCCCATAAGCATCTCATTGTGCTTAGGAGGAGGATCCTGTGCCTTCTCGGGAGCTTCACAATAGGACCCTTTGGTGGAGGTCCATCTAGGAGCAAGGGCTTGGGTGCAGCGATGAATGGTTGGGCGAAGTAGCTATGGCTGTAAGCTTGAGGTTTTGGAGGGATAGATGCTAGGGGTTTTGGCTCAGGAAGAATGATGGCCTTGGACTTAGGCTCCTCCTTTGGGATGGTGTTGAGATCAATCCCGAAGCGGATCAATCTCCTATCTAAGTTTTCGGCTCGGCTTCACCATTGCCGCGTAGCAAGCTTGATGCTAGGAGGAGGAGGCTTTAGATGGAATGAGGTTGGCCTCGAGGCCGGGCTTCTTTATATAGGGGGATGGAGAGGCATCTAAAGGGCATCTAAAGGGAATCTCCGAAGGAATAACGCGTCAACGTGATCTCAAAAACCCTAATCGGCAAAAATTCCCGAAGGAAGAGTATGGAAGGATCACGAGTGCAAAAGCCGGCGGCGAATGGGGAGTCCATGAGCCGGCCGACTCCCCCTTTTGGCGGCCGACTCGCGGGCGTGGGGCTCTCCCGCCCGTGTTTTTCGCAACCTAATTAGCGTATTTTTGTCATTCGGAAAAATACCACGGACCCCGAAAAACGAAAAGTAAAAAGGTCGGGCCCAACTACCTAATTGAGAAAGAAGTTTAATTCATCTATTTCACCTATTTCCTCAATGGGCTCTAAACATATTTTAAGGCGTTGACCATTTACCTTGAATATCGTACCTTCGTTGTTGCGGCGTTTAACGGCTCCATGCGATGATGAGCTTACTACTTCGAATGGTCCTTCCCATTTGCTTCGAAGCTTTCCTTGCCCGAAGAGTTTGACCTCGGAATTAAAAAGTAATACCTTATCTCCGGGTGTGAACTCCTTGATCTTGATTCTCTTGTCGTGCCATCTTTTCACTCTTTCTTTATATATCTTGGCGTTGTGATAGGCTTTCTCTCTCCATTCTTCTAATTCGTAGATTTGCATCTTCCTCTTCTCTCCCGCTTCTAGATTCATATTCCGCTTCTTGATGGCCCAGTGAGCCTTGAATTCCAGCTCTACCGGTAAGTGGCGAGGTCTTTCCATAGACTAGTTGATATGGTGACATCCCGATAGGTGTCTTGTAGGTCATTCGATATGCCCATAGTGCATCGGGAAGCTTGTCCTTCCATGCGCCTCCCATTTCATTCACCGAAGAATATTCTTGATCTCGCTTATTTGATGTCTCTCGCTTGGCCACTTGTCCGAGGGTGATACGAGTAGCAACATTATGACGTACTCCATGCTTTAGTAAGTATTGCTCAAAATGTTTGTCGATGAAATATGATCCTCCATCACTTATAACTATCATTGGGACACCGAATCTTGGAAATATTATTTCTTCGAACATCTTCTTGGAGCTTGAGCTATCTGCCTTTTTGCATGGCGAGCTTCGACCCATTTGGATACGTAGTCCATCGCTACTAGGATATATTCACATTTCTTCGACGTGGGAAATGGTCCCATAAAGTCAACTCCCGCACATCAAAGAGCTCGATCTCGGAGATTGTTGACAAGTGGCATGGCGTCTCTTGAATTAATGTTGGCATGTCTTTGACAAGGACCGTATCTCCCGATGAAGTCTTTTGTGTCTTCATACATTGTTGGCCGAAGAATCCACATTGCCAAATCTTCGCATGTGTACGGAACACCCCATAATGACCTCCATATGGTGATGAGTGGCATCTTTCAATGATTTTGATTCCTTCTTCGCTTGGCACACATCTTCTCGAGCAAAGCCATCGAGCACACTCGGAAGAGGTAGGGCTCATCCCATATGTGAGTACGACTCTCCCGGATAAGTTTCCTTTTGTTGCCTCCGGTGGTACGTAACTCCGTAACCATAAAATTAACAATATCTGCATACCGGGGGTCGATGCGTTGATTCCGTAGAGCATGTCGTCCGGAGTGCGTCGTCAATGGGTAGTTCCCTCGTGGTTTCTCAACCGCATTCTAGACAAGTGATCGGCAATAGAGTTTTCTACTCCCTTTTATCTTTTATTTCTAAGTCAAATTCTTGGAGTAATAAAATCCATCTTATCAAATGAGGTTTAGCATCTTTCTTAGTGAGCAAATATTTTAAAGCGGCATGATCGTGTAAACAATCACTTTGGCACCCACTAAGTAGGATCTAAACTTATCAATAGCAAAGACAACAAACTAGGAGCTCTTTTTCGGTGGTAGCATAATTAAGCCGAGGTCCGGTCAAAGTTTTGCTAGCGTAAGCTATTGCATGATGCTTCTTATCCTTAGTACGTCCTAACACCTTGCTCCCTACAACGTAGTCACTTGCATCACACATAATTTCAAAAGGTAAAGTCCAATCGGGGGTTGAATGATTGGAGCGAAATAAGTGCTTTCTTAAGGATCTCAAATGATTGTAGGCAGGCATCATCAAAGTCAAAGGGAACATCCTTAGCCAATAAGCGGGTAAGAGGTCTAGCGATGAAAGAAAAATCCTATATGAATCTACGATAAAAACCAAAGATGACCAAGGAAACTTCTAATTCCCTTCACATTGATAGGAGGTAGTTGCTCAATCACTTCTATTTTGGCTCTATCTACCTCAATGCCTCTTTTAGACACTAGGTGTCCTAGCACTATTCCTTCTCTAACCATGAAATGACACTTTTCCCAATTGAGGACTAAGTGTTTTTCCTCACATCTTTGCAAAACTCGATCTATGTTTTCAAGACACTCATCAAAAGTTTTTCCATAAACGAAAAATCATCCATGAAAACTTTCATAATCTTCTCAATCATATCGAAAAATATAGACATCATACATCTTTGAAAAGAAGCCGCGTGACATTACATAACCCAAAAGACATCCTACGATAAGCAAAGGTTCCATAAGGGCATGTAAAGGTCGTTTTGTTTTGATCATTAGGATGGATAGGAATTTGATGATATCCAGAATATCCATCAAGGATGCAAAAGTAAGAATGGTTGGCTAACCGCTCTAGCATCTCATCAATGAAAGGCAAGGGAAAGTGATCCTTTCTTGTTGCCTTATTAAGCTTTCTATAATCTATGCACATTCGCCATCCCGTGATTCGGTTCTTTGAGGGATTAACTCATTCTTCTCATTTTGGACAACAGTCATGCCTCCCTTTTTAGGCACAACTTGGACCAGGGCTGACCCACTCACTCGTGGCACGGGGTAAATAATCCCGCGTGAATCGCTTTTAAAACTTCTTTCTTAACAACTTCCCTCATCGCATTATTGAGTCTTCGTTGGGGTTCTCTAGATGGTGGAACATCGGGATCCGTGGGAATGCGATGGGTACAAAGGGCAGGACTAATTCCTTTGAGGTCCCGGAGTGAGTAGCCAAAAGCTTTTTTATGTTTTTCTAGGACAGCCCATTAAGCGAAAAGTCCGCTCCGAGTGAGAGTATCACTTATGATGACAGGAGAGTCCGGGTCATTTCCTAGAAAGGCATATCTAAGACCTACCGGTAAGGGTTTGAACTCAATAGGAGGCCTAGGCGGCAAGGTAAACTCATCTAATGGTTCATTCTCGAAGGGTCGGCTTCTTCTTTGAAGGATCTAGCTTCGTCTTCTAATTAAGTTTAACTAGGAATTCTGAGAGGTCGCTCTAAATTCCTCTAATGGGTCATAATGTGGATAGGGCTCGGTCCTAGCATTTAAAGAGTGTGAAATGGACATTGTAAACTGGAGTTTCTTGCCTAAAGAAATGTTTAGCTTCCCAAATTTCTCCTTCATAAAGAAGTCTTCTAAATGGTTGTCCTATCAACAGTGGAAATCCCCCGTGTCAAAGACATAAAAGCTTAAGTGAACGGGGTTCCTTCTACCCTGGAGTGGTAGGACATGTAAGATTCCCAAACAAGGAAGAATTTGTTTTGAAAGATTTCTTATGAACTTAACTCATGGGGTCAATGTCATGTTTCTTTGCAAATATTTTGCTAGTGTAGTAGACATGATATTTATACCCACAACCGGATTGTAGAGAGCATCTATGCGATCATTGTTAATCATGCAATGAATGGGAGAGAAGATGAATTCAAATGAATTATTTCGGAAAGCTCGACTCTTCTAACCACTCATTGCTTATGATAGACACTAACTCTCTGAGGTCTTTCCCTGTTGGAATATCCTCATCAATATTGCATGGCTTTATTGGGTGATATTTGCCTTGTGGCTTCTTCACTTTGTGATAGTTGAAGATGTTTCCAAAATCAGAAAACAGATCAGGTTCAATATCTAGCATAAAATCAGGAAGTGGAATGTCTTCTTTTTCTTGCTCAAGACATGGGTTAGCCGAAGTTGATGGTGTATCTCGGGCACGGGGTTGGCTTCGGCTTACTTGAGGTTCTACTTCTAGGAGGTAGTCTAATTCACTGGATAGGATTGGTCTAGGATTGATCTTGCTTTCTCGACGAGATATGCAAGAATGATTCTCCCTTAAGTTGTGTTGAGCAATTTTCTACCTACTCGGACTGCACTACTTGTAAAAGAATGGGATCTCGTAGACTAAGGTCCGGGCCTGATGCTAAAAGTGTAGTAAAACGATTCCAGGATGAGGCCAAAGATTCTTCAGGCTCTTGCTTAATAGTCAGAACCTTGACTCTAAGGTCGACGATTTGGGAGATGGGATAGAAATCTAGACAAAAGTTGGAGCGTAAGGATCCCCAATCCCCTTGTTGCTTACCTACAACTTTATCATACCATTGTCTAGCTTTTCCCTTTAATGAGAAAGGAAATAGCTTCCAACGGAGGGTTTTGTCGGACATGCCCTCTATGCGAAGACAACCACATGTTTGCTCAAAGTCTCTAATGTGAAGGTAAGGGTTTTCGTCTCCTTCTCCCCGAAAAGGATAGGCTTTGGACCAATGCAATCAACCGCGGACTCAAATATAGCTAGGTGTTTGGATAGGTTGTGATGACTCATGTGGCACTAGGCCGGTCTCCGTGGGTGCGTAAAATTGAAAGATAGGAATGGAATTTGAATTATCCATAAGGATAGAAAAAGATAAAATGTACGGAAAAGTAAAGTGAAAGAAAAATATAAAAGTATAGGTACAAGGTAGAGCAAGATTTAGGTTATCTAAGCGCATTCGTCTTTCTCCCCATTTCAGAATGGCGCCGTAAATGCTTGTTGACACTAGATACGCACACGAAAGAATCAAAGAGAAATAATCCGCAAGCGCACTGATATCGGTGAGCACTTCACCCGGAGATAAATCCCGAGTATCGTATTTGTTTTTATCCACTAAGAGAAAACGTGCAATAGACTAACCCGATCTTTACTTCTACCCCGGGGTCATAGTCAAGTGAGAATTAAGCGATATAGAGAGAATTCCTTCGTCGGTCTTCTTCTAATCTATGGCAAGCTTTGAGACTATTGTTCTAAGGGGGTACCGAGGAAAAGACACCGCAAAGGATGCTAAACCGGGCACAAAGGACCTACCTTACCTACCAACGGGAAGTGGATTACAAAGGTAATAAAGGGATTGTCACTTCTCTCACTACTACCACGGTTCGGCCGAATAGGGAGCATCTACAAGTGAACCTAGCCTAAGCACCACGCTTATGCTAAAGAACGATTACTCTATTCCCAACGCGAAGCGAATAAAGTAAACTTGTAAACCAAAGAACAATAATAACAACGAACTTACTAGTATTAGAAGTTGAATTGCCGAATGATTCCGAAAACCAAGCCTCGGGTTAGGGAGACTTGATCCCGCAGTACACTGGAGAGGAGACACCGACAGCAAGCTTCCTCCAAATCTACCTCCACTCTATACTCTCTCAATCTCTCTTGATACTAATACCCTATAGAGATAGATCCATTCGAGGGACCCTTCTCTATCTAACTCTCTCTCTCGGATTGAAGTCTTGAATGAACTGGAGAATGAATTAGGTTTCACCCTGGGGCCAGGGGCTCTGCTTATATAGCTCCCTAGGATTAACCACAGCCTCGGATCAAACCGACCTAAATGGACGATAATTATTGATCTTCAAAGTCGGTGGAGGCGGGGATCCACGACCCACCCGATTGGTGGAGCCGGGAGTCTGCCGATTTCCCGACCCCCGCCAATGCCAGGTGGGCCCTGGTTTCGTGTGTCGCCTTCGAGTCTTCTAGATTATACTTTTTCACCCGTTCAGCCTTTCTCTATGTAAACCCGACATGTGGGCCATCTTGGGTAGTTTTCAGCCGTCACCCTCGCAAATAGATATTCACCAAAACTCGTGAAATTACGTCGGTGGTAACCCTATATCTATCAAGTATTTATAAATAGGTCCATTTGTATGCTAAGTTGACGTTAATTTTTATGAGTTAACGACCGTCAACAGCGGCGGGGGTGGAGGGGTATAGGAGTGAGAAAACAAGTCCTCTATCGACGGCACCGGGCTCGGCTTCCTTACTCTTTCCAGGCCCATATCCAAACCCATCGCACGGCCCAACTCGTTACTCGTCTTCTTCCTCCCGCCATCCCCAGGCTCATTCAGATTTCTGCAATCGACAGAGGCTTCGCCGCAAAATCTCCTCGGTGGATCGCACCGTCTCTCGCAGCCGCTGTTCTACATCTCGAGCTCTTACTCTTCCATGTAAGCTGGATAGGTAGCTTGCTGATCACGAGAAAGATTATCATTGGACCGCCGCTACCGGTGGATTTGGCACACCTTTTTCCATGAATTTCAAAATTCTCGGTGATTGTGAATGCTTTGGGAGGCCATATGAAATCGAGTAGCTTGTACCAGCTCTTATGGGAGGAAATTCTGTCTGAAACCATTCTTCTAACTGCATCTCTTCCAAATCTCTCTGAATTTCAACTTGATTCAACCTCTGACATGGTCCAGTTTCCTCATCTCTCGATGAACTACGACCGAATTCTTCCTGCTGCGAATTCACACGAATCTCTGAATTGGAGCCCTTACTCGATCCCTCGTCATGGCGAACTCGAATTGGGGAACCGCAGCGTAAGCCCGCGATTCCCCATCTCGCCGACGAATCGCGAACCTCTGCACTAATCTCTTTCGCGGCGAAAAACAGGAATCAAAACTCTGCTACGAACCGCCCAACCACGTGCCGCTCGAACGAATGGAAAGCGACGAATGAGCGGAACTAGGAGAAAATACGGGGTCAATCGACGCGCTGTCGAGCCCCGAGCAGATTCTCCTACTTTGCACCTCGAAACCCCGGGATCGTCGGGCGGCGATCGTCGTAAGGAGTACCGTGAAGTCGCCTTTTCCGCCACGCTCTCTATCTCGGTTTATTAGATTGATTGATGGACATTAAAGTGTATGTCGATCGAGCAAGCTATCTCTTCGATATCGATCACCAACAACAGCACCAAACGTCATCCGTCCGCGCGGCAGCAATTTTATGATTGACTGTTCGTTTTGTCAACGCTCAGATACAATAGCGGAATGCATGGCTTGGGTACTAGTACTCTGCATTCTTGTCTCCAGAATAAAGCTTCGGGTTTCAAAACCGAAAAGGATGGAAGGAAAACTTTTTGGCATTCAAATAAGCGCGTTGAGCAATCAGCATATAGACACCCTTTCGCAGCCCTCTAGTCGCTACGAGCCTACGACATGCTATTGCTAATCATCTCATTCCTGTCAGGCCTCAGGCGTACGTTGGAAAATGGGTGGTACTATGTTCATTTATCTGTTACTGTGTCTACGTGTTGTTCAAGTCGACAATCATAAAATAGCAGAGGCACTGCAAAGCCTGTAACGTCCATCATGCTTTTTCAGTTATTGTCAAAAGAAGCTTGAAATCTGATATCTCTAGCTATGAATGGAAATTGCAGCATGGACTTCGTCAGCGAACGAAAGTTAAGGGCACATGTTCCAATCTGATATCTAGCAGCACATAGAAATAAGAGACAGGTGGCTGTGGCATGCAGTGGGAGCGACAGAAGTGCTCTCAGCCTCTCACTGCTGGTTACCGGCTTACCGCGGTGAAACTATGTGCCAATTGCCGTTTAGTGCTTCAAACCGGCCACAGTGACATAGGACCTCTCACTACCAATTGGTGCCTTGTGACCTGCGAACTAGCATTGGTAACTTCTGACACTGTTAGTCTATGACTACGTAGCAATAGCAGGAGGCATCACTACTACTGCTTGCCCGCTGCCGAATGGAGCAATTCTCGTGTTATAGTAGTAGATTGGAAGTAGCAGTACATATTAGCAGGACATAATGCATCAAAACCTACTATATCATGTCTATGGCTTAATGAGCCCGCTGCCTCATCGTTAATGACTTCATGCTTGCATTCCATAAAGTTAATAAATAATAAATGTATATCCTATCTTCCACGCTTGTGCAAGATATATATGTCACATATCGACACGGTCTGTTGCATCAACACAGGTTCTTAAATCCCTTTTGCATCAAACTGAGTTAAGACCTATCATATTCTTTGGGGGCTCGTGAAATGAAGGCGAAATTGTACTGAGTGTGACCTATCTAATAGCTAAATAATCTCTGGGCTCGTGAAATGTGGTGTAATCGTGCTGAGTGTACCCTTAATATTAAAAAAAATAAATTGAAATATCTCAGATAAAAGTATTTGTGTATGGAGTTCTTCGTGAAAAGCAATCAAGTAATTTTACTAGACTTTGCCTCTACATCATCACGTTCTTTTAGTTTCAGAATAAAAATAATTTCTTTAAAATAATTTTCATCGGTCGCCACCCCGTGTGGGAACGGTAAGGACAGATCAATATAAATAGAATGACCCACTGTGAAAAATAACCAATTTGTAGTGATGTTCAAGAAATTTTAACAAATCATATAACTAAATCAAGTAACTTTATTTAATTTACTTATGTCAATGTACACAACCGCAAATTGATTAATTATTTACAAAAGAAAATAGACCCAATGGCTACTATTATTAATATTACAGAGTCTCCAGAATTGATAGCCAAATGTTTCTAATTTTGTGAGAATTTCTAGGATTTATTATTTTTTCGTAACAAGACTCATGAGGATTTCACTTGAGGCTCTAATGTTATCATTAATTTTAGCTTGGCTAGTACTAGATCCTTTAAACAAGTTAGATTAGAATTGCCACCGAAATTATTAATACCTTGTTGACGATGAAATGAAAGTTTACTAAAGCCTTTCACGACCATAACCATTGTTATTGTTGTTGTATCTTGTCTCTCGATTGCATTCCATTTATTCCTAGTGTTAATGCCCCTTACATTCTAACTGAACATAACCATTTTGTAGCCAACTTTCATTCACAAGGTAAAGACAACACATATACTGAC